>OY998268.1:59211352-60425102 GCA_963922045.1 Persicaria maculosa
ATAGCAATAAGCAATCCGGTTTAAGTCTTGAGTTATGTTCTTAGGGTTGGTAACTTGGTTGCTCATCATATGCCAAGGTTTTTGTTGGATGATGATGATAACCCTTTCGTACATCATATGAATCATATCCCTTGATTTTCCGTTTGAAATGTACATTTCACTTGTGTAACAAAAAATCTGGGTGCTGCCATTGATGAGAAATGAAGGGTTAATGTCACATCTTATCAATGGAAGGGGGCCAAATAAGATCAGGAATGCACATGGCTTGCCAATCAAAGTAGGCACTGGCCACTAATGTAATTGCTCCAACCAATCACGTCATGTTTTTGGGTTTGTGTATCTTCAATTTCTTGCTCCAAAATTTTGAACTATTAACATTGCTTTAAAAAATATTTTATATAATTTTTATATCTATTTAAAAATTGTATATGAATAATGAAATGTCAATTACATAAGAACGTACGGAATGAATATTATATATTTTGAAGATAAAAAACATTCACAGTGATTTTTTTAAGCTAATTTTCATGGGTATTATTTATCACACTATTATAACATGCTTTTTAGAGTGATAAACAAATATACGAATATGTATTCAATTAATACTCTTTTATTTTTACTTTACTAAACATTATATCATGTAGTTAACAATTAATTAAGTAATGACTCTAAATATAATTTGGTAAAGTAAAGATCAAAATATGCAAAGTAGCTTTTGTTTAACCAAAAAAATACCCAAAATACAATTTTTTTAAAACCAAGAGAGTACTATTTTTTTTTCCTTATCGGTTGTTTTATATCTAAATCTAGTATTGTATGATCCATTTATTTGTTGACCCTTGTACTTACAAGCACCTTTATATTTTTCAAATGACTTTAAATGTCTTAAAATAAGATTTAAAGTACCACAATTACTCCACCAAGACTAGAGTACCATATTAAATATAAACTATCCAAAACTTAAAAAATGAAATTCTAACTCACCAATATGCTCTATACATGGCTAGGAAAAAAAAGCTCTAAACTATAAGAAGCTAGATGTAACAATGTGGGGACCCTTTTAATTTCCATCACTCAAAACTAACCAAACAAGTTGAATAATGTAAACCTTTCTTGCTCTCACTTATGGAATCAAATCAATACAAAATGTGGATAGGCAACCAAGGTCGATCCCAAGTTTGCAATGTAAGCAAGGTCCACCACAACTATCACTTCTCACGCGCGGCTTTTCCACCATAAATTGTTAGGGTAGATTTAAATAAAATCAACTAGATTTTATGATACTTTTCATAAAACCACCCATAAATATAGAAATTACAAAACAAAACATCCATAAATTTTGTCATCTTTTAAATACAAACCCATAATTATTTTAATATGTTAAAAAATATTTAAAATAGATTTCTAAAAATATTTAAGAAGAGAGTGATCGTTTAAAAAATTATTAATGTTTTCATATAAAAAGATAGTTGGTGATTATTTGAAATAAAACTAAATTTATGAGTAATTTTTATATAACCTCCAAATTTATGGGTGGTTTGTGAAAAAAAATAGCTTATTATATACTAGTTGTTTTTCTATAATTTACCCAAAATAGTAATCATAATAAAGCCCCATGTCATTTTACGATAATATAGTTGCAAGTAGTTCATCCATTAAATAAAACATATCATTTTAGCAATTTGTATTTTTTGTATGAAAACTAATAAATATATTATTATACTCTCATTTGTTATTCTATTTTTTTTCCAAAAACAGCTAACCATTTACTAACAACTAATAGAACACTAAAATAAATACCAAAATACCTAAAATAACATCTTTTAATTAACCCGAACTACGATCTAAAATAACATGTTTTGTTTAACGGAGGGAGTATATTTTTCATTTGATGTGAATTTGGGTACATAATTATTTCACTTTATTTTAGCACTATTTCGTGATTCAACGATAATTTTTTCAGTTAAATATTTTTATTAAATACAAATAAATTAATAATAAATAATCTAGTCAGTTAAAATCATGATTTTAAACGAAAGGAAGATTCTTTATGCTAATTTTGTGTCATTCGATATTTTAAAAAATTATTTTATGTTAAAATTGTTACTAAATTTTAAAAAAAAATTGTAATAATTTTGCATGCACATACACTATTATAAAATAAATATTTTGCAAAATCTAGTTAAAAATAGTAATATGATTTTACGGGGTATTATTTGTTTTTGTTTTTAAAAAATGAATCAATTAATTAATATTTTCTCCGTTCATTTTTATAAGTCATTTATATTCACACATGATTATTTAAGAGTTTAAAAACTATATAAAATATTAGTTTTTTTATTAAAGTTTTTGTTATAATTTCTTATATATTAATAATAATTATAAAATTATTAAAAATTATAATAATAAAATAATATTTTAAAAAATTTTAAAATCCTTAAATACACGTGTATAAATAATGAACAAATAAACAGTTGATGAGACTTGCAATTTCCACCATCTATTTCGGAGGCGCGCGTAGAAACGCACACATCTACGGAGTATATTACTGTGGAAACCACCCCCACCTTACAGTGGAACTCGTCACACTCGATAAAACCCAAAAAGAAATAATACCAAAAATAAAAGGCACTAAAATCTCCCCCACACAGATTTTCCCTCTTCCTCTTCCTCTCCCCACTCATCCCGCCGAAGATGAAGGGATCGCCGTTCGCAGCGCTCTCCGACGACGTCGTTCTGAAGATCCTCTACAAGCTCGAGGAAGACCCCCGCCACTGGGCCCGCCTCGCCTGCGCCTCCGCCAGATTCTCCTCCCTCATCCGTACCATCTGCTGGCCCTCCCGCTGCCGCATCACCGTCCCCGCCGTCGCCGCCGACCTCTCCCTTCCCTCCCCCTCCTCCTCCTCCGACCACTCCCCCGCCGGCTGGTCCTCCCTCCACAAGCTCTCCGTCTGCTGCCCCGGCCTTCTCCACGCCGGCGTCCTCCTCGACAATTCCGACTTCGGCCTCGAGCGCGAGCTCGGCCCCGACGAGATCTACACCCCGCACCAAAACCACCACCACGACTCCTCCGACGCCGCCGCCGATCCGAATCTCCTCGATTCTTCCTCCAATCAGAACGAGATCAGGAGCGATGGCGACGGATTGGCCGTCGACTCCAGCTCCTCCGACCTCCAGTGGTCGCTGTACGACGACCTCTACTTCGACACCGTCTACGACAATTCGGAATCGCACGATTACAACAATCCGCCGCCTAATTGCGACGCCGCGGATGTAGATGCAGAAGCGGAGGTTACGAGGAACGAAGCGCCGGCCGAGGGCGGCCGGAATTTAACCTCCTCCGACGAGGACGGGAGCTTGGAGTCGCCGAGCAAGAAGCGGAAGATATGGAGGTCGAAGAGGTCGCACCTGGCCTCCGGCGGCTGGGGCCTGAGCAGGGAGCAAGGGAACAAGCTGCTGGCGAGCCGATTCCGGGAGGATTCGCTGTACATCAGCGACTGGCCGGGGTGCATCCACATGGAGGAGAAGAGGAATTACATGCTGTTCAGGGGGATCTTCAAGAATTTCAAGCGATCTAGGGTTTGGAGGACGATAAACGACGGGCAAAGGAGCAAGATCGATCTGGATTGCGCCTACTGCAGCTGCAAGGAGACGTGGGATCTGCACTCGGCGTTCTGCCTCCGGCGAGTGTTCGGGTACCATGACGACGGCGAGCCGGTGGTTCGGGCGTACGTGTGCGAGAACGGCCATGTCTCTGGCGCGTGGACGGATCTCCCTCTCTACGTTTAAAATAGTCGGCTTTATATTACTCAATAATAATTCGAATTTTCGGTTTTAGTTTTTTTTATATGTATTCCCTCGTTATCTGAATTTCTAATATGAATGGATTATTTATGTTTTTTAATCAAAATGCAGATAAGCTTAATAGATGGTGACACAATTCTCTCTCTTTTTTTTTTGGGTATTAAGGTAGGGTCAAGCCCTGTTTTATTTATAAAATGAAACTTAGTTTGTAGCCCCAACCATAGCAGTTGGGTTTAGGAGCTCACGGATACAGTCCGGGTTTTCTTCGAAAACATTAAGGCTGTGTTTTCTTGCCTCTTTTTTTAAGGGGTGAGGGGGTGGAAGGGAATGAGGGTGGGGGTTGATTTTGTATTTGGGGAGGGAGGGTGGAGGGGGTGGGGGGCAAATCCACCCACCCCACCTCTTAAAAAAAATAAGAAGAAAACGCAGCCTAAAAGAATCACTCATAGTAAGAGCACAGTTTGCTAGGCCATCTGCCACTAAGTTGGCCGTCCTTCGAACATGGTGTATCCTCACCTCCCAATCAGTGTTGCATATGAGCTTTCGGCATTGGCTTAAGAGCTGACTATTCTCTCCCATAGGTTCCTCACCCTCCCGCAACTGGGCGCACACCCTTGCACTATCCATCTCGACTATGAGTTTTGGTACACCCAAGTTCTTCGCGATTCGCAAACCTCTCAACACCGCCCATGTTTCCGCTTTCTCCGCCGAGCAGTGGCCACACTTGAAGCTGAAGCCTATTACGAACTCGCATCGGTGGTTCCTCACGATTCCACCTCCCCCTGATGGTCCGATATTCCCCTTCGAGGCCCTGTCTGTATTAATTTTCATCCACCCCGGCTCCGATGGCTCCCAAACTACAGGAGCCTCTACACTCTTGTCGCTTATCTGTGCTATCCTCCGCTCCTTCGTCGTTGCCTTGCTGTAGTGTGCCACTTGTTGCCATGCTCTGTCCGCCATCCCTCTCACCCGATCCACACCTTGGAACACTAGCTCGTTCCGAGTCTTCCAGATGAGCCAAAGTGTGGTGACAAAAACTGCTGCCCATCTGTCTTCCTTGAGAACATTTCCGAGTATCCACTCGCGGATATCCATGTTCTCGAAAAAACTTGTCGGTATGTTGTGATTTCTCAGCAGCCCCCACAACTGCCTTATAGGTTCACAATCTCTCAACACGTGCAGTCTCGTCTCTTCCAATCCGCATCTCGGGAAAGATGGAAATTGGGTAAGATGGCGCCTCACTCGATTTGCATTGCATAGCATTGCGTTATGGGCTGCCATGTAGGTGAATGTTCGAGCTCTCTGTTGAGCAGGTGCTCTCCAAATATGCTTCCAAACTGAAGATTTGGGGAGTCCCTGATCCTCTCTAGCTCGCAACATTGCTGAACCGTTGTTTCCTCTTCCGGACTCACCTGGATGGCTTGTAGTTTCTGGCATATAGCCTCCGAAAGGTATGGGTGAATATCCTCCCACCTCTAGTCTCCATTGCTCCACATTTCCTCTACCGTCCTCCCGATCTCTCCTTCCGGAATACCCCTCCCCGCCGCATTCATCAAGGGCGTCTCCTGCAGCCAATTATGCATCCAGAATAAGGTCCGTCGACCATTGCCAATGTCCACCCGGACCCCTGGTGTAAGGATTTTTGCTCCATGAACTATTCCCTTCTAGACTTGTGAACCCCTTGGTCGACTTCCGAACATGTCTACATTGGTCCTCCCCCCGCAATATTTGCCCCTGATAACTCTACTCCACAGAGAGTTTGGACTCTAGATCATTCGCCATCCGAGCTTCGCGAGTGTTGCCTGGTTAGTCGCTCTCATCGGTCTAATTCCCAATCCCCCTTCCTACATCGGCGAGTAGAGGATTTCCTTCCTGAGCAATGGTATTCGTCGACTCTCCATGGTCGAGCCCCATATGAACTTTCGAACCTCCTTATCGATGTCATCACAGATCCTTCGCAAAAGGAGCGATGATTGCATTGTGTAGAGTGGAAGGCTCGTCAATACTGATTTTGCTAAAGTAATCCGCCCTGCAAAGGATAGTGATCTCTGCTTCTACCCATTCAGTCTCGTTGTGACCTTTTCTAAAAGATATGAGTATCTTTCGTTGGTCAGTCGGTTGTGACCAGTGGGCACGCCAAGGTAATTACCAAACTCCGTGGTGATTGGCATCGCAAGTACCCTACTGATCTCTTGCTTGATTCCCGCCGGAACATTTCGAGGGCTCAATTTTTGGGTATAAGGACCATGAGAGCATCCCCCATCGAACTCGTGCAGTGCCCTTTATATAATTATAATTTTAGTTATTTAAAAAAACGATTATATCTAACTACTATTAGAGAAACTTAATAGATGAGGTGACACATTCCTCTTATTTTTAGAGCTCCTAACCAATTATAATTAAGCTTCTATAATTATAATTTTAGGTATTTAAAAAAACAATGAGATTAATTCAAAACACAAAATTAATACCGTAATAAGGAAATATAAAATTAATATCAGTAATCTATATCTCTCTATATATTATATACTACTTTAATTAATTTTTTTTAAACTAATGGGTTTAATTCAAAATATTTAATTATTTGAATTTTTAAGATTATTTTATAATATTAATTCAACATTTTATTTATAACCAGTTGATTTTAAAACCAATGCAAACAATACTTAATTTGAATTTTGGAGTGAGTGTTCCTTTACGCTTCATATTAACAATTTCGATAATGTGTTGATAATTTGAATAATCATTGTTCAAAACATGTGTATAACAATGTCAAGTAGTCTATATCAATAAACATTATTTTAGAGGGGTTTTTTTTTTTAAAAAAAAGGGAATTTGGCTTAGGTGTAATCGAGGTGCATCCAAGAACATTCTTGCAAATAAAAAATAAAGTTCAAAATTGGCGGAAGAATTCATATATGTTAGATAGACGGATTTTAATGACTATTTACTTCATAAATATTATAGGGTCCGTATAGGATGGGGTTAATAAACTGACTAAAATTATAACAGAGTAAAATTTGTAAATGAATGAAAAAAATAGTTAAAAATTTAAACAACGAGATAATCTGCGTATGGAGCACAAAAGTATTTTAATTGTGAAAAATACATTAACAATGCTAAAAAGAGGAATGGGTGTGTCTGGACAGACAGGTTGTAATTTTGATAAAAAAAGAAAGGGGTTAAACGGTCATTTTGATAAATAAACACCAAAAAAGCTTTCTCCAGTAGCTTTTTTTTTAACTCATAATTTTAACCATTTTTATGAGTTTATGGGTGTCCATACACCTTTTTAACTGGTTAAAAAAATAAACAGCCCATTCTACTTATTTTTTAACTGTTTTTTGGTGCAACCATACATACCCCATATGTATTAGTTGATAATACTCTATCCGTTCGGAAATATAAGTTCATTGACTTTTTGACACATTTCTTAAGGAGTTAAAAGCTATATAAAATAATATTTTTTTATTAATTTTTTTTACATAATTATATACTTATTAGTAATATATATAAGATTATGTAAAAAAATTAATAAAAAAATATTATTTTATATAATTTTTAACTCCTTAAAAAATGTGTCAAAAAGTCAATGGACTTGTATAAGAACTTCGTGTCAAAAAATTCTCGAATATATTCTTTTTTTTATATAATATTATAACAACACCACCCCAGTACGTTATTGAGTACTTAAAATTCTAAAACGATCCATGAAATGAATTTATTTGTGGTCTAAAACAATGGTAGGTGAGGTGAGGAGAGGTGAATGTTAGACATCCACGATAAAGGGTTATCTACCAACAAAAATTTATGATATTATTTTAGAGGTTATTTTTTTAAAAATAATAGATCCTAGGGGTTGTGTGTACGGATGCATGTGTAATTAATCGAACATTTATTAATATAGATCATCTATAAGCAACTCTTACTGTGTAATTTATGAGTAAATTTGGAGCGTCTTGAAGTGGTAAATCTATATATATGGATGTGTCAAAATTGCAAAAGTACTATTTTTTTTATATAAATAACGAGGGTAACCCGCCTTTGGTGGTAAACCCCGGGCACGTTACCCATTCGGCAAGAATCACGCGCCCGGTAAATTGGCTTGCGTTGACCGGCTAGAACCAATGATAATAAGCAAGGTGCCCTAATTATTTCAACAAGAGAAAGGGTGGAGGCAGGAATCGAACCCGGGACCTCCCATGAACCTCCTTACTCCTTACCATTGAGCCACCCCATCAGGGGCTTCAAAAGTACTCTTTTCGAACCAAGGAAGAAGCGTGCAAAAGGGCCACGCAGGACCGAGACACTACCTTAAAACCCCTCTCTATACACATATACTCTTATGATCACCTTTCGCTCCACATTTGCAGATTTGATTTGATACGCTTCAGATTCAACAAATCTGGAGCAAAGGATTAAGAAGATTATTGTTATAACAACAATCTATAAAATATATAACAACAAAAAGATGATTAAGTTGGTTCTTTCATGTTTTATCATCTTATATCCTTTTTTTTTAGAAAACAATATATAACAACAATCTATAAAATATACTAAAATAGAGACATGAGTCTCCTCTAGTGCGATTTGACACGTCAATTAATAATGATCCAATATATTCAAGCAACATCACTCAATGACTCACTTATTTTATTTAGGAGTTATCCTATATGTCCACATTAATTGATAACTAATTAATTATTTTTAATATAAATATTCAACTGCATATCTTAAAAAATCTATTATTTTATCTTTAGTAATCAAGATTGATTATATTAGTTGATCATTAGATACAATAATAAGATTTTATTTTTGAATACATATTTAATAAAAAAAAAATCAAACCCATATAATAATTGGCTATAAATTCATATCTTTAAATCAATAGTTGCTGATTTAAATTATACTATTATATTTCATTATAAATTGTCGCAAGTTTGAAAATTTTGAAGGAAAATATTTTAATATTTCATAATTTAATTAAAAATATAAACATAATTAATATAATAAAATACACAGTGTCCCATATAATTTATTAAAAAAACGCACAAAAAGGTGGGTAATAAGACTATACCTTTTTTTAAAACGGAAAGAAATTCGATGCACTGAATAAATAGGCGACAAAAACACTGCCATAGACAACAAGCATACAACGAAGGGAAACCAAGACACGAGTAATAAAACCCATTTTATAAAGATTAAAATGATACTCCGTATCTTTTATTTTTATTTAAAAATAAAACCCACATCCTGTTTTTTTAGTAGTAAAACTTAAAACGATCTTGGAATTAAATTATTTGAGGTATTATATTATAAAACAATGGTAGCCAATTGCCAAAGATGAGGAGATGTGAATGTTTTAGGGGGTGATAAAATAAATAAAGAAATAAAAGAAAAATAAGAGGAATCTTAGGGGGGGTGGGGTGGTAAACGTGTGGTGGGGAGGGATCGGAGGAGCACGGGATTTGTGTGGTGAAGGGGAGGAGTACTTGGGAAAACGATGTCCAAACACGTTTTCTGCTTCCACCTCCACCTCCTCTCCAACTTGTTCTCTAAGTGGCGGATTTAAGGGTGGGCGACATTGGGCCGTCGCCCACTCCGATCCGGAAAAAAAATAACAGAATATATGTATTATGTAAAAAAATTAAAAGGTAAAATACAAGTATCTTTAGTGGTTTAGTGGTAAAGCCCACCCCATTTTAGATATAATTCAATCAACTCTTGTTCAAATCTCATTAGACACATTTTTTCATTTATTTTGTCCTTAATCCATTTTCCATTATTTTAAAATTCTTACTATTTATTTGGTATTTTATAATTAAATAATTATAATTTTTCTTACAAATTTAAGATATTCTCTCCATATATTTCTTGAAAAAATATTTCTAATAAAAATAATATAAAAATTATCTATAAAAAATTATGCCCACCCCGAAAAAAATTCTGGATCCGCCCCTGATTCTCTCCTATTCCTATACTACTACAGTACTACTACTACAACAAACAACATTCCCTTTTTCCTTCTTGCTACTATTATTAAATTTTAATTCCATCTTTTTAATTTATAGTATCTTGCTAAAGATTTTAAAATAGTTTTTATCTATTAGGAAATAAATTAGCCAATCAAGTATCTCAAAGATTTGATTTATTGCTAAATAAAGATGTAGGAAGGCTATATGCACTCAAATGTACGAATCCATCTATATCTATATTATACTTTAAATGAGAAAATTTTTGCCACATGTCATAATTTTATTCCAGGTTATTTTAAGTAAGTGTATTTCTATAATAATCTAATTAATTAGAGTAAATCTATTAACCTATTTATTATTTATCCATATATCTCAATCATTCCATATATATCTATAATTTATTATAGGTTATTCTATTTAATTTTAGACAATATTCTTAAGACATATATATACATATAACCATTAAATTTTATTAATTTATCTATATACACATAAAAAATTCAAAATTTTGGTTTATATACATCAAAATATAATGATCTAATTAAATTAACCAAAGTATGATTTTGGTTTAACGATTATAGATTAAAGTTTTTATTTAACATATCATTTTAAGAAAATACATGAATTTTATTTCATTACCTTCCTTTCTATATCTACCCAACTTCTAACCTATTTAGTTTTTGAAAAAATTAAATAAAAATTAACATGTTAAATAAAATATTAGAAGTTGTATCTTTTGTTTTAAATTAATAAAATTTATTCATTTCTACAAACTGAACTTTCTGTCTATCTATCAAACAATATATATATATATATATATATATATATATATATATATATATATATATATATATATATATATATATATATATATATATATATATAACTAGACCTGTCAAAACATAACCCGACTCGAACGCCCAGTAAAATTTGGGTCAGGACCCGAAAATTTTGACCCGGAAACCCGGTAAATTTCTGGGTCATCTGGGTTTCGAACCGTTGACCCGATTGATCCGATTGATTTATAATTATATATGATTAATTTTTTTATGGAGATTTCAATTTATTTACATTTTATAATTACAATTACTTGATATTTCATTTTCAAATCAACTTTTATATTTATTTGTATTGTGTAATACTCCCTTTAATCCATAGTATTTGATTTTTGATTTTTCATCACATTTTTTAAGAAGATAAAAACTCTAAAAAAATATTAAGATATTAAAATAATTCTATACTTATTACTAATTGCATGAAATTATTTAAAAAAAATAGTTTTTAGCTCTTTAAACGACGTGAAGAAAAGTCAAATGCCTTATACGGAGTAATAAAAACGGAGGGAGTAAAATTTATGAAAAAAGTTAGTATAATGATAATTTTTTAAAAAAAGCGAAATATTTTATTAAAAACTTATGCAAATTATTACTCGGGATATTTTTTGAAACAAACGGATATTTTTTCAAAATACAAAAAATGGTTTGGACCACTTGCAGAATTTGGTGACAAATTTTACTGTGTTTGTTTGGTCCCTGTGTGTTGTGATCAGAAAAGTGGGGAAATCACTGAGTTTCACAACGCTCCCCCATCTGTACTGTACCATTTCATTTGTGTGGCGGCAAATACAAACACTGTGTGGCGGCAAACACTGCAGTCGTTGCTTGGTCACCCCTTTTGTTTTTTTGCATGTGCTTTGCTTTCAATATCTCATTTCAGTCCTTTTCCCTCTAAACTCTTTTTTCACATCAGCAATACTGTAGTTTCTTAACCCTTTAGGTTCGATTGGGCCAGATTTGACTTTATTGCCTTCAACAAATCGTTAAATTAATAAGTGAGGCTAAATGGAATTAATTTAATGACTGGTTTTAGCTCTAATAGTTATGCTCAATGTAACAAAAAAAAAAAAATTAGTTATGCTCAATTTCTGAACTTATGTGTGTTTGGATTCCCACTAGACCCGAGTATGAGACTAAGAGCTGAGTTGAACGGGTTTGAGCTGGGCCTATGTAGGCAGGCCAGTAGCCCATCAGACCGTTCATTAAAGATTTGTGAATTTATTTATTTTATTTTATTTTTGTCTTTGATCCCAAATTTTACAATATTTGCTATGTATCGCAAAAAATTGAAATTTCATACAAAACAAAGTTACACAAGTTGCACAACTTTAAAATCTCACCTTATAATCTTTAGTGGAGGTTCATTTCAATGAAAAAAATTTATTTAATAGTATTGTATTTCTTAATTTACATGTCATTTAAATACTATTAGTCATTTGGTATTAATAAAGTAATAATAGACGTACAAGTATAAATTATATAATCAATATATCTAATATTTTACTACAATTATATATAAATAATAGGCAAAACTAATTAAAATAACCCAACCTTTGTAGGAGTGTTACAAAAATATCATCACCTTTCAAATGTAAGAAAAATAATCTAACCTTTGGATAGGTGGTAACAAAGTATCCCAACTCATTTTTATCATCAAAATCTTAATTTTGCCAATTATATATCATCGTTTTGGCACGGATTTATAGTTGGAAAAATGAATCAAGATACTTTTTTTATTACATCTCTCAAAGGTTGGGTTATTTTTCTTACATTTGAAAGATGTGAATATTTTTTTAACACCTCTCCAAAGATGGGGTTATTTTAATTAGTTTTACCTAAATATTATAATTAATATATACGCGGTCCGGGCCTATCGGCCCGCTTGGGGTTGATCCTTGGCCTAAGACCGAGCCTACTAGCTCGCTTTGACCAATTGCCTTACCTAAACCCGCAAATTTTGCCGGTTGGGTTGGGCGGTTTGGCTCATGTCTGCTCACTAATTCCCATGCATTATACTACAAGCATGGACCGAGGGTGGGTTATGATTTGCTCCAACCCGCCCTATTTTTTTTTTAAAATAAAATAATAAGTAAAAAGTTAGGTGAAATTAATAAAAATTATTCATTTATTTATTAAATTAAGTGTTTTGATAATGAAAATTATGCGTATGAGAAAAATTATTTTACCTAGCTCATCCGAATTTTAATTTTTTGGTTTTGTGATTGTTATACTCCTTTGTATCAAAATTTAAATCCAAACTACTTTTCGATAAGCTTTAAAAAAACTCTAAAATGTCAAGTTTTAATCAATTTTTTTTTTATAATTTATACTTATCAATAATAAATGTAAAATAAAATAACTTCTTAAAAAGCATATTAAAAAAATAAAATAACCTAAATTTTGAGATGATGGTAATAATTATAATTCAATTATAAACTTACATACTTTCCAAGTGTTTGATTATCCAATTTAAAATGTGTTTAAAATAAAAAGATTTTAAAATTAAAGACCCTCTAAATTATGCCAATAAAATAGTAATTGTTGCATAAATTTTATTGTTATAGTATAAAACTCAAGATAACTGATTGACAAGATTTACAAAATATTTTTTATTTTCAATTAATGTATTATACATTTAAATTATATAACCAGATCCTTGATTTTTTTTTAATTTATATTAAAATTAAAATTATAATACATCGAAATCCAAACACACCTAAAGATATTTTAATTTCCCCCTTTCTTTTTGTTATAAAATAAAAAGGAGATTTACTCGTGGACTTTTCACAAGAAGATTTTTCTGAAGTTTATATGATGCTCCAATATTTTTATTTTTATGTAATATTGAGCCGAACCCAAATGCGTTTTAGAATCGAGGTGGGCTTCATGGGCCTTAAACAAGAGGCCCATGGGCCTTGGCACAAAGCTATGCGCCTATACTAAGATGTTTTCTCACTATAAGATTCATCAAACTATGGATGGAAATGCTCCAAAAAAATATAGGCAACATTAACACAACATTATGTACCTAATCCTACAAGAAGCTTCTTGAATGACCTATTATATGGTGATGTGTCTTTTTGTAGTTGAGTTAGTTTTGCAATTTCGAAATGTCAGATATCACCCGTATTTGATAAATTGAGAGACCAAGAGACTCGGCAGACGGACTATTTAATTTCATTGCAATGATTTTTTTACGAGGTATGATTATATTCTTGTTTAAAAAATACGAGTTAATTACACCTTTACCATCTATTTTTAAAGAGCGAAAGTTCCAACTGACGTGGAATAAAATAGAATTGGTTAGTTTAGTTCCTCATCAAATTATTATTATTATTATTATTATTATTATTATTATTATTATTAACCAATAAATAATTCTTAAAATATAAAATTTGCATAGCGAAATAGCCTAAATGGATAGAGAATTATAGATAGCTTGCATTGTTTTTTTTTAAAAAAAAATCAAAAGCTTAGAATTTCGAGTCTCCTTTTGGCAAATTTTTTTTTTTCCAATTTTTACTTATGCCAATTTAGTAGCCTTGGAATAAAATCTTGATTACGTTGTAACATGTTTAGTGGTTGAGGTTGGCCTCTCATGAAAGAGTAGTACAGTACAAAGTACTATCGTTTTCAAGCAACTAAATAATAAAATATCATTTTTCGAAAAAAATAAAAAACATAGTTTGTGGACTATTCCTCGTCACATCTTTGGCCTCATGCCAATAAATGAATGGTTCATAGTAAATTTTGCAGAGCTCCCATTTCTCAGTAAGAAGAAGAAACAACTCCACAAAGAAAGGAAAGATAGGTAAAGAAATTAAATCAAAATCATGTTAATGGAGGCGAAATGGTTTGCTTCTTTTTCCCTTCTATTTGTGCTTCTTTGGATTGAAATAGCAACCGGCTATGGCGAAACCACTGACTACACCCGCGACGATTTCCCACCCGATTTCATTTTCGGGTCGGGTACTTCTGCGTATCAGGTACCCATATATATATATATTTCCTTTGAACAAACAGTTGTTGTAAAGTTGCAAACTTTGCCCAAAATTTGACCTATCAATTAAAAGCTTGAGTCTTTGATCAAGATGTAGTTTTCTTGGTGATAATAATTAGTTCCATGATTTGAGGCTTAAGGCTCTGTTTGGTACCACTGAAGCTAATAAATTATGTGTGTTAAATATAGTTTATATTAAACCGTTCCAATTTCAAAGGTTAATTAAACTAAAATATTATTTTTACCTCGTTTAAAGCTATATGCGTTACCAAACGGAGCCTAAGCCTTGCTTTGATTTAATTATAATAAAGTATGATGTAACCATGCATGTGAATTGTGAAGGTGGAGGGAGCAGCAAATGAGGATGGAAGAACACCTAGCATCTTTGATACTTTTGTTCATGATGGTTAATTCATTCCTCTTTTGCTCTCCATTTCAATTACTTACATTTTGAATTCAATTTGTTACTTTCATCTGATCTTCAGTGTCAAATTTTCAGAACATTGGCATTATGGTAATGGAGATGTGGCATGTGATGGGTATCACAAATACAAGGTCTTCATCAATGTGATTTCTAGCATAAGCTATGATCCTTACCTAACTTTTTTTTTTTGGTGTTTAATCACTCATACAGGAAGATGTTCAACTCATGGTTGATACAGGATTAGATGCCTACAGATTCTCCATTTCATGGCCTAGACTTATTCCAAGTAATCATCTCTTAGTCTTAAGATTATACGGTTGCCAATCCGCGAAGAGTTATAAAGCTTCCTTCGCCTTTTGTCAGATGGAAGAGGTCCGGTTAACCCGAAGGGCTTAGCATACTACAACAACCTCATCAACGAGCTCCTAAACAATGGTAAAATAGTCCGTTTCCTCCAAGAAACTTTTCGGAATTTCTTATACATCTGTTGTTGATCTTGATTGGATATATATAGGAATTCAACCACATGTGACATTGCTTCATGTGGAGGTACCACAAGCACTCGAAGACGAGTATGGAGGATTTCTTAGCCGAAAGATTATGTATGTTGCTTCTTTCTTTGCCACTAAGTCCTTCTATAAAGCCTCATTCTTATGTATGATCGACGATTTTACAGAAAGGACTTCGTGGCATTTGCAAACGTGTGCTTTAGAGAGTTCGGTGACAGGGTCTTGCATTGGACGACGATAAACGAAGCCAACATATTTGTCATAGGTGGTTATGATAATGGCCAATCGCCTCCACGGCGTTGTTCGTCGCCTTTTGGGTTAGGCTGCCGCGGAGGAGACTCTACAGTTGAGCCATATATTGCTGGCCATAATGCTCTCCTGGCGCACGCTTCGGTTGTGAGGCTTTACAGGAAGAGGTATCAGGCAAAGCAAAATGGATCCATAGGATTGAACTTCTTTGCTTATAATTTTGAGCCTGCAACTAATGCGACGGATGATCTTCTCGCTGCAAAAAGAGCCAACGATTTCTTTCTCGGTTGGTTAGTACTAAGAACAATACTCATCTTTTTGCACATTCTTAGAGATTGTCATAGTTTGAGACAACGTATTATGTCAGGATGATGGAACCATTGCTGCGCGGAGACTATCCCGAAATAATGAAGAAAAATGCAGGCAAACGACTTCCTGCTTTCACTGACGACGAATCCAAGCTAGTGAAAGGATCGTTTGATTTCGTCGGATTAAACCATTACAATACACTTTATGCTAAGGATGACCCAAAGTCCCTTATGTTGGATCAGAGGGACTTGATGGCAGACATGGCCGTGACCTTGATATGTATGTTAGTCATGTTTCTTTTTCGATGTTGCTCAACCTGAATTCCGAGCTCCTGATAATATCTATGGCTTGTTGCAGTTGATTTTTCGGGTGCACCACCGGGAGGGGTAAGCTTATTCGGTTATTTCGTTGATCAACTTACTTCTTTGATTCCTCTATGCTTGTATCGCAATGTCGCTAATTGGTTTGATGAATTTGATACATTCGATCAGTTTCCTATCGTTCCGCGGGGTCTTAGATCAGTGTTGGACTACTTCAAGGACGTATACGGCAACCCTCCTATCTACATTCACGAGAATGGTCAGATGACTACTCGTAATGGAACGCTGGACGACCAATCAAGGGTCGAGTTTATGCAACGTTTCATCGGAAGCTTGCTCAACGCTGTGAGGTACGTTACCTTATATAGCGACGAAAAACGATGCAACTTGCTTCCGTAACTAAACGCCTTATGTAACACGTTTCTTCCACAATTGTCACAGAAATGGATCAAATGCAATAGGGTACTTCAGCTGGTCATTCCTTGATCTATTTGAGTTGTTGAATGGGTACGAGTCGAGTTTCGGGTTGTATTATGTGGATCTCGATGACCCAAACCTGACGAGATACCCGAAGAGCTCGCAACGGTGGTACTCTGGATTCTTGAAGAGAAAACGTAGCGTCGGAAATGAGAGTGTACGAGCACATTCGTCGGCCACTATTTAGCCAGTAGGGCTTGCATTTGGCAAGTCCAAATGTATTTGCAATTTGTATTTCATCACTTACCAATTACCATCATCTCATACTAAATATTCCAAACTTAAATACCCATAAAAAAACATGTGATATAGACGTGTCAATCGGGTAGATCGGATGCGTTCAAATTTCGTAACTTTCATTTTTTTCTATTTTAAAAATGCTACTGAGCTTGCTCTTACATTTTGGGAGAAAACTCTATATATATATTGTAAGATAAGAAAACTGTTAGAATTTAGAAAAAATTAAAATATGTGATTTATAATTATTTATACTATTAATTATCAAACCTAAACCTTTTCTCATTAAATAAATAAAAAAGAATTTCAGTTGCATCTTCCGTAGTTCCGTGTAAGGTGAAGTGCTCAAATTCCATTTTTCTCTCTTTATTTTATTCAAGTGTTAAATAGTGTCCATAAATCTAAGTTTCTCCCGTGAATAGATAAAATGGTTTCACATGTCCATTCATTTTCAAGGACGATAATATAATTTCCCCCTTTTTTTGTAATTTTTATCTTCACCTCTTTTGGCCACTTCTAATTCATTTCCTTGTGCTTAATTTACTACTCCCTCTGTTAATTAAAACTTGACGTTTTACTATTTATGCACGTTTTTTGATGTGTTAAAAACTAGGGTGATTTAGGTAACTAGTCAATTTTGAATATGTAATTAGGTAATTAGTCATCTCAAAAATAAAATTAGGTGGGATAGCCACCATCCAAATAATGGTCAATGGTCAACTGTTTGACCATTGATCGGTCAACGCTTGACCATTGACCGGTCAACGTTGACCGTTGACCAATTTTTTTTTTTTTTTAATTTATAGTGGTGACATTTTTTTGATGTCATTTTTTTACCGTTTTGATACCACTTTGATGACATTTTTTTGATACCGTTTTTTATTACATTTTATTTTCACTTTGATGCCACTTTTCTAATGAAATGGTTTGATGACACTTTTTTAATGCCACTTTTTTCAAACCTTGGTGATATTTTTTGTTTACTGTGATGCCACGTTGACCATTGATGCCGTTTTTTTACTAGTGGCTACTGATGACACTTTTTTATGTCAATTTTTTGATGATATTTTTTTACCGTGATGCCATATTTTTTCAAAGTAGTGTTTTGATGACATTTTTTTCTTTAATGTGATGCAACTTTTTCAAAGTAGTGTTTTGATGCCACTTTTTTTAATCAAATCGTTTGATGCCACTTTTTTTAATTTAATCAATTGTATATCGATATATTTTCATCGATTCTACTTTTATTGACTGATGACACATTTGTGATTACACTTCATTGATGCAATCACTTGTGGTGACATGTTTATTACATTTTTATTCATTGATGACACAAAAGTGTAAAATGTGATTAAACTTGATTGATATATTTTCAATCGATTCTACTTTTATTCACTGATGAAACGTTTGTATATCGATATATTTTCAAAGTAATGTTTTGATGCAATCACTTGTGGTGACATGTTTATTACATTTTTATTCATTGATAACATTTGTAATTACATTTTATTGATCTCAATCATTTGTGATGACATTGTTTGTTGATTACATTTTTATTAATAACATTTTTTCTTTTACTATGATGCCACTTTGTTGTCTCCTTGAAACAACCCCTCTTAATTGTACTTATTCTTTCATGTTCGTTTTAATTCATCACTGTACTGTACTCTGTATAAAATACTTATAATTTCATTTTGGGAATAGTTCAGTTAATTAATTACTAATCTAATCAATCAGCTAGCTTGAATGTGTAAGGGTGAGTGTGTTCTTCTTCAACATATCTCTGATACGATATGATCGATTTTTTACAGTTTACAATATAGGGATCGAATTTAAACTGTCTATGTTTGCCTCAACTCGATAGATTCATATGGAAGAGTTCCTGATTGAATACACACAGCACATGTACGTGACTGCAAGCTATATATTAAAACTATAGTGAGCTAATTACATCGTGGATGCTTAAATGCTTAAGGAGTGAGTCCGATCTAAGCTTAAGCCTGCGTCTAGAGGCATCACCTCAATTCTCTTATAAATTGATCCCTTAGCCACTGATATAGCTAAGGTTAAAGATAAGTACAATACAAGGTGTGAAAGCTTTTAAATTTAATTTAGAATTGTTTTTCTTCTGATGTTCGTTCTGCAAGAGCAAGCAAGTCTGCAACTTGTTCCAGCCATGAAAACTCGAGAGAGGGAGAGAGATAGCGATGTCTTTACCCGCTGGCTGGATGGTGACAGTCTTGTTGTTTGCCAAACCTGCACTCCATACATAACCAAACCCTGCAGTTGAAGACCTGCACACAAAAAAACCTGCACCAAGTTAACTCGCAGACCCACACACGACAATGATGTTATATGAAAACAGGGTGATTGAAGAGAAAGTACCAAGCTCGACAAACAGATTTAAAGCGGATTATGGATTTAACCGAAAGCCTCGAAACTCTTGGCATCAGTAAGTCACCAAGCAGTTGGTTTGTTCCAGCAGCTCCCAACAAGTCGCCTCATTGTGTACTCCCCCTGGAATTCCATTTTAGATGCACAATCACAAAATCTTAATCAGCTGACACAAACTAGCGAAACTAAGAAGATTGAATCTAAAATAGAACACCACATGCTAAAAGAGGAGATCAAAGGAACCATCAATGTGCACCACTTTCTCAATTCTCACTGTAAAGTGGACTGGAGAACATCAAAATCTTAAACAGTAAAGCTAGCGACCAATTAATTCGTTGAAATTTGCATCACCTATGAGCATTAAGAACATATATCCTAATTCAGCGAATTGAAGACAAAAACCTAACAAAAACATCCATCACTCAAATATACAAATGCCCCAATCGAATTCCAGGGACGGGTTGGCAACTCTGAATACTTTCCACCCATATGTGGAAGAAACAGTCCACCAGCATGTAAGCTAAATAAAGGCGTCTAGAGACACTTCATAAAATTAAGGACAACTGGACAAATACATCACATTTCCTCAAAAGCTCTGAAGTGAAAATAACTGATGTTTTAACTCAAGTAAGCAAAATGAGGGTCTTGTACACTTCATAAAATGAAAACTCCCAAAAGATTCCCCGTTTTTACAAAGCATGTTTTTGCACTAGTCAGCAATCATAAATCCTCAAATTGTCTTTAGTAGTTGACTGCAAAGTGCTTAAAATTTATAGTCTTATTGCACTTCAGTTTTAAGGTAATCAGATAGAATCCAATCAGCCTCCAGAACTAGGCATCAACACCCTATGAACTCATGGATATCAACACCCCTAGGGTAAAAAAATAACAATACATGAATTTGCTAGTACCCCCAAGTTCAAGAACAAACCCACTGATGACAGCCACTTCGATGCAAGAATCAACTAAGGCTAACGAAGGGGAGTTAGAGAATGGTGTTTTTCCTCGATGATAAGGCCAAGGAACTATGTTGTGTTTCCATTCAATGCCCGAACTAGTTAATAGCCCAGCAGCCTGCCCCAGTCATTTATACAAACACATGGTCTGCACTATGGATTTTCACACTCTTGCTCAAAACTCAGTAAACACCTCAATGTCATGAACACCATAAATCAAACCTTTTTCAATCAAAAACTACAGAAGGTAAAAACAATAATAGTCAATGGTAACAATGTGGCCAATTTCATTATGGCAAAAATCAAAATCAAAATCAAAATTGAGCAGATTCAAAAGGAAAACAGTTTAATTTGGCAAAATTGGGGTTCACATAAGAAGATCAAGTACCTGGGAGAGGAAAGCCTCCTTTACAGTGTCTAGTTGCCTGATTGTATCCAAATAGGGATGCTTCCATCTTCTTGGCAGAGCCTGATCAGCAGTTGCACAAACGGGACCTCAATCGTTCCTCTGTCGGCCAATTCAAGTACGAGGACGTCGGCTTTAGGAACAACACCAACTCCTGATACATCGTCGTTGCAGCAAGAAAATGCCTCAAGTCAAAGGCAAAATAGAACTGAAATTCCCATAGATTGAGCAAGAGAGCAATAGGAGGAGAAAACCTTGGGTACGGCGTTACCATCTGGACGACAACGACGATCTTCATCCCCATCTGCTCGTTGGCGTGAATAGTTGCGGCCAAGAGCGACGATCTTCGTCCCCATCTGGACGAGTTTTTGAGATGCTACCGCCATTAACGATGAAATAGAGATCGAACAAGGACGCTAATAACATCTGGATTTGCTCAATTTCATCGCCTCTTGGTTCCAATATTTCTAGACGGCCGCTCCTTTCTCTCCATGGACGCACGAGCGCTTCAATCGAAGAGGTCAGTGAGAGGGCGATGATGGAGGGCGGAGGATAGAGATGGAAGTTGAAGAACGAAAATCCCGTCTCAGAGTGTCGGCAGGAGACAAGCACCGGAGATGGAAGGAATAAGAAGACGAAGAAACGGAGGAAGACCGGATGAGGAATCGCCGGCAAGAGGAGATGGGGAGGAAGAGCTATCGGGAAGGAGAATGGTCTAATTGACCTAAAAAATATTTAATGAGGGTTATAACGCCTAAAAAAATATTTAAAGTGGCTAATTACCTAATTAAAAGCTTGTAGGTGTACAAAACACCAAATTTTCTCTAAAAACTATATAAAATAAACTTTTTTAATATATTTTTTTAATAATTTCATACTTGTTACTATTAATTATGAATTTATAAAAACAAATTTTAAAAAAAGTTAATATTTTATATAGTTTTTATCATTCTAAAAAAGCGTGCATGAATAGTAAACGACAAGTTTTAATTAACAGAGGGAGTACTAATTTAGTAAAGATGTCTTCCCAGAAAATATTCCTTCTGTTAATTTATTATTTTTGACTTTATATAATAATAAAAACTATTTAAAATAATTGTATTTTAAAAAATGATTTCGAATTTTTTTTTTAAAATTAATATTTTATATAAAATTATCAATTCAAAGAAAATAAACACTGAGTTTGGACTCTTTCCTCATCACATCTTTGGCCCTTACGCCAATAAATGAATGGCTTTATGGCAATAAATGAATGGTATTTTTTTTGGTGGGAGAGAGAGCCCGAAGTGTCCCGAAATCAATAAAAACAAAGAAATAAAAAAGTCATCCTCTCCTTATTTCCACAGCACCCATTTATCAATAACAAGAAAAAAAAAGGCAAAGAAATAAAAAAAAAATCATGTTAATGGAGTTCAAAGGGATTGCTGGTTTTTTCCTTCTATTTTTGCTTCTTCTTTGGATTGAAATAGAAACCGGGTATGGCGCCACCACTAACTACACCCGCCACGATTTCCCACCCGATTTCATTTTCGGGTCGGGTACTTCCGCTTATCAGGTACTTTCATCCCTTTCCTTCTATTGGAGAATGGAGATGGAGATTTTTCTTCAAATCTTATCCCCATTTTATTTGGGAAACTGCATTTATTTTATTTATTTATTTATTTAATTCGAATTCGGAGGACCAATAAATAAAGTGTTGATATAATCTGTGAAGGTGGAGGGAGCAGCAAATGAGGATGGAAGAACACCTAGCATCTTTGATACTTTTGTTCATGATGGTTTCTTTTGCTCTCCATTTCAATTAACTAGTTTTTGGATTTAATTTGTTGCTTTCAATTGATCTTTTATGCAAATTTTTACAGATAATTGGCATTTGGGCAATGGGGATGTAGCTTGTGATGGGTATCACAAATACAAGGTCTTCATCAATGTGATTTCTAGCATAAGATAAGATCTTTAAATAGCTAACTTTTTTTTTTGGTGTTTAATCACATCTACAGGAAGATGTTCAGTTGATGGTTGATACAGGATTAGATGCCTACAGATTCTCCATTTCATGGCCTAGACTTATTCCAAGTAATCATCCCTTCTCCTAGTCATAGGCCCTTGGTATTGATATCAGATATCGAGTGATATCGATATCAGGTTATATATCAAACCAGGTTATATATCAAAAGCTAAAATATTATATATCAACCCCGATATCTGATATCTAGATATGGATACTAAACGAGCTTAAAGATTATACAGTTGTCAATCCGCCAAGAGTTTTAACGTTTGTCACCTTTTTGTCAGATGGAAGAGGTCCGGTTAACCCGAAGGGCTTAGCATACTACAACAACTTCATCAACGAGCTTCTAAGCAACGGTAAAACAATCCGTTTTCTCCAAGAAGCTTTTCGGAATTTCTTATGCATCTTTTGTTGATCTTGATTGCATATATATATATAGGAATTCAACCACATGTGACATTGCTCCATGTAGACGTACCACAGGCACTCGAAGACGAGTATGGAGGGTTTCTTAGCCGAAAGATTATGTATGTTGCTTCTTTCTTTGCCCCTAAGTCCTTCTATAGCCCCCATTCTTATGCATAATCGACGATTTTACAGAAAGGACTTCACGGCATTTGCAAACGTGTGCTTTAGAGAGTTTGGCGACAGGGTTTCACATTGGACGACGATAAACGAAGTAAACATATTCATCCAAGGTGGTTATGACAACGGCATCACTCCTCCAGGGCGTTGTTCTCCTCCTTTCGGGTTTGTCCCCTGTCGCGCAGGAGACTCCACAGTCGAACCATACATTGCTGGCCATAATGCTCTCCTCGCGCATGCTTCAGTTGCGACGCTTTACAGGAAACGATACCATGCCAAGCAACATGGATTCATAGGATTGAACCTCATTGCTTTTAACTTCGAACCTGAAACAAATGCAACAGAGGATTTACTCGCAGTGAAGAGAGCCTACGATTTCTTTCTCGGATGGTAAGTACTAAGAACTCGAACTCGATCTATAGCAGATCCTTTCGCCATTTTGAAACCATGGATCATGTCAGGTTTATGGAGCCCCTGTTACGCGGTGACTATCCTGAAATAATGAAGAAAAACGTAGGCAAACGCCTTCCTGCTTTCACTGAAGACGAATCCAAGCTAGTGAAAGGAGCGATAGATTTCGTCGGAATAAACCATTACTATTCAATGCGGGCTAAGGATGATCCAAACAGCCTTATGTCGGAGCGAAGGGACATGACTGCAGACATGGCTGTACAACTGATCTGTATGTTAGTTGTATACTTCTTATGAACTCCTTTTTAGCAACTACTATGATACTTAGTTGATTGCATCTATGGCTTGTTGCAGCTGACATTCCGATTGTGTCTTCAGAAGGGGTAAGCTTCGGTTACTTCGTTGATACACTTGTGTAATCTTTCGTGTGGTTGTACTGTTGTGTCACTGATCGGTTTGATGATCTTGATTCGTTTGATCAGTTTCCCTTCTATCCGCGGGGTCTCAGATCAGTGTTGGAGTACTTCAAGGACGCGTATGACAACCCTCCTATCTATATTCATGAGAATGGTCAGACGACTCGTCGTAATGGAATGCTGGAAGACGAATCAAGGGTCGAGTATTTGCAGGGTTACATTGGAAGCATGCTCGACGCTGTCAGGTATGGTGTCCTATACAGCGACGACAAATGCTGCAGCATGCTTCCGAAACGCCTTCCTTGACCTGTTTTTTTTTTTACCCAAATGTTGCAGCAATGGATCAAATACAATAGGGTACTTCACCTGGTCATTCCTGGATGTATTTGAGCTGCTGGATGGTTACAGGTCGAGTTTTGGCCTGTACTATGTGGATCTCGACGACCCAAATCGGACAAGATACCCAAAGAGCTCGCAACGGTGGTACTCCAGATTCTTGAAAGGTAAAGGCAACGCCAAAAATGAGCTTATTCAAGCACATAACTCTAATATTTCTCAGTCACATTTTAGCCAGTAGTTCCTGCATTTGGCAAGTCCTAGTATTGGATCTGTCATAAAACAATCTAGACCACGGAAGTATGATGAACATATACATCTATTTGATCACTTACCATGATCTCGTGATTCTCAATTTGTCGAGCACGTATCCACACTTTGATCATTGATGATAAACATCTATTGCTGTGTACTATAACTCTGTATCTGTTTATCCTTCCATTGCTGGAGCAGTAAAAACGCGATTTGAGAAGTTTCTGTAACTGAAACCTTTACACGAATGTTCAGCTGTTCTACTTAAAAACGGGTTCTGTACTTGCGAATGCTATAGACAAATCCGAGAACAGGTGTTTTCTGCTCAAGGTGATACTTCTGTGTAATTTACTCTAAAAGATAAGTAGACTGGAACTTCAAGTTCATGCCCACGGTGAGCGGAAATGTACACAGCTCAAACGTTTCCTGGTTCATAACTTGAGAAAACTTCAAAGCAAGTTTGTGACCGAACCCCAAAAGGATAATACCTATTGTTGTCGGTGTCTGAGCCACTGATCAGATTCACGAGCAAAGGGTGGGAATGGCAAATGAAAGCCTCTTCCCCAAGGTTGAGAGTAGTTTGGGACGGGAGTTTCTGTTGCTTGGAGGTTGTAGCGTGCTTGTAGATTGGGAGGACGGTAAAAGGTGGCACTCGGACCAGATGGTCGTCCAGCAGGTGGTAATGCAGGAAAGCCTCTTGTGTTGTTGGATCTCCTGACACCGGGAGGGAATGGCAATGACATGCCCACTTGGGGTTGGTGATGGTTGAATGGGTACGGGAATTGAATTCCTCCAAAAGCATACAAGCTGCTATAAGGAATTTGATTAACAGCTATTGGAGTGAAAAATCTGGGCCTGCAGAAATTGACGCGCAGATATTAAGAAACAAGTTTACAAGGCAAGAGATGTACTGATTGCAATTGAGAAGGATCAAAGACTAGCAAGGGTGTGGATATGACCGTTTTCCGAGGGTAACACATTTCTCACACAGATATAGCTGGATGGATAGACATTATTCCTAAAGCTGGTAGGTGATATTCATGGGAATAAGATCCTCTAGCAATGAATTTAGGGCCCTTCTCAAGAAATTCTCATGCCATGTTTGGTTGGGGATTTAAATTTGTAACCAAATATTCATATTCATAAGGAAATCAAGAGTAAGTGTCGAAGTGATGCATCTTTTCAGACACTTCATATCACGGTTTTCTCATACTCCCTTGTTTCCTAAGTCAAGTCTCAGTCCCACTAAGCTAGCATTGAGCTCAAAGCAACATTTCAGACACAATAAATTAACCTCAATCAGCAAAGGTTGCAGAGCTTGAACCATTCGCACGTATTTAGCAAAACTCCATTCCATTTTATTATACAGTACATAATTATATTCTTCTACAGTCATGAAGAAAAATCATTTACCTTTGACTTGATGAGAAAGGATGTCCAGAGAATCTTGATCCTCTCACAGCTTCTGGTTCACCGCCTCTCGTATGACTACTGTCAATCATATGGCTACCTGTTGGAGAGGAAGACGTTTACTTATGAGTTCAAGTTTGCTAGTGCTGTAGTGCACACCAATGCAAGGAACTAGGAAGTGCATCAGATGTAAAGATTTCATGTTATTTAAATGAGTCATCAACGGTGTAAAATTCGTACCATCCCTGTTTCTGTAGTCATTGGGGTTCAAAGATGCATGTGGATGAGGAACAAAATACGTAATATAGGCAACTCCAGGGGAAGATGGAGGCATTTGTTCGGAAAAATTATCATGGTTGCCATAGAAAGCATGACCTGCCATTATAGGATTGTCCATTTCCCTGTAAAAATAGATACTGTGTATTAAGTTATCCAAGTCTGAACATCTAGCTCTATGACTATATACAAGAGCAAATGAAGCAACCACAAAATCTACTATATCTAGTTCCTGACGGCATGTCAGCAAGCACGTGACCATAGCATTGAATATGGATAACAAACCTATATACTTACATGAATCCACGGAATGGACATATGCGAAATCCATAGGGCTGTGTATAGACAGAAAAGGAAAAAAGTTACAACAACTAGAAAGAGCTAGTGTAATTGGATAATGAAATAAGCCAACACTGGATAACAGTAAAGCAGGAGGAGGATAAGCTAAATCACCACTAGAAAGAAGGGATGGTGCTCAGCCAGATTTGCAGACCCAGTTGCATACATCCATTGGCCTTTCTCGACATTTCTGCAATTGGGGCACTGCATGTTTCCTTTCACATTAAATGCTGATCCAATGCAATCTGTATGGCAAAATTTGAAAACGGTCATTCATATGAATTGTTCTTTACAGCTTGTAAAGAACAAAAGCAGCAAGGAAATGAAAATATTTTGTAAAGATGTAACTGCATTGACAAAGGCAGCAAGCAAAATAATATGAGAACAAGAGAGAACAAAGACATTTCCAATGCAAATGAAAAAAATTTAGTAACTTTATATTATTTCACTCTCTTGTTCTTCACCAATAGTCCAATACCAGACAATGCTACTTGCAGAAAAGAGACTCATTTTCAGTGTAAATGGAAACAATTGGATCAAATAATGTCAAAACCTGAACACTAGATGCAGGAGATCTTGCCTCAAGCTTACCACTAACCATATATATATTCACCGCAAATCAACAATCAATTAATGGTTATAAGAATTACATAGTTCTCCATTCAATATCAGTTTGTTGTCTGCCCTAGGATTGGACTTTCGGTAGATAATGTATAGAGAGAAAACCCAATGCCAAAAGAACATTTATGACCAAGACCTAGAGTTCCACAATTGAAGAATTCACATTATTGAAGAGTATTGTAGCCAACCTAAAATGTTAAAAGCCTAGAAGCAAACGAATAGAAAATTGCAGTGCAAAGTGGAATACATCGCACGTGTAAAGCTTGCCTCTTAATAGCTGTTGTATGCATATAACCAAAATCATTATAGAATCCCATCATGATAGTTAATCCGTTGAACACTCTTCAATCCGTTATGCCATAGCTCAAAAAATAATCAAACCTTTTGGCGTCTTCATGCTTATTCAATATGAAACAAAGGAAGAAAGAAGCACAATCAGATTCTGAGTGAAGAGTTTTCTCTACTGATACCAACTGTCACATGATCAAGTACAACTGTACAAGTGACACCATTTGAGGACTACAAAAATCTTGATACTTGGAAATTAAAAAAGGTAACTGATTTAGCTTTCAATGCACAACTTGCATGAAAATCTATCATGCAATTAGAGATTAAAAAAAATCTTTGTTTTCCTTGCAGGCATTATATGAAAATATTTACCACATTCTGAGAGACATAAGAGACCTAATATAAACAACTGCAGCAATCGTGACAGATACAGTACGCTTTGATATTATCAGTGCAAAACATAGGGCTCGTTCGGCGTAATGTGTTGATTTCTTGCATTGTTTTGTTTAAAAAAAAATGGTGGAAGAGTTGATTGCTTACAATGAGGTGATAAGGTAAAATGTGGTATGCTAATTATAGGGAGCTGATAAGGAATATGACATTTCAGCTCCTCAAAGGCCACAAACCGAAAGAGCCAAGCTAACCACAATTGGAAAAGCAAGAACGCAAAGATTTACAGAAGTACAGAAATCTTTATCTCCAAACAGCAAAAATCAAACATGCAAGGGAATCACCCACATCAAATTCTCACAGCAGTAATGATTCCTGATATCCCAAAACAAAAATAGAGAAAACCAAATTCAGTAAAAAAGGGAACAAAAGTGGATACCTAGGTGGAATTCATGGCCGCATTGTAGCTTAGCCTTCGATCTGGACCCATCATTGTCCACCAATTCAAGGCAAATTGAACAATGAACAGTGAAATCAGAATCAGACCCAGCTTTCAAATTGGCCCCCTGATCGCTGTCTTCTTCAGTCTTCATCATCATCATTTGCTTCCCAGAAAACACACAATCGCAATTCACAACACTCCCCACCACCTAAATTGAACAAACCCACAACAATCTGATAGAAAACCCACCTCCAAAACGTGGATCACAACCTGGGTTTTCAAGCGAACCCCCGGAATTTCAATTTATCACTCCTCAGGAACCTTCCTGTATATGCTCTTCCTCCAAGAGACTCCCAATTGGGCGTTTGTGTGTTCCCCGGAAACTGCCTCTCAATCTCTATCCCTTTAACTCCCCCCTTCTGCTAAATCCTGTCCCACCTGTCAGGCTACGTGGCGCGGAGGTTCCGTGAGGATGTCGCCGAATATTGAGAGAAAACGCAGGTGATGAAAATGGAGTAAAGTGGGAACTACAACAAACGGTTAGTGATTTGGTGGATTTTTGTTTCCTGTGGGTCTTATTCAGCCTTTTTTTGGTTGGGGATTAAGGCTGTGTTTGGATTCCAAATATATTATGTTTATAATGTAAATATATAAGATGGTGTTTGTTTATCATAATTTTTAAGATGTTTAAATGAAGAGTGTATTTCGATTCAGCGATGTATTAATTATAATGCAATTATTTTATCTTGATTTATATAATTATTTGGTTAAATTATTTTATTTACCTAAATTTTTACGGGATTTTTATTTGTGTAATCAAACACTCACATAAAACGAAGTAAAATAACTACATTATATTTAAAATGTAATGGAATCCAAACACATCCTAAATTATTGAAACCTACCTTTCGTTCTTTTTTTTTTAATTCATGTGGGTCTTCAAGTTCATCTATGAGATGTTGTAATCTTCACAATTCATGTCCCATACTTCAACGATTGCTTTGAGCGATACTTTCTCTTCTACCTATTGCATAAAGGATTGAATTTGGTGCAGTTTTTTCTTGTTAAAAAAAAAGAAAATATTTAAACATTTTATGAACATCTTTCAATATTTTGTAAACTAAATTTCTTTCAATATTTTGTAAACTAAATTTCTTTCAAAATTTTAATAATTTTTTTTGAATTGACAAATTTGTCTCCCTCTAAAGATTCCCGCTATGGTCAATATTGACAATGACACATTATATATTATAATGAAGTAATGTGCAAATAGATCATTTACTGTCAATGTTTTTTTCAGAATTAGTAATTGTTAAATTATATGGAGTAGATATTTAATACAACTCATAAAGTTTAACATCCCTAAAAATTAAGATAATTGAAAAGTGCATTTCTTATCAAGTTAAGTCAATATTGACATACACTAAACTCAATATAATAGAATATTTCATTATTTTAACTAGCTTAACAATTTGGACATGTGGTATGTACACTTATTGTTACCAAACTCCCCCATGTGGCCCGTCCCAAATAAGAAACTCACATGTAGGGAGACAATTATAATTTATAAGATTAACTTGGTTTCCGAACTAGCACCTTTTCTCTTGTAAAAAAATAATACTCCATTTATCTTATAAAATATAAGTCGTTTGACTACCCCTCGTGAAAAAATTTAAAATTTGTCCAGATTTCAAACATAGGATAAATGATTTTTTTGTCCATTTTAGAGCAGGATTTATCAGAAAACACCCTAAGTAAAGTCGTGACTCTTGAAGTTAGCTTTCCAAGGAATGCTCAAATGTCCTGATCGGACTAACATAACTCTCGTTTTGCATAAAATACCGAGCACATATTTGTAACTCCTGTTGTAAGGCACATTACTGTGGATTCGGGGCTATTTGGACATCCCTGGTGGTCGTTTTGTGGTCGTATGGTCTGAATAGCATCATAAATTGCCTAGTGCAAAGGATTTTGGATTTTTTTTTTGATATTTTGAGATTTTTTCGTTGACTACCCTCTTTGGAAAAAGTCTAAAATTTGTCCAGATTTCAAACCTAAGAAAAATAATTTTTTGGCCATTTTAGAGGAAGATTTATCAGAAAACACCCGTAGTAAAGTTGTAGCTCTTTAAGTTAGTTTTTCAAAGAGTGCTCAAATTCCTCAATCGGACCAAAACAACTCTCGTTTTGACAAAAATATCGAGCTCGTGTCCATAAATCCTGTTGTAAGGGACATTATTAAAATTGAGAGGCTATTTGGATATCCCGGGTGGAAGTTTTGTAGACGTATAGCCTGAATAGCAACACAACTTGCCTAGTGCAAAGGATTTTGGATTTCCATTTTTGAGTAATTCCGGGGCTATTTGGACATCCCGGGTGGGTGTTTTCTGCACGTATAGCCTGAATAGCATCACACCTTGCCTAATGCAAAGGATTTTGGATTTTCATTTTTTCTGATTTTGAGATTTTTTCGTGGACTACCCCCTTTGGAAAATGTCCAAAATGTGTCCAGATTATAGACCTAGGAAAAATGATTTTTTGGCCATTTTTTAGGGGGGTTTCTCAGAAAACATCCTCAGTAAAGTCGTAGCTCTTTAAGTTAGCTTTCTAAAGAGTGCTCAAATGCCCCGATCGGACCAACGCAGCTCTTGTTCTGCTAAAAATACCGAGCGTGTGTCCGTAACTTCTGTTGTAAGGCACATTACTATAATTCCGGGGCTATTTGGACATCTCGGGTGGGTGTTTTGTACACGTATAGCCTGAATAGCATCACACATTGCCTAGTGCAATGGATTTTGGATTTTCATTTTTTATGATTTTGAGATTTTTTCGTGGATTACCCCCTTTGGAAAAAGTTCAAAATGTGTCCAGATTTCAGACCTAGGAAAAATGATTTTTTTGGCCATTTTCGAGGAGGATTTCTCAGAAAACATCCTCAGTAAAGTCGTAGCTCTTGAAGTTAGCTTTATAAAGAGTGCTCAAATGCCCCGATCGGACCAATGCAACTCTCGTTCTGCAAAAAATACCGAGCGTGTGTCCGTAACTCCTGTTGTAAGGCTCATTACTGTAATTCCGGGGCTATTTGGACATCCCGGGTGGGTGTTTTGTGCACGTATAGCCTGAATAGCATCACACCTTGCCTAGTGCAAAGGATTTTGGATTTTTCATTTTTTAAGATTTTGAGATTTTTTCGTGGACTACCCCCTTTGGAAAAAGTCCAAAATGTGTCCAGATTTCAAACCTAGGAAAAATGATTTTTTTGGCCATTTTCGAGGAGGATTTCTCAGAAAACATCTTCGGTAAAGTCATAGCACTTGAAGTTAGCTTTCTAAAGAGTGCTTAAATGCCCCGATCGGACCAACTCGACTCTCGTTATGCCAAAAATACCAAGCATGTGTCCGTAACTCCTATTGTAATGCACATTACTGTAATTTCGGGGCTATTTGGATATCTTGAGTGGGCGTTTTGTGCACGTATAGCATGAATAACATCACACCTTGCCTATTGCAAAGGATTTTGGATTTTCATTTTTTTATGATTTTGAGATTTTTTCGTGGACTACCCTCTTTTGAAAAAGTCCAAAATGTGTCCAGATTTCAGACCTAGGAAAAATGATTTTTTTGGCCATTTTCGAGGAGGATTTCACAGAAAACATCCTAAGTAAAGTCGTAAAGCTTGAAGTTAGCTTTCTAAAGAGTGTTCAAATGCCCCGATCGGACCAACGCAACTCTCGTTATGCCAAACATACCGAGCGTGTGTCCGTAACTCCTTTTGTAACACACATTAATTTAATTCCTGTGCTATTCGGACATCCCGGGTGGGTGTTCTGAGCACGTATAGCCTGAATAGCATGACACCTTGCCTGGTGCAAAGGATTTTGGATTTTCATTTTTTATGATTTTGAGATTTTTTCGTGGACTACCTCACCTTTTGGAAAAAGTCCAAAATGTGTCAAGATTTCAGACCTATGAAAAATAATTTTTTTGGCCATTTTCGAGGAGGATTTCTCAGAAAATATCCTCAATAAAGTCGTAATGCTTGAAGTTAGCTTTCTAAAGAGTTCTCAAATTCCCCGATCGGACCAAAGCAACTCTCGTTATGCCAAAAATACCAAGCGTGTGTCCGTAACTCCTTTTGTAACGAACATCACTGTAATTCCGGGGCTATTTGCACATCTCGGGTGGGCGTTTTGTTCATGTATAGCCTGAATAAAATCACAACTTCATAGTGCAAAGGATTTTGGATTTTTATTTTTTAAGATTTTGAGATTTTTTCGTATACTACCCCCTTTGGAAAAAGTCCAAAATGTGTCCAGATTTCAGACCTAGGAAAAATGATTTTTTGGTCATTTTTGAGGAGGATTTATCAGAGAACATCCTCAGTAAAGTCGTAGCGCTTGAAGTTAGCTTTCTAAAGAGTGATCAAATGCCCCAATCAGACCAACGCAACTCTCGTTATGATAAAAATACCGAGCGTGTGTCCATAACTCCTTTTGTAACACACATTACTGTAATTCCGGGGCTATTTGGACATCCCGGGTGGGCGTTTTCTGCACGTATGTCCTGAATAGCATCACAACTTCCTAGTGCAAAGGATTTTGGATTTTTATTTTGTAAGATTTTGAGATTTTTTCGTGGACTACCCCCTTTGGAAAAAGTCCAACATGTGTCAAGATTTCAGACCTAGGAAAAATGAATTTTTTTGGCCATTTTCGAGGAGGATTTCTCAGAAAACATCTTCAATAAAGTCTTAGCGCTTGAAGTTAGCTTTCTAAAGAGTGCTTAAATGCCCCGATTGGACCAACCCAACTCTCAACATTGCAAAAATACCGAGCGTGTGTCCGAAACCCCATTTGTAACGCACATTACTTTAATTCCGGGGCTATTTGGACATCTCGGGTGGGCGTTTTTTGTACGTATTGCCTGAATAGCATCACACCTTTCCTAGTGCAAAGGATTTTGGATTTTCATTTTTTATGATTTTGAGATTTTTTCGTGTACTATCCCCTTTGGAAAAAGTCCAAAATGTGTCCAGATTTCAAACCTAAAAAAAATGATTTTTTGGCCATTTTCAAGGAGGATTCTCAGAAAACATCATGAGTAAAGTCATAGCGCTTAAAGTTAGCTTTATAAAGAGTGCTCAAATGCCCCGATCGGACCAACGCAACTCTCGTTATGCCAAAAATACCGATCGCGTGTCCGTAACTACTTTTGTAACGCACATTACTTTAATTTCGGGGATATTTGGACATCTCAAGTGGGCGTTTTGTGCACGTATAGCCTGAATAGCATCACACCTTGCCTAGTGAAAATGATTTTGGATTTTAATTTTTTATGATTTTGAGATTTTTTCGTGGACTACCCCCTTTAGAAAAAGTCCAAAATGTGTCCAGATTTCAGATCTAGGAAAAATTATTTTTTTGGCCATTTTCGAGGTGGATTTCTCAGAAAACATCCTCAGTATAGTCATAGCACTTGAAGTTAACTTTTTAAAGAGTGCTCAAATGCCCCGATCGGGCCAACGCAACTCTCGTTATGCCAAAAATACCGAGCGAGTGTCCGAAACCCCTTTTGTAACGCACATTACTGTAATTCCGGGGCTATTTGGACATCTCGGGTGGGCGTCTTGTCCACGTATAGCTTGAAAAGCATCACATCTTGCCTAGTGCAAGGGATTTTGGATTTTCATTTTTTAAGATTTTGAGATTTTTTCGTGGACAACCCTCTTTGGAAAAAGTCCAAAATGTGTCCAGAATTCAGACCTAGGAAAAATGATTTTTTTGGCCATTTTCGAGGAGGATTTCTCAGAAAACATCCTTAGTAAAGTCGTAACTCTTGAAGTTCGTTTTCTAAAGTGTTCTTAAATGCCCCGATCGGACCAACGCTACTCTCGTTATGCCAAAAATACCGAGCGTGTTTCAGTAACTTCTGTTGTAAGGCACATTACTGTAATTCCGGGGTTATTTGGACATCCCGGGTGGGCGTTTTCTGCACGTATAGCCTGAATAGCATCACACCTTGCCTAGTGCAAAGGATTTTGGATTTTCATTTTTTATGATTTTGAGATTTTTTCGTGGACTATCCCCTTTGGAAAAAGTCCAAAATGTGTCCAGATTTAAGACCTAGGAAAAATGATTCTTTTGGCATTTTCGAGAAGTATTTCTCAGAAAACATCCTCAGTAAAGTCGTAGCGGTTGAAGTTAGCTTTCTAAAGAGTGCTCAAATTCCCCGATCGGACCAACGCAACTCTCGTTATGCAAAAAATATCGAGCGTGTGTCCGTAACTCCTTTTGTAATGCACATTACTGCTATTTCGGGGCAATATGGACTACCCCCTTTGGAAAACGTCCAAAATGTGTCCAGATCTCAGACCTAGGAAATATGATTTTTGTGGCCATTTTCGAGGAGGATTTATCAGAAAACATCCTCAGTAAAGTCATAGCGCTTGAAGTTAGTTATCTAAAGAGTGCTCAAATGCCCCGATCAGACCAACACAACTCTTGTTATGCCAAAAATATTGAGCGTGTGTCCGAAACCGCTTTTGTAACGCACATTACTGTAATTCCGGAGCTATTTGGACATCTCGGGCGGGCGTTTTGTCAACGTATAGCTTTAATAGCATCACACCTTGCCTAGAGCAAAGGATTTTGGATTTTCATTTTTTATGATTTTGAGATTTTTTCGTGGACTACCCTCTTTGGAAAAATTCCAAAATGTGTCCAGAATTCAGACCTAGTAAAAATGAATTTTTTGGCCATTTTTGAGGAGGATTTCTGAGAAAACATCCTCTGTAAAGTCGTAGCAATTGAAGTTAGCTTTCTAAAGAGTGCTCAAATTCCCCGATCGGACCAACACAACTCTCGTTATGCAAAAAATACCGAGCGTGTGTCCAAAACCCCTTTTGTATCGCACATTACTGTAATTCCGGGGCTATTTGGACATCTCGTGAGGACGTTTTGTGCACCTATTGCCTTCATAACATCAAAACTTGCCTAGTGCAAAGGATTTTGGATTTTATTTTTTTTTTTGATTTTGAGATTTTTTCGTTGACTACCCCCTTTAGAAAACGACCAAAATGTATCCACATTTCAGACCTAGGAAAAAAAATTTTGGCCATTTTCGAGGAGGATTTCTCAGAAAACATCCTCAGTAAAATCATAGCGCTTGAAGTTAGCTTTCTAAAGAGTGCTCAAATTCCCCGATCGGACCAACGCAACTCTCGTTATGCAAAAAATACCGAGCGTGTGTCCGTAACTCCTTTTTTAACGCACATTACTGTAATTTAGGGGCTATTTGGACATCTCATGTTGGCGTTTTTTGCACGTATTGCCTGAATAGCATCACACCCTGCCTAGTGCAAAAGATTTTGGATTTTCATTTATTATGATTTTGAGATTTTTTTCGTGGACTACCCCCTTTGGAAAACGTCCAAAATGTGTCCACATTTCAGACCTAGTAAAATGATTTTTTGGCCATTTTCGAGGAGGATTTCTCAGAAAACATTCGCTGAAAAGTCATAGCGCTTGAAGTTAGCTTTCTAAAGAGTGCTCAAATGCCCCGATCGGACAACCGCAACTCTCGTTATGCCAAAAATACCGAGCGTGTGTCCTTCACTCCTTTTGTAATGCACATTACTGTGATTTCGGGGCTATTTGGACATCTCGAGTGGGCGTTTTGTGCACGTATAGCCTGAATAGCATCACACCTTGCCTAGTGCAAAGGATTTTGGATTTTCATTTTATATGATTTTGAGATTTTTTTCGTGGACTACACCCTTTGGAAAAAGCCCAAAATGTGTCCATATTTCAGACCTAGGAAAAATGATTTTTTTAGCCATTTTCAAGGAGGATTTCTCAAAAAACATCCTCAGTAAAGTCGTAGCACTTGAAGTTAGCTTTGTAAAGAGTGCTCAAATGCCCCGATCGGACCAACGCAACTCTCGTTATGCCAAAAATACCGAGCGTGTGTCCAAAACCCCTTTTGTAACGCACATTACTGTAATTCCGGGGCTATTTGGACATCTCGGGTGGGCGTTTTGTCCACGTATATCTTGAATAGTATCACACTTTGCCTAGTGCAAAGGATTTTGGATTTTCATTTTTTATGATTTTGAGATTTTTTCGTGGACTACCCCCTTCGGAAAGAGTCCAAAATGTGTCCAGAATTCAGACCTAGGAAAAATGAGTTTTTTGGCATTTTCGATGAGGATTTCTCAGAAAACATCCTTAGTAAAGTCGTAGCAATTGAAGTTAGATTTCTAAAGAGTGCTCAAATTCCCCGATCGGATCAACACAACTCTCGTTATGTAAAAAATACCGAGCGTGTGTCCGTAACTCCTTTTGTATCGCACATTACTGTAATTCCGGGGCTATTTGGACATCTCGGGTGGGCGTTTTGTCCACGTATAGCTTGAATAGTATCACACCTTGCCTAGTGCAAAGGATTTTGGATTTTCATTTTTTATGATTTTGAGATTTTTTCGTGGACTACCCCCTTCGAAAAGAGTCCAAAATGTGTCCAGATTTCAAACCTAGGAAAAATGAGTTTTTTGGCATTTTCCATGAGGATTTCTCAAAAAACATCCTCAGTAAAGTCGTAGCGCTCGAAGTTAGCTTTGTAAAGAATGCTCAAATGCCCCGATCGGACCAACGCAACTCTCGTTATGCCAAAAATACCGAGCGTGTGTCCGAAACCCCTTTTGTAACGCACATTACTGTAATTCCGGGGCTATTTGGACATCTCGGGTGGGCGTTTTGTCCACGTATAGCTTGAATAGTATCACACCTTGCCTAGTGCAAAGGATTTTGGATTTTCATTTTTTATGATTTTGAGATTTTTTCGTGGACTACCCCTTCGGAAAGAGTCCAAAATGGTTCCATATTTCAAACCTAGGAAAAATGAGTTTTTTGGAATTTTCGATGAGGATTTCAAACCTAGGAAAAATGAGTTTTTTGGCATTTTCCATGAGGATTTCTCAAAAAACATCCTCAGTAAAGTCGTAGCGCTCGAAGTTAGCTTTGTAAAGAATGCTCAAATGCCCCGATCGGACCAACGCAACTCTCATTATGCCAAAAATACCGAGCGTGTGTCCGAAACCCCTTTTGTAACGCACATTACTGTAATTCCGGGGCTATTTGGACATCTCGGGTGGGCGTTTTGTCCACGTATAGCTTGAATAGTATCACACCTTGCCTAGTGCAAAGGATTTTGGATTTTCATTTTTTATGATTTTGAGATTTTTTCGTGGACTACCCCTTCGGAAAGAGTCCAAAATGGTTCCATATTTCAAACCTAAGAAAAATTAGTTTTTTGGAATTTTCGATGAGGATTTCTCAGAAAACATCCTTAGTAAGGTCGTAGTGGTAGAAGTTAGCTTTCAAAAGAGTGCTCAAATTCCCCGATCGGACCAACGCAACTCTCGTTATGCCAAAAATACCGAGCGTGTGTCCGAAACCCCTTTTGTAACGCACATTACTGTATTTCCGGGGGTATTTGGACATCTCGGGTGGGCGTTTTGTCCACGTATAGCTTGAATAGCATCACACCTTGCCTAGAGCAAAGGATTTTGGATTTTCATTTTTTATGATTTTGAGATTTTTTCGTGGACTACCCTCTTTGGAAAAAGTCCAAAATGTCTCCAGAATTCAGAACTAGGAAAAATGAATTTTTTAGCCATTTTTGAGGAGGATTTCTCAGAAAACATCCTCAGTAAAGTCGTAGCAATTGAAGTTAACTTTCTAAAGAGTGCTCAAATTCTCTGATCGGACCAACACAACTCTCGTTATGCAAAAAATACCGAGCGTGTGTCCGTAACTCCTTTTGTAACGCACATTACTGTAATTTCGGGGCTATTTGGACATCTCGGGTGGGCGTTTTGTGCACGTATTGCCTTAATAGCATCACATCTTGCCTAGGGCAAAGTATTTTGGATTTTTTTTTATGATTTTGAGATTTTTTTCGTGGACTACCCCCTTTGGAAAACGTCCAAAATGTGTCTAGATTTTAGACCTAGGAAAAATGATTTTTTGGCCATTTTCGAGGAGGATTTCTTAGAAAACATCCGCTGTAAAGTCATAGCGCTTGAATTTAGCTTTCTAAAGAGTGCTCAAATGCCCCGATCGGACAACCGCAACTCTCGTTATGCCAAAAATACCGAGCGTGTGTCCTTCACTCCTTTTGTAATGCACATTACTGTGATTTCGAGGCTATTTGGACATCTCTAGTGGGCGTTTTGTGCACGTATATCCTGAATAGCATCACACCTTGCCTAGTGCAAAGGATTTTGGATTTTCATTTTTTATGATTTTGAGCGTGGACTACCCTCTTTGGAAAAAGTCCAAAATGTGTCTAGAATTCAGACTTAGGAAAAATGAATTTTTTGGCCATTTTCGAGGAGGATTTCTCATAAAACATCCTTAGTAAAGGCGTAGCAATTGAAGTTAGCTTTCTAAAGAGTGCTCAAATTCCCCGATCGGACCAACACAACTCTCGTTATGCAAAAAAATACCGAGCGTGTGTCCGTAACTCCTTTTATATCGCACATTACTGTAATTCCGGGGCTATTTGGACATATCGGGTGGCCGTTTTGTGCACGTATTGCCTTAATCATATCAAACCTTTCCTATTGCAAAGGATTTTGGATTTTCATTTTTTATGATTTTGACATTTTTTCGTTGAATACCCCCTTTAGAAAACGTCAAAAATGTGTCCAGATTTCAGACCTAGGAAAAATGATTTTTTTGGCCATTTTCGAGGAAAATTTCTCAGAAAACATCCTCAGTAAAGTCGTAGCAATTGAAGTTAGCTTTCTAAAGAGTGCTCAGATTCCCCGATCGGACCAACACAACTCTCGTTATGCAAAAAATACCGAGCGTGTGTCCGTCACTCCTTTTGTATCGCACATTACTGTAATTCCGGGGCTATTTGGACATCTCGGGTGGGCGTTTTATGCACGTATTGCCTTAATAGCATCAAACCTTGCTTACTGCAAAGGATTTTGGATTTTCATTTTTTATGATTTTGAGATTTTTTCGTTGACTACCCCTTTTGAAAAACGTCCAAAATGTGTCCAGATTTCATACATAGGAAAAATGATTTTTTTTGGCCATTTTTGAGGAGGATTTCTCAGAAAACATCTGCAGTAAAGTCATAGTGCTTGAAGTTAGCTTTCTAAAGAGTGCTCAAATGCCCCGATCGGACAAACGCAACTCTCGTTATGCAGAAAATTCCGAGTGTGTGTTCGTAGCTCCTTTTGTAATGCACATTACTGTGATTTCGGGGCTATTTGGACATCTCGAGTGGGCGTTTTGTGCACGTATAGCCTGAATAGCATCACACCTTGCCAAGTACAAAGGATTTTGGATTTTCATTTTTTATGAGATTTTTTCGTGGACTACCCCTTTGGAAAAAGTCCAAAATGTGTCCAGATTTCAGATCTAGGAAAAATGATTTTTTTTTGCCATTTTTCATGAAGATTTCCCATAAAACATCCTGAGTAAAGTCATAGCTCTTGAAGTTAGCTTTCTAAAGAGTGCTCAAATGCCCCGATCGGACCAACGCAGCTCTCGTTATGCCATAAATACCGAGCGTGTGTCCGTAATCCCTATTGTAAGACACATTACTGTAATTTCGAGGCTATTTGGACATCCCGGGTGGGCGTTTTCGGCACGTATAGCCTGAATAGCATCACACCTTGCCTAGTGCAAAGGATTTTGGATTTTCATTTTTTATAATTTTGAGATTTTTTTCGTGGAATACCCCCTATGGATAAGGTCCAAAATGTGTCCTGATTTCAGACCTAGGAAAAATGATTTTTTTGGCCATTTTCGATGAGGATTTCTCAGAAAATATCCTCTGTAAAGTCGTAGCTCTTGCAGTTAGCTTTCTAAAGAGTGCTCAAATGCCCTGATCGGACCAGCACGACTCTCGTTATGCCAAAACTATCGAGCGTGTGTTCGTAACCCCTGTTGTAAGGCACATTACTGTAATTCTGAGGCTATTTGGACATCCCGGGTGGGCGTTTTCGGCACGTATAGCCTGAATAGCATCACACCTTGCCTAGTGCAAAGGATTTTGGATTTTAATTTTTTATGATTTTGAGATTTTTTTCGTGTACTATCCCCTTTAGAAAAAGTCCAAAATGTGTCCAGATTTCAGACCTAGGAAAAATGATTTATTTGGACAATTTTGAGGAGGATTTCTCAGAAAGCATCCTCACTAAAGTCGTAGCTCTTGAAGTTAGCTTTCTAAAGAGTGTTCAAATGCCCCGATCGGACCAACACAACTCTCGTTATGCCATAAATATCGAGCGTGTGTCCGTAACTCCTTTTGTAAGGCAAATTACTGTAATTCCGGGGCTATTTGGACATCCCGGGTGGGCGTTTTTTGCACGTATAGCCTGAATAGCATCACACCTTGCTTAGTGCAAAGGTTTTTGGATTTTCATTTTTTAGGATTTTGAGATTTTTTTCGTGGACTACTACCCCTTGGAAAAAGTCAAAAAATTGTCAAGATTTCAAACCTAGAAAAATGATATTTTTGGCTTTTTTCGAGGAGAATTTATCAGAAAACACCTTAAGTAAAGTCGTACCTCTTGAAATTATCTTTCCAACGAGTGCTCAAATGTCCCGATCAGACCAACGAAACTCTCATTTTGCCAAAAATACCGAGCACTGGTTCATTACTTCTGTTGTAAGGTACATTATTGATCTTTCGGGGCTATTTGGACATCTCATGTGGACATTTTGTGGACATATCGCCTGAATAGCTTCACACATTGCCTGGTGTAAAGGATTTTTTATTTTTATTTATTGAGATTTTGAGATGTTGTCGTAGACAACCCACTTCGGAAAAAGTCTTATATTTATCAAGATTTCAAACCTATAAAAAAATTATTATTTTAGGGGAGGATTTATCAGAAAACGGTAAAGTTGTGGCTCTCTAAGTTAGTTTTCCAACGATTGCTCAAATGCTCCAATCGGACAAACACAACTCTCGTTTTGCCAAAAATACCGAGCATGTCTTCGTATCTCCTGTTTTAAGACACATTACTGTATTTTTGGGGCTAGTTGGACATCACGAGTGGGCGTTTTGTGAACCATAGAAGCGGGATACGGGACACGGCTATACGAACTCCGAATCCGACACTTCGTGTCCGATTCGGGGCGATACTCGTATCAATACGGTAAATCAATCGAATCCTCGGCGCGCCCCTTTGATGGACGAGGAATTGGGAAGAAGGCGAGGCAGCGCGCTGTTGTCTAAGGTGAAGGCGGAGAAGACGAGGTGGCGGGGCTGAAGCCGTGTGGATTGAAGAAGGTGAATGAACAGTACCTGCTTTATTTTAATTAATTTTGGTAAAGCAAATGGAAAACAGCTGGAGCCTGTATTCATTGCTTTGTATTTTTCCACTACAAAATATAACATTAAAAATTTCCTCCCAGGAAAGTAGTCATTAATATTATAAATCTTTTAAGTAATTTTTTGTTCTATTTTCATTTACAAAATATAATAGTAAAATTACAAAAATACCCCCACTGTATCCATCGTATCCGATTCGGTCGAGGTAGCGAATCCCAGTCCGTATCCGTGTCCCGTTTCGAATCAAATCTCGTATCGTGCAACTATGTTGTGAACATATGTCCTGAATAGCATCACATCATAAACCGATGGAAATTTTTTTTTTTTTTTGCTATCTTCAAAGCCGATTTCACAAAAGTCATCCTCATCAAAGTCATAGATTTTAAAGTTAGCTTCCAAACAAGTACTCTAAACAAACAAGTACTCTAACTCCCCGATCAGACCAACACATCCCTTGTATGCGTTGTCCATTACTAAAATCTTAATATACCACTTTTTCATATATATTACAACAGATACCAATTCACTAATTTGTCTTTTTAATATTTTTCTACATTCTACCCATTTTCTTTTATGGTTTATTTTCAAAATTCAACCGATTTTCTTTTATGGTTTATAACATGCGTTCAATATGTTCGGTTAATGAAACTAGATAATTAAAAATCTTCATTATTAAGGCTATTGGGTGGTTTCTTTGCGGGGCAACAAGACCGGTGATTTTTGTGTCAATTTCACAAGATGAATAAAACGGGCCTAATAAAATCTCATCGAGCCCACATATTAGAACTTACCGTGTGGACCAGATTGAGACATGACATTTTTTTGAGCTAATACGCCGTCGTTTCCACCTTTCAAACTTCAAAGTACCCGCCACTGAAGCAGCTCCGATAAGTTTCGGAACAAGCACGAAAACAGTGGCAGAAGGGTGAAAGGAGATCCCATTGAACCCAAAGATACCATCTTCATGGTGTCTAGGGTTGGGAATGGGAATGGGAATTGGGGTTTTGCTGGTTGCAAGTAAACCCCAATTCCTAATGATACATTTTTGTTTATTAATTAAATTACTAAAATTGTATGTACAGTACTGTTTGAGGCGTCTCAAGCCCGGAAAAGTTTCATGAAGCCTCGTGACTTCTAAATTTGAACCACTGACCTTCCTCTTTGAAGTTCTTCGATAGTAAACAAAAAGGTCGGCTTGCAGATCAGGAGGGCGGGAGAATAAGTTAAATTTACCTTGGCGAGAAGCTATACATATGAATGATGCTGCACGATTACATGAAGTAGCTGAGTGAGCTCTTTTTCCTGGACCCGCCTTCCCCGTATAGATCATTCCATTGGACGAGCTCGTTTGCGTTGGAAGACTCTGATGACACACTGGCACAGACCTGTACCGCAATACGCGAAATCAGCAAATATGGACAAGAGATACTCAAGCCTCCTAAAAGGGAATCCACAGTATTTACCTGTTCGTGCGCAGTCTTGAAGTCTTCCATATTCAATGGTCTTATGTCTGCGCTGCTGTACAATTTGGGTGATGGTTCGTTCTCAGCTAATGCTTGAGCCTTCTCCTGTAAAGACCAGTGTTTATCATGAATATTTAAATGGAATTGGCTTGTAAACTACAACAAAAAGTATTTAATTAGAGCCGATTCGAAACACAACCTTCTTCTCTTTTTCTAACAATTCTCTAATGGGGCGGTGGGCTGCAGCTACGCAGAGGTTCTGAAATTTAAAACAAAGTCAGACAAGGTGCCATGTTTGCAGGGAAAAAAAAAGAGAGAGATATCGTCATCTGCATAGAAATTAAAGAGTTGTGACCTTCAAATCACTTCCAGAGTACCCATCAGTCATACTGGCAATTGCTTCAAGCTCAACATCAGACCCTAATTCCTCTTTTGTCAAAATTATGCTCAAAATTTTTTGCCGATTAGGTGCATCTGGCAAGCCAACCATCAATCTGCACCATATTGAAGTAAAATTTTGAACCATTATATCCTACGCAAGCAGATAAAAAAAGTTGTCCAGAATGGAACAGATATTTACCTACGAGGAAGTCGCCTGATTACAGCCTCATCCAGGTCAAAAGGTCTATTGGTGGCAGCAAGCACGAGTACACGTTCTTTATCCTTCGTGCGCAAACCATCCCAGTTCATCATGAACTCGTTCTTCATTTTTCTCATTGCTTCATGCTCACCAGGATTTTCACGTCTTCCCAACATGCTATCAACCTGCAACATGAAATGCATCATAATTCATAGGTAGTTGTTAGTCGACCTTTAGAGAGGAGGGGTACATTTTGCAAATGCACAGGTGCACGTGCCACCAAATATCGATTACAAAGGACCTACCTCATCAACAAAAATGACACTGGGAGCAATTTTGCTTGCCAACGAAAACACTGCCTTGACATATTTCTCTCCTTCACCAAACCACTGTAACCAAAGCATGTAAAGAGTTAGAAAGGTCTCTAAAGTGAGAGGCAATCCAAGATGGAAATGTAAAGGACCTTTGACGTAATGCTAGACATTGATATATTGATGAAGTTAGCCCCAGCTTCAGTAGCAACAGCTTTAGCAAGCATAGTTTTGCCAGTGCCAGGAGGCCCAAAAAGAAGTATACCCTTGCAAGGCTATAGAAGTGAACAAGAATCATATTAAAAATATAAAAAAACCAAAAAGTTAGCAAGAGAGGGAGGGGAAGGGGCGAACAACCGACCTTCATCAATTGGCCTTTAGTAAAGAGCTCTGGTCTTTGAAGAGGCAGCATAACCAGTTCTTTCAATGTATCTTTGACATTCTCCAAAGCTCCAATATCATCAAATGAGACTCCAATGTCATTTGGTGGAATAACATCCCCAAGAAGTTTCTTTTCGAATTCATTCTCAGTGACGACATCCTACAAGGATACATGCTCCAAGGTTATGAACACCTTCTGTTCAGATAATATTCTTCATATTTTGATCAAGGAACCTTTCAATTTATTGAAAGTTTACTGGTCTTAATTTATGGACAGGTCATTATTTGATCTATGAACATGCTACCTTCAGTGACTTCTTCAAGCTTTTAGTCTCATTCTGGAGACCTTGAAGAACACTAAATCCGTGCTGAATACTGCAAGAATAACAGCAACAAGTTAGAGCACAAATCAGTCAGACGACCACAAATATAACTTCTACGATCAATCTGATTCAGGAAGAGGAATATGATACAATTGATTAGACAAAGATCTTTTCTGCATACAACATATCATCCTTCAACATTCCAAAACAACCTTTGAAAATAATATGAAAGATAAGCCAGAACCTTTCACAAGAAATAGTGATCTTTGAATCATCTGACAGAGTTTCTGAAGAATACATGAAGTAATGACTTAGAGCCCATCCTATGATTTTCTCCACACCTGCCCAGTAAAAAGAGGTTAAATAATGAAGAGGGAGGGAGGACATTTCTTCAAAAGAACGGATAAATATAAACCAAGTCATAAGAAAAGACTTACTTTCATTCGACAGTGCTTGATCTTTAATGCAAAGAGTTTCAAGGTCATGGCACTCCAACCCAATTTTGTTAAGCATCTGCAGATATTAGATCAAATGTAAATTTCATGATGATTTTAGAGTAACCAAACCAAACAAGAGTCAAATCAGCAGAAGAATCACAGCTCCAAATCCCTTCCTAAAGGAATATCATAGTATCCAGATATCCAATTACTGATAGCAAGATCTACATGAAACCGTCAATGTGATTTGCTTTATAAAAAAACAATCAAGAAGATTGTGTCAATATGTTTGATGGCAAACAATGACAATTGATGCAAAAGATAAACCATGCACAAGTACAAGAAACACTCCTTTTACACACAGCAAGAGTTGAAAGATGGCATGAAGGTAACTGTAAATTAACCAAAGAAGGTACCGCATAATGCGGGAAAAGCTGCATCAACTCATGCAAAAAGCAGAAGCAGACAGACTCACCGTTCGAATGCTAACAATGTTTGATTGCGCTCGTAAAGTTTCAGTATCACGTTCCAATTTTTCCTTCCACTCAGAAAGCAGATTTTCATCCTATCATGAACAAAGCATAAGATGGAATTTCCAATCATACCAGGGTTTTACAAAACTTAAGAGAAAAACATAATCAATTGGTTCCTGAAACCAAAGAAACATAAAAAAAAAAAAAAAGTACCTGAGGCAAGCGCACTGCCACTTTGTTGGGAAAAAGCCTAGCTAGGTGCCTCATCGTTTTAGTTGTGTCTTTATTTTTATCCTGCAATCTACCAAAGTTATCCTGAAACAGAAACCATTCACACCAAGTGAGTTGAGAGCACTTCACCTCACAAATCTGTGATGGCTTTCAATTAAAACAAGAATTTGGAGAGTGCGATCTGTTAACAAAAGTAGCAAGTTGCTACTTTTGTTAACAGATCGCACCCGCCCGCCCCGCGGGTTATGGGTGGATGAAGCCACTCCATCACCCGCCCCGCGGGTAAAAAATTTCACCCGCTCCATCCATCACCCGCAAACCTTTTCACCCGCATCCGACCCGCGCGGGTGATGTGGGTGGAGTGGGTACCCAATGGGTGAAACAAAAGAAAAAAACAAATCAACACAAGTAGTACAATTCTAACTCAAAATTACAAAGGGGGTGGGTTTATGTATTTATATTTTTGATCGGCAAAGAAGTGAAATCACGAGCTAATTGAAATTTGAAAGTGGAAGGGTATATATCTCTATACTAATCATATACTAATCCAATATATCCCTTACTATAACGTGGAAGAGCAAGCCGATACCATATTCATTCTAATTGAAATTTGGTGGGCAAAGCACTAATCAAGGATTAGAGTTTGTAGAAGTTAAACTTGAAAAGGGTAAAATAGTAAAATCACACACATTATACATATAAATTTTAGGGTTTTATGTGAGTTTGCGGGGCGGGTGTGCGGGGCGGGTTAATGGGTGGGTTAATGGGGCGGGTTATGGGTGAAAAATCTTCACCCATAATCCATCCATCACCCGCTTCACCCGTCACCCACTTTTTTGCGGGTTTTCACCCGCAAAATTAATGCGGGTAAAGCGGATGGAGCGGGTACCCGCGGGTTATTTCCAGCCCTAGTAGCAACCCCCACCCCCCCCCCCCCCAAAAAAAAAAGAGAGAGAAGAGAAAAGAGAACACACTAAGATGCAGAATATAAATGATTCAGTGATGATGCATCACTGGTCAAGTGAGGTGAATGCATACACAGAATGGTTGATGGGATAGGTTTACCCAACCATCCCCTACCCACCATTTACACTCTCACCCATCCAGAAACCAAAAATACTTCATTAGAAGAACATGACTTAGAAATGAGAACAAAAGCAAAAGACAAAGAATGTGAAATGAGAAACCTACCGGAAATGCAAGGTCCAGCAAGGCGGTCTGGTTGCTGCCAAATTTTGTAAACAGTAGACCACCAAGTTGTGACTGGTGGTTATGAAAAGAGAGTTTTGATTAAAAAAATGTTAAAACATTACGTGCTTAAAGGTGGAATATACTGCCCACCACCCTGAAAAAATAGGGAAAAACACAGATACAAAAAGTAGCAAACCTTTTCTTTCCTGCTATCCATCTGAGTGTGCGAGGCAATTACAACTAAGTTCTCTGGCAGACTGTCAAACTTACTTTTAAGGGCACTATAGGCATCAGAATTCCCCGTCATGAGCTTCTCCATATCTTTTAGGAACAAAATCAAAGGGCCATTTTTACTTTCACTCTTTGCAACCTGTTATGAACAAAGTTAGTCATCTGATGAAGAAAAACAAACATTCTGCCTCAGTAGAGCATCTCACCTCAAAAAAATCATCAATTGCATGTTTATCGCTGTAGTCACTAGTGGATGGGCTTTCCAAGGACAGTAGATTAGCTGCAAGTCAAGTTTCACATAACTTTCAGCTTAATGTAACAGAAACAACAAAAGAAAAACAATCACAAACATGGAATTTACAAGGATACAACCTAACTTCAAACGTCTAGAAGCATCTATTCAAAATCGAACTAGTAAAAGCACCTGAGCAAAAGAAACCACGATTCTCTTCACAATGACCACCAAGGTTGTTGCCATCAGGAACTGATTTGTCAAATCTAACCCCAATTTTTGAGGATGCATTTTCCTCAAAAGCCAGCACCACTTCTCCCTTACAGCCAGGAGGTGGTCCTCTGGAAACAGATACATTAGAAGGAAAATGGTGAAAATTTTAGTAGTCAAAGAATTATTTTCTGCATCATTATAACATATTAACATGTATCATGTCATGGTGCAACCCAATGCCAGCACAAAACCAGCAGCTTATGAAGGTAAAGATCATAAAAAATATGCAATGCAAAATATCAGCCTCCTCAACAAAACGAAGGCATACTTCCACAATTGATAAAAATATATATATATATGAGTGAAAAACTTTAACAATCCAATTCACTGGTTAGCAAGATCATGTCAGGCAACAACTTCTAAGGTTTGTCCAAGAGACAATGAATGTACCTCAGTTTTGTCGGAGAAGAAATAACAGGTGAGCCCAGAAATTTTACTCTATCACCTGGCAATAGAAGGGAAAAAAAGGTCAGATGATAGTTTCATAATATTAGATAGAAATGCAGCACGGGCTACAACAAATGCACTCAAAATATTAAAAAATTGATGACTAACATCCAAACTATTTTTCTATACACAAATACAACAAACCCAAGAACCAAAAAAAGTCCAAAGGTCCTTCTGCACATACTTGACATGAACCAAAAAGTACATTTACCTTGCTATGTTCCAAATGACAACTCCACAGGGTTTCCCTACCTCTTATCTCGCAGAAGAGTACAAATATATGCATATTTCAATACCTCACACAAACCCATTTAATCAAAAAAGAAACTAATAGAAAAAAATCAATTCCCCCCAGAAACTTCTAGATGAATATAATGGTACATTGTCAAGGTGAAATAAAGTAATTTAGGGGTAGATTCATAAATATAACAGGGAAAGGGAGTCATATTCAGAGTAGTATAATTAGATGTGAATCTTTAAGGAAGCAGTCAATTGAGAAGTAGAATGATATAAAGATCAATCAGTAAGGAAGCAGTTATCACAGTCCCTTCAGAAAATATAAAGGGAAAGGGAATCATAATAGTATAGATGTGAGGTGATCTCACCCTAATTTCACACTTAGTTTTATACAATTTAGAAACCTCGTAAATTTCTCTACATGGGTCCTGATTGTATAGAAATTAAGGAAGCAATCAACACAGGTTCTTCAGAAAATTTGAACATATTAACAACTGCTATTTCATTGCCAAATGGCAATAAACTTACAGGCGCACTTTCTCAGCATGCTCAAAAAGTGCAGAAAGATCTTCAACATGACTAACCCTGAAGAATAGAAGAGGTTGCTTATAAGAAAGAGGTTTCCATTTTCTATGATCTCAAGGCAGAAACGAAGTTATTTGACCATTTTTTAACCAATGCACTTTAAAGCTAGATTCAGCTTTTATGTCAACAACGATGCTCCGATGAGAATGGAAAGTGAACTGTCCAGCATTCACACAAATGCTAGCTGAATAGTTCAAATTGCTAGACAAGAGCCGATAACACATATCACCCATCAAAATATTCTCATGTGGTCAAAAGAAATAAAATGAGGGCAGACAACCACAACAACTTGCAAGCATAATCAATTCTAACTAGTTGAAAAATGGCACGAGACAGTGGAAAAAAGCATCAGATAGAAAACCTTTTTTGAAAGTGTAGCTTTTGGATGTTGCAGTTGAGGCTTCCTGCTTTGGTTGGGACTGACATAGAGATGATACACTAGCTATATCTGCTTCAACACTGGAAGCTGGTTTCTTTTGGCGCAAAGAAGCTGTAATAGATGCTCGTTTTGCATAAAGTGCTGCTTTTTCGGATTTCATAGTTTCTCTGGCAGTATCAGATTCCTTCTGATTTGATGCCTGTGAAGATTTTGAGCAAACAGTAAGCCACATAATTTGATCAGAGCTCTTAAAAGATCAAGGAAATCAACTAGGGTGTGTTTGGCATGCCCTCTCAGCTAATGATAAGGTAGTTATGAAGTCCAATGATGCAGGGTACCTTCATAGGGCTTGGTCAGGTGTCATCCCAAACATGCACTTGTAGTTGGTGGAATTTTTTTTATTTTTAAGTGCTCAACTCAAAGCCATGGCATAAAAAGATTCACTACCAAAATAAGTACAATAAGCAATATTTAGAAGACACTTACACCAGGCAACATAATGCCATCAACTATCAGCAGTCTGGCCCCAAAATGGCTAGCTAGTGCCTTCACCAAAGTTTCCTGATATATCTCAGAACCTATAAAAAAATTGCAGCCATAATGGTTATGAACAGGCAAAAAAAAAACCTTTTGCTTCTCCTATTGGTAAAGCACTCATAATAATGTACTTGCAATTTTGCAAATAGTATCTGTTAGGCAAACTGATGGAAGTTTTCTCATCAACAGCTAGGAAGGATATAGAATCAGTTAGTAACTGTAAGTAGAGAGAGTTGGTAATGTCACAATGAGTTGGCATTGACAGGCTAGTGAGTAGGCATCATGGGTTTGATTAGGTAAAAGGCCTATGCCTTGCTTGGCCAGACTTGTTGGCCCTTCTAATGCTTAGACAACTATTTGGATTATATATATATATTATATATATGCATGTATGTATAAGTTCATGCTGGAATGTGCAGGTTTACTTCCATATATAAGATCAATAAATATATCATTGAGAGCTTTAAGCATACCTGCGGGCCCAGACAATAATATACGAGGGCAAACTGATGGAAGATATGCTGTGTATTTCACATATTTGTTGCACTTCAGGTGCATGTAAGCAGCAGCAATCAAGACAGTCTTTGTTATATCACTGTCAAATAGAAAATGTTAAAAGTAGCTGAATATAAAACAAGTTGCAAGGTGAGAACATGACCTGAACCAGATAGATTATAGAGGGAATATAATTAAAGCAAGTAAAATGCTTTGAGTCAAAGCAATTGTTTATCTCATTAATTAAACAGTCTCAAACATTATGCACAGAACACAATGGAGCACAATGCATCATTGATGTCTACTGGATTTTTTTATATTAATCAGGAATTCAGGACATTGCAGAGGAAAGAGAATAATAGCATAAGGCTAATCTACGCTGAGTCTAAAACAGCAAATAGATGTCTAACACACAAAGATATCTGGCTAATAATCGACGCTGATCCCTGGGAGAAAGTCAGACCACAATTAAAAAAAAAAATCAATTTAACAACACTGGCTACAACAAAACAAAAACAAATACATGCAAGCACCTTGTGTCTAAAAGGGCAAATAGATCACAACTAAGGGCTTAAATGAAGAGTCAATTCATCAAGTCAATAATGTCCCACAGAACATAAACGACTGACTAATGTAACTAGGAACATATCAAGAGCATCAGCAATTGTTTGACGATAAATGAAAATTACTTTGGAGCTGATTACCTTAAATAATATGGAAACCTCTCAAATGACACATCGATTTCATCAGACTTGATTATTCCCAGCCTTAAACTTTCTTTGAACTGTTGGCGGCTGTTTGAAGCATTTCCTCGATGGAAAAGCCCCTTGAGTAGTTGTCGCCGCTCATCAAGAATTTTAGAGATACTACCATTTAAATCCGTTAGCCACTCTGGTGGTCTTGATTCATTATTCGCAGAAGCAGCCTTTAAATGGTCATTGGTTATTCCATTATCCTTATCAGGCACATCATCATCCTGACTGATAGCAATAGCTTTCTTACTTACTGAGGCACCGTCACACTCTTCATTATCCATGCTATCCTTCATTTCAGTGTCCTGGGAATCATCATCAGATACACGAGCGTCTACACTAGCTGGCACTACATCATCATTATTTGTTGATGGAGGGGGTAGAAGCGCGCGTAGATTTGACATGGATGCCAATATTGATGCTCCTGCAACTTCAGATGTATCTCCAGCTCTTCCATTCAAGGCTCTTTCTTTGGCAGAAGAATTTGTGTTCTCTAGCATTGCCATGGACGAATTGGGACCAGGATCAGCTAAAGTATTATCGGTGAGCAACTGAAATATCTGAAAATAAATTAAGGAAGCTATCAAAGTATCAATTAATCAAAAAGGACCTTCAAAAGGCCACTATCATTTCCCAACAACAAGTAATTAATAGAAACAGCATATAAAATATGAAAAAATTGAATTCATGGATTTATAGAAGACTATCACTAAAGTAGAACAACTAGTAAAATCTAAAAACAATACTAATAAGAAATTCTTTTGCAGGGTCAAAACAACTTGCTAGCAAAGGATACATATGCATGCCTATTTGTCAAACCAAAGATCAACTCATCTCCTCCAGTGAGAATCTTGAAGGAATTTTTTTGCAGGGTCTCGTTATTAACTTGTACAACACCATTTCCTCCCATGGTTTCTAGTTTGGCAGTGAGTGAGCCTCCGTGCTGAATAGAGTGATCATATATGATTATCAATATTATCACATAAACTAACTTACAGTTTATTAACGTTCTGTCAAAATACATCCACCATATATCCTCTCTGTGTACCTCAATACGCCGTAGTTTGCAGAGAGTTTTACCAACTGAGGTGTCCTCCAGATATAAACTACACTGACCACCATTTCCCACTGTGTATACTGATCCGGAAATTAGCCGGTGAGGAATCTAATATGCAAAAAAAACAAAAAAGCAAATGCAAATAGATCAATGAACAATATAAAGTACAAGACAAAAAAAATGCCCAATGTTATCATTTTATAACCTAGAAAATCAACTATAAGAAGCAGATCAAACCCTCAATCAGAATTAATTGTAGATTCCAAATTTGATCTGAAAACGGCAAGAACATAAAACTAGGTTTCTGAAATTAATTGTAAAAGATTCCATCATTAATCTCCGAGTATCAATTGTGGAGGAGCTAATAGGATAAGCATATCATACACAGCAGTATCTATAACGTAATGAATGACTTTCTCGCAGAAAGAAAACCGTATAGATAGATCCAACCTTAAAAATTACTTCCAAAAAAACCTAACAAGATTTAATACCTAACACTGCATTCAACAATTAATTCAGTTCTTCAAGTATATTTTATCCACTCTAGTCACAAGACGGATTGAATGTGTTCAGAACTCAATATGATTTTTCCTCTCAAATGATTTGAAGAACAGTATTGGCTCCAATATGAGGGGGTGAGTTGCTCACTAGGTTCATAAACTCTACTTTTACAAGCCAATATTTTAGATATCTACCTTACCTTTCTCTGTATAATCAAACTTAGCTTAGTAACGTCAATAGTTTAAAAAATTACATCATCATTGTCCCTTTGGCATTTTATTGACAGTGCCGCCAACCAACACACATGCAACTCGCCAATAGCAAATTTGTATTTTGGTGGATGCACCAAAATCATTTTCATTTTCATTTTTCATTGAGGAATTTTAGTCTGTCAAAAATTCATGTTTACGTAAAGAGGCACACAAAACCCTTTTCTCTTCTAGATTGAAACCTCAAAACCAAGGGGGATTTTTATTGTGTCAGAACTATTCTTCCCAAACAGGCACTGGAGGATCTTTCTCAATTCCAATTTCTATTATGTTTTGCTTAAAAGTTGGAACAGTACATAGTGAACAAGCAACTCCCCAAAATATTGATCTCATTTTCTCATGTTCACTCAAACCATAAAATTTCCCCTGCTGCAGTGACCAAGAAAAACTCCCTTATCTGAACTGAACATTGTTGCATTGCCTAACCAAAATGGATGATGGATGATTGCATGCACAATACTGTTTAACGAATTCTGCATATTGACTTGAGCATGCAAGCACAAAACATAACCTTTCTAGCCACAAATCATAAACCTATATAAGCTACGCATAGAAAGAATGAATGCTCATTCAGACTGCGGAATATAGAAGCCAACAAGGGGCTTACAAAGAAGAATAAAATTACACCAACGCAATCTTGATAGAGTAAACGAACCTGCGGAGATTGGGAAATCAGTTGTCCCCAAGCGGCCTTATCAGTCTTTGGCAACCGCTTCTTCTGCCGCTTGGCACTTGGAGCTGTAGGCTGAGATTCCTCGTCAACATTCAAAGCCAAATCTGTCCAAAAGGCATCACGAACTGCATGCAATGAGAAGAAGAAGACCAAGAACAAAAATCTCAAATTTAAGAATTAAAAAATGCATACCTTCCCTTGGGGCGTTCTCCGGAGAATTCGTCGAATCTGAGGGTTTTGGCGACCCCGGGCATGGCGGATCAGTGGATCGAGCCTCTGGTCCCCGAGATTCAGAATCCAATTGGGCGTTACTCGTCTTTGGCCTCGAATTCGATTTGTCATCTGCCGAAGAGTTCTCAGGCGACGCCTGTAAACCAAGTGCCGTCAAATTTAATCCCAAAGCAGATCAAACAAGTGAATCAAGAAACCCTAGAAATCAAAACTTGGGCCCTTGTAGCCATAAAAGCGCGAGGGGGGAATTGAGAAAGGGCATCAAACCTTTGAACGCTTTGATGTTGGTAGAGGAGAGCTGAGAGGGCGCTTGGAGGGAGCGGAGCTTCGCCTGGTCTCCACCATGGCCGATATCTGAAGTTCTTCGCGAGGAAGAAGAGAGAGAGGCCGGAAGAAGAGAGAAGGGGTGTCGTGTGGCTGCTGCGCAAATAAATTATCACAGTTTGGTTGGGAGAAAGCGTTCGTTTTTTTTATACCTATACGAACCGGAGTAATAAATCGTAAATTAAATAAGGAAGGGAAAATAAAAGGCAATTTACATTTAAAAATTATACGGTAAGACTTACGGAGTAATAAATTAAAATTCATTTGAAAAAATATTTTATATACTATGATAATTAAATAATTATAAGAACTTAATTAGTTTTTTAATGCCATTTAAAAAATATAAAAGATAGCTTATTGTTAATAGAGTTTAATTATTTAAATTGAAATTTAAAAATACTTGCTTGAAAATTCATAAAATTAATTTTTAAAAAAGGTTCAAATTTTTTTATTGCAAATAAATATAAAATGAAAGCTGCAATTATTAAAAGTGAATGGTCTAAGTGACTCTAAGAAAAACTCAAAATGCTAGTAATTTTAAAGATGTATAATTATGTTATGATAATAATAAGAAAAAATTTGGTGAGATGTCCATTTATAAAAGCTAATTAGGTAAATGTCCATTTTTACTCGGATATTAAGTAAATGTCCATACTAATTTCATATTCCCAAAATACCCCTCCCATTTTTCCCCAAATTTATCATCTCTAGGGTTAGTATTTTCTGAGATTTGATCGCCTCTTATCCGGCCTCCTGCTTCAAGCGATTGAGGCTTCCTTCATCTCGTCTTTTTTATTCCTTCATCTCATCTTTCATTCCTTCACTTGTATTTGTTTCAATTCTCTGTTGAAAGTAAAGTTGATTTGATCGAGCTTAAAATTCCCAGGCTGTGTGTGATATTAATTTGTAAAGGCGCGCATTGTCACCGGCCCGTAGTCACGACCCACGTCGTCTCATATATATATATATATATATATATATATATATATATATATATATATATATATATATATATGGATATTTGTCTATAAATAACCCCCACGTCGTCTCATTTCTTGCAAATCTCTCTGTCTCTCTCTCTCACATTCAGAACCACAAAATGTCGTGTCTCAAGAATTTAATGCGGTGTTTTGTCATTGGTGAGAATATATTACTATCTCAGTGATACTTAGTATGGTGATGACAGTTTGTTTGTGATTACATGGTTTTGGTGACAAATATTTGTTGAAACAATATTTTGATGACAATATTTTATTGTTGGTGACAACAGATTACTACAGTAGGTTGGTGACAATAGGGGGTGTTGATAATGTTCTTTATTTAGGGACCATAGATTGATGACAATGTTGTGTAGTTGATAACAATTGGTTTGTGACAAAGTTTGGTGACAATAAGTTGCTGAAAATAATTTGATGACAGTGTTTCGTAGTTGTTGACAATAGTTTGGTGACAATATTTTGCAGTTGGTGATAATATGTAGTTAGTGAAAATTAGTGGTGACAATATTTTATAATAGTTGACGACAAAAGAGTTGGGCGGAAAAGGGGGGAAAGTTTATCATGCTTGCATATCCATCATTTGAGTCTCCAACAATTATTCCAATAATTATCTTCTATAATTTCGCACGTGAGGGGTTATAGACTCGTTGAGACGGATTCTGGAGGTCTGGAGAAAGCTGCAATCAATAGGATTTCCCTAATTGATGACAGTAGGTTGGTGACAGTGTTTACTAGTACGAGAAAAAAAATTATGTTAAATGTTACTAGAAAAAAAAATGTCACCAAAAAAGTCAGTTGTCACCAAAAAATTGTCACCAAAAAACTGTCACCAAATGCAGGCGTTGACCGAAATGGTCAATGTTGACCAGTCAATGTTAAAATTAAAAATAGTCAAGGGGGAAGGAGGAAGGGTTAGAGATGGGAATGAGGGGTATTTTTGGAAAAAATGGACATTTACTTAATTTTGTAAAAAAATGGACATTTACTTAATATTCACATGTAAAATGGACATTCACCAAATTGAACCTAATAATAATAGAGTGAGTAAGACTTTTATGAGCTTTTTTTTTTTTGATTAGGTAAGATTTTGGATAGGAGGCTATCCAAGTGCATCCTTTCGGATGAGACACTGAAGATCTGTATTAGATATTAGTTGTACCCCATAGACAGAGTGGCAAAGGTGTGCAACCTTATCAGCCACTTTGTTGCATGCGCTGGGTATATGGGAAAAAGAAACTTCCCTCATGTTTCGGATGATGTTCTGTATATCAGATAGTGTTATTTCCGCCTGCCAAGGGCATTGTATGCCATCTTGTAGGTAGTCAATGATAATTTTGGAATCACCCTCGAAGGTTACGTTTTGTATGTTCAATTTCTTTGCCTCCGTTACGCCCAATCGTAAGGCCGTTGCTTCAGCCCTGAGCGGTGAGGTATTTCCGAGGCGTTTGTAAGCAATTTGAATGGGGGTTCCATTGGAGTCTCTAATGATAATGCCGGCGGTGCTCGCACCCTCAAGAAGGGATGAACCGTCGAAGTTTATTTTATATGTTCCAGCTGGTGGCTTTTGCCATTTGTTTTGTTTCTTCTGTTGTTGGCGTCGGCTGGTGTTATTCTTCGAGTGGGAACGAAAGGTTTGGTCGGAATGATCATTTTCCTGGAACTGACAAGCGCGAATCTAGTTGTCATATTGTTTGTCACAGAACAGGTCAATAGTGTTAGCTGTTGGGATCGGTTGGTTCCTAAAAATAGTTTTGTTTCGGAAGTACCAAATACCCCACCAAGTTGTTACAATCTTTTGGACTTTTGTCTTTGGTATAGTCTGCAACCATTCCATTACCTCTCGCATATCTCGAGTTCTGGCAGTAATTTGTTGTATTGCATGTATTTCCGTTGGGTTTAGGTGATTGTGTATCAATTCCGGGTAGCATTCAAGTAGAATATGCAAATCATCCTCCAGGCAGTCCAGACACCTAACACAGTTACTAGGCAGCGGAACACCATGCACTGCAAGTCTTGCCTTAGTCGGGAGGCCTGAGTGTGCAATTTTCCACAAAAAATTTTGTATTTTGGGGGGGAGGTCCAGTTTCCATATCCATTTAAAGGCGTTGTTTCCACCTTCGTCTTCTTTCATGACAAATTTATAGGCTGAAGAGGTGGTGAACCATCCATTTTTATCCGGCCACCAATACAACCTATCGTCGAAATTTGTTATGGGCAGAGGGATCGATAGGATTTCCTCAGCCAGTGATGAAGGAAGGATCGTCCTTAGTTTTTCGACCCACCATTGGCCATTGATAATGTATGCACTTACTAGTTCGTTCTTATCAATTTGGGTCAGGCAGTCTGGTCTGTTACATAACGGGATCCCGGACACCCAATTATCCGTCCAGAACTTCACTGAGTTACCATTGCCGATGGACCAGATGAGGCCCGTTTTGAATATTGGAAGCAAGTTTGTCAGCTTCGCCCATTGCCATGACATATTTCCACACTTCTTATATTTCAGTATGTGTGTATTTTTCAGATACTTATGGGTGATTATTTTAACCCATGTGTTGTTGGGTTCGGCTAAGACTTTCCACAGAAGTTTTAATTGCAAGGCCTCATTCATTTCTTTTGCTTTTCTGATTCCTAATCCACCATTATTCTTTGGTTTACAGATCTTGCTCCATCCAATTAGGGGTATGTGTTGTGCATCCTTGTTCCAGAAGAAGCTCCTATTTATTGTATCCAGCTCTTTATGCATTGTCGCCGGGAGCATGAAGTTCTGCATTATATATAGGGGTTTTGCTGTTAGGTTTGACTGGATGAGGGTTGCACGACCTTGTTGAGATAGAGAGTCAACCCTCCATTTACTCAGCTCATCCTTGGTTTTGGTAATGACCTCTTTAAAAGTGTCTCTATTAACTTTACCATTTATAATAGGGCATCCCAGATATTTTTCGACAGAGTTAGAATGACTTATGCCCAACGTTCCTCCCAGTTCCAAGATTCTGGGTCGGGCAATCCCGCTTGTGGCCTGAAAGGCCGATTTATGGTAATTGACTTTTTGTTCGGATACTTAACAGTAGTCATCAAGAATTTCCTTGATTTTCTGGCATGCAGATGTGCTTCCTTTTAAAAAAACTAATATGTCGTCTGCAAATGCAATGAAGGGGATATAGGGTCCCGTTGGTCCAAATCTGAAACCAATAGATCTGTCAGGAGCAGAAGCTTCCCTAACTAGCCTCCGGGCAAGGGTTTCAGCACCTAGTATGAAAAGGAAGGGTGATAGCGGATCCCCTTGGCGTAGGCCTCTAGAGGGGGAAAAAATTTTCGTAGGCCCATTGTTGACAAGAACGGAAAGGGAGACTGATGTAATGCATTCTTTTATCCAGCCGATGAAGGTTGGGTGAAAACCGAACTTTTTGAGGACAGATACCGTGAAATCCCAGTCAACACGGTCATAGGCCTTTTCCATGTCTAATTTTAAGGCAAGCCACCCTTCCTTACCCTTTCTGGTTTTGAAGGAGTGAAAAATTTCATGTGCTATGAGTACATTATCCTGAATGGCTCTGTCCGAGACAAAGGCTCCCTGGAGAGGATTGATGAGTTTACCCATCACTTTCTTAAGTCTTTCCGTTAAAATTTTTGATATGATCTTATAGATAGTTGAGCAAAGACTGATGGGTCTGTAGTGCCCTGTTGAAGTCGGATTATCAGTTTTCGGCAATAGTGTGATAAAGGTATGGTTTACTTGTTTTAGCATTTTTCCCGACAAAAAAAGCTTTTCACCGCTTTGATGACAGAAGGGCCAACGACGTCCCACGAAGACGTGTAGAATTCCGCTGTCATCCCGTCCGGACCCGGAGCCTTGTTCCTACCTAATCCGAATGTCGCAGTTTTTATTTCCCCGTTCGAGGGAATGGCAATGAGCATTTTATTTTCCTCCAGTGTGATGTCTGGCGATATCAAGTTCAGAAATCCATTCAATTTTGCTGTATTAATTGTTTGTTTTGTGAATCTTTTCTGGAAATCAATCCTAATTTCGTTATTGATGTTATTTTCTCCTATTATTTGCGTACCGTTCGATGTTGTTATACTTCTGATTATCTTTCTGTTTCTTTTCCCATATGCAATTTTATGAAAGTATCCAGTGTTGGAGTCCGATAGCTTAATGTGCTTGGTCTTTGCTCTTTGATTCCAGTATGATTTTTGAAATAGGAGTAATTTTTCTTTCTTTCTAATTAAGTGTTCTTCCCTATTTTGCGTGATTCTGTTCGAAGGGTGTGATATACTTTGTTGTATGTGGAGAAGTTGTTCTTCAACCCTTTGTAGTTGTCGAAAGATGTTGCCGAACATATTTTTGTTCCAGCTTTTTGCCTTTTGTTTTAATAACTTAGTTTTCCGAACAAGTTGATACATTGTCGAGCCATGACAGTTGAGTCGCCATGCTTGTCTCACAATATTCTTAAAGTCATTACGTTGAAGCCAACAGTTTTCAAATTTGAAGGGTGGGGGTTTGAATGTTTGGGTGGTGGTTAGGTCAATTGTGATTGAGCAATGGTCGGAAGACGAGAAAGCGCCGTTTTTTGTGCATATGGCTGGGTACTGATGCATTATATCGTGTTGGACTAATATACGGTCAAGTTTTTCCTTTATGTTCCCGGGTTGCGCCTGTCTCTTTCTCCAGGTGAAGTGGTTACCCCATGAGGGAATTTCCACCAGAGAGCACTGATTCTTGATTTCTGTTAGCCTGATAAACCGTCGTGGGTGTGTAACCGCACCCCCAACCTTTACATCAGAACTACCTATTTCATTTAGATCACCCATAATGATGCATGGAATAGTAGCTTGTTGTATGGTGGTGACAATTTGATTCCAAAAGGCTGTTTTTGCGTGTTCATGGGGTGGTGCGTAAATGAACCAAATTAGGCAAGAGAAGTTATCGATCAAGTTGGTGTATTTTGTGACAATTGCCCTTGGCATTTGTATAACGACTTCAATTGTTTCATTTAAAAAGGTACTTTCTTTCCATAGTATTCCCAGGCCCCCTGCCTTACCCGTTGCAGGGACCAGACGGCGTTGTCAAAACCCGCCCCTCTCCAAATCGATGGGGCGGGAATGTTGTCCGTTTTTGTCTCCGCGAGTGCCAATAACTGTATATGTTCTGATTTACACCAGGTATTAATTCCTACCCAGAACGTAGGACGCCCGATTCCCCTAAAGTTCCAGAAGCTGATCTTCATGTTGGACCTACCTTGGTGTGGCGGCGTGACATGTTCACGCAGCGCACCCAGAAAGTAATGTATTGGTGGTGGTATGTTGAGCCGAATAGGTTCGTATGTATGGAATCAGGCACGGGGCAACCTAAGCAGCCGGCTATTGGGGGGCACAAGTTCCGGGTATGAAGGAAATACATTCGTGTGATGGTAGGTTCACGAGAGGGACAAACTCCTACTGGTACGAGCTTATTAGTAGAAAGAGGAGTTCGTATGTATGTTAAAGGATGTTCATGATGATAATTCAAAGCATAGGCTAATATTATACATAGCATTTCATTAGTCACGTGGGGGATACATAGCATGGTTACATAATATATTTTGGTGTCCATAGTCATAGCATCATATGTAGCCAAAGCCGTTCTGATCAGGGTAGTCCATACAACAAACATACAGCGGATTAAAAAACTACCCGTATTTACATGGCAAAAATGGATCAGATTATTTTTGATAATCCATAACGTAGTAGCTGCATCATAGTGATAGGTCTTGTTCGGATGGTGCTGACTGCATCGCTGCCTCCTGTGTTGGTGAGCTTCATTCATTGGCACGCGCCTTCTTGCCACCTCCCTCCTTCAGATAGGATGAGGCTGTGTCAGAGTCGCCCTTGCAGTTCTTCCTCTTAGCTGATTCAGACGTCGAGGTGGTCGTGACTCCAAGCTTCTCCATCTTCTGCACAAAGGAAGGAGATGGAGGGATGCCCGCGTTGTGCTTGAGTGAGTTGGCCAGGGCTGCCGGGTTGCTCAAGTCGGGGATGGTGAACTCAATGCTAAGGGGGATGTTGCTGAAGATATCCTCAAATGTTTCTTGGCAGTAGAGGCCCATCGGCTCGGCAAGGCCGTCCTCGAGCAGCTCGTCCTCGAACTCAAATGTGTCATCATCAACAGCTGGGAGGATGAACTGCACAGGGGACTGATCAGCATTTGCATCCATGAACTCATCATCAGGAGGGGGCTGTACGGCAGGATCAGCAACAGGCTCGGGTATCATGTCAGCGGGCGCCGGGGTTGTCCCATCTCCCCCACCCTCCACAGCATGAGACGAGATGCTAGATGTCTTTCCAGACATCTTGGAGGAGGAGGACTCAGTCTTGTATACCACATTGATTCCAAGATTCTTGAGCAGCTCAGATTTTGGGTTTCCTACCTTTGAGGAGGTGCCTTCAGCTATTCCTTTGGAAGCTACTTTAACCCATTCATGATCGTCATCATCGCTTTCCTCCATGGTCTTCGAGTGCTCAGCCGTCTTGGGTTTAGGGAGGGTCACGTTTATCTGGCGTCGCGCCGCATTACGAAAGGGGCATTCAGTAAAGAAATGCTCAGGTAATCCACAGCTTCCACAGCCTTCGGGGAATTCCTCGAACCAGACCGGATATTCACGCAGTTTGTCATTTTCATTGAGCACAAACACTTTCTTGTCAGGGATCATAGTCACATCCACATTGATACAAATTCGTGGGTACCTCACACGCACCCCCTTGGAGGTGAATGCATCGAGCTTAAGAACCGTTCCCAAACCATTTTCCTCAATGATTGTTGAAAGCACTTCCTGACTGATATACTCAGAGGGTAGGCCAGGGATTCTGATCCACATGTCCAGGGTGGATATGGGCTCATTAGCGGGATTGAATCCCTACTTCCATGGTTTGAGGAGAAGCAACTGACCAAGGATGTGGAATGGTCTCCCATTCCAAACCCTATCGCGATCCTCTGGTTTAACAAATTTCAGCTCGAACCAGTTATGGGAGAGAGGGGTTACCTGGAAACCTCCTTCGACAAACTTCCAGTCATAACGTATCTTCTTTCGAATCTCTTTGATTTCTACTGGTTCACCAATGATCGTTGTGTAGAGGGTTGTCTTCTGCAACTTCATGATGTTGTCTTTAACCCCCGATAAGCGAGACCGGAGTCTGTCGATATCGAGGGTGGGTTTCTTTTTCCCTTTCGGGGGTTTAGGGGTGTTGGATTCCGTTTGGTTCTTCGTCACCGGGGTGGCATCGGAAGGCTCATTGATGGTGATTCCTTTGTGAGGGCGCCTTTTTGGGGTGGATTTAGCTTCGCTTATCTTCTGTTTACCCTTGTCGACTTCCCGGATTGCCATGCTCAAAGAAAAAAGAAAACTTGGATTAGGGTGCTTACTGAATGCTTTTGATTGAGGGAAAGAAAGATCAGTAGAGAGTAAATGAGAGAAATTGTGTGAGATTGAACCCATTGAGGGCATGCATTTTAGAACCTTGATGGGAGACGGATTTTGGGCCTTGGCCATTGATGAGCAACAGAGTCCCGTACGATCGCCCCAGAGAAGCCGCAAACCTTCTTCAACCATCGTTTCGCCCTCTTTACTCCAGCCGTCACAGTTGAGATGGAGTAGATCCATGATTCGTTGGGAATTAATGGTGGTAAGAGCCAATTCAACTCCCACCACCACCACGCCTTGATCTTCAAGTACCATTTCTCCTTGCAATCGAACTTCTCGTTCGGAGATTTGATGGTTTTTCGGATGAACAGAGAGACAGCAGCAATCGGACTAGACGAAATGGAATCGTCTTTGCTATGACCATGGTTAGGAATGGTTGTCGGGACAATTAATTGATGAATCTGGTGAGGATCTTGGGCAGTGGAAGCATTAATCAGGATGTTTAAGGCTTGATTTGATCGATTTTGAGGGCTAGGGTTTGAAGCTTCTGGGCAGGGAGGCGAAAGGGTTCTATTCTCTCTCATTCTCATTCCTTTCTTTGTATGACTTTTATGAGCTTATGTTATCAAGCAAGATGAATTAACCTGTTTTTTTTAGAATAATTAACTTTTGTTTTCACGACATCTTATCGTCGGAGAGATTGAAGCAGAAACACAAAAAAGTAACAACTCATAAGGAAGTATGGCCCAACAACGTTTTCCTATATATGAGAGAATTTCATAAGCCACGAATATTGTCATGATTTTCTTGGTCAATCGGACGCATAACCTCCTATGAAACTAAATACAGACACACCAACATTATCAATTTTACCGAAAAAAAAAGCCGGATAAAAGAAAATCAGATAAAGATCAAATGTCTTTTATTTTCTCCAAGGACATTCTCTCTTGAGACTTGGGCTGCGTTCACTAGGGATGGCAATTTCACCCGCATCCGACGGATATCCGTTTCACCCGACCCGAAAAAGTGGGTGAAAATCCGAAATGAAGCGGGTATTAAATGGGTGATGGGTGAACGGGTGATGGGTCGGGTCGGATTCGGGTGAAGACATTCCCCACCCGTCACCCGACCCATCACCCGACCCATCACCCGACTTATATTATATAATTATATTTTATATGTGAAATCACCAATATACCCCATAAACCCTAATTCAAGATACCTATCAAACGATTTCTCGCTTGAAGTTTTGGTTGTTGGAGACTATGTTTTCTCTTCTTTTTATTCATAATTGTTGTAATGTCTTTTTATTTCCAAAACTTCTTGCTTGAAGTGTTGAAAGTTGTGGATGTTTACACGTATTTGACCGAATTTTGACTATATTTTGTACTAATTTATTCGTCGATGTGTTCGACGTATGTTTTTCAATAATTTTTTTTGATGAATTTGATGTCTTGAATTTCACCCGAATTATCACCCGATCCACCCGATCACCCGGTGGGTGATGGGTGGACGGGCCGAGTGAAATATTTGGTGGGTGATGGGTCGGGTAGGGTGAAGGGTTTTGGGTGGTGTGTCGGGTGACGGAAGTAGATCATCCACCCATCACCCGACCCATTGCCATCCCTAGCGTTCACAATACGCTTCGAAACAAGCTGCAAAACAAAGCTTGTCACACAAGCTTGGGCACCAAGCATTTCCCGGTCAGAAGGAACCCGGTCTGGCTGTCTCTTTATGTAAAAAAAAGGAACCCGGTCTGAATTTCCCCGGTATGGACCAAATTTTGCTCGGTCAAATTGGCCACCATTGGCATCTGCTGTAGCTCTTCCCTTTCTGATTCCTAAAACTGGCTAAGCTCCAAGATCGAATCTTTATGGCCACAGCAATGGAGGAGGACCAGAGGAAAGGCGTGTTTGGCAGTTCCTCCGAGGGCGAAGACAATCACGAGCTTGAAGAAGCTCATAAAGATCGAATATTTATGGATACATCAATGGATGAGGGCCACCGGAAGCTAATCAAAGACGTGTTTGGCAGTTCCTCCGAGAGCGAAGACGATCACGAGCTTGAAGAAACTCATCCCTCCTATCCTCCGAATCTCGGCGATGCACACTTCTTCGAATTGCCAAATAGAAACCCTAGCTGGCTCTCTGTTCCAGAAATCAATGGCTTGTGGCTTTGCAGAGACTTCCTCTCCACCCATCACCAATCTTCCTTGCTCTCCTTCATTGAAAATGGTAAACCCTAGCTGGCTCCCTGTTTATAGTTCTATTGATTTTTTTTTTCAGACTGATTGCGTAGTACAGTAATGAGGATCTCAGGAGCAAAGTTGTGGATTGTAGTATGTAGATTCTCTTAGGCAGGCGTCATCTCTGCAGCTCTACTAACGAATTATCACTTGATGCAAGCTAATTTGGCATTATGAAGTAAAATTGAACAATAGAAGTATTCAAATAGGAAGTAAAATTGAACAATAGGAAGTAAAATTGAACAATAGAAGTGCAACATAGAAGTATAAAGTATTACTCCTGTTAAGCTTTAACAGTTTTGTAAGTTTGTAACGACGAGCTCGCAAATTATACTTCGCAATCAGTATATGTGTGGTATTTTATCAATGTATTGCCATGTGAAACTACTGAGATTATATATGTTTTCCGTCACTTGAGAGTACCTGAACACCTGGCCGTGCTACCGATTCATCTCCGTTGCTAGAGTTTCTGTTATTTTCGCTTGCTTCTTCGCCAATTTTTTTAGTGCTTGGTGTCAATATTCATTCTCTTCATACAAAAAATTTAGTTTAAAGTTTTTTTTTAAAAAAAGAGAGCAAATTGACGCGCATTGCCCCCCTTTGTTTATTGCTGACACCTGAATTTGCAGAAGGATGGTTTCCTGGAGCATCTCACAATCAGGTAACCTGGTGAAATACATATGTGAACTGTTTATAATTCACCGGGGAAATCTCTAAAATCCACTTGTTGCTCCCAGCACAGGCTATGAGGTTTGGAGATCTTCCATCATGGGTTGTTGAACTTTCCAAATTTATCCGTGAGGCAGTATGCATGGCTTTCCTTGAATACAAAACAGAAGATGTGGGAAATAATGGTAGCGGAGAGTGCATTATGCCATCACATTTGCTGTGGAGAGAGCCTTTCTTTGATCAACTTATTTGTAATGTATATCAACCAGGTGAGGTATGTCTTAACCCCTTCAACGTTCACAATTATGATCCTTTGTGCTACACGAATTTTTAACTTGGCATATTTATAAAAGTACTGTTGCAGACAATGTGCCATAATGAGCTGATACAGTACATCGTTTCAAATTTCAGTTGTTACAAAAACAAACTTAAAATTGAATACCGTCTATTAATGTTGTATGTTGTTGGTGACTTGGTGCAATCACCTTGGCTAGAGTCAATACTTAGTTGCTATGAGAAAGTGCTTGTGGGGTCAGTCATGGTCACTGGAAAAAGATGCAGTTGCAGCTAATAGGTCTTAGGCTGATGTGGGGAACTTTATAGGTTTTCATGTATGCAGGGAATCTGTGCACATGTTGACCTGATGCGCTTTGAAGATGGAATTGCCATAGTCTCCCTAGAGTCCCCTTGCGTGATGCACTTCAGTCGAGCTGATTTGGACTCCTTGAGCAGCACATCTGAAGCTCAGCCTGCGGTCACAACCAAAGTTCCTGTTTATCTGACCCCAGGGTCACTGGTGATCATGTCAGGCGAAGCACGTTACCTCTGGAGGCACGAAATCAATCGCAAGCCAGGCTTCCAAGTGTGGCAAGACCAAGAGATTGATCAAAGACAGAGAACTTCCATTACTTTGAGGAAACTCTGCAGGACTGAATAGAGTGCAACATCTGAGTTGCTGGGGATTTTATCCTTTTAGCCTTCTTGCTGTGAGTTGTTATTGTTAGCATTAATCAATTCCGTGTTCATTGCCTTGCATTTGTCGAGCTTGTTAGCAGATCATATCATGTTTGACTACAGATGTTGCTTCACCTACTTTTTTATTTGATTAATTGTATGAATGAAATTGAAGACGAAGAAAAATATCATTAGTACAACTAGTTATACCAAATTAATTTTCAGTCTTTCACCATTACAGAACAATCTATAAGGAGAAACAGAGATTGCTTTCTCTCAAAAGTACCCACAAACTAGCCTTATTGCAATATGCATGACAAACTTACAATCTGTATATCTTAGCAGATGCACAGACAACAGGGTAGAGGAAGCACAACAGCGGGAAATCTAGCTACGACAGCGAGTGATGGCACTGCAACTCCGGGTATACGGATTAGCTTCAGCACCCGGGGCACAGTTGTAGTATGAAGCACCTCTTTGAGAGCAAGGTACGGTATTCTTCTGCAACACTTTGTAGCTGATATACTGGCTTGATGCAAGAATCCTCCTGCTAATCTCTGAGTTCATATCAAACTCCTCTCCCTCTAAGCACTCAGCTAGGGAGCCATGGCAGGCAGGTTTCTTGGGCATCCACCCGAACTCATCTGTGTTGCCATGAGCATGTGTTGGGGAGACCAAGAGGAAAATAAGGAGAGAAATTGATAGAAATAGAGCTAGGGAAGAAACAAAGCCATTTCCCATTTTTCTGATGTCCCTTGTTTGTGCTTTGCTCCTGAAACTGTGAATGGACAAAGTGAGTTAAGGAGTGTTTTGAAGCTAAGGGGTACGGGTTGGTTTATATATAGGTAGTATGAAAACAGTGTGTTTTCTTTTATTATTATTTTTTAAAAACAAATAATTAAGAAAGGTCATGGAAAAACACGAGCATCTCCTGGAGTAGGACATATGAATGCATCATGTATTGATGATGAAAGTAGACTTGTCAAAAACAATGACCCGACCCAACATGACTATAATTTAAGAGTTTAGATTGAACATTTTCTGATCTATCAATGTGGAATCAAGTCAATCAACCAGCCTACAAATGACCCGAACTCAAAACTGTTTGAGATGAACTTGGCTTGTTTGCCCTGTAATAGATAAATCTCAGATGAAATCATTCACCATTTCATCCCAAACATGATGTTTTGATTGACCAAAAAAGAACAAAACCAAAGAGAGACATGTTGTTGTTGGAGTTTGGTATGGACTTTTTGGTCTTTCACAAATAGGGCACAACCACAGGCATGAGAGATATTGGTGGTTGGATGGATGTTGTTATCTCAACCCACATCCATTGATTCTTATTACAATTCAACAATCCTCCAATTAACTTGTTGTTTAACTGAGCAAACAGTACATTGGTAACAGTTATAGTAAGCAATGCACTTAATTACCATCACTTGTTCTATCGAAAACATTCAAACCGGTTACCCACATTACAAAAAGTCATGATCTTAATCATTGCTTTGTTTGATGATATTGTTATTCTAGATGACCTGAAAGAAAAAAAAAACTTTCAAGTGATTAGATAAGCCTTTATTTTATGTTTTAGCACTTCATTGAACCAAACATAGTTGTTCAGGCATCGTTTCATTCGTCTGAACAGTTTACTAGTCCCCATCAGTGCAGATTACAGAAGATAACACAAATCTAAGGCCAATCAACTAGATAAATATATCAGTAGATCATGTTTAAGAGTAAAGAGGGTTATAAACTTAAAATTGATATCAAGAAGAAAAATTCATGATTAATCCAATATCCACACAAACTCTTTGATGTTGACTATCTTTTTCAGTTTTCACCACCTAATTGATGACAATGATGTAAGATCAAATCATATTGTAGTCCTTCTTTTATAAGTGATGTATATCTATAAAATGACAAGGGTAGACGAGGATTCCTTCACAAAAACTCAATACAAATGTTAAATTAAATGTTGTAAATATTGCAAGTAACAAATTTTTCAAGGTCAAAATTTGGACGGTGTCAAAGGAAGATCACGACTCAAGAGTATCCATTCAGATGGTGGCTTCAAGCTCTAGGTGAGCCTCGATGATGTCCCTCATAAGAAGGTGACTCGAAAAAACGATCTTGTTTGCAACAAAATTGACCTCTCAAAAGATGTGATCGACTTGAACCTTCTCAAAATATAATAATATGGGCAATGAGCACAAAGGATGTGTTTGGATTCCAATGCATATGTTTATAATGCAATTATAATTATAAACAGTTAAATAGTGTTTGGTTACTCATTTTACAATGTGTTTAAAATAACGTAAATTTCAAATAAAATACCTTATAAATTGTGTAAATTAATCATATTAAGTTTACAATATAATTATAAAATTTATGGAATAGTGAGTGTTTAATTGACATAAAATTTATAAGATATTTTATTTAAAATTTATGTTGCTTTAAACACATTATAAAATATCTAGTCAAACACACCCAAATATCCGAAACCCCAACTCGAAAAGAAGCCTAAAGTTTGGGCCTTGGGTCAATTTAGAGCGGGCATTGGTCCGGCCCAATTGGCCCATGATACCATTTATTTTTATTTATTTTTTCCCAATCGTCTTCTCCGAATATAAAGTTGCAAACCCTAGATATTCCCTTCTCGTGCTCTCTCAATTTACTACTCTCCCCTGACTTCGGCGCTACTACCAGGTACTCTCTCAAACGTAAATTCGGAACTTTCACGTCCCGTAATTCGTTTCCTTCTCGTTTCTCATCCTTATCCTGGATTGAATTCAGTAGTTTTTTTCCTGCAATTGATTTCGATTTGAAATGAACAAACTTCGGAAATCGGCACTGTAACAATATGCGTATCTAATTGAGTAGCTTCAGTTGTATCGTTTTATTATAAGGAATCAGGATTTATTGTACGATCCTTGCGAATTGATGCTAGTTTTGCCATTCTTTGAGGAGATTTTCATGTATCTGATCTGATAGGACTGTTTTTAGGTTGTTTACTGAGCTTCTCGAGTAAGACATCATGCAGAACGAAGAGGGAGTTGTCCAGGACCTTTACATCCCCAGGAAATGGTATGAATCTCTATGATTTGTTGCGATTTTCTTAGTTCGTGTAAATGATACTGATCGTGAAGGTTTGCGATGATTGCAGTTCCTCCTCAAACAGGCTGATCACTGCCAAGGACCATGCTTCCGTCCAAATGAACATCGGACATTTGGATGCCAATGGCGTCTACACTGGTGACTTCACAACCTTTGCTCTCTCTGGCTTTGTTCGAGCTCAGGTATACGTCTTCCTTAATTCCACTGTATCTGTATGATCTGGCTGGATTCTTGTTGATATAAATCGGTTTGAAGATGACACTCTCTTGCCAGCATTCAGTAACACATCATGTAATCTAGGGTTCTAATACTGATAGTGATAGAAATCCAGGGTTCTCAAGTTTTTTGCTTAACCTCTCCAAAATTCGTTGGTATCAGAAGTAACAGAACCTCTGCAAAATTCCCGTTACAACTGAAATTACTGTGTGTTGAACTTAAAAATTCCTTCTTGTTGCAATGAATGAATTTGGTTGATGTATCACAGGGAGATGCTGACAGTGCTCTTGATCGGCTCTGGCAAAAAAAGAAGGCTGAACTCCATCAATAGAGATATCTCTTAACCTGTCGGCGCCATCTTAGGAATTTTTCGTCGTTGTCAGGTTGATACCTGAATGTTGCTTTTTGAGTCAGAGGCATTAGAATAGAGACATCTGGTGCTTGCACTTAGTTTTCTACGATCTTGTTTCATGACTTCGGTATCGTCATTATCATGTGAACCTTTGGATATCATTCATTTTCTACTATGATTTGAATTTATTAATCGTTTCTTATGTTTTACGAAGGCTCAGTCCACATTGGTATCAATTGGTTGCTTGAATGCTTGGTTAGTTGCATCTTTTAACCCCTTAATTTGGTTGGTCGCTCCCCGATATTCTGCTTCTCGACGTTGTTGCTGTAAACTTGGAACGTATTTGGCCATCAGTAAAAATTTGCACAAGTTTTTGTGTAAATGGGTTCAATACTTCAATCAAGTGAACGTGATAATTCATCAATGTAATGCAGGAGGTACAACTTATTTGTTTAATCAGTTGGAAGTTGGAACTTAGAAGCCCTAATATATATTTAAAGAATCATAAATCTTAAAGTAAATTTTAAAGAGATTAAATGAGGGGTTAGGTGTGATTAGCCAAGATACACTCGAACCCAACCAACTTGATATTTTAAGCCAATGTTATTTACACCATAAAATTTACTATTTACACCACATATCTCACTTTTTATATTTTTTTTAAAATACACTCTGCTAGGCGCAGGGTATTTTACATTAAAATACCTTGCGCCTCTTGAGGGGCAGATGTGTGACTCAAGAGGAGCAGATGTGTGATTCAAGAGGCGTAGGTGTGGTGCATATAGTAAAATTTATGGGTGTAAATATTATCACCCATATTTTATCTCATCACATATGAAAATTGACCCAATTCAAGTTAGCCAAATTGACCCAATTCAAGTTAGCCTAATTAATGTATCTAAAACAAAGGTGTACACCACATGTCAAAACTAAAACAAAGGTGTACACCACATGTCAAGATATTCGAAATTCGAATGCCCTTAAAAATATAGAGTCACTTGTGAGTGGGAGAGTCACCCCTTAAATGAGTCACACAGTGAACTGGACTAAGATAAAAAAAAATCGTTCTGAAATTAAATTAGATTATTTGTATTTATTTTTCAACTTTAAGTCATAATTGATATCATATTCAATAACAATCGGCCCTGAATATCTCAATGCAATAATTATCTTATATTGTTCTACGTTTTTCTAGACAATAAATTATTACTTTTTTTTATTATTATTTTGTTATATGATTTTATATAACAAAATTAATAAAAATATAATTTTTTATCACTCTAAAAATGTATATAAATAATAAATAATATATTTATCGAACAAAGACAATAACTTTAATAGCATCGCAAAATAATTATGGGGAGCTAAATCCAACTTCACCCGAATTTAATCGGACTATTAATGACTTGTGACATGTTTCGAATAATATCCCTATGATTTTTTTTTTTTAGGTAATAAAATATCCCTATTTATTTATGCTTACCTCTGCAGCCCCAAAATTGTTTTCACTATGAAACCAATCCAAGAACTGAACCCCATAGCCCTGAGATTCATCCAACTCTTAGACATCTGTTCTTCCCCATCCCACATCCACCAAATCCAAGCTCAATTGATCGTCCAGAGCCTCCATCACGACACCCGAGTAGCTCATCACTTCATCAACGCGTGCCAATCCCAAACCCTCTTAAGCTCCGCTTTCACCCTCTTCATCCAGATTCCAAAACCACACATCTTCGTCTGCAATAATCTCCTCAAGGTCTTCTCCCATGCCCGCATGTTCAATCACTCTCGCGCTCTCTACTCCCACATGAACAGGAACTTCGTTTCCCCCAACAATTACACCTTCCCTTTCATCCTCAAGTCGTTATCTGATCAATCCGACTTCAAATTGGGCCAGGCTGTGCACTCCCAGGTTGTAAAGTTGGGTCATTTGTATGATATTTATGTTCAGAATGCATTGCTGAATCTCTATGCGTCTTGTGGGGGGCGGATGGGGTTGTGCCACAAGGTGTTCGATGAAATGCCCCAACGAGATGTTGTGTCCTGGACGGTTTTGATCACTGGGAACAGAGCTGCTGGGAGGTTTGAGGAGGCCTTGATTGCTTTCCAGCAGATGCAGTATGCTGGGGTCGAGCCGAATCAGGTGACCATGGTGAATGCTTTGGGGGCTTGTGCTGGTTTGGGCGCGCTCGAGATGGGTGTTTGGATACATGATTGTGTAAGGAAAAATGGCTGGGAATTGGATGTAATATTAGGCACTGCTTTGATTGATATGTATGGGAGGTGTGGGAATATTGAAGAGGGGATGAAGGTCTTCAAAATGACGAATGACAAGAATGTCTTCACATGGAATGCCCTTATCAAGGGGCTTGCTTTAGCCGAGAGTGGTGAGGAAGTCGTTCGCTGGTTCTTTCAGATGGAAAGAGAAGGTGTTATACCTGATGAAGTAACTCTAATCACTGTACTAAGTGCTTGTAGTCACTCAGGATTGATTGAATTTGGCAGAGAGATTTTCAGCTCATTGGTTGGTGGAAAGTACGGATTTGCACCAGGGGCAAAGCATTATTCCTGCATGATTGATCTCCTAGCGCGCGCTGGCTGTCTTAAAGACGCATGTGATCTTATGGAAACGATGCCCTGTGAGCCTACCAAGGCAATGTGGGGTGCATTGCTGGCCGGTTGTAAAGCTCAAAAGAACTTGGAGTTGAGTGAGTTTGTGGCACAAAAGCTTGTAGAGATGGAGCCGGATAACAGTGCACACTATGTTGTATTGTCCAATCTGTATGCTGAGATGGGAAGGTGGGCTGATTCTTCAAAGGTCCGGGATCTGATGGAAGAGAGAGGGCTTATGAAGGACTTGGGATACAGCTCCTTAGAAACCGAACAACAAGAGAGCATTCGTTAAGTTTAGATTGATGTTCATGTTGCTTTTGATCAATTGGGCAATGCTTTGTTTGGTCCATTTCAACAAGAGCACAGGCACCTTCGACATTCCAGTGATGTATACATAGTGTTGGACTGAAGAATTGGCATGTAGTGGACGTACAGCAAGCTTCATGCTGTCAATATTCATTCGACTTTTGACACTTCACAGCATCAGCTTGGAAACTCGAGATGACTTTAGGCACAAGTATGTTAAGATACTGAACTATAAGAACTAAATTGTATAATTTTGATTCTTTTTTGATATCTCTGTTACATATATGATGGTAAAGTGAACCGATTGGGAAAGGTATTAAAAACACAAAGAAGAGTCCCCTTTGTGCTTGAAGTAGCCAGTGATCTTCGAATCATGGGCCATGGTAAGCTTCGTCCTCTTCGAAGCCTTGTGCTTGATCCTAACCTGCCCCTTCTGCAACCATGTTGAGTGTTGTTGATGCCTATTGCGAATCAATTAAATGCACTTGTTTGAGTTAGAGATGTTGATTGGAAAGCTTGAACAAGTTAGCTTACACATCATGATGCCATATCAAGTGAAGTAACGTGTTCGAATCACTTGATTGCAATATACCATTCATTCCCCTACAAGCTTCATATTCTCAGCAACCTTAAGGAAAGCAGGCCTAGAGGAGATGTCATCCCACCAAGCCTTAACATGAGGCCTGTCCTTGATCAACTTCGCGTACTCGGTCTTCATAAGGTAGAAACTGTAAGGGAGGCAATGAAGATCCGCGAGCGAGTAGAAGTCTCCGGCCAGGTACTTGGTGGCACTAAGCCTAGCCTCATATACGTCGAGCACCCTTGAAAGCTTCTCGACATGGATGTTGATAACTGCCTGGTCCGCCTCCTTGCCCATCAAGGGACGAAACACTTGGTAGACAACGGGTTCGATGTTACGGTTGAACTGTTGGGATTCAACCTCCATCCATTGCCTCACCAGAGCCGCCTCTCGGAGACTGCCTTGCTTCAGAAGGTCACTTCCTTGTTCCTTGTACTTCTCACTCACATAGCAATTGATTGCTCTAGACTCTAAACTAATAGGGAAATTAAACAAATAAGTTGATCTTATTCGTAACAGATTCTCATCCGAAAAGATGCAGTTAGTTTGCTGGAATTAATTAGGTCAAAAACCAAAGTAAAGTAAGATGAAATTAGGTTACCAAAAAGGGTGAAATCACCATCTTCCAGCACAGGGATCTGACCAAAAGGCTGCATAGATTGAAATGCAATGATAGAAAAGAGTAAACAACTGATCAACCATGAATTCAACATGATTAATTTAAGATTACAAGGAAATTAATTGAAGGAAAGATACATTCTTGGCGAGGAAAGAGGGGTTCTTTTGTTCAGCAGCTAAAAGGTTGACAGGAAGCAGCTCAAATTGAACCTCTTTCTCGCGCAAACAAGTCATGACCCTGGTTGTGCAGGTTGACATTGGCATTCCATATAACTTCAAAGCCATGGATTTCGATCTCTGCAATTGAATTCGCTACAGATTAATTCACTAAGAGAGAGTGAATTAAGATATATAGAGAATGTGTGGTGGTGCGTAGAGAGGATAAAGAAAGATATCCAGATTGACCTATATAATATAGAAAGCGACCAGTCCAATTATATGATCACAACAGGAAAAACGGGTGAATTCCGACGCTACTCATTACTCATTAGCGTCCGTAATTTTCGACATGTTTAGGAGAGAAATTAAATAATGTAATTATTTTATCTCAATTTATGATAATGTTTTATTGTGTACAATTAAAAAATTTATAAAAAACGATTAAAAAAATAGTAATGCAACCAAACAGAAACCTACAATAGTAATGTTTGAATTAGTCGGAATTGCCAACAAGTTAACTCATATTGAGGGGTAATGAAGATATCTTAGAATGTGCCATTGGCGGTTAACGTATGAACATTGTTTATTTTATTGGATGGATAACTCACCTTTGGCGATGAACTCCAATCACTTTAGTAATAAACCCCGAGCACGTGACCAATTCAGTAAGAGTATCTAATGGCAAAAAAACAAGGTAAATCTTGATTTTTCACCCAAGAGAAAGGACAGGACAGAGGCAAGATCGAACAAAGACCTCACATTAATCCCCCACTCTTTACCATTGAGTCACCCCATCAAGTGAAGGGCCACAGTTAGTTTATGGACATTGTTTAGTTTTGGTGAGCTGGTGATTAGTCAATATGATTAGTAAACTATGAACAATTACTCTATTCCACATGTCATAGGTTCTCTTTGTTCAAAACCCAACATAAATTATATGATAAATTATAACAACAACAACCACACACAAACACACAAAGACACATCATACCACATGAGAATGTAACATAAAACACTTGCAAAATCATTTCCCTCCAAACTTCATATTCTCAGCAACCTTAAGGAAAGCAGGGCGAGAGGAGATGTCCTCCCACCAAGCCTTAACATGAGGCCTCTCATTGATCAACTTCGCGTACTCGGTCTTCATAAGGTAGAAAGTGTAAGGGAGGCAATGAAGATCCGCGAGCGAGTAGAAGTCTCCGGCTAGGTACTTGGTGGAGCTAAGCCTAGCCTCGTAGATGTCGAGCACACTGGAAAGCTGCTCGACATGGGTATCGATGACTGCCTGGTCCGCCTCCTTCCCCTGCAAGGGGAGGACAAACACTTGGTAGATGATGGGCTGGATGCTAGGGTTGTAGTGTTGTGATTCAACCTCCAGCCATTGCTTCACCAATGCTGCCTCTTGGAGATTGCCTTGCTTGAGAAGGTCACTTCCTTGGTCCTTGTACTTCTCACTCACATAAGATGTGATTGCTCTAGACTCTAAACAAAGAGGGAAAACACACAAGTATTTTAAGTTTGTATCAAACAAAAAATAAGAGTAGAAAACAATATTTTAGCCTTCGTGAATAGATTAAAAGAGTAAATTCTTGCTTGACATAACAAATTTCACAGTTTTTTTGTAAAACTGTTTTTTTGAAAATCGCAAAAAGCTTTGTCACACCGCTTTGAAAAGCTTCACTAAGCTTATGCCAAACATACTCTAAACAGGCCTAGTTTCTAGATCATTTGATTCTAGTTTACGTTTGCGTTCTAGTTCTGGTTTGTTGATTTATTCGACCTCTCGAGTTATCATGTAGGACAAATCAAAGTAAAGGAAGATGAAGAAAGCTTACCAAAAATGGTGAAATCACCATCTTCAAGAACAGGGATCTTACCAAAAGGCTGCATTAGATTCAGATCCAATAACACAAATTAATCAACCTAAATAAGCATGTTATAATCAATCATTTTGATATGGTGATCAAATCATTGATCAACCAACAAAATTTATCAACATTAGAAAGGAAATTGACAAGAAGGAAAATCACATTTTTGGAGAGGAAAGAGGGTTGCTTGTGCTCAGCAGCAAAGAGGTTGACAGGAACCAGCTCAAACTCAACCTCTTTCTCATTCAAGCAAGTCATAACCCTTGTAGTACAGGTTGACATAGGCAATCCATACACCTTCAAAGCCATGATCAAAGATTTCAGTTAGAGAGAAAGAGATGTTTGGTGGAGATTACAGAGTGTGTTTTCTTTAGGTGGTATATAGAGTTGAAGGGAAGCTATCCATATATATACTACTAGGAGTGGTAGGTGTGACTTGTGAGAGGAAATTTTATTTTATTTTTACCCAAAGTTTTATGGAAAATAAAGATATGATTCATGTGAGGCTTGAAAGCATAAGATTCTTGCTATTGCATTATTATTAAAAACGTATAGAAAGCGCCAAGTCCAATGACCAATATATGCAATCTCTCACATTACCCACACTAGAGGTCACCATCCAGCTCATGAACACCTGGGTGAAATCATATATTCGGGTAGGATTTGAGTCGAGTTTGATACACTTTTTGGAAACCGACGTATTTTTATTGTTCATAACCGTTCATATATAGTCGTGTCAAACCACACAGATCGATCCGTACTTATGCCTTAGGAACTATTTTATTTTTTAGTTTGCTAATTAGATTTCTCAACAAAGAAAATAAGTAATTTATGACAATGAAATATTAGCTAACATTGGGTCATAATAAGGGTAATTGTAAGCCGTTCTTTAAAAGTTATCACATAACTGTAAAGTGGGAAAAAAACGTCTCTTGGATTTCTCAAACTTAACTTTGATGGATCTCACAAGGTGGCTGGGAGAGATTCGTACGGATTTGTCATCCATGACCCGGATGCCAGTATAATCACCCAAGGATGGGGATGTTGTAACAACTCATCGACGCTTTTTACGGAAGCCTTGGCCCTCAGACAAGGAGTGATTCGTACGCAAACTTTGGGTCTAGACAACCTGCTGATTGAAGGGGATAACCTTACCGTTATTAAAATCGTAATTGGGGAGTGGGTTTGCCCATGGAATATCGAGCTTCTACTTGCAGACACGAAGATGGTACTTATGACATTCTCTAATGTTTCTATTCGTCATATTTTCAGGGAATCTAATACTGTGGCTGATAGGATTGCTCGTCCGGCCTACAATATCCTTACCGACGGATCTTTAGAGGATGATGCAGAACTTCGGGTTCTCGTCCGCAAGGACGCTCTAGGACGCACTACGGCTACTGGGCGGTAGGTGGATTCTAATTGCTTTCCTTATTCCAAAAAAAAAGTTGGGTAATTAGGTGCAGATTTAGTCAATGTGGAACCACCAAAAAGTTAAACACTTAAACCAAGTTGAATGCATCATAGAAATGTGTACCAATATGAAGAAATTAGGCAGAGATATAAAAGCTAGGTAGCTTAGATTATAAGAGTAGTACAGTAAAAATTAATGGAGTCAACGGTCAAAACGTGGAAAGAGAAGATGGTCAAGGAGTTGCAAAGTCCAAACCCTATTTTTGTACCTCCCAAGGAGAGGAAATCCTTGCATAAACAGCTTGTTCTTGTTCATCTAAATATGAATAAGATCGGATTTAATATTGTGTTTTGACTGAAATGAACTAATGGTGTCATTAAGCCGCAGTTAGTGTATGGACATTGATTGGCTTTGGCAAGCCGGTGATTAGTCAATGTGATTAGTAAAATATGAACAATTATTCTTTTACTCCACCTTCACCTCTCTTTCTAGTTTACCGCATTCACATTTTCTAGAACGTAAGAATCAAATTATAAACATTAAAGGTTGAACTCGTATCTCGATCCTAATAACCATTTTTCATCATTGGGTTACATCTTACCTCCTACAAGCTTCCTTTGAGTAGGGTTGTTATATGAGCCGAACAGCTTGAACTCGGCTCGACTCGAGCTCGTTTATGTACTAAATAAACCGAATATGAGCACAATTTTAAGCTCGGTTCAAAACTCGGCTCGCTCGATTTAAGCTTGAATAGCTCGAATTTTGTGAAATATCTAAAATTTCTTTAAGTTACTGTATTTTGAGTAAATATGGTTGCTTAAGGTTCAAAAAGAGCCCAACTCGAGCTCGTTCATTTCCTAAATGAGTCGAGTATGAGCACATTTTTAAGGTTCATTCTAAATTTAAGCTCGGCTCGAACTCAACTCATTTCTAAACGAATTTAATATGAACAATCAATACTCGACTCGTTTACTCTACCTTTAATTCAAGAGCAAGGGCCTAAACTTGGCACTTGTTCAACTTAATAAAATCATACCAGTATTTGAATTGCATATGAATAAGGTATTTAACCACAAGCTAAAAATTTTAGATTAGACAAATACTGTATTCATCATTTAAGCTGAGTTCCGTTTTTGGATTTATGGTTCAGTCAAAAGGAATCCGACATTTTTGGCAGGCCTGGGAAAATGAAACAGATTCTTTTTCTTGTTCTGGAAATGAAATAAAAATAAAAGTAAACATGAAATAAAAATAATTTTAGGTGAAAAGGGGGTGGTTGGGATCATGTGCCCTGTGCCCCATTTTTCAACACCCTATAGCAAGCCCAACTAGCCATTTTGCACCACATGCTAACGTGCACTTGTTCTTTCTACCATTTGTCCTGCTTGGAAATTTGAAGGGATGCATCAGATGTGCTTCAGAAACATGCATTTTCCACTGTATATCTAGCCGTTATGAAGTGGTTTCACAAAGGAGGTTACAAATTACAAAGGGGACTTCATATGGTATGGCAAGATACCATATGGGTTGGAGATCGATTAGACGATTCGGCTGGAAAATCTCCCCATTTCCCATACCAAAAACATAATAAACGCCCATGTTAAGGACGTGGAATGTAGCGCGACTTAAAACGTTTTAATGACATACAAGTATTCACACACATTCTCTATTTACATCATAAAGATAAAGAGAGTCCCCTGCACATGATAAGGGCGGAAGGGACGGGTGAAAACATGCGAGGAGAAGAGCAAGGGTAGTATGTACCAGTTACCAGAACACGTCACGAAACTAATTCAATTCACCGGATGACAGGCGGAATGCGCTGCTGCTAAAAGGGTTCTTCTGGCTTCAGAAAGTTGTGATACTCCAGTTGAGTCATCTCTCCTCCTTTGATTGGATCAAATTTGCAACGGTAGAAGCTGAAATATTATTGCGCACCGTATTAGGCATTTCACTCGTGGTATTCTTAGGAAACGAAATAAAAAATAAAGGTGAAACAGTTGGAATCAACATACAAACTAGGAAATAATCCCGATAACTTGTTCAGCAGCAGGTAAGAAGTAAGAACCAATTAGATGGCAGTAAGAGATATTAACGGACAGCTAAGACCTCATTAACATGCATTGAAATTACACCCTACTTTTCTTCCAAAGCAGTAAAAGCACATACAAAAGCAAGTGACAAGAAGCTGGCAGTTACAACTAAAATTTTGCAAGAAGCATTGAAAATAAGCCAAGAAAATGAAAGAACATGATGCATGAGTTCCTGGTAAGCATTAAGCATGATGGTGACTGGTGAGTCACCTGACAAGTAAAAGCTGGAGAGATTTATTTGAGGATGTGCTTTTGGGTTCTAGCAATATTACTATACAACTCTTTCTTCATTGATATTGAATTCAATATTGTCTGGAATCTCGCTATATTTTACTTGATAGTAAAAGATTCAACAATTATGATACTACTTTCTCAAAAAAAAAAAACAATTATGATACTACTAAGCCACAAATTATGAAAGCTACTGCTACACTAAAAGGCCAAAACAAAACAAGAATATGAAAAAAGATCCCGAAATTCAGAACAACAAGTCACCCATCAATCAAGCATGCAATTCACCTAGCGTCTGTTTTATATACTCACCTTCCATCCATGCCAAGAATTACCACTGTATTTTTCTGATGGCCAAATGCAACAATATACTGAGAACCTTCAATCAAACGAAACTGAGCCACGGACCACTCAGAGCTGAAGTACTTTGGCAAGACTCCTACAAAACAAAGGAAATTTCATAGACATGGAAATATGGAAGACAAGTGAAGCAAAATCTGAACCCTAGCATCCACTAGGAATTTTCTATGAAGCCAACTGTCATTCTGCAAGAGAGAATCATGCCTTGTCTCACTTTAAGATGACTATCAAGCTAGTTCAGGATTTCAAAAGACAATCCCCCTTCAGCAAGAATAGTTAGTTGTTGAGATACACAGTTGCTTTTAAGTTTTAAAGTTGTGGAAAATTGATTTTTTTCCCTTTCGCAAGAAATAAAACTGATGAACCAGCTGATCATGTTTCACAACTAAGAGATGAACACTTGTGCAGGCAGTAATAGACACAGATGAGTTACTCCAACAATACTCACAGCCTAATAAATGCAAGAATTGGAACATCTAACCATGAAGGTTGTTGCATATCAGAGAATTTATAAATCTCAGTTCCACTATACAAGTTTCAATCCTAGTCGCAGCAAATCATGTTTGACAATAAAGATTTATTCAGTCAGCTACAAAAACAAACATCATAGAAATGAAAACCCCTCATTATCCCAGATTAACATAACTGAATTTATGTCATTTCAACTGACTGCCAGCATAATTCTTAAGGTAAATCAAGCGCATTGTGGTGACATTGAGATTTCCATAGCAAAAGACATTCAAGAACTCCAAACTCCACGAATCTAAAGCTATGAACAGAAGCATTTAGGAAAGGCATTCCAATTCAACGTTCATAACTGTCAAAATGCTAGACAGCTGCTAACCAACTTTAGATATGATCCCTCAAATAGGAAAAAAAAATTGCTTTCTCAAGTGTGGTGTCTTAAAACAGGGAGATGCTGTAGAGATACTGAGATAGAAGTCAAAGGCTCCTTCAACAGAAGAAATCTCTCAAAAGTTCAATTGCAGCTGGTATTTCAGGTTGCAAATGGGTCACTTCCTATCAAACTATTCCACAATTTTAAGATAAACAGGCATGATACTTGGAATCCGGGAATAGAAAATTTTGTGAAGTGAACCAGATAAACAAGATTCTTTTTTCTCTCTCAAACAGAAGCACATTTAACTGACACGATACTTGTATCCTTCAATTTAAAATTTTGTAAGCAAGTAAGCCAGATAAAAATCAATGTCCATTTTTTTCCTTCATTGAAGACATGCAGGAAGAAGAAAGCTAGTTGGGATTAGGATAGCCAGGTAGAAGGGCTTTGAGGTTTCTAGTCCGTATGTTAAGTTGTGTGCAAAAGGGAGAAAAAACAATCATAATGTTGAAGAAAGCACGTCTTTTTTAATCAAATAACCTATACCAAGTTAACAATGGCATAAATAGGATTTCTAAAAATATGCCAGCAGTTGCCATCAGATAAATTATCATAACTAAGAAGCATGTGTATGACGTAGTATTTACCTCTAATAAACGAAAGAGATGACCCAGATTGTGAATTTGAAGTGTTGACGTCTAACATGTTATTTGGACCTTCATTGGAAGGGGTTCCAGAGTTACTCTTTAAGCCGAAAACATGCACAGTTCCCTTATCACTTGAGACTGCCAGCCACTGAGCAGTGGGGGAGAATGCCAGACTATAGATCTCAGCTCGATCTGCACCTCTCCTTACCTGGTATAAATGACATTTGTAACAAAATAGTTATCGCTTGACAGAAACAGAGGTTAGAATTGTATAACAGAAATTGGACATTGCACATGTTCATGTGGTAGAACCAATCAACTAATCCCACTGAATTTGATTATGTAAATATGTACCATCGACTTGGATAATATATCAATCAACCAATGCCCAATCTTTATTTCAGACCGAACATCTACTCAAAGTTGAATCAAAAAAATGTGCTAGAATTCAAAGTACTGCATGCAAACTAGAAGGTTAACTTTTGATGTTTGAGCACAAGACCTTCAAGAAGTTTACAATCACAGACAACTTATCCTTCATTTGCATGATCAAGTGACATCTCAGTGACCATTATATTCTTGCACCAGTAAGTATGTGATATAATCATCCATACACCCCCCCCCCCCAATCTCAACATCACTAGATGTCTCAATCTTTTCCTTAAATCCCCAAGATCCGTGACGAATGCATTAGTTCATGAATAAATGAATGCATCTGCATTTTATATGTTGTCCTTATCTTGGACTTCTTCTCTCCAAAGGTTACAACTTAACCCAATCTGACAAGTCCAGTTTATTTCCTTCAGTGGTTTATTACATGTATTGAATGCAATCAAGCTCAGATGCCAACTCATTACCATCGTCATCCTTTTAGCATTACAAAACTCGTGGATATTCTAAGCATTCTAGTAAAGTTCCTTAAATAGTTGGATAGCAACTTTAACATCACCTACTAACCCACATGAGTGATTGAGATTTAAGCCCAATTAACCCACTTGCTATTTACTATGGTGCATTCCAATCTAGATGTTAGAAAACTAATGAGATGACAGTTTTCCCTTTCTTTTGGTTTGCAAAGCTATTCATTAGAAACTCAGATAAATAACATATCATTCAAAACACTATAGGATTAACCAAATATATCACTCAGTTTAACCACAGAGTAAATCTCAGTATAAAATAAAATTTCAAGCATAGCTGCACAGGTATACAGCTAATAAAAGAGAGAAATTTTAAATATTTTCTAAGCAAATAGGCAGAAACTAATCATTTGCAAACAGGCAGAAGCAATCTAACGTCCCTAAATAGACAGCTGATTTAAGAGAACGAAGCTCAAGAACTTCAAAAAAACAACCAATAAATCAATGACGAATTCAATAATTCAATGTAGCCTCACTACTCAGTACCTCCTGTACCAATGTGCCATCCACGGTGTTAAAAATCCTAACCAGAGTCCCCTTTGTGCTTGAAGTAGCCAGCAGAGCTCCATCCTGAGTCAACGCAAAGCAAGCAATCCTCGAATCATGGGCCATGATAAACTTCGTCCTCTTCGAAGCGTAATGCTCAACCCTAACCTGCCCCTTCTGCAACCCAGGGCATACCAAAACCAAGTTTGCAGCTGTCTGTGAAACCTCACAAAGCCCCTTAGGGTTGGCGATCGTCTCAATCTGATGCAAGAGCTTCAAATCAGCGAAATTATACACAAAAACCTTCTGCTCCAACACCACCACGATCCGATCACGCCTGAGCCGAACCCCTCGAACCTCCGATCTGAAGGATAGCTCCCCAATACACCTACTCTGATGATCATCCCAGATCATGACCTTATTGACCGGGTACTGTGGCTCAGAACCGCCGCCAACAAGTGCGAGGATGTTGCAGCGGAAGAGCATCTCAACGGTGCCAATACCGCCGCCGCGGTCGAAGTCACGGCGGAAGATCTCGCGGAACGGATCGCAGTTGTGAATCCGGAAGCCGCGATCAGTAGCGGCGGCAAAGCAGCCTGAATCCTGGTTAAAGGAGACATGAAGCAGGGCAGGAGCCGAGGAGTAGGAGCCTCCAGTGAGCGAAGAATTAGGAGAATTCGGAGCAACAGAAGCCGGAGGCTTCAGAGAAGTCCTGATCGGAGGCGGGGGAGAGAGAGGTGTGACGAAATTAGGGTTCGTAGTCGCCGGGGAGTTGAAATTAGGGTTTTCATGTGTATGAGGAGGAAAGCCGTGTACTCCGTCTCCACTGTCGATTCCAGCTGGAAAGTTTCTGGAGTCGGAAGCATCGCCATCTTCAGCGTCGTTAGTGGCAGAGGAGTCGTAGTAGCTGTGCTCTGATTGGGAAGACATGGAAGAAGGGGGAGGGTGGAGATCGGGGGAGATAAAATCGGAATTGGAATTAGGGTTCGAATTGGGATTGTTGGGCCAAGCTGATACAGTCGCCATGGACAGTGATCCGAATTCCTGAGAGACTGAGGATTCAACACTGGATCAAATTCCTGCCATTGTTGATGTCGAGAAGGAGATATGGGAGAGAGATGGTTCGGGAAGGGACCGAAGGGGGCGTGTTTAATGACATACGAGGGCTGGTACGGAAAGTGACGCGAGTTGTAAATTCAGTAAATTCGTTGGCGAGGCAGGGGTATATTTGTCATTCGATATATCTAGATCTTGATTCTTTGATTAGAGGCCAAGTAACGATGAACAAGTTGACACTCAAAAATTAATACTATGGGGAATCAATTAATTGGGCTTGTTTGAGAAACTATTTATTATTGCAGTGATTAATTTTTTTTTATTTATTAGTCCAGTTCGATCGACTCATTTGCTGTATCTCTGGATTGAGTACGGTATGACCCATTCGAACTTCGAACCACTTGCACGGGGATGTAGCCCCAAAACCACTAAACCAACTTGTAATTGGTATTGCAATTGCAGTGATTAATTTCGATGTTAATTGGCGATGTTGGAGAAGATGACTTGGACGCATGAAGAAGTGCCCAACGAATGGGACAACAAAATTGGTGAGGAAATATGTGATTGATAAAATAAAGTTGACACTACTAAGAGAAATTATATCAACGTTATGACCTTATTAAATGTGGTAGCAATACCTTGATTGATGCAAAAAAATATCAATCATGTTTAGGAACAAACTAACCATTCATACTTCCTTACGATAAATGTTAAATTTTCTCATGTGAACCGATCATACTATACAAAAACTACCTAAACCTCAATATTTATAAATTTGGATAGCCAAAATGTGACTAAGGTCATTTCAAACTCGGTGAGAACTCGAAACACAAACGACGCGAAACTCAAAATCAATCAATTAATTAATTAATTATTAATAATACTAAAGGAGAAGTCGTTTAACCCATGTGGCGGCTTCTCCTTTAAAGTAGGTGTTTTTATATAGGATTTGTTAATTTGTTAGGATTTGTTAATTTTTTAATTAGATTAATTATAAATTAAATTAATTAGATTAATAATAAAAATGAATTAGATTAATAATAAAAATAAAATGCAAATTAAATTAATTGTTTGTCAAAGACAAAAAAAGATATGTCGTAGGATTTGTGGTGGTTAGTTCCTAAAAAAATGAAAGATATGTTAGGATTTGTTTGTTATTAATTGATAAAAAATTGTTAGTTGTTAATTGATAAAAACTAAAACAAATCTCATGGTATGCATGATATATCTATCTATATAAAATACTAAAACAGAGGCCTGAAACGGGCTCTGGTGCGATCTCGCGTCCACGGAATTTTCTGGATTAAAACGGGATTATTTTTGCTTACGTGTCATTTTCTGGATTAAATTGATATTATATTTTTGGGTCACATGAATTAATAAGTCAATATAATTAGGTAAAAAACTTATCTTTTTATATCAATAATCTATCCAATATAACCTTATATCTTTTTTATTTTTACCAAAATATTTAAATTATAATACGTATTTAGAATAAAGTGAATGATAAGAATCTTTAAAGATAAATAGTACATGTATGCAATGGTAGTAATACGGAGTACATATTAATTAATGTTAATTAAGTTGAATAGATTAGCAATTAGAGAAAATAACCGTATCAACCAAGAATTTAAAATTTTAAAATATTTTAACTAACTTTTTTTATGCCCACATAATAACCAAAAAAGATTTAACTAATTAATACTATAGTTTTTTTATACCTATACCTATGCCCACGTAATAGTTTTTAATATCTTTTTTTTTTGCAAAATATTACTTATTTTACAAAGTTATACTTATATTTTAACTAACTTATACCTATGCAAAAAAAGAAGTTATATGTAATTAAATTTTATACATATGCCCACGTAATAACCATTAATTAAATATTGTTATTAAGAAACCGCACAACGGGCGGGTAGTAAGACTAGTATATATATACAGGGTTGGGTTCGGGTGAGAAGCACACTACCAGTGAGAAAGAAAGAAGTGATTTGATTGATCCACGTGTCCAAAAATAAATTAAAAATAGGAGACACGCGGATTCCCCGATTAATTAGTAACACCGACCCAAATTAATTAGTAACACTCCCACTCTCACAGGTTACGCTAATTAATTACATGCGCCAACACACAAAACTTACTAATTAATTGAAAAAGCTACTTACGCATATAAAAACCTTTACATCCACTTTTAAAATTTATTTTTTGACATTTTCACTTGTTAAAAAAATATAAAAAATATATTTTTGAGTGTAATTTAATTTTATCTACACATAGACACCCACTTTGTATATGTTTTGTTGAAAAAAAATTAACAAGAAGTGGTTCAGCCATTTTATTTGTATTGGTTCGGCAATTTTATTCATAGTGGTTCAGCCATTTTATTTGTTGTGGTTCAGCAATTTTAGTCATGGTGGTTCAGTCATTTTACTCTTAGTGGTTCAGACTTTTTCTTTGTATTGGTTCAGCTATTTTACTCGTATTGGTTCAACCATTTTATTTCTAATGGTTCATGAAGTTATCAAGAAGTGGTTCATGAAGCTATAAAGAGTCTATTTATTTGATGAACCACTTGGTATAAAAACCCATGAACTACTTAGTATAAAAACTCTGAACCACTCAGTATAAAACTCTGAACCACTTGGTATTAAAACCCTGAACCACTTGGTATTAAACCCTGAACCACTTGATATTAAAAAAAATTAAATTTTTTAGTCAATGAACCACTCTCTATTTAGTCACTGAAACCAATCAAGAGGAGATGAAACTCGTGCTGGAAGCCGCCTTGCTATGCACCCGTAGCAGGCCTCTTGACAGGCCATCAATGGAGGATGCATTGAAGCTCTTGTCCGGGTTTAAGAGATCAGTAGTGCAGTGTTATATGACCTATAAAAGTATAAACAATACTAGCAATTAGATGGAAAATGAATGTGAGTTTGTTGTTGTGTCTGCAAAATTGAATTGGTTGTGTTTTTATCATATAAAGCAAAGTATTTAGGAGCTTTGTGGATTGCCTTTGTTTCATGCAAGGTTGAATGAAATGTGAAAAATGAAAAATAATTATTAACTGAATAGTTGCTACTTGTATACTTGAATCTCTTGTATCCTTGGCCTGGGTAATCACTCTCAGATAAAAAAAAATAAAAATAAGAAATATAAAATCACTTGATAGTTGATACTACTAGTACTGTATCTGAATGTGTGTTATTTTTGGTCTAAATACAATTTGAAAGTTGTTAAAAAACACTTGCGTATCATTTTGGTCACTGAACCTCTCTATTTAGTCACTGAACCACTCCCTATTTAGTCACTGAACCACTCTCTATTTAGTCTCTGAACCAATCTCTATTTAGTCAACCACTCTCTATTTAGTCACTGAACCACTCTTTATTTAGCCCTGAACCAATCTCTATTTAGTAACTGAACCACTCTCTATTTAGTCACTGAACCAATTAAGTAAAATTTACAAATTTACAAATTTATATTTTTTATAATTTATAATTTTATTTATTATAATTTTATTTGTATCTTTCATCTTCTCCATTTTTCTTTGTTTCCAACAGCTTCATTCCAATGAAATCAAAATCCTTGTAAATTCAAGTCAATGACTACTCCATCTTCCTTTCCCCTATATCGAAATATCTTTATTTTTGGAAATAATTGGAAGCTACTTTCCTTCTATTATAATTTACAGAAAAGGCGTGAGTAGTTCCGTTCCGTTCCGTCGGTGCATTTGGTGAGAAGGTGGGTGACTCGCTTTTGTGAATTGTGATCATCTCACACGCAGCAGTCAACCGAACAAGGCGAAGGGGAGTAGTACAACCTGCTCTTTTCTTGCTTGCCTTGTTTCTCTCCAATGGCGGTCGCTTCCCCGCCCAGATTCGTCCCTCGCTCTCAAACCCTCAACTCCCCGCCTCACTCCGACGCCGCTTCCATTTGTTCCTCCGCGGCTGATCACTCTGACGGCCTCCATTCCTCTCTCAGTCTTCCCAGAGAAGCCGATCTTCAAGTTTCCCTCTAATTTAGCTATTCCTTTTTTTGTTCTGTTTCAATTCCGGAATTTTCGCTCCATTTAGCGTATTCCACTCTCTTAATTTTCAGTCGAGTAAAGTGTTTCTGTCTATTTTTGTTTCTGTCTATTTTTGTTTCCGCCGAGGTTGGGATCGGATGAGAAATGGAGAGAAAGCGGACGCGTGAGAGAGTTTTTATTCTAAAAAAAATTAGACCCATCTCTACCAATGAAATTACTTCTTTCCTACTCACCGGACCGGATACTTCTCACTTGAACCCTCTCATATATATATATATATATATATATATATATATATATATAAATATAAAATGTTACATACAATACACATATAACTATTTTAAACTAAACAAATACCCGCATAAAGTGCGGGTGTTGAACTAGTTTTAAATGAAAACTCATTATCCGAAACCTTATTTAACTAAAACTCAAATAAGTGGAAACTGAAACAAATTCAACCTTAATTACACTTGAATTCGAAACAGGTAGACTCAATACCCAAAACATTATCGAATTCAAAATAATTGAAATTTGAAGCATATCACACTCAAATCAAACCTAAATCACCCGACTAAAAAACAACATGATCGAAATTGTTAATGTTACTTAAAATACCAAAATAATCGAAACCCGAAACAAACATAATTCGATTGACCCGATCCAAACCCACACCCACCCGATTGCCACTTATCATGAAGAATGGGCTTGAACTTTGTAACATAAAGGCCCACACATAGCTCAAGCCCAGTTAAGGAGCCTCCCTTTCTCTTTTTGACTCATCGGCGCCCAGTCTCGAAGAGAGCCCTTTCGCTTCGAACGATACCGGCTTCAGCAAACCCTCTCTAGAACCCTAGATTCCCGATCTTCCTTCGGAGCAGTAGCATCGCACTCTTAATTTTGGCCAACTATGAGGTAATTTGGGCGTGCTCTTCCTCTTTCCCTTGTAATTCATTCGAATTTCTGCAAGATTAGGGTTTTGGGTCCCGACGCTCTCTCACAATTCCAAGCACGAAAATTGGATTTGAGCCTTACCCTGCGGGGTTATGGATGCTAATTTCGTAGCTGGAGTAGTGTTTTATATGATTTGATAGATCTGCAGTTTTCCAGTTTCCCCCATTTGAATCACTTTCGTTTTGTTCATCTCCATTCGAAACCCTAAACTGCGTTTTGTGACTGTACTCCTCCGTCCTCCCCAAATCCCCGCCTCCTATACTTGCTGTTGCTCGAATAGGATTTGGTAGACTTACCTTCGCTTTGTAGTTATTTGCTTACGAATGTCTAGCTAATGTGTTTTTTTTTTTTTGTCTTGCTTTCTTTTTTCATGGCAATTGTTGTTTCCAGTCGACCGATGGAAGAAGATGCTCCCGTAAGTTCAGCTACTTCTAAACCCTTTGCAGTGTTACTCATTGGAATATTTGCCTCTTTTCTTATTTATCCATACCGTGTTGCATCTTGTGCTCCTCTACCCTGTTTAATTGTTGTATTTTTCTGTTTTGATTCTTTTACCGACTATAGATGCCATGGTTTATGATCAAGGGTCAGACCTTTTTGTAGTGCTACTCATTGGCATATTTTCTGTGTTTTTGGTGCCCTTTTGTTGTTTAACCACCTTTTGCCCTTTTGGCTTGCCAATGCCATTGAAATATCTTTTAATTTAAGGATCAGTTAACATTTACAGCTGTGTTGAGAACCCGTGATATGGCCTGGTATTTGGAACTGGAATGATAGTTGATAACTTACTACTCCGTATTTGTGTTGCATAGAGTGGTGATCAGACAGGATTTTATTCATTGGCATATATTTCTGTTTTTGGTGCCTTTTGGTTGCATAACTTTCGCCATTTGCCACTATTGGCTTGCCAATGTCAATGAAATATCTTTTGATTAAAAGTTCAGTATACCACTGTGTTGAGACTTGAGAACGTATAATAGGGTCTGGTATTTGGAACTGGAATGATCCTTGATAACTTATTATATTTCTTACTTAGACTGGTGATCAGACTAGATTTTATCCTGTTTAACAATGGGTTTTTAGATGCATGATGATTGTGTTAAGGATACATGTACTGCATCTAGTATTGGTGTCATAATTCATAGACCCTTCCATAGAACCCTAAATTTTCTTGATCTATATGCCCAGTTGGTTTTTGCAGTTTGTGATAGTTTTTTGTCTTTTGCTTTTGCCGATTGGCTTTATTTTTGCTATAGCGTGAGCCATGTATGATTCTAATACTTGGGATCTTTCTTTATAGGCCAAGAACGAGGAGGAAGAGTTCAACACTGGCCCCCTCTCCGTGCTTATGATGAGTGTAAAAAACAACACACAGGCATGAATAACGATTAAAAGGGTCTTTGATAATATATCTTTTGCTTCTTTCTGTTGCTTATGCTACAGTTGACATACTTTCTAATGTCTCCTTGTTACACTTTATTCCCATGATTTTCCCAGGTACTAATCAACTGCAGAAACAACAGAAAGCTCTTGGGTCGTGTTAGAGCTTTTGATCGACATTGCAACATGGTTCTTGAAAACGTCAGGGAGATGTGGACTGAGGTTTGCCCTTTTATTGGCCTTTTCCCTCAAAGTTAAACTTGTTCCTTTCCAGTTGAAACTTTCACAATAGTGAATCATAAGATTAAAAGAGTGGCTCTTTGATTGTGGTCGCAGGTGCCGAAGACAGGTAAAGGAAAGAAGAAGGCCCTGCCAGTGAACAAAGACCGGTTCATCAGCAAAATGTTTCTCAGGGGCGATTCAGTTATCATTGTGCTCAGGAACCCCAAATAAGCTACTGCCATATCTGTGTATCAAACCTAGTTTTACTACTTATGTCTAGTACCGAGTATCTTTGCACTCTAGCCTTCGTAAGAGCACTTAATCTCGCCTTTTGCTGGTTCAAGTTTGGTAGTTTAACTTCATCCATCAATGTATTACCCCAAATTGTCGTATCTGTTTCCTGACAATTAAGAGGTTTTTTGAGAAAATTAAAGACTTGTGATAATCTTTGTGATTTCTAGTTTCAAAGTTATGTATTCCAATCCATAATCATCCTGCAGATGATTGACTGGCAAAGGAGATCAAAAGTGAAGAACAAATGCTCAGCTTTTTCATAATTTATTGTCTTTGTAGTTACTTCTAAACAGTTAACTTGCAAAATCATTCCCTGAATTGATTTCAGAAATGACACAGTTAGCTCTTTATTGGAGTTAAGGATATACACTGATCATCTTTATTAAGCCATACATAATTTGTTTAAACCTTATTATTATACTCCATGGTATGTAGATACCCGCTAGGATTTTATCTCATCACTCCAAGTCTCCAACACACAAAAGTAGAAGGTGATGGATTTCGCATGCTCGTCGCTCAATGGCTTAGTAGTCGCCTGTTGATGTCCGATTCCAAACCCACATAGCTCCCGCCTCCATCAGCATTGGGACGAGCTTCCCTTGGATTTGGAGGCTGATGACGTCGTTGGCTCCACCTACAAACTTCTGGCCTATAAAAACCGCGGGAACGCTTGGCTTGACTCCCATGGTCATTAGCGCCCTTTCTATTTCTCGTCCATTTGGAATTTCGTCAAGCTCATACACCGTGGGGTTGGCTCCATAGCCGCTGATAAGCTGTTTTACAGAGTGCGACACACAGCATGTGCTCTTGCCGAAAATCACCACTGGCTTTTCATCTGCCAAGTTTCTTACAGCCTCCATTGAACTCTTACGAATGATTTTCGTGATTGCAGTTGGAATGCTTATCAAAGGATTTTCTTGGCTCTGGTGTGATGAAGTTGTGATGTGAAAATCCTATTTATAGACTGATCATTTCCTAACCTAGACGTCGAGATTCAAAGCTGCTTAGCAACTCTTCTTGTTGGTCTAGTGCGTGTGCATCCCTTTCGTTATACGAATCTTCTATATCGTGAGCATTTGCCTAGGTGGAGGAGGAATTTGGAGTTTTATCCACTTGGGGAGAACCATTTTTTTCCCCATTTTAAGATTCTCATCTATTTGGATTTATGTGAGCTTGTACCGAAAGGTAAGGATAGATTAGCAGCTGAAAAATGTGGGGAACAGAAACTGAAACCGAAGATGAAATGACTTCTCCTTGCATACAATCTTAAGATCAGATCTACCATCGTCGTACATTACAGTGGGGAAGGTATCCAAAATGCAACCTGTTTGTTTGTTTGTCGAAATTTTTGGAAAGAGTCATCAGTAAGTTATTCCCTGCATATATAATCTGTTCGCTGTTATCAGTTTAGTAGTATGTTGTATACTGATATAAATTTTTTAGAATCCAAGGAAGTTTGTGTGTGAGTAATGCGCCCAAAGAACCGCTCTTTTGTATGAACTTCTACGACAGATTAGTTGCTTTACCAGCTGAAGACGAAGCTGCAGCTGCACAAAATAGTCCCTAAATCCATCTCAAATAGTAAGAGCATCTATTGTATATGAAAACTATACAGTGATATCATCTCAAGTGTTTGGTATGATATGACATCATGAGGAAGCCAGGGAATCCTTGTTTTCATGTCATATCTACCACTACTTATAATGTATCTCGTTTTCTGCTTTATCTGAAGATAACCTCGAGATTTTTTGCACGATTCCTACAAGGACTTCTAAGATTCGCGCGTAGGGATATGAAGCATTCAAGCAAAATGAACTTCTCGGATAATGAAGGGCCATTTCTTCCATCAAAATGGAAATGATAATTTTCGAAAACTTGCAATTGCTTTTGTTTTAGAGTTTAATTTGTTCAAAATTTCAATTTTAGGTTTTATTCAGATATATATATATATATATATATATATATATATATATATATAAACTAGATAAGTTTCGCAGTGAATTTATTCTTCATGTCATGGAGGAATCTCTCTAGGATATGTTGTTATCATTGTCTATAAGCATTTGCTTTCGTCTTGGCTGTCGTTTTTCGTGTTTGTGAGCATCTTGTTCTCAAACATGCAATGAAGCTTGCTGAAATCTGAGAGCTAATAATGCAGGCAAGAACTGTTGATCACTAGAGTTTGTCTGTACCTTTCTGATTTGTGAAGGAGTACTTCTTCCTTCATCCCACCTGTAGTTTGTACGCTGTACCTGCTGGTACTGTCGGTTATTCTTCGTTATCTATATGGAATAAGGAGCCAAGTGCACAGATTGCTTGAATATGTGAATCAATTCACTCTTCTTGAAAACTTAGGTTCATTACCTTAATATCGGAAAAGCAAGGGATCATGTGCATTCGCGTTAACAATGTTTCTTGAACTATTTTGGATTGAATACTTTTGATTAGCTCTAATGAGATGAGACCTTAGTGCCTTGAAACTTGAAAGTCATGAGTTGTGCCTTTCACTCTTTGACATGAAACTCGGGATCAGACTAAATCTGTTTTGCTGCTTCTATTACTCGAAAACTATTTATCTGTTGTCTAACTAAATATGTTTGCAGAAAAAGATGCTGCACATTTTGTTCCTTAGTCATCTCAAACTGATAAATCTGTGTGAGGATAAGAGTACATGAAATCAAGTGATTATTTTTTTTTTTATTGAAATGTCAGGATTTCTTTCTGCATGACTTTGAGCTTAAATTGAGATGATCCAAAGGCATCAGATTAACATAAAAAAATCAAAAACATTAGGTTTCACTCCAGGGGCAAAATCTGTTTTGCTTTCAGCTATCAATTGATGCAGAATTTGGTGATTCATCTGAAGGCCCAAATCATTCGATTATTCCGAAAATGACATCATTTTATCGGAAAATTGGCGTAGGAATATATGATACTGCTTACTGCTTAATTTATGCAAATATATGATTACTGTTAAACTGAAGAACATATTCCTTGAAAAAAAATCTTTTTTATTTCCAATGTCAATATATGATACTGATAATTGATCTTAGCAGTACCAAGTATATATGAGTGTTTTTTCCCTCTTCAAAATTGGTTAGTGTTCGAAAAGTGATCTCCTTCAAAATTGGGCCGAGGCCCATCATCAGAGCTGTCAATTGGGTTGGGTCTAATTGGGTAGAGTCAAAATGAAGAATTCGAGAGTCTTGACTCTTAGAAATTTGCAATACAAATAGTGCAAGCTAATAAAACTAGGTGAACAAATGTTTATACCCTTAATTATTGACTAATAAGCTGGGGAAAAACTAATTGTAATTTAAAAGACATTGAAAGCAAATGTTTATACCCTTATTTTCCAAACTTTAATAGCTTCATCACCAAATCCAGTTACCTATGTAGGATTGGAATGATATAGCATGAACACTAATAGTGTAGGTCACACCGCGACATCGTGTATACACCGAATGAAGATTGCGAAAACACATGAGCGCCATCCACCTCAAATTGTGAACAAGACAACACTCTGGAAGCAGTGCACTCTACAAAGAAGGGAATGACATATGAAATGCCTTCGGAACCGAGCGCGAAAATGACATGCAAATCAATAATTTCTTTCATAGTCTCAATCTCATAAGAAGATTATGAAATAAACCTTTAAGTCAACCTTGTTATTTGATATAGAATTTCGATCCAATCCAACCCTATCAGCCTTGGTAAAACACTCTTCATAAGCCAATAAATAAAATTTTGATTTGGTGGAAGTAGACGAGCCTTTTCGTCTTCGCAGCATGAAAATCCTCATTCTTGTAGTTGGATGGGAAGGTAGTCACCTCTTGTTTTTTTTTTATCAAAAGACCTTCTTACCCCTTTGTCATTCATTGTAGATGAATGAACTTGAATTTCTATGAGTGAACCATGAAAATAAAGCACGCATTATAATCCAATCGAGGAGGAATTTTATCAATAATAAAGGAAGGCTAAGTGGTACTCAAGCGGGATAGCACGACCTCATACATCATCAACAATTTAATACTCCATTCGTCTCAAAATATAGGTAGTTTGACTTTTTAACACGTTTTTTAAGGAACTAAGAACTACGTAGTATATAAAATATTAAATTTTTATTAGTTTTTTAAAATAATATTATACTTATTAGTTTTTTTAATATTTTATATAATTTTTAGCTCTTAAAAAACGTGTTAAAAAATCAACCGACCTATATTTTGAGACGAATGTAGTATAAAACATCACGAGGCGGGTCACACAATACAAAAAGGCCTAAATTTAAAGGAAAAAACAAAAGAAACAAGATAATTAGCAATCGCATTCGATTCCCTAAAAATACGACGAAACTGAATAACCCATTTTCAAGTAGCCTTGACATTGCGAAACCACACTGAATAGCGATTGTATTCCTATCAATAGAATCATCAGTTGTGATTTGTGAATCTATTTCAAGGGCAACCCTTCTTGTATCCCCAAGAGGCCAAGACCAAGCAAGACGCAAACCTTGTAGAAAGTTGGAACCCATAATCTGAATTCTGAAACTAACTCATAAATGACCAAACACAAAATGAGCTTGAACCCTAGCTAATGGTCCAATTGATAGATACTCCTCTTAGCCTACATTATGAAATACAAAAGTGATGATTCTGGATCTACCAATTACACAAAGACAATCAATCAATCATCTGTAATAATATATAACAATGTGAAAGAAGCTAAGCTTACATATACATGGATGAAAACTGAACAACAAGGGGTATCTTTTGTAAGCCAAAACTTTTACAATGGGAATTTCTTCCAACTTCCATCCCACCAGATCATAAAGCATCTTTTATCCTCCTTGTTGATGAAGGATTGGGGTTTGTGGGCGAGCATCTGAATCTGTCTTCTGCCGCATTGGTTGACATTCGCCTTTTCTTTTAGCCTTCTTCGATCTCCCATTCCTCTTTAACCATATCTATCTTTTTTTCATGACCTAGCTCTTTCAAGTCCGTTGTTATACTTATGGTAATGTCCTCAAAATACTATATTGTGGATAGATCAATCGGCTAAGGTTCTTTTGATGACGGAATCTGATCTATCAATCATGCTGATCGATCTTGATGGATGATTTCTCATTACTCAGGAGTACATTGTTCGGAAGAGTGAGCTAATCCGTCCCCAAGAATCGTTGCGCAGTAAGATCAAGGGCAAATAGGATCCAAGCACATGCATCTTTATTCCTAAGGTAGCCAAAAAAGTCATTGCAAAATGCAGCACAGCACATTTAACAGAATCTATACTGTTCTGATGTGCACATAACATATCAACCATGCTAATTGCTAAGATTGCTAGCTGTTCTAAAATTCCTCTTTTTAAGTATTGAAGTAGCTAGGGTAATTAAAGGTTTATTTCGCGACAATTGACATGGGGACCGGAGTTGAGATATGGATAAACTCTACATATATCTCTCCTCATCAGCTGAAGCATGGTATCTGTGTAAAGTGTACAATGAGATGCCCATAATACAAGATTCTTTCTTTCTTTTTTTACATCAGAAGGCAAGTTTTCTGATTGATCAGATGATGATCTTCTTTTTAATGAGAAGAACAGGAGATTTTAACAATTTAAGATCATCATTGTTAAGAACATTGATTCATAGACCCGCATTTCAGACCAATGAGCTAGATAGGATTATATATATGTGTTGCATCTGTGTCATCTAGGTAATGTTCTTTAGTCATTTCTAAGATACAGATAGTGATTTAAGATTTACGAAAGCTATCAAGAAGACAGACTTAGATCAATGTGATTATGGTAGATGATTATGCAACTTGTTTCATAGGTAGGTAGGTTGAGGAGGAAGGTCATTGTCGAAGCGAAGATCATGCTGATGAGAGCATTCTTCTTATCCCTTAGATCTCAAAGGAACATCTTTTCTATCTTTGTTCTCGCTCTTATGAGCGCCTTTTTCGCCTTTTAAGAATGCAAATGTCAATCCATTCGAGGCGCTGCTAGCATCTCCTTATAAATTGGTCTCCACTCTCAAGTGACTCCACACACACACTTATCCTCTATCACTATAGCACATAACTGCATAAGCAAACACACTCACTTTCATTTTCCTCACTTTGCCATGTATGTATAAAGACCAATCTTCTTGCTTTTCTACTTATAGTTTGTAATTGATTGTAACCCTTTAGCTACTTTTTACTAAGAACACTCTACACTACCTTTTTCTATTTTTTTTTACTAGAAATGGAGAGGATTTATGATCTTGCTAGGATGAAAGCAGCTGTCATCTTCACCAAGAGCTCATGCTGCATGTGCCACAGCATCATCACACTCTTTTACGAAATGGGCGCGAGCCCTGCAGTGTATGAGCTTGACAGGGACGCGCGTGGTAAGGAGATGGAATGGGCTCTGCATAGGCTCGGGTGTAGCCCAACCGTGCCTGCAGTGTTCGTAGGAGGGAAGTATGTTGGTTCTGCCCGGGACGTCCTCACTTCACACCTTGATGGGTCTCTCAAGGACAAGCTCATAGCAGCAAAGGCTATCTGGTTCTAGCTAGCTACAACAACCAAGTCAAGGGTCACCAAATTTTACCTTTTTTTCAACCACCACCATCAAAACAAAAATCAAGCATTGTTCAGTAAATAATCTTGGAGTCTCAGGAGCTTTTCTTTTTTCTGTGCACTTTTTTATGAACAACATTTTGTTCAGCAATGTCTGCAAACTTCAAGTGTCATGTTTTCAGCCTGCAAATGATGTATAGTATCTTCTGAAGCAATATTTGGAGTATCTTCCATGAATGGACTGAAATTTTCTGCCTCTTTTACCCACAATTTAAATTTTTTTCCAAGTTGATCTTGCATTCAGCAGAAGTGGATTAACAATCAACTCAATTTCCTGTCAGTTATACACAATTTCCTTTCCTTCTTTCGTCTCCATGCTCCATTTTGATTGATATATATTATATAGCAAGAGATTCTTGATTTCAACTATAAAAAAAGTGGACTAAACCACTGATTTCGACCAAAAAAAGGCCAGCAAAGCCAGTCTTTAAAGTGAGATGCGTAAATTCTCTATGACAGTAGCTTAGCCAGCAAAAGAACACAGCCAAGTCAATTCAACCCAAAGAGAAATGGTTAATTCTGTCACTTGGGATATATGGAATGATATTGCAAGACGAAACCAATAATGCGCCCACTCTTTTCCATTCCTTTTCTGGTTCCTTTCGGATCATATGACGTATAAGTCCACTTAGTATGGTTGATCCTCACTCTTCTGGTCTGATCAATGAGCACATATTCTCGCGAGTGCAAGTCATTGTGTATTCTCTTCTTATATACTATCTGTCACCAGCTCATTCACATGGACTGATCATAAGCATCAAGGATTTCAACTCAAGTTTTATGCAGCTATCCACATGTTAAGTAGACATGATCTCTTGCTACTAAAGAAGCTGAATGACTGTCAAAACTGATATTAAGCTGTATTAAGAGTAACAAGATTACTGTGTACATAAGGAAGCAAAAGGCATTTTATTGCAGAAATAGTGAAAGAAGCAAAGCAGTATAAATTAGAGCAACTCAGCAACATGTAATGTAAGCATGGAATCTGGCTACGACGACGTTTGAAAAAGAATCAAGCCAAGTTGATCTGTCAAAAGAATCACCCGCCCACTGAAAACTCGCCCCACATTGACATCAATCCATGCCCCTCTGTTGATATGGAGAATCTTTGAAAAATTGACCGCCCTTCAAGAATCGCGATGCACTCCCAACTTTCCGGCAAAATTGATGAAGAAAATCTTGTGGATGAATACTAAAAACAATGGTCATTAGGCTGCACACGACACTCGAATCATATATCTGACTTCATCTCTACATCAATGACTTCCTGAGATTACTTGTACTAAAACAGTTCCTATGACTGTTTACATTAACTGGTACCATCTGTTTCGAAAGGTAGTCGGTCAGTCATGCTAGCCAACTTGTGTTCATTTCTTAAGAGAAGGATTGGCTTGTCATAGTCAGCTTTTTTCTTAGGATTTTACGTATCTTAATAAAGCGCGACCTCTTTTAGAAGTTCCTCTACGAAGAGTGGTAGGAAGAATTAAAGACGCAAGAGCTCTCAACTCATCCCTATAAATAGTGCAACCGGAGAGCTCAAAGTTTCTTCAAAACCAAGAAACAAGGCAACCATGGATAAGGTTAGCAAGGTTGTATCGGATCATGGAGTGGTGATCTTCAGCAAGAGCTCATGCTGCCTGTGCTACGCGGTCAACATACTGTTCCAAGAGCTTGGAGTGACCGCATACGAGTACCATGTGGACCAAGAACCCGAAGGGAGGGACATAGAGAAGGCTATCTCAAGGATGGGATGCAACCCACCTGTCCCTGCTGTGTTCATCGGTGGGAAGCTCGTGGGCACGACCAATGAGATCATGTCCCTCCACCTAAGCGGATCCCTCATGCCGATGTTGAAGCCTTACCAGGCTCAGAACTAAGCAGGGAGGAAGACAAGCTTTTTAACAGGCTTTTGTAGTAGCTAAAGGTACTGCCATGTGTATGAAGAAATAAAAGAACTGAACCAAGAGATTGGTTAGTTGATATCAGTCCACTCTAACAGGGCCAATCATCTTTAATTATCATCATCATCATCTTAAATATACTATGTAGCTTCTTATGTGCTTGCTTAATATATATATTTATGTTGTATCTAGCCCTTTCCAACACTGTGTTGGAATACTTTGGAGGTTTTTTTATAGCTAGATTTGCAGCAATGAAGCATGTAATGGTGATTTCCTTTATGATCATTCAAGTTATTTTTCTTTATTTTTGGTATATTTTAGCTTGCTTCATCAAATGTGAGGATGGAGATTATTACAAAAAAAAAAAAGATCCTATTATAGTATTATGAACCATTTTCGGATCATCAACTTACGAGTGTTAGAAGGCGAAGGACGAAGATTTGGAAAGAAAACCATTTTCCAAATCAAGCCTTTCCTTCCTCAAGCTTCCTTTCTTTCAGATTAATCATGGAACTAAAGAACTAAGACAGGAAATTCTCAAATCTCTAATTCTACAGTTGCTTCTGAGTGTATCTCCTTTTACAGATTTCTTTCTTAGAAAGGCAATACATATCACACCCTTACAGATTTCTTTCTTTTGGTGCTTCTCTCCTCCCTTGATCAGAGGTTTCAAACAAAAAAAAAAGCTTCACTAAACTTCATTAACAATTTACTGATTCAGTAAACCTTTGCTTCCCTTGTTTTCAGATCAAAACATTAGCTTCTGTCAGCAAAAGCCTTTTCAGGTGCAATTTTGCAAAAGAAAACAGTAAAACAACACAAACTAACATGAATTTCCAAGAAACTTTATTACATTACTATAATGAAGGCCAATAGAATTTACTGATGTGATTCGAGACACCAGGGTGACCCAATCTTTACAAGGCAGATTCGAACGAGTCAATTGGGTGTGTTAAATCGGGTCTGAATCATAAACTCCAAAAGAGTTTGACAAGACAAAATTCGGAATCAAAAGAAGAAATAAGCAACTTAAAATCCACCGAATCAAGACAATGGAAAAGCTCCCAAATCAATCTTGGCTCAAATATAAACTGTTTATCATATATATCCAAAACCTCAAATCTTTGTTGAATTACAGTAACATAAATGTGGTGTGCAAGCACTATGTTGCACAGGCATAGGCACAAGCCATGGGCCGCTTTGCTGGACACCTTACACGAACGAACCAACGTATGGAATGCACCCAAGAGTTCCTTGGTTCTTGGAGGTTTTGAATTCACCTACATCAGCTAAGGTTCCGAAGCTTTTGTAAAAGATGAAAGGAGATTGTGTGCATTTCTAGTGCTCCTAGAACATTTTTTAGCTTGTCGTTTTCATGCCGCTCTCCTAAGAGATTCCTCGCGATCAGCCTAGATTCTAAGTAGGCATTGTAAGAGGACAACAGGTTTGACACGCATGTCTTGGTTTTGAGTGATTCATGTTGAAGATTCCGGAGCTTAGATTCTAGTGCACCAAGATCTGCATATTTTTACTGCAGATCGCGATAAGATTCCAGTGTTCCTTGATCAATCTCAGGCATTATTGATAATAACAAGATCAGAAGATGAAGTCTGAACATAAACAAGTGGAAAATGAGTTGTTAAAATGCAAACTTAAAAAAACTTGTTTTTTTTATAGGGTGCAAAGTAAACAAAACCAAACCAAGAGTTTCGTCACTAAGAAGCAAAAGGTGTGACAGCCATTTGCAAGCCTAGAATATCACAAAGGCACACTCTCTTGGTATCCAACTAGCACCACTATGCAAAAGGCTGTTCCTAGCCCTCCAAGTGAAGTAGATAGTGGCTTTGCACACCAAAAGCTTTAGTATTTAGTGTTATTTACTGAAAGAAACTGCTATTTTGTTTCATTGCAGTGATATTTAGTTGAGTTCTTTGGAGAAAGATGAGTCTGAGTGTCTTCCAACTCCCAACTGCATGGTGATCTGCTTTGAAAGGGGAAAAGATAAGAAGCCTAAAAATGATTCCTTTTAGGGCATCTATGTATCCATCTACCCGATAGACGATAGTTTTCGTATTACGGGATAGAAAATGTTGATACTAACTCTTTTAGTCTTTTACAATGTTCTTCAGATTTTTAGCAGGTGAGACACTTGGACAATAAATGGTACAGCATTCGCTGATCAAAGGGCAAAGAGTGAAGGCTTTCATTTCAGATTTTAGGAGTTTTAAGAATCTATTCCCTGAATACCAATCCATAGAGTAGATAGATATTCTGTTTAAATAGTAGAGAAACGTTCAAAAGCTTTTCTGAAAAGCTTCATTTTTATTCAGTTTTCACTCTAAAAGATTTATCTAATGACTCTCCCTGCTGGTTTTACCTACTTTACAAGCTTTGTGGTTCTGCCATTTATTGAGGAAGCTTGTTTGATCATATCACATCTGTCAACCTATTACAAAAATTACCAGATGGGTTTATAAGTAAAAGCAAATGGCAAAATACCCTTTTCTCCAAATCTCTTAAAGTTATGGAATTCAAATCACAATTCTTCAGTAGCATTAGTATCTCAACTCCCAATTAGGACCTCAAGATGTTCTAAAATTAGGAATCCTGTCACAATTTTTTCCATGGTAGGATTCGTTAATGGCTTGTGTTTAGCAACATCGCACCTATCCTACTGTTCAGGAATGAATTTTTCCATGGTAGGATTCGTTAATGGCTTGTGTTTAACTATTGCGTGATTTGCGTCCTAGTCAAAATCTCGGTTGATCTGCCAAATAATCTTTTAGACAGCAAAGGATCTAAAGGTCCATGAAAAGGATCAAAGAAATGGTATCGACCCTTGCACAAAATACTCCCACCCTTCAGAAGAGGACCCTCAAGATCCAAGGGGAAATCATAGCACATACTACCATGACTATGTAGATGGGAGAAATTCCAACCACAGATAAGATAATAATTCAGCTCCACAAAATCAAACATTTCATGGCAATGAAATGGCAGGGTGAAAGAGGTCATTCTCATTTATCAAGAGCTGCAAAGAAAAGTTGGAAAAAATAAAACTAAAGGATATAATGAGTCAATGACACATTAAGTCTGAAATGTAAATAAATTAAAGTTCTACATAGGGTCAACCACTCAACCATGGGAGCTCCAAACAAATTTAAGACTGCAAACATGAAAATAAATGGTCTCTAGTTCTTGAAGCTCTATATGATTTCTAGCATCCACAGTCAACTCCTCTAATTACTAGGGGGAAAAAACAGGAGTTTAAAACTGCAAACAATCAACCAGTGTTTGGATGAGAACCTGGATAGCTCTAATCATCCACAGTCAACTCCTCTAATTACTAGGGGGAAAAACAGGAGTTTAAAGCTGCAAACAATCAACCAGTGTTTGGATGAGAACCTGGATAGCTCTAATCAGATTGCGATACCATAGCTTCTGCGAATATCCATCACGAAACCCTCTCTAAACCATGTATGTGCATGTCAGACCGTGGTCCAGCAACAGTCCTATATACGTAAAGCTTTTCCACATTGCTGCTCTCCTCTCTTGCTTCTAGGGAGTCCCTCTCATCAATGATCTCAACATTAAGCCTGGGCATCTTTTGGCCAAGCAGCCTACATGTTTCATAGGTCACTGCACAAGAAGACATCCAAAGAGATCGCATCGTCTCCAGCTTTGCAGCATTGACTAAAAGAGCTTCATCACCAAAGGGGCTATCTCTAATCTCTAATTTCCGAAGCTTTTCACAGCCAGATAGTACATGATGGAGACCCAAGTCACTATCTCCAGCAAAGGCCACTGATAGCATCTCCAGTTTCTTGGCATGGGTCCCAATGTATTCAAATACAAGATCAGTGAGCAGACCAGAGAGGGAAAGACGCCGGAGTTCTTTGCAATGTTGAACAATGGCACCAAATCCAGCATCAAGGGGCTGCAGAGTTATGTAGTCTGGAGTATGTGGCTCGATAATGCATAAGCGAAAACGAACCATATTAGGACAATTCTTTGCTATGGTAACCAAGGCATCATTCGTCATCTGATGGCAGAAATATAGAACTGAATTGAGCTTTGGGCAACCTTCAGAGACAGCAACAAGACCTTGCTCCGTCACGGTAACAACAGGCTCAGAAGAAAACGGATCAGAAGGAAACACCCTCAATTCTTGCAGATTCTTGCAAGATGTTGCAAGGGCTTGAAGGCCACTATCTTCAATAAAGTCAAGGACCTGATTCATTTTTTTTAGTTAGTTCATAAATACTTTTGAAAAGAATCCTAACAACAAAGCATAATATGTAGAGTTTCATTTATATGCCAATTCATGTTGTATCACAACAAAAGCATAAAAGACATATCCATGAAAATTAAGAAGTAAAAAATTTCATGATGCAATATCACCCAGATGGCCAGAACAATAAGTGCTGTATCAAAATTACTCGACTGCATCAAGAACATACCCAAAGGCGCAGTAAATTTGGGCACTCATTGATGATCTTGATGAGGTCTGGGCTCTGGATTGCAGCATAACTTAAATTTAAAGCAGTAAGCCCTGAGCAAATGGGATATAGCGCAGGAAGGTAACTGGGCTCTATGTCCCAGAGCCCAGAAAGGTTCTTCAGCTGCTTGCACTCTGAGAATGCTCCAGATAGGTTGGAGAAGACATGGGAATAAAACTCAGCAGAAAAAACACCTGTACCAAACTCTACCAGCTGAGGAGCCAGGCGTAGAAGATCGGCAAGTTTATCAAGAGGCACAGCACGGTTTAGACATAGGCTCCTTAGATTCCGACACCTACTCACCAAGCGCTCCAATGAAGCAAAGCTGACCTCGGAGCTCAGGCAAGCAATATTCAGGGAAACCAGAGAAGTGCAATTTTCTGGGAAAAAACTCAGCCAGTCTCCGCTAAGATCATCAACTTCACTCTCGCTTAAAACAAGTTCCTCCAGATTCCTAAAGTGGCAATAAGTAGAAATACAACAACAATCTAGGAGTTCAGCTTTACATGAGGGAATCTATTTACATGAATAAACAAGTCATTGGCCATTCAACTCCATTTACATGAATAAAAGTGGGAACTTTGTTGCAAAGTCAATCAGTTGAGCTCGTAAAGCTACATGATTTCGCAATCAATTGGAGAAAAAAAAAAACAAATAATCATTAATTAAAAGCTACTGTACTATTTAGAGGGGGGGAAAGAAGAGAAACCTGCAACTGGCGGCAATGGCAGCCAAACCATCGGTACTGAACCCCTCACAGGAGGTCAACACCAGCACTTTGAAATTCTCAAACGAGCTAGCAATCAGCTCCAACGCCTCATCGGTGACAACCATCCTCTTCAGGCGGAGCTCCTCCAGCCACGGGTAAGCCGTCGACATCGCCTCGATCCACGGGTAAGCGAATCCGCCCCAGCCCTCAGGGACCAAATTGAAGTCCGCAAAGTGCGGCTTCCCCTTCAACTCGAGAGATCTGAGCTCCGGAAACCGACGGATCAGGATCTCAGGGCTAGCGGCGTAGCAGTTGCCGATGAACACCCGGCGGCGGGAGGATCGGTCGACCTCGTACCACGCCTTGCACACCAGCGAAACGGCGTTCCGGTCCTCGCCGGAGTCGAGGAAGGAGAACAAGTGCGCAAGCACCTTGTCGGGAAACGAGATCGCCATCGGAGCTGGAGATTTCAGTGAGCAAAGAGCTTGTAGGTTGGGAGCTTCTCAGATCTGAGACTGGGAGAATATTAGGTCAATTTAAGTCCTTTTTTGAATGTGGTCGCCGGGAACTGAGATCGGGAAATGGACGGTGGAGATGGAAGGCACGTGTGCATGACGAGTGGTAGCCGTTGGATTTAGGAGAGGATGACGCTTCCCATACGTCACACATGTCTGTAATTGTCGTCTAGGTCGTAATGAGCACATGTGTTGTCTGCGTCGGTGTCTAAACATGAGAATCATTTCCTTCTTTAATCTTGTCCTATGTATACTGTGACATGAAAAATAGGGCGATATTAATTTATCAATTATTGATCTTTTATTTCGAAAAGTTATACTAATAAGTACTACGTATTGGTGTGGAAATAGAAATAGAAATAAATGTACATGAAACATTAAAAAATGGTTATGATAGATATCTTTTTTCACTTTGACATCAATTCAGTCCGTTTTTATTTCTCATTGTTTTCACCAATGCAATACAATAGCAAGATAAGATTGCACACCGATAAGGATAATGGGATTTGAATCATATTTTTGAAATAACAAATAACGTACTCTTCTTACCAACTAAGCTAAGTTATATTAGTACATACCTTAGTAATCTTTTTTGATGACAAGGAACCCAGATTCAGTGGTAAACCCCGAACACGTGACCCAGTCAGTAAGAATTCTTTTCTAACTAATTAAAAAATATAATCAAATATCTAAAATATGTGGATAAATAAAATAATAACGATCTAAGGAAATAGTTTTTTTGAATAAAATATTAACTATTTTGGAATTTGATGTTCAACAATATTAATATTTTAATTTTTAATTATGTAACTGATGGTGAGTGTTGTTAAGAGTTTGTGGTGGTATTAAGCCCTGCGTCCGAGCACCTAGGCTCCCCGGAGCCTTGGCGCCCGAGCACCTAGGTTCCCGGAGCCTTGGCGCCCCCATTAAATCGCAACTTAACTTTTATTTTTATCGATTAAACTTTAAGCACTATACTATTTCTAACATTGTTGCTTATGCAAAAAATTGCAAATCAAAAGGTAGAAAAATCATAATTCAAAGAAACCGGGCATTTTAATCTTTGATTTAAATCTTAATTAGGATTTGAGGTGACTTTACATAGCTATTTATTTTTCTAGATAGATGGTTCATATTTGAGATTTGACAATATTTGAGTTAATTTGGATTCATCAAAACAATTTTATTTAAGAAAAAAAAAACTTAAATAGATGTCTTTTTCACTTTATATATACTTGCAAAGATACTCCGCATGAAATAAAAATCATAAAAGGAAAAAATGCCCATACCATGATGGAATGATACACTACCGTATACGAAATTCGACCGTTGGAGTCGTGATGCCATTAACGCTCCTCCACCCTTAACTTCATTAACACTCTTAATGTTATAATATTCCCGCGAATTGCCAACTATGCCCTTGTTCGCAGGACCCACCATGCTCTGCTGCGACCATTTAGGCAATGGCACCGTTGTAATTATCTTCTCTTTCCAGGGCAGTCTCGAGGCTGGCGGAGTTATATCTATTTCCAACCCGCTAAAAATCCGTTTTCGGAGCTTAAATTATTCGGGCACGTGTCACTACGTGATTGGAAGAGAGACAGAGCGTCTTCCGGAGGGAAGTGCGAGCCTATTTAAACGACGACGTATAACGGTCCCCTATTAGTGTTACTTCTGCGCGACTTTCAAGCTTCTGGTACTCTCTCTTTCTCTTTCTGTGAATATCATCTTTCAAAAAAGAAGTTAGATTTGATTTGATAATCCAGTGGATGATCTTAGGTGGCGCTGAATCAGTAGAACGGAGACTTCAAATTGTGTGATTTGAGCGATTGCCGCTCGAATTGAAATCAATTTGTTGCGCATTGTTCACTAGGTCAAATTAGGTTGTAGATGTTAACTTGCTGCGCATTGTGTAAATTTGACATTGATTCAGTTTTTCTCTTTGATCTTTGTTTTCTGTCGTCCTGTTATTTACCAGTGGAACTTTAAATGGAGAGAAACGGAATGATGGAAGCGGCGAAGAGACAATCATACCGGTGGTGGTTTGACAGCAACGATGATAGCCCTGGCCGTTCTCAATGGCTTCACTCCACTCTCTCAGGTTCATACTTTCTTTGACCATTTCTATCTTTTGGGGGAAACCTAACTATCTCCAATTTAAGATTTCGTGGGTTTGAAGTGCTGAACTCTTCAGTTTTGAATGTATGAGATGTAATATGATATGCAGTTGCTAATTTCAATGCTTAATGTTCAGTAGCAGTACTTGCCATTGAATCTTGTAGTCGAATGTCTATTTCGTGCTTGAAATTAGAAGTTGATTAATAGCCTATGACTGATTTCATATCCCGTAAGGGCTGTTATCGGTATCCTTGGAAACATTCATACTGAAATTGCTGCAGTTTAAGCAGCAACAGATGTTTTAGGTATATTTATCCTTTTCTGTGACTGGTTTCATGGTTGATGGGGTAAATTCTCTTTTGGCAAACTTTATCAGATGCAACAAAAATTGCAGCACATTGCTCCTCTTTCTTTCTTGATTGGTGGTAATTTTTCAGGCAAACAAACCTGTGCTTAATTTGCTGAAGTCTTTACAATTGTATTTAAAATTTGGAGATACAAACACCTTTTTCTGTGACCGTTGCAGTTATCTTTTGTCTATGTTTACTTTTTTGCATTCTTTATATGTTACTAATGTTAACCAAAACTATGAGTGCAGACATGATTATTTTCCCCCTTTTCTTTACATCTCTTTGTTTTCAATCTTGGATATGCTATTTTTTTTTGTATCAGAATCTTGCATATGTTGTTGTCAATGAACATTCATTTTGCGTGTCGGTGATGATTGGTTACTGACTTGCATACATTCCAGAGCTTGATGAGAGAACGAAGTCAATACTTAGGATAATCGAGGAAGATGCAGATTCATTCGCTCAGCGTGCAGAGATGTACTACAAGAAAAGGCCACAACTTGTCAGCCTCGTTGAGGACTTCTATCGTACCCACCGTTCTTTAGCTGTGCAATTCGATCACTTAAGGAATGATCCTGCAACTCGCCGCACATCACCTCTTGTACGCTCATTTGCCTTCTCAACTTGCCGGCCACAGAAGATGATAGACCCGCTTAAATCGTATGATGGCTGCTTTACTAAATTGGCCTATGATTCGGAGGAATTCTGCTCGCTCCCATTATCAAAGGGTTCGCCGGAGAAGCCCTTTGTTGGACGCTATACTGAGTTGGCCTATGACTCCGAGGAGTCAATTGACTCGGAAGTGGATGATCCGATACCAGAAGTAAGCTATGAAGGCGTAAACTTCGGAGATGAGTTGTCATCTCCTGATTTAATGGATGAAGTAGACAGACTTCAAGAAGAGACCATGATTCAGAAGAAACAACTCATGGAGAAAGAAAAGGCAATGGAAGAGATAAAGCGGAAACTATATGAAACTCGCAATGAAGCAATGGAACTCAAGGAAGAAACTGAGACACTCAGGTTGGAAAATGTAGAGATCTATCTCCTGAAAATGAAAGATGCTGAACAAAAAGAGCAGCTCATTGCTGAAAACGCGACACTGCAGAAGACAATGAAGAAACTTAGCGAAGAACTTAGAGCTGTCCGAGTGGAAAGTCAGGAGCAGAAGCTGATGCTGGAGGAGAAAGACGAGGAGAAGAGAGAGGCGATAAGGCAGCTGAGCGTAGCTATAGATATGATGAAGCGCGAGAATCTACTCCTCAAGAAATCGATTGCCAACGAAAGCACGAAGAAATGGAATCCCTTCGAGTTTCAGGGGTTCCGGAAGCTGTTGAACTGCTCGATCTTGTCCCAAGCCAGCATTGTTCCTCTGTAGTATGCGTTGAAAGCTAAAAGGGAAGCACAGGTATGTTAATATATGTAGAGCATTTTATGGCGAGATGTGGTGATCATATAGGATGTTCTCAACTCTGTAGTGCAGCAATTTATTTGTTGATATAGATTGTTTAATTTGATTTATTTAGTTAATTTTATTCATTGAACTATTTATTTGTATGAGTTGAACTGTTCTTTTGTTATTTTAGAATGTCTCATAGAGATGAGTGATTGTAATAATAGGACTTGTCGTTTGTAAAACCTTGTATCTTAATTCATTTATTCAAATTATTTGTCAACTTCTTTCTAAGCCTTTTTTTTAAGTGGCAGTTTGTTGATATTTCATCTTGGTACTTTAAAAGTGATTAAATTCCCAATATGAAGTTGGAACCAAAAAAAAAATCCCAATATGAAGTGAATATAAGCTAAATCTTTTAGCCCATTCATATAAATTTGTATGATACAAAACCACTTGTTTTCAAAATTACACAAAACTCTGTCATTTGTATCATTTGTGATACAATACGTATTATCATTGTCAATGATCAAGTTTTCAGAAATAATAACTTATCTTTTTTTATTTTACAAGTGCAAAATATATGCTTCATCCCATTTGACAATACCAAAGACATGGGAAGGGGTGGTGAATAGCATTTCTCAAATGATGTGTTTTTTTGTGTAATTTTGAAAATAATGGTTGGCTTATGTTTGATAAATAATGAGTGATCATGTATAATTTTAAAAATAAGGGATGATTTAGTAAAATATGCCATTTTGTTCATTTATAAAGTTTGAAATATTTTATTTATAAATTATTTGGAAATATTCAATTTATTTATTTAATACCCAATAGTTTGTACATTTTGTTCATTTATAAAGTTTGGAATATTTTATTTATAAATTATTTGGAAATATTCAATTTATTTATTAATACCCAATAGTTTGTACTATTGTTTTACTATTAATGATACTAGTATTCGTTACCCGCGCGGTTGCGCGTTTTGTTAATAAATTATATTTTATTATATTAATTATATTAAAATATTATATTAGATAATTAATTGACGTGGCTTAAAAAATAAAATCAAATTGACGTGGCTCACAAAAATAAAACTATATATAAATATATTATATTCAATTTGATTTAAAATGTAGAATAACGCACCAAATATTCCTTCTTCATCTTTTAAAATAATAAATAATATAGTTAATTAACAAAAGCATGAAAATAATAAATATGTATAACAACGAATTCAAGTTATATTGGATAGATTATTGATCTAAAAAGATAAGTTTTTAACTAACTATATTAATTTATTAATTGATGTGGGTCAGAAATATAATACAACTTTAATCCAGAAAATGTCACGTAAGCAAAAATAATCATGCTTTAATCCAGAAAATTCCGTGGACGCGAGATCGCACCAAAGCCAGTTTCAGGCCTCTGTTTTAGTATTTTATATAGATAGATTATTGTTTTCTCACAATAAGTATATTAATCTTTTTACTCTTACTTTTGAGTTTTAACATATTCCAAAACAAATTTAAACAAAATGTGACATGTTTGAAGGGCGGCCATTTGAAGGCTTGCTGAAAGCTTCAGCAGAGGATAAGGGTATCTGATAAAACCCCGCAACTCAACAACAGCTCTCTCTTTCTCTCCTGCGTAAATATCTTCCCCCAATCTGATCGGATTCACTCCTCCTCCGAGCTTCATCGGCGATGGCACTCGCCAATTGCAGCTCCTGGTTCTCAGCCCTAACCTCCTCCAATGCCGCTTTCTCCTCCTCTAAGCTGCGTTGCCTCTCCGCTCCGCCGCCTCCAATTTCCTCCTTCTCCGTCAAAGCAGCTTCCAATCGGAACATTGGAGCTTCTAGGCGTGGCTCGTCCTCTTCCACCTACGGGAAGCACTTTGATGGAGAGGTTCGTTCCTTTTCCTTTGATTGAATTGTTCTCTTTACACCGCTAAAACTGCGAAATCGATTAATTGTTTCTGCTGAATTGGAACGTGTTGACGATGTTGGAATTAGTTTACTTGATGATAATGGAAGCATTTTGCACATTTTGTTGCGTTTGATTGGATGGATTGGAGGCAATGCGATGCAAAAGAATGGATTATATTGGTCTTTTCGGTTGCTTTTTTCTAGGATTATGTTGAATCAAGGGGATGGCCTGGAATATTTTGCTGCAATAGCAATTTGCAACTGAGTGGAAAGCTAAGGCTCACTTGAAGTTTATGTTAGTTATGATTGATTTAGATTGTTTTGTAGTCTCCATTGAGCGCATGACTTACATGATGCCTTGTTTAAGATTTGTTTTTATTTGTGTATCTACTGACTACCACATGTTTGAAGTTTCTCATTCTGCTTGGCATGCTCTACCCAGGCAGATGGCACAATTATGAAGAAAACTTCAGGAAGGTTTCCAGATGAAGAACCGTATTCATTCAACAAGGATGTTGGTGGGAGAAGGGATGCGGGGCGATCCCGCTCAAAAGCATTAGGCATTCAAAAGAAAGACAAAAGAGGAATATTGTATGACATGAAGGAGCAGCTTGTAATAGGCTACGAACTTATTCTTTCAAATTCCTGCATTTTTTTACTACACTGAAACTCATAAATCCGGTCTCAGATTTTACCACTGTTTGTTATAATGATAAATAAATGCTTAATAATCCACCTTGTAGGCTATAGCTACATGTTGCAAGTCATATTAATTCACATTTTTTAGGTTCAGTAATGATTTGAACTTGGAAATTCATTTGGTCCTCAACCTTTCTATCAGTATTTCAAAGTTTTCTTTTTTACTTAGCTCAAATGTACCATTGTACTGTACTTCATCCCTAGAAATACAAGCATTTTCATTTTTAATTCTTCTTGTTAAAAATTAATAAATTGTGTTTCAGGTTGAAACCGGGAATCTTGAAGACACAGCCTTTCTGAATGCCGTTGTGAAGGTATGAGATTCAAATCTTCTTAGTTCTTTCTTTGGAATAAGCATAATAACATGACCTTTTCTAAGTCATCTCTGCTCAGTTGTACTACTTTGAATCGTTTTTGTAATGTTAGCACCCCAAATAGAGTGTTTAACATGTACGCCAATTTGCGCATGATAGTGCATTTTCTCAAAAGGGCTTGAAAACCATTGACCGAAGTCAATAGTGACATTATTGTTTCTGAAAATACATCATCCAGATTCAAGAATAATAACTCATTATGAATGCCACAAAAATTTCAGTTTATTTATCCTTTTTTTATGAACATTAGGTCTATTGTACTCACACTGCTCCAGATTATTCCCTCCCATGGCAAAAACAACGACAATTTACAAGCACTGGGAGGTATGCTATGAGTTTTTGACAATGTATCTTCCTCTTAAGCTACTGTTTGTTATAAGGCATGAATATCTAGATGTTCTTGTGTAGTGCATTCATGATCGGTGATGGAAAACTCTTGACAAATGCACATTGTGTAGAACATTATACTCAGGTAAGTGTAAAGTTATATTTGACATTTCATTTTCTCAATGTGATATGCTTTAGTGATGAAAAATACCAATAGCTGAACGGTGTCATTCTTCTCTTCTGACTCTCATGTGTAAAGTTGCTGGTGCTTAAATTGTCATCTTCTCTTTGACTTTCATATGCAAAAATATGTATTCTTCTCAGTTCCTCCTTTTATGTGCTTCCATTCCCCTCTATATTTATTTATTCTTTTCTTTTCAAGTTCTTAATTTTCTTGATGGACACTTCACATTTGTACTTTACATATTTTTTGTGATAATTTAGGTCAAGGTAAAGAGAAGGGGAGATGACCGCAAGTATGTAGCCAAGGTATAATTTCTTCTTAGTTGAAACATTAAGTTGGTTTTGTAGTTGCAAATTGAAATTATTATCAATACATAACATATGCGTGATCTGTGTTGCAGTTTAATTATTGACACCTATCTCCTACTCTTTGAACCTTTTGGCTTAATAAAATGATTATATTATCTGAAGTTCTGAACAAAAAAAAAATCCATTTAGTACTGCAGAAATAAATTTGTGATTTTTCAGGTCAATCAAGATTCAGGTGACAGCTTTTCTCAGTGATGTTATATGTTCAGGTTTTAGCTAGAGGTGTTGATTGTGACTTAGCTTTGCTTTCTGTTGAAAGTGAGGAATTCTGGGCCGGAGCTGAACCCCTACGTTTTGGGAGGTTACCACATCTTCAGGTGGTCTCTAATTTATGATAGAATATTACTGTTTCGTGCCAATTTCTTTTTTCATGAATATTTTGTAGATTATGCAATTTTGTTTTAAAACAGTTTCACACTTTTTCGTCTGTTTCTAGGCAACTCAATTGAATGTCTAATCTTTTTTCCTCGTTATGGTGCAGGATTCAGTTACTGTAGTTGGATACCCCCTTGGAGGAGATACAATATCTGTGACAAAAGGGGTAGTGTCACGCGTAGAGGTTTGTAGACATCTTCAACGTATTCTATGGAGTATTGCATTTTTTTATGCCCTTGATGTCATGCTCTTTATTATTGTTCACTTCCTCTTACATATGCTTATTTGAAAATAATAAAGAGTTTTGAACATTCTAATTTTCTGTTGAGAAAAAATAAAGCCATTCCTTGTTTACCAGAAAATAGTATCTGTGCACACTGTATACTGCTGGTATTAGATGACCTGTTAGAATGTGTTTGTAAGACACTAAGATGACTTGGGTTTGAGTGTATTTGTAAGATGGGATGGGTTAGAGTGTGTTTGGATGTCACTTATTAGTGAAATCTATGCTAGTAAGTCACTTATAAGTCCTTTAATGAATTAGTGGACATACAAACACACCGAAAGAAAACATGTCCACCTTTTTTTTTCCTTTTTCACTAGAAAATACCTTATTTATTACTTTACTGGCCGAATTTCTATTCTTGAGATCTTTCTCCTGCAACTGAAAGATTTGCTGATGTAATTCTATAGAAAGAAAAGAACAACTTCTCTATCAATTTTGGTGATTCTATTCAATAGTATTTTGGCTTCATTTCATGCTTATGCTGTGGAAAACTAGGAAACTTTGGACTTACCCTTAGGCCTTAGCTATATTAACAAGAATTTAGGAAGCTTTTGTGATCAAACTTATCCAACTGCTTCGTTTCTGCTTTCAGGTAACTTCTTATGCTCATGGATCATCGGATTTGCTGGGCATTCAAATTGATGCTGCAATAAATCCTGGTCAGCTACTCTTTGCGACCTTTATTTAAATGATATAGGGAGTTTGGTAGTTCAAAGTCATACAGTCTTTTGTTATGCACTACTCTTAACACTGCTGACTTTAGGTAATAGTGGTGGTCCTGCATTCAATGACCAGGGGGAGTGCATTGGTGTGGCATTTCAGGTAAGACCATGTGATTTGCGTGCTCTATATTTTGAGATGCAGCTGCACAGGAGTGCCCTGGCATGATTATCCATACACTTTTGCATTGGCATTCTTTGACTTCATCTTTGTTTCGTGAAGGCTTGTAAGAACACGAGTTTTTCATCTTTTTCCACCTTATGCTTCGTATACTACAAATGCTTATGATGGTGTACAATGTGTAGGTGTATAGATCAGAAGATACAGAGAATATAGGATATGTGATTCCTACTACTGTTGTATCTCATTTTTTAACCGACTATGAGAGGAATGGAAAATACACAGGTAAGGAAGTTATGTTCCATTTGTTGTAGGAATTTAATTTTTTGCTGGCTTGTGAGATTGAATATTTGAAACTTCAAATTTGGTTTGTTATCCTGAAACCTTTTGGTATTTCTGAATCACCTTTTTTTCTTGGGAAAAGGTATACCAGATTTAGTAGTATATAAGAGTTTTTTGTTGTATTTATTCTTTTTACAAATTCAAACTAGGCTTTTTAAGTGCGATTTCCGATATCAATTTTTTTTAATTTTAAATGCAGCATATTATCACTTAAATGATTATTCATGAATTAATTTGTAGGATTTCCTTGTCTTGGAGTATTGCTACAGAAGTTGGAGAATCCAATTTTAAGATCCTTCTTAAAAGTGCCTTCTAATGAGGTTCCATTCTATCCTTTCAATTTAAAGCTATCAATATCAAAATAAGTGCCAGCCAATCTTTTTTTTTTTTTATAGATGCTACTCCCTCCGTTCGGCAAAACTTGTCATTTTAGGGTGTTATTTTTGTTCAAAAAAACTTGTCATTGTAGGTATTTTGCACTTCACTTTACAAAAATGTCCTTGATATGATTGATGGTTTGTTAGTTGTAGTTTTCGATAAAGTAAAAAAGGAGGGTAATAATTGAGGGTAAATTAGTACATTTTTTAATTGCCTTAAAACTTGTGAAAGAAGCTAAAATGACAAGTTTTGCCGAACGGAGGGAGTATGCTTTAAGGTTTGTGTTTGTATCGTAGCCCTTATGTACTAGATTCTTAACATCAGTTGCTGCTAGTAGCCTAGTACCACTAATAGTTTAATAATTCAATGATTCCTTCTACAATGGGCAGTGAATAAATTATGAATGGTGAATATGCCGAGGTAGTGATGGCCGTCCTTGGAATCAATGTTAAACATCGAACTGAAATTAAGTAGATACAAAAGTAGCTTAGATATTTTTTAGCTCAACCTTTACACTGCTCCTGGCGCTAGATTTCCTGAACCAATTATGTCAGAGACGGGATACTGTAAATGGAAGCTCTTTTTCACGTTTATCATATGTTCATATCAGTTCAATTTACTACTGTTCATGCATGAGATGGAAGGATAGTAGTTGGAAAATATTTGTAGCAACATATATCATATTCAATTTAATGTCCCCGGACAATGTTTGAACCGTAATATGGAGTATTTAATGAAGCTTGCAACAATTTGTTGTCAGGGTGTGTTGGTACGTAGGATTGAACCCACTTCTGATGCCCACAATGTCTTGAAAGAGGTACGATTGGCATTCTTCTATGTTTGAAGAACTATCTAGCTAGGGTGCTCACTTGAAACATGGAAATGCAACTTAATTATGCTGACCAAAAAACAAAAACGTAGGCGTAAGGATGAGATGTGCTTGCAGGATTTCGTGTGAATTCATATTTTATGACACCTTAATCCCAACGTATAGATTCTATTTCTAATTCATGATCTTCAATTAAATTTTAATGAGCCATTGATGGTATTGTTGCTTCCAGGGTGACGTGATAGTCAGCTTCGACGACATCCATGTGGGCTGTGAAGGAACTGTTCCATTTCGATCAACTGAACGCATTGCTTTCCGCTACCTAATTAGTCAAAAGTAATTGCCTTTTATTTTCTGTGATTTTGGTCTTGCAATGATGCAGCCATTCAGCTTTATTATGATTATTTTAGTGGGTTTCTTACTTTCTTGTGTTTGCAACTTAACTCTTTAAAGAAATAAAGCTATGTAGCCCTAAAGCTTGAGCCAATCTGCATAACCATTACCCACCTGCATAACAAGAAAAAAGAAAAGAAAAGAAAAAAGGAAGGTAAAGGGAGAGGCAATATAAAGATAACTTAGAAAGAGGATGCAATTTACTAGGATGGCATTGATGTGTTCCTTAGTCTATTGATATGTTGAAACTCTGCCCACGGTGTACATAAATGTTATTTAGCATCGTTTCTCTGGTTGATTGGAGCAGTTCTGGATGATTGTTCTGGCTAGAATACTGTGTTTGGATAGGTTAGTGCTCCGTAGTATTCATTGGCTTTGCCTATAAATTTTGCCTTCCCATTATTTATCTAAGATGTTTAGTCAGCAATGTTCTATTCTGATTTCACTGTTTGGCTGCACTTTTTCTTCACTTGAACTAGTAGTTCTTTACAAGCAAAGGCCAAAATGAGTTTCTGCTGTAGATTTTCAGGTGATGTGATAAACCTTGGCATCATCAGAAATGGCACCCTCATGAGCGTTCAAACTGCTGTAAACCCTCGTGTCCATTTGGTATGTTGTTTATTGTTTCTAGTGTGCCTAGGGACCATTCACCATACTAGTTCTCTAATCATTATTGATTGTTTTGTTCCCTCCTTTTTTTGAATTTCTAAGGTACCATTTCACGTAGAAGGAGGTCAACCTTCTTACTTGATAGTCGCTGGTTTGGTGTTCACTCCACTTTCAGAACCACTTATCGAGTAATGTTACACTCCAATGCCACCTTATCCTTGTTTTACACTGTTTAACCATTTTGGCGGTACTAATTGGTTGTTCCTTGCTTTAACATGGATAGCGAGGAGTGTGAAGAAGCAATGGGGGTAGGATATCCTTGAACTCTAGTTAGTTGTAATGGAATCAAACTATCAAACTAATCATTTTATGATCTATGTGTTTGTTATGATCAGCTGAAATTGCTAGCGAAAGCACGATATGCTTTGGCGAGGTTCCATGGAGAGCAAATTATCATTTTATCGCAGGTACATATGTTTCTTATGCTTGCTTTACGCTACCAAACTATCATTAAACTCATGCATATTTCTTGTTAAGGTCCTGGCGAATGAACTGAATATTGGATATGAGGATATGAGCAATCAACAGGCAAGTTATCTTTCGGGTTCAGTTGGTCTAACAAGTTCTCTCCACACGGTTAAATTGAAACTCGCCGTTTTCACTACAGGTTTTGAAGCTCAATGGTACTTCTATTAAAAATATCCACCATCTAACTCACCTTGTTGACAGTAAGCATGCGCATCACCTTAGTAGTTAGTTTACAATTCGCACTATAAACCCAATGCCTAGCATTCTGAATCCTGCGTTTTCTGTTATTCTCTGATGCGCAGCATGTAAAGACAAGCACCTAGTGTTTGAATTCGATGATAACTACCTCGTCGTTCTGGAGAGGGAAGCTGTCGTGGCTGCTTCATCCTGCATACTCAAAGACTACGGCATACCCTCTGAAAGATCCTCCGACTTATTAGAGCCATATCTGGATGTTTCGGGAGAAAACAACGCTGTCTTCCAAGACATCGGCGACAGCCCTGTTTCAAACGAGGAGATGGGTTTCGAGGGTCTTCTCTGGGCCTGATGTTCCTTCATTCGCCAAGGCAAGCCAATCAAGCTGTCGCGGAAGATTCTATTGGCAAATAACACCATGAGATGCACAAAGCAAACAGAAACCACGGATCAAGCCAACGGGTTAAGCTTCCCCTACCAACAATTTTGGTTCAGGTAGTCGAAATCTCCCACCGGCCTCTCGCACTTTTGGGTTTCAGTTCAGTTGCAGTTTTTTTTTTCTGATTGTGAGTTAGATTGAAAGGGGTAAGCTAGAAAGAAACCCTTCCCATAGTTGATCATGCATTTGATGTACAATGTACATATGTAACATTATCATTTTTCCCTTCCATTTTTCAATAATATTTATGTAATTTTAGGGGGGAAAAACTACCCCAACTCTAATTTACAAACCCGCCCAATTAGTTTATTAGTTAAAAAAAGTAGTTTATTTGGGTATGGTTTTGGTTTGGCCAATTGTTGATTGCATTTTGGATTATAGATTCAATGAGGCCAAATTGGCTTTTGCATCGTATATGATTTGCACATGCATGAATTTTAAACGGGAAAAGCCATTTTCTTTAATTACAGAAGCTTCTCTTATGGACTGCACTGCAATGACAACGTCGTGGAAGCTGCAGAAATTGCTGCAGAAATTGTTGCAATACCACTTTTTCTAATGGGATCGATCGATATCTCGTTATCTAACATGTGCTGCTTTTTTCTCCGTCCAAATAAGTATGAGGAATTGAGGATATCTTTTATCAGAAGTCTGTCTTTATGCACAATAATTGATGTTTTACTCAACAAGCATGAAGACATGTAATTTTCAATACAAAATTCAATTGAAAAAGTGAGAAATTTCATAAATTTCTTAGTAAGTGTATATTTTACTCAAATATCAACTATTTTAATTTTTTTTAAATATCATATCATTGATTTATAAAGAAATAATTTATAACCGCATTATCTTGATCTACCAGATATGTTATGTGCGTTGAATTCCTTTTTTTAAAATTAAAAAAAATTCCAAACAATGGGCAACCTTAGGAAATGTGGATAGGTGCCACGAACCTTACTTGCGCCGATTGACTAGAACCAATGGTAATAAGTAAGGTGAACTATGATTATTTCACCAAGAGAAAGATTGGAGGCAGAGATCGAACCCGGGAGCTTCCATTAACCCAATACTCTTACCATTGAGTCACCCGCTAGGGGCGGCGCCACGAACTCACTTGATCACTAACTTTGTCGTTTAATAGGCGTGATTAACACGTTCAAAATATGGAGACGTGGAAAGTTGGGCAGCCATATGAGTATTGCTTTGTCACTGCCCTCAAATTCATGTAATCTGAATCATACGACTATATACATGGTTTGATTTTTGTAACAACAGGTTCTGGTCATTGAACGACGACGACCATGGGAACGCTAAAATCATTTTTATTTTTAAAAGCTTGGATTTATATTTACAAGTTAAAACTTTAATACGGAGTATAAAATAATCATATGTTTTTTTTACAGTAGGCAAAAACTAGAATGTCTTTACATAGAAAGATCATCCTTGATCATCTCTGCGGATGATGTGAGAAAACTCCATATTCAAAGGGAGGGTACATGAGTTACAATTAAGATCAAAACTAGCAATAAAATCAGTTGCTGTATTTTTTTTTATATAAAATAATCATATGTTATTTAATATTCATCTCACTATTTGTTGAGAGATGTGAATGAGATTATAAAGTGTCCCACATTAAAAATTAAACATAACAAGCCTACACAAGTGTGTTGCGTCTATGCACACAACCCCAATCATCGGTACGAGTCGGACTTTGATAGACATGCACATTTGTTTATAGCATATTTGTGGGTTGAATTTTTATTTATAGCCATATGATACCATATGTCAAAAACTTAGTTGATATGATGCATTAATTCACATTAAGTAATAAATGATGTACTTTAATTTGCATCCAATCATTCTTAAATATCACGTTCTGTTTGTTTGATAAGTCTAGAAATTGACCGGATTGGGATTATTAAATTCAATACGTATTAAATTCTGAGCATGTTACTCAGGCTCTCGATTCATACAATGCTAGCTCTTTGCTTTAGTAACGTTAGTTTATAATTAATCTAATCTTTTATCCCCCTAAAAAAAAGAGTTTATAATCTAATCTTAATTAATTATCCTAATTAAGCACAAGTATACTAAATTAAACTAGGTAATGAAGAAAATCTTCATTGACGCCTAATTACAATAAAAATATGCCACCTAAAAGATAGAGATACAGTAAAAGATTTGAACCTCTTTTCAATTAGAATAAGATAGAGATACGGATTCACTTATTTTAATTTGACTAAAACAGCTAGAACCCATTCATGAGTTTTCTTTTCCTGGTGAATCACTTGACCAGTCGTATACCAAATTAATTAAATTAGGTTATTGAACCAGAATATCTATATATGACAAAGTCCGAATGTAGTAATTACTTTTGCCCAAAAGCTCAAGTATTGAAAAATAAAATTGAGTCGGAGAAGAAAAGAGGATTTTTGTTTATTCTAAATCAGTGTTTTAATTTATCTCGAATCAAATATGTTCAATAAGGGGTTAAAGTGCTCTCTCATAAAATAATATTTCGTTGCGACGATTGATGAAGATCCTCTAAATATATTTTATAATTTAAAGTTGAAATAAATAATCTAATGATTTTTATAATATGTACCAAACATGGATTAAGTATTTAAATATGCTTATTTTGAAAATAAAATAGTAAATGACAATCAATAATTAAATCCTATTAATAAAAATTTAAGAGAATTAATAAATTAATTTTAGAAAAAATCTTTCAATTTGTAGAGAGCTAATATATAGGTGTGAAAAATGGACATTAATTTTGTTTGAAGTGGTAAATGAATAATGTGGATTTTTTTTTGTTGAATTAATAACAAGTACAGTAGTAGTTAGTTTCTCCCTATTTTCTAAAATCAGAGTCGTATATTTGAATACAGGATTTACCGCGTAAATAAAGCAAAACTTCTAGATAGCCATCTGGGGTCCACATATATACTTACAGTACATTCCAATCGCCTTACATTTGTTTATCTTCTAAACGACCTCTTCAACACTTTTTACGTGTAAAAAAATATTAAGTTATTAATTTTAATTCTTACCCTTATTGATTAAAATATCTTATAATACTCCAAGATCCAACTTTATAAATAAAGAAATAATTTAATTTATAAAAAACATATACTCCGTATTACACATGAATAAACTGATAATTGATATTACTCCGTAAATTATATTATCTTCATCTCAAAATAGTTGTTGTTTTACTTTTGACACGTTTTTTTAAAAGGTAAAAACTATATAAAATATCAATGATTTTATGAATTTTAAAAAATAATTTCATACTTAATACAATTGTCTATGAAATTATTAAAAACATGATATTTTATTAAAAAAAAATTTACAGTAGCTTTAAAAAAAAAACGTGGTAAGAAAGTAAAATATAGATACTCTTGTCTAAATAAATACTCTACTAAATAAAACAAAATTAATGAAAGCAAACCTAAAATTCTACGAGGGGGCCCACAAAAAGCAAAAAGGAACGAAGACCGGAAATTTGAAGCTCGATCTCCTCTCAAATGGCTGAAATTAGTAATTCGTTCGTACAGCAATTTGTCGTAATCTTCAACCCGCCGTCCCGCACTTTAATTTTGAACAAAGTGTCAAATTAGTTGTTATCCCAACTCCAACTCTCTCTCTCTCCCCAATTTTTTCTCTATCGTCTTTAATAACACATATATTCTCACAAATCGATCGATCTCCACACCTATTATGATTCCATGAATTAAATGCTCCTTTCTCCTCCGGCCTCTTCATCTGATCAGGTTTCAGCTGATCTGAAATTGGAGCATGGGGGAGAAGCGAATGGTGGATCTATCACTGTTCTTGCGGTTCGAGGCCGCCGGCGATTCCGAAGCTGACAATTTGGATGCAAACAGCACGGTGGATGATCATCATCATCATCATGGAAATGCGTATGGAGTTCATGATGATGATGCTGAATCTTGTAGTTATGATGTAGATGTCCATGTTGATCAGAAATTGGTCAATCATCATGGTCATGAAGAGGAGGAGGAAGAGCAGGATTTGGATGATGGAATTAGGGATGAGGAGGAGAATGCAGCCATACATGGAATTGATCGTCGGCTTCGCCTTCGTCGTCGTGGATACGATGATGATGACGACGACGAGGATGATGAAATGAGGGAAAAGGAGAAGGAGATGACATCAGAAGTGGAATCAACGGCAAATAGCTATGCCACAAGAAAGAGGTGCAAGAGGAAGATGACTGAGATTGAGAAAAGTAGGCTCTTTTGGGAAGCTTGTTTGGCTTCTTAATTAATTTTTATTTTTATTTCTTTCTTTTTCTTTAGTTTTCCTTTTAGTCCTATCATCTTCTTAATTTAATTGATTCATTTATGTAAAATGAATGAATCAAATAATTAACCTAGCTCTATCTCTTAGTATATTTATCGTTTTGCTTTTGATAAATGTGATACTCATTATGACATGTTACATGTACTTGCCAAATTTAATTATAATTGTACATATATACTATACTTTTATAATAATGCATACTTGTTTTATTCTCGTAAATAATAATAATCTTGGAATAAATCGATTAGATTAATATATATAGTACTTGTTTTACATATACTTGTTTCATTTCCCACTTTTCTAAAATTTCTCCAACTTATAAAAAAAACATGTTCTCTAAATTATTTTTTTCTTAAACTCCAAATCCATTTTTAAAAGATTTGAATAAATATTTATGTTTTTAAGAATGATTTGGAGAAGCTTTTCTACTTTTTATTTTATTTTAGATAATAATGTGGAGAATCTATTAGATGTAAAATTCTTTAAAATCACAAAAAAAAATCGAAAAATGGAAAAGCTAAACATACTCGGAAGTGGCAGCATCTCCACTGGGAATATTACTCAGTTTCATAATTAAATTAAAAAATAACACTTAATGAATGTAAAACCTAAAGATCGATAAAGATATAGGCGTATATGCGGAAGCGTATGAAATCGAGCAAGTGAAACACAGATCTGATCGAATCAAGCAAGCCAAAGAACGAACACAAGCGATTTTACGTGGTTCGGCTATGCCTACATCCACGGGGCCTCAAGAGTTGGCCAAATCCACTATATATGAGTTCGTACAGGGACAGATCAAGTAAGAGATACAAAACTACTAGATCTAGACATGCATGAGATCAGAAAGCAAGAGAGAAAGAGAATCCCCCTTTATGGGAACCAAGAGATCGAAGAAGTCTTCGATCTCGAACCCTAGATCGCCTGGAGAGGAGAGCTGCTGCCCAGAGCTTAGAGCGCCGGCCACCAGAGAACCACCAGGGACACCGTCGGCCACCTTCTTCGCTTCCTAGCTCGGAGAATCTTCAGGCAAAGGGAGAGGAACACCAAACCCTAGAAACCCTAGAAGAGAGAGCGTTTCTGGAAGATGAAGAGAGAGAGAGAGAGCACGAAACAGTACGACGGCCGCTGAGCACCTCAAGGAGCTTATATAGCTAGGTCAACCCGGAGAGCTCCCAGCAAAGTGAAATGCTGCGTTCCATCAAAGACAGCTGAGCACAAGGGATGGAACTGGGCTCAAGCTTTTGGGCTCCTCAACTCCTTCGGCATTCATGGGCTCAATCCTCTGTAATGGGCTTAAAGCCCAATACCAAGAAATGTAACATTCTCTCTTACATTATACATATTATACATATAGCTTAACATATATTGCATATGTATTATCACACCATACTTTATACCTGTACTCGTTAGAGGATCAAGCTATCATAGCTCAATCTCAACTCAGTCGAGTATAAGATAAAGTATGCATCCATACATAGCTTATATGTTTACTATATGTAATATGTATGATCATCATAAACATACATGTTACAAACATACACACAAAATATACAAGTAACATAACAAGCATACAAGACATAGGAAATTAACACATATCATTACAAATGCCCCTGTAATTTTCTAAGTCTTGCACTGGGCAGACTCAGCTTCATATCAAGTGGATTCTTATGCCAGGTCCGTCCTCAGCCCATGCTCACAATACAGATCAGGTGAGCTCCTCCAAATGGAGGAAGTTCCTACAAAACAAAAACTTATCATGAGGAACAATTTTAGTGCCAAAATCTGCAGGATTATATCTACCATCAATCTTCTTAACATGAATCACATTATCTTCAACCTTTTCCCTGATAAAATGATATCTCACATCAATATGCTTAGTTCTTTCATGATACATGGGATCACGACATAAGTAAAGAGCACTCTGACTATCTATATGCAGAACAGAAGTGTAGTGCTTCTTCTCAATCTCTTTCAGAATACCCTGCAGCCAGATAACCTCTTTACAGGCTTTTGTTGCTGCAATGTACTCTGCCTCAGTAGAGGATAATGCAACTATGGGTTGCTGTTGGGATTTCCAAGAAATACAATTACCAGCCCATGTATACACATAGGAAGTAATAGACTTTCTGGTATCCTTATTGCTAGCATAGTCAGCATCAACAAAACCATGTAAATCATAAGAGGAAGAATGTTCAGCATATAACAAAGATAATTTCACAGATCCAAGAAGATATTTAAGCAGATATTTCATAGACAACCAATGCTTCTCAGCAGGTTCTGACATGAACCTACTGAGTGTGCTAATGGCAAATGCCAAATCAGGTCTAGTGCATATCATAGAATACATAACAGACCCTACTGCAGCATCATAAGGGATAGATTTCATCCTTTTAGACTCAACCACATACATTTTCTCTTTAAGCTTAGTCAAGTCAAGGTGAGGACCAAGAGGAATGTTATTCACTTTATCACCAGTCACATGAAATCTATCAAGCACTTTCTGAACATAATCACATTGATGCAACCAAAGCTTCTTATGCTTTCTATCCCTAACAATGGACATGCCCAGTATTTTCTTAGCAATGCCTAAGTCCTTCATATCAAAATGTTTTTGTAGATTCTTCTTAATGTCAAGGATGCCATCAGCAGACTTAGAAATAAGCAAGATATCATCCACATACAGAAGAACATATAACACAGGACCAGCATGCTTTAAACCTTTAAAGTACAAACATGTATCAAACTTACTTCTCTTGAAACCCAAGCTATACCTCATACATCTATCAAACTTGATGCTCCACTGACGTGGAGACTGTTTCAAGCCATATATAGACTTATTAAGCAAGCAGGCATAGGCAGGATGAACAGAATCAATGAAGCCCTTAGGCTGTTTCATATAGATAGTTTCATCCAAGTCACCATGAAGAAAAGCAGTTTTAACATCCATTTGTTCCAGTTTATAGTCATAGACAGCAGTCATAGCAAGCAACAATCTAAGAGTCTTATATTTCACAACAGGAGCAAAGATCTCATTGTAATCCTCTCCTTCCCTTTGAGTAAAACCTTTAGCAACCAACCTAGCTTTGTATCTAGGAGGGTCAGACTTAGAAATTCCCTCTTTAAGCTTAAAGATCCATTTACAATCAATCAATCTAGCATCAGCAGGTTTGGGAACCAAAGTCCAAGTTTTATTAACTCTCATAGAATCTATTTCTTCATCCATAGCATGCTTCCAGAATTTAAAATGAGCACATTTAACAGCTTGTTCATAAGTTTCGGGAGTATAACTTTGCACCACAGAAGAAACAAGACAAGCAAACTCAACAATGCTATTAATGAATCTTTTATTGGGAATGACAGTCCTAGGACTCCTATCCCTAGTCAATTGCCAATCAGTTAAATCATGTCTATGAGCAACTGAAGAACTAGAATTGCCAGAACCAGAAGCAGACACAGATTCAACAACATCCTCATTCACAGAAGTAGGAGAGGTAGAAGAGGAAGGTAAAACAGATTCATTATTTGCTTCCCCACCCAATTGGTGAGGTTGCATAAGCACAGAAGCAAGAGGGGCAGGAGAAGAAATAGAGAGAGGAGGGGAGGGACTAGAAGAATAACCACTGTCAAACTCATCTTCAGAATCAGAATTCATGTCCTTAGAGACATAAAACTGATCACAATCTTGTTCCTGCAAGTTAGTCTCGGATAACACAGGAGCAGAAGCCTTTTTAAAATGAAATTCATGCTCATTGAATATAACATTCCTACTCACAATTGTCTTATAAACACCAGGTTGGACAATCAGAAGTTTATAACCTTTGACATTTTCATGATACCCAAGTAGCACACACTTTTGTGACCTGGGTTCCAACTTACCTTGATTGACATAAGAAAAAACAGTGCAACCAAAAGGTTTCAAATGATCAAGTTTAGGTTTCCTGTTAGTCCATAACTCATAAGGTGTTTTAAAAGCAATCACAGAAGAAGGAGTTCTATTAATCAAATAAGCAGAAGCAATCACAGCTTCACCCCACAAACAATGCTTCAAACCAGAAGAGATTAACATGCATCTAGCTTTTTCAAGAAGAGTCTTGTTCAACCTCTCAGCTGTACCATTTTGCTGAGGGGTTCCAGGAATGGTTAAATGCCTCTTAATACCATGCCCTTGACAGAATTGATTAAAATCAGAATTGCAAAACTCCAATCCATTGACAGTTTTCAAACATTTCACAGATAATCCAGTTTCCTTTTCAACTCTAATTTTCCACATCTTAAAAGTTTCAAATGCCTCATCTTTAGTTCTCAACAAATACACCCAAGCATATCTGCTATAGTGATCAACAAGGGACATGAAATACCTTTTATGACCAACAGTAGAGACTTGGGCAGGGCCCCAAAGATCAGAATGTATATAATCAAGAGGAGCAGTTGAGACATGCACAGAAGGCTTAAAACTTTTCCTAGTATGTTTACCAAGCACACAATTTTCACATAAATCAATGGTGCAAGGTTTAGAGTTGAGAATGCCAGATTTATGCAAATGTTCTAACCCTTTATTGCCTAAATGACCTAACCTGTTATGCCACATAAGAGTTTCACTTAAAGACATGCTTTTCACAGGATTAGAAGCAGTAAGAGCAGCAGCAGAAAAGTTCATCACATGAGTAGCAAGCAACTCATATAAGCCACCTTTTCTTATGCACTTAATGACAGGCTTACCATCCTTAGTAACAACTCTCACACCTTTAGAACTGAACACATCATAATGCAATTCTTCAAGAGCACTTTCAGACATCAAGTTTCTTCTTAAAGCATGAACCCATTTAACATCCTTAACAACTCTGACCACATTATCAAACATCTTTAAAGCAATAGAACCAACACCTTTAATTTTAAGCACAGAATGATCACCAAGCATAACAGTGCCACCATCAAAGCATTTAAGATCATGAAACCAAGACTTATGATAAGTAGCATGCATGGTACATCCAGAATCCAAAATCCGGGTATTAGAATCAGCAGTATTTAATAATGCAAGCACTTCATGAGTATAATAAGGATGGGATTCAAACACAGCAGACACATTAGACTGCTTAGCAGCAGCCTTTTCATCTCTTTTTCTTTTAAAACAATGTTTTTCAATATGACCAGACTTAGAGCAGTAAGAACACATCAAGTGAGATTTATCAGGCTTATCAGATTTACCAATTTGGCTAGACTCAGGCTTACCAGTGTCCTTTTGAGGCTTATTCCTGTTTTGGTTCTGGTTTTGGTTGTTATTAGGCTTATTGCTTCTGAACCTCCCTTTAGAAACAAGAACTTCATTCTTATTGTCAATTTTGGGGTCAGATCTAGACTCATATTTGTTTCTGAAAACCTTTAAAGTATCATTTTTCTGAATGATGGACTCAAGGATAACCTTTTTCTCCAACTTATCAGTACTGTATTGAACAACATCTTTAAAGGTGTCAAACTGAGCAGGCAAAGCATTTAATAACAACACACACTATTGAGTTTCCTCAACTTTATCACCACAACGCTCCAGATCTTGAATAATAGTCAAAAACTTATCCAGATTTTCAGATAAAGCACAGGACACATCCATTTTATAGGTAAACAACTTATTGAACAGGTTAACTCGAGAAGGGAGAGATTTTACCAAGTAGAGGGCTTCAAGCCCATCCCACTGTTTCTCAGCTGTCTCAAAATTAAGAACCTGTCTAGCAACTTCATCTCCTAAGCGCAACATTGTCACAACAACCCAACATTTTTCTTTGATCAAGAATGCCTTCATTTTAATTTGCCACATAGCAAAGTCAGTGTGGCCATTGAAGGGCTTGAGATAGGTGCCTTTGTCACCCATTATAACCAGTACCTCGTAAAACAAAGAAAACCAAGTTAGTATATGGGTAAGAACACTCACAGATTCAAGAAAGACTTGAATCTTTGACAGCAACAAATAGATCTACGCTAGTAATGCAAGATTAAGCAAGATCTACACACCAAATGCCAGAAATAAAGCACAGAACCCTAGATCTAGCAAACAAGGGTGTGGTACGTCACGTAGGGGGGGTTCGGCACCAGCGATGTCGCCTTTTAGGTCCGTCCGAGGCCCTACGCCCGTTCTCTATCCCTAGAACTCAAGAATGAGCCAGGAAATCAAGAACGCGACACTCAAGCTCTGATACCACGTTGTAAAACCTAAAGATCGATAAAGATATAGGCGTATATGCGGAAGCGTATGAAATCGAGCAAGTGAAACACAGATCTGATCGAATCAAGCAAGACAAAGAACGAACACAAGCGATTTTACGTGGTTCGGCTATGCCTACATCCACGGGGCCTCAAGAGTTGGCCAAATCCACTATATATGAGTTCGTACAGGGACAGATCAAGTAAGAGATACAAAACTACTAGATCTAGACATGCATGAGATCAGAAAGCAAGAGAGAAAGAGAATCCCCCTGTATGGGAACCAAGAGATCGAAGAAGTCTTCGATCTCAAACCCTAGATCGCCTGGAGAGGAGAGCTGCTGCCCAGAGCTTAGAGCGCCGGCCACCAGAGAACCACCAGGGACACCGTCGGCCACCTTCTTCGCTTCCTAGCTCGGAGAATCTTCAGGCAAAGGGAGAGGAACACCAAACCCTAGAAACCCTAGAAGAGAGAGCGTTTCTGGAAGATGAAGAGAGAGAGAGAGAGAGCACGAAACAGTACGACGGCCGCTGAGCACCTCAAGGAGCTTATATAGCTAGGTCAACCCGGAGAGCTCCCAGCAAAGTGAAACGCTGCGTTCCATCAAAGACAGCTGAGCACAAGGGATGGAACTGGGCTCAAGCTTTTGGGCTCCTCAACTCCTTCGGCATTCATGGGCTCAATCCTCTGTAATGGGCTTAAAGCCCAATACCGAGAAATGTAACATTCTCTCTTACATTATACATATTATACATATAGCTTAACATATATTGCATATGTATTATCACACCATACTTTATACCTGTACTCGTTAGAGGATCAAGCTATCATAGCTCAATCTCAACTCAGTCGAGTATAAGATAAATTATGCATCCATACATAGCTTATATGTTTACTATATGTAATATGTATGATCATCATAAACATACATGTTACAAACATACACACAAAATATACAAGTAACATAACAAGCATACAAGACATAGGAAATTAACACATATCATTACAATGAAATTATGTATTAAAAAAAGTTACATATACAGTAATTACATTAATTGAACAATAACTAATAAAGTACGTATTAACTCATCGATTCGTCTATCCTGTGTCCTAAAAACATAAGCTAACTCATCGATTCTTCTATCCTATGTCCTAAAAACATAAGCTAACTCATCGATTCATCTATCCTATGTCCTAAAAACATAAGCTAGGAAGTAAAATTGAGAATCATTTTTTCTAAATAACATGGATGAACCATAAAATCTATTTTAAAAATAGTTAAACTAAATGTAACTAGAATAAACATTTCCTAAATCAAAATACTTATCATATACCCTAATGATATAAGATAGAAAATCTGTTAACTTATTAAATTTCACGCTTTCAACATTTACAGGATCAGGGATCCTGTTATTGGGACAGTGAACTTATTGTCAAACACGTGATTTGGGTCTATCGACTTGAGAAGTCGGCATCGACACCACTCACACCTCGTGCATAGCACACCATCACGAGTACTGACACCAGCTCGCCATTGCCGATTCGAGAACTCGGTGTTGAGAGAACTCCATCCAAGCACAGTGCAGCCTGCGAGTTGGCTCTGTTGACTGGCCCGACTCGGAAGGTCGGTGTCGCCAGGTCTGGATCGTGCGTTTGGCCAAATACTGCCGTGTGAATAGCAAGACTGTAATACATACAGATCCGAAGTTCATTATCCACTCACTATCTATTTTTGCTATTCTTAATTATAAGATACCTTCAAAATGAATTACGTGAAAAATGGATAACTAAAGCTTAAAAATAAGCCGCTGTGCTGGGCTGGGCTGAGGCACAGGTCATATATCAATTAAGCGATCGTGGAGTGTTGATAGCCCTTGGATCCAACCCAAACGGCCCAACTAAAAATGTCTTTAAACCGGTATTTAACGACATGACCCACGGCGTAATTATTTCATTAATTGAGGTGTGTTCCGTGCATAAAAAAATAATAACATAGTACTATTATAAAATAACATATATTATAATAAAAATTAAAAATTTAATAAAAATAATAAATCTAAATTATAATGTTAAAATTAAATTAACAACAAACAAAGTGTGCGAGAAATATTAAAGTAAAAATTAATCTAGGTATAAATGACTCTTTCTACCAAAAAAATATAGGTATAAATAAAATAACAACTATTAAATAATTAATTTTGATATTTATAATTCTTTAAACAAAAAAAAAGTAGTTTTTAACTATATGTATCATGATGTATTGTGGCTTATGACAACTTTATACTCCCTCCGATTTTTAATATACGGCATTTGACTTTTGTGCACGCGGTTTAAGAAGTTAAAAACTATATAAAATATTAATTTTTTTAATTAAATTTTTTTATATTATAATACTTATTAATAAAAAGTATTATAATGTAAAAAAAATTAATTAAAAAATTCAATATTTTATATAGTTTTTAGCTCCTTAAACTACGTGTACAAAAGTCAAATGCCTTATATTAAAAATCGGAGTGAGTATGATTTATGAGAATATATTATTTTGATAAAATAAATTTGCTGGAAATTTTTTTTTAGAATCAACTATAACATGTCATATATGACGTTATGAGTTTGTTTTAATAGTGTAAAATAATTTTTAAATAAGAATAAAATTTATCTCAAATTTGGAGAATCTTTCCTCATTAAAAGTGTTAACTTATACCCGAGACGACATATTGTAAAATAACTAAAATCAATTCCGATTATGAAATTATGTTAGCAAAATAATTCAAAGTGATGGATCATTTCTCTAGTTCAGATTTGAGCTAAAATCCAATTATAACTTCGTGTAGTTATATATTTCAACCTTTTTGCGTATATTTCGCTCGTCTCTCTATTTTCACATTTCAAATGGTTTACTTATATGGACAAAGTCCATATAAAAATATAAGTGTATTGGAGTAAAGTATAGAAAATGCACCCCAGATTTCCACCAACTCTAAAAAAAAATAATGTTGATTTTGTATATTTTATGGACGTCATATTGGACTTGTTAATTAATCATTGTCATTATGTAGTATAAAGTAAATAAATTAATTAATTAAGGTGACTTTTATAAGGAATGATTCACTATAAGAATATCCCTAGTACATTCCCTTGATTCCTATCGAACCTCAACTTAAAAACACCTACATATCTATTAAATTAAATTCATGTTTTTTCATGTTGAATACTTTTTTATCATATTGGCTATCAAAATGATCACAATCAATTTTAATATTGGTTCGATTTTAACTTTTCTAAAAATTTAATATGTGCCATCAATCAAATCATTCTGGTCGGGTCATTTTGAATTTTGGGTAAAATGGATCTCGGTCAAATCCAGGACAACTCAAATCTAGATTTGGCCCGATTTCGGATCAATTTCAGGTTTGTCAATTTTTTTTAAAAAAATCGTATTTTGATGAATTTGTGATGTCTTCAAAATGCTGAAGTTAAACACGTAGTTGCTAAGTTGTTCTGAAAAATAAAAAATCAAATATTACCGATCAGATAGAGTAATATACAATACAAATAAATATAAAAGTTGATATAAATTTTAAAGCCAATGTTATTTACACCACAAAATTTACTATTTACACCACATATCTCACTTTTTATATTTTTTTTAAAATACACCCTGCTTCTCTTGAGTCACACACCTGCCCCTCAAGAGGCGCATGGTATTTTACATTAAAATACCCTGCGCCTCTTGAGGGGCAGGTGTGTGACTCAAGAGGAATAGGGGTGTGATTCAAGAGGCGTAGGTGTGGTGCATATAGTAAAATTTATGGGTGTAAATATTATCACCCAATTTTAAACATGTGGAACTCATACTCATTTTATTTCACTTTTCTAAGGAAAAAATAACTGAAAACTTAAAAAAAACGAATTTTAGAAATGCTACATTTGTACCTTTTTCAACCAGTTAAAACATTGACTTGACAATTAATCAAATTTTTATAGCCAAAATTTTAAATTTTCAAGTTTATTTTCGATTGCCATGTCAATATTTTGGTAGTTTTTGAAATTAAATTAGTTTTAATCTTGTTAGTATGAATATAGTTTATATAGCATTTCTGACCGTACACATTATTTTGGTTCATTTAATATTTTTTTTTAATGTCATTATTATTATTTCATCGAGCATTGTTTGAAATAAAAAAACAATCTAACACAAATAAAACATATACAAAAAAACAAGGGAATTGAGGCCCACACTCGATGGAAAATGACATATACCATAACGAATAGATTTGCGTGGGAGACCAAAATTGCTGATGAAATTGATTCAATCTTTCCGCGAAAGAAATTATGAGTAAATTACTAAAGAATATTAATTATGTTGGACTATTTGCGTAAAATAGGACAAATTGCTAAAGGGTGATCGAGTAAATGACATTTTTTATATAATAAAAATTGATAAATAGTCTACAAATTATTCTGATACCATTAATGGGAAAAAAACACTAAATTAAGAGTGCTGGGAATGGCATCTACATTAACCCACAAGTGAGCCACCCACTTTGTCGCTCATTCATAGGTCAAATCTATGATTAGTTGTAAATCAATTATTAATAGTAAGATGGCACATTAATTTGTTTTGTACAATAAAATTGTTTAGAAGTTAATCATAATGTATTATATACTCCCTCTTTCGTCGTTCTAAAACACGGAACAGATGGTTATTTTGATGAGGTAAAATATAAAATTTTAAAATTAATATTTTTTATAAAAAAATTTACTTGTTATTAACACATATAAAATTATATATAAAAAATAATATTTTTTTATAATTCTTAGTTAAAAATATATCAAAAAATAAAAGACTCCCTGTTTTCAAAAGAGCTAATATGTTGTCCTGAATGACTCTTCCTGGCGTAAAAGCACTTTGTAAAGGGTTAATTAGTTTGAGAATGAGTTTTTTTAGTCTCCTTGCCAATATTTTGGATATAATTTTGTACGTGGTTGAACATAGGCTAATGGGTCTATATTGGGATGTTGTTGTTGGGTTTTCACATTTTGGTATAAGAGCAATAAACGTATGATTTGTTTGTTTCAGAATTCTCCCACTGAGGAAGAAATTTTTAACTGCCTTAATGACCGACATGGTCAACTGGGATTTCCTACTTTTGGTCCTACAAAAATTCGGGTTCTCCCACCGATTCTCATATTGGATTAGAGAGTGCATAACAACTGTCACATACTCGGTCCTAGTTAACAATGAACCAACAGATCTGATATTACCACAGAGAGGGCTGAGGCAAGGAGACCCGTTATCTCCTTATCTTTTTCTCATTATCTCTGAAGTCCTTAGTCGGGGACTTCAAAATGAATCTATGCAACCACGAAGTCATGTAGGAATCAAGATTACCCGCAGTGGCAGGAAAATTCCTTTTCTTGCCTTTGCGGATATTGTTATCTTTGCATCTGCAACAATGACAGCCTGTAACCAAATTAACAAAATACTGAACGACTATTCTTCCATTTCAGGACAAAGAATAAATAAACATAAGTCTCAATTCCAAACATCAACAAACGTTACATCATCACAAAAGGAACTAATTCGTAGCGAGCTCGGGATTACCTACACAGCGAACCTCGGAACCTATCTGGGATGTCCGATCATTAGTGGACGAACAACAACTGCGGATTTTAAGGAGCTCCTGAATACGACCAAAAATCAACTTCACCGTTGGAAGGCCAACTGCCTCTCGCAAGCTGGACGTTGTACCTTAATAAAGACAACCTTATTAGCCAAACCACTACACTGGATGCAATGTTTCTTATTACCAAAAACAATACACTCACAACTCAACAAAATAAATCGGAACTTCCTTTGGAACAAAGATCGAAACATAAACCATTAGTCAGTTGGTATGAGGTCTGCAAATCCAAACGTAATGGGGGTAGGACTACGACAATCTGAGGACATGAACAAAGCTCTACAGCTCAAACTAATTTGGAAAATTCTGGCTGAGCCAAACAATCCATGGGTAAGGCTAATTACAGAAAAATACCTAAAAGAACAACATATATTAAAATATAAGAAAAAATGAACCTCTTCATGGCAATGGACCCAATTAATAAAACTCATCCCACTTTTCAAAGAAGGGATTCGTTGGTCGATCGGTAACGGGGAAAATATAAACTTCTGGTTGGATAAATGGATTGGTGATGCCCCGCTCATCTCTATAGCGTCAAATGTACAAGAACTTGACACTCAAATCAAAGTAAGCCATTTCTTACAAAATGGAAAAACCTGGGATACACAGAAATTGCATAACACCTTGCAAAAGTACTTACCGGATAACATCATCCAAAATATAAGCTTAATGCCAATACCAAGAAATATACACACAGATAGACTATACTGGAAATGGAGTAGGAATGGGTGGTTCTCCACTCATTCGGCCATTGACATGATTAATAACATGAAGCAACATCGGAAATCAAATATGAGGTGGATCTGGGAACTTGACATCACTCCAAAAATCAAGCACTTTCTTTGGAGGATCGCCAAAAATGGAATTCCAACAGCTACTAAACTGACAACATATCGCATTGGTATCCCCACATACTGCCCACGGTGTGATTCTATGTATGAAGACTTACAACATCTACTATGGATCGGAGATGCCCAATCACACGAGATGTAATAACATCAATGGACTCACTACTATACACAAAGTTAAACAACCTCTTCAGGAGTGACGTTCAACTAAACCAAATAATCAACGACCTAAAGGACAGTGTTGGAATGCTGCAGTTTTCCAAGCTTGCATTTATATGGTGGGGCCTTTGGTACTTTAGAAACCAGATCCTTTTTGGACAATAGAGGCCGGATGCGAGGCGCATCGTCTCTTTTATCAAAGAACAAATAACCACTTGGAAATCCACCAAAACTATTGATGAATTAAACAACAGCATACAATCCACCCAACACCCAAGAACAAAAGTAAACAACAAAAGGCGGGAATGATGGAAACCGCCAAACCAAAGAATGTACAAACTAAATTTTGATGGAGCTCTCTCTTCTGATGGTGTTTGCTCCTATGGATTCATAATTCGTGACCATACAGGCACTCCGGTCTTCTTTGGTGCTGGTCCCTGCCCCATCCGTTCTGTGGCTGGTTCAGAGTGTTTGGGTGCCTGGTTGGGGATCAATGCTGCAATAGACCTAAAGATAACTAAACTAGAAATAGAAGGTGATAACCTAACTATAATAAACAGCCTTAAAGGTATCGGGTTACCCTTTGGAGACTCTGAAATGATTGTCTCTGACAGTCTAGTCTCCCTGGGTCACTTTGACATCATTATTATTCATCACGCCTTTCGGGAGGCAAACCAGGTTGCGGACCGTTTATCGCACCTTAATTTTGCCTACCATAGTTCGACTGCTCCTGACGATTCATTGCTTTGCAATCTCATCCGCAAGGATGCTCTTGGGCTTTAGGGTTTCCCCCTAAAACCAAATTCTTTTCGGTTAAAAAAAATTATATTTAAATTCAATTTAGAATCTTATCATATGTACTTAGGTTATATGATAGAAAAATTGTGTATATATATATATATTCGGAATTTAATTTCTATGTATTTTGATTTGAGAGATATTGAGAAAGCTCTTTTATTCCCAACAACTGATGTGAGTCAAAGTATGTTGAGTAGGGTAAAATCACTTTTGACCGTGTTTATGCACCACTCGACTTGGTCAAATTTATCAAAATAAGAGAATTTTCCGATCGTGATGTGAAGACGATCGATTCATAGTTTCCTTGGGACTAGGGTTTGGAAAAATTAAGGAGCCACGAGTTTCAATTATTTTAACTTTTTAAATACCAATTGATGTGAATCAAATAAATAGTTGAAATGGAGAATTGGTCTATATAATGTTTTAACATGTCATTTTTTAAATTTTAAATATTTTTAATTAATTATCTTTATTTACATCTTGTAAATAGAGTTATAATAATTTTTTTAAAATCAATAATATTAATTGAAAATATAACATTGATAAACAATTTTTATGATTAATTTTTAATATAAATAATATGTCATAATGGTATTGTTTGGGTACAACAATATTTATACAATTAAATGTATTTTATTTTATTGTCTAAAATCATATACTCTGTATTAGACAAACTAATATTTGAACTGATAAAGAAAAACATCAATGAAAAATATGATAACTATTTTTTTTAAGTATGTGCTAGAAATATTTTTTTATTAATTATATTAATTTAATAGTAAACATTGCTTTTCATGCTATGGAATTTTTGAGTAATCTTTGTCTCCTTCTCCAATTTAATTGTATCTTTTTTTAATCAGAATATTTCTTATTTTCTTTCAGTTTTTTCTCGATATATCTCCAATCGTTTGCCATTTTTTTATATATTACGTTTTTTTTTTGTAAGATATTTATTTTTTTGATTCGATGTAATTTATGTGACCTCTCAATATCCAAGCATATCTCTACATAAATCCTTTTATATTCCAAAATATCCAAGCATATCTCTACATAAATCCTTTTATATTTCAAACCTAACAAGTGATATTTCTGAAAATATTTTAAATACTAAAAGTCAAAACAAAGATTTCACAGACCTTTGCCACTTATGGCACTCAATCTGGGAACTTCGAAATAAAATTATCTTCTAAAAAAATTCTAACAATAGTATAGCCTACACTCTTACTCAAACTATTGACAAAATTTTATGCTGGAAAAAAGAAGAATTAATAAAAAATTCTCCTAAGCACACTAGACCTCGTCAGAAATTGAACTGAAAATACCCGCCTAAAAATATTGTGAAAATAAATGTAGATGCCTCTGTAAAAAATGGGGTACAATCTCAAATTGGATGTGTCATTAGAAACAATCAAGGGCAAATAATTCGAATACATAAATGTAATGGTGAAACCTATTCTGTCATCCAAACAGAATGCTTTGCAATACTTGCAGGTATAAGACTGGTAGCAGAACTAGGAATATAGAGGATGATCATCGAAGGTGACTGTGCAATCATTATCAATGCCATTAACCAGGAAAACAACTCACCATGGGAAATTACACAAATTGTCAGAGAAATTCAAACTCTTAGCAAATACTTTGAATTTATCAGATTTCAACACTGCTACAGAGAGGCGAATAGAGCAGCTGACTTTATTGCAAAATCTCGACTGAGCTGTAATTCTATCTTAAACTATAGCTGTGAATTTCAGAACATCATCATGTTTGATGATCATGGATACTTAGAAGTATCATAAACTTTGTCTATTGTAAAAAAAAAATATCCAAACATATCTGGTAAATTAAATATCTTTTTTTATAAATAATACTACTCCGTAATAATAATAATAATAATAATAATAATAATAATAATAATAATAATAATAATAATAATAATAATAAGACGTACGGCGTAGTGAAGGAGGTGGGACCAAGACAACGGAGTGGCGACGGCTTGCCACCTGTCCGTGGTACTTTAGCGGTAGAGAAGTAACCCCGTTCCCGTATACTCCGTAACGGGTTTAGGATATGACAAATCCAAACACTTTCATTTTAGGGCAACTTCACAAACCCACGGACCCACCTCTTATTAAGGCTATATTGCATTTTTTTTATAAAAAAAATCTATTTATTTTAAAATTTATATTTAATGACTATTTATTCATATGTTATTTTTAATTTATCGTTACACCCATTTTATTCTTTTTTTTAGGACCGATTTTGTTCTTATTAAAACATTAAGAAAAGGTGAAATATCCTAAAAAAACTCTGCCGATATTGAAACATATATTGTTATTAGTGAAATATGTGAGTATGAGTCGTTAGTTATAAAACAAAATATGGTCGGAATAAAGAATATTTTATGTAAAATAACCTAAATAAATACAATGTTGCAAAGTCTATATAATTCAGGAAGTGTTATTGGATAGATGATAAGAGTGTTGTTGGCAAGATGATTTTTAATAAATTAGATAAAAGATTTTTTTTTACTCATCCAAACAATGGCGAAAAGAGGAACTCAATTTAGATTATTGATTAACCATGACCCATATGACCGAGGAGACATGATCAACTCAACTTATTTAAATACTACTCTCTCCGTTCGGCAAAACTTGTCATTTTAGCTTATTTCACAAGTTTTAAGACAATTAACAAATGTACTAATTTACCCTCAATTATTACCCTCCTTTTTTACTTTATCGAAAACTACAACCAGTGTTCTAAAAGGCGCTAGGCGGCCGCTGGACGGTGGGTGGCCGCCTAGCGCCTAGGTGGGTAGGCGGGCGTCTAGGCGGTGCCTAGGCGGACTTAGACTAAACTTGATTATTTCCCTATATTTCAACGGATAGAACATGTCAATAATTTATATAATGTAGTAATATCTATAATATCACTCATAAACCCAAATTTGGTATGCTTAACTAACACTAACGTCAATAAATGTAGCACTCGTTCGGCTGATAACTTTAAACCTCCTAAAATCCGAAACCATAGGCTTGAATCAAACCTAAATGCATCCTGACTTGGGGGATAAAAAAAACTATAAGCTGACTAATCTCTCTCCTAGAAACTAAATCTAAGTAATCACCCACCTAGGCGGGGCTAGGCGGGATTAGGCGGGGACTATAAGACACCTAGGCGGGATTAGGCGACGCTTAGGCGGAAATCCTCCTAGAGACTGCCTAGGCGTAAACAGGCGGCGCCTAGGCGTGATTTTTAGAACAGTGACTACAACTAACAAACCATCAATCATATCAAGGGCATTTTTGTAAAGTGAAGGGCAAAATACCTACAATGACAAGTTTTTTTGAACAAAAATAACACCCTAAAATGACAAGTTTTGTCGAACGGAGGGAATATAAAACTTTATCTCCCAACAGATCAAAATAACCTTAAGGTTTCGTTTGGAACCATTCTATATAGTTATAGATGATTATACTTAAATGAGTGATTTTCTGTAACTTTATTTGGAAAAATGCACACAAAGATTACTGAAGGAGGATGATGATCGAGGCCAAGATCCGAACCCTACATAACAAAAACAAATGAGGTCAGAGCAAGAGTTGTCTCTACGAAAGATTATTTGACGCTCAAATCAGATTCCATTATTAGAGAATATTCGAGAGTGGAAATTAAGATTAAGAGGCTATTTGATAAGAAGAAGATTGATATGTCTTCTTGTAACACTAGGTTAACAATGATAGATGAGACAATTTTGTGATAGGGATAATTTTCTCACCCTGAATAACTTTTTTATTTGGGGGGGCACTTTTGAGCAATTTACCCAAATTAAAGGGTGGGGTTTGGGAGAATTGATCCTTAAAACAAAGGCAGATGATATTGACCATGTTCCGACGAAGGACATACCGTCACGCGTTTTCCACAACATGACAAACAACGTGTCTATTTCTCACCAAATGACAAAATGGTCCTCCGTAATTAGGACGGACATTTAGGGGTATTTATGTCAAATTATATTCTGCAAGCTCCAAAAAGGTTAAGCGCAAAGGGGAGCCCAACCTTTGGCGTCGGCCGCACGCTGGAACCCTCTCTCTCTCTCTCACTGTTTTTATTTTGTTTTTATGTACTCTCGGTCTCTATTCTAAAATGTAAGTCATTTGACACTTTTACATATTTTTAAGATCTAGAAATAATATAAAATATTAATTTTTTTAATTAAAATTTTAAAATAATACATTATCATAATAAAGTCAAACGACTAATATTTTAGAAATGATGGAGTATTATTTATTTTCGCACTTTGACTTGCTTCTTCATCTTGATGGTTGGTATTATATTTTGGTGGTTAATCCGTCTGCTTATACATCGGCATATCAAGGATCAGATATTGTATTATATGCTTTCTTGAATTTTTCAGGTATATAAATAAAAAGATCTTTAGTTTTTTTTTAAAAAATTAAATAATTAATTAAATTTAACATTAAATTACATGGGATGTGGGGTTTTTTTATTAGGAATAATTCAAGGTCGGACAAACCTGAACCTCGATGGCCGACAAGTCGGCAGACGGAAAACCGTCTAAAAAGATAAATACAAATATGGTGTCAGATACAAGCAAACACACTCTACACAAGCGAAACTAAAACAACCGGAGCGAAAGGGATGATGACGCAGACTAAAGACGAAAGCCAAGCACTCCCTTGAGGCAACACGTACCGTAGGCCGGCGGCACATCAGGAGACACTTGTGGGCAGTGAAGACGAACCTCCAAGGAAACAGTTTTCCGGAAAAAGGAGACGCCTCGATACACACTGTCACGGTCCCAGCCTGTCCCAACTCCGACTGTCAAAACCCCATCACGTGGAAAGAAAGCCTAGTCACGTCCATAGAGTTACACATCGCCTGAATCGAAATGCACAATGGGACGTGGGTTATTAATACAACGGCAAGATGCAAGAAGGTAATCGGTAGTTCGGTACGCCGATCAGTATTTCTAACATTTCCCATTTTTCTATATTTTTTTCCTCAAATATTCCAAATAGTCAAAAGAGATCTGGAATAAATTTATTTATCCCACCTGTCCATCTAAAGGCTAAAGCCATTGATTCATTCAATGATCAATTCTTTAACAGCCTCGCCACATTTTTATATGAAAAAAATATCCAATTAAGTAAACATTTGTATAACAATTTTTTTTTAACCATGTGAATGATAATTGTGTGACGGGCGAGAATCATGTTGAGATCAACAATCGGGTTAGAACGAACAATCTTTCCTCATGCTCGATGTTTGGTTGAATTTTAGGGCTTGCATTGATTGTTTGTTCTCTCCCGCGAACATCTACACTTCTCGACTAACAAAAGTCTTAACATATGTTTTACTATTTTTTGATTCGACGAATCTACCCTAATTCGCAAACCCATTACTAAACCACGCACTCCTTCCTTCTGCTTATATACAAGCCATACATCTATTTCATTCTTCAATCAACTCCAAACCCTAACACGTGAATCTCGGGTTTTAAGTTGAAGAACAAAATGACTCTCGACTATGATGCTTCGTTTTCATGTGCTTCTATCATCTAATAATCCAACATGCAAACTCAAACTCTTAACGTATACATGAAGCTTTACTATTATCTTTCACTATTCATAGGTAAGAAAAGGGGAGAAGAAGACAACGGACAAATAAAGGAGAATGGATACACTAAAAAAAACACAAAAATCTCTTTATATGAGAATTAATTCAATTTTCACCCACCAAATTAAAAAATCAACAAACTCCAAAACCCATTCATACTTTTCATTCCCACACATACATTAATATTTCTATTTTTTTTAAGACTCAGCTACTCTACACCTAGATAACCCCTTCTATCTATATAAAATTGACCATGTAAAAATAAAAACTTAGGGTTTATTTTATTTTATTTTATAGATAATCCGATTTAGTATTAGCATTAAGTTGACACTCAAATACTTGAAAGATCATTTCAAGTAAATATAGCTTAAAATTACAATCTACGTAAATTTTTTACTAAAAATTTATGGGTAGATTAAGTTTTTAAACAATACACTGCCAAATCTCTCAAGAGGCCGATGAATCAACGAACATATTATCCGTCATGATACATTATAAGGGAAAAAAACATTGAGAGCCGGGAAAAACTTTGTTTTTTGAAAAGTACAGCCAAACAAGGCCTTAAATATAAACCGCAAAATAATATTTTAAAAAGTAAAGGGACCCACCGGAGAAGCACTGTATATTTGGGCCGCCCCGTTTTGTCGTCACTGGCATCTCCGTTCCCCGTCGCTCCACCTCCCACAATTACCCCCATTTCGCCTTTGACTCCGCCCTCTCTCTCTCTCTCTCTCTCTCTCTCTCTCTCTCTCCCCCCCCCTTATCGTCCAATTCGTCAGTTCATTTCGTCCCCATCCACACCAGGACACCCCCTCCCTCCCTATTTCTTTGTTTCTTCTGGTTTCTCTAATCTTACTCACTTTTTAGCCTCCGATTGCTTTAATCGTGCAACCCCAACCAGCCTCAATATAAAACCCTCACTCAACCGTCCTCGACAGAGATCAATCCCAAAGAAACCCAGAAACTGGAACCAACCAGAGGTGTGAAATAGGGCTTGTTTGTAGCTGAAAGGGGCGATTGTGTGGCTTTTTGATCTGGGTTTTGGGTTATTATGAGTTTCTGTCAAGGAGGGCAAAATCAAAATCCCTTCTCCAGGCTTTAGTTGCAATCTCTTCTCTCTTCTTCGTTTGTTGTTTTTGGGTGTGAAGATCTTATGGCGGGTAGCAATGAAATCAACCCCAATGAATGCAAGGTTTGTCCCCTACCCCTCTCCTCCTTTTGCTTTTCTTTTCAGCCCCTTCTAATAAGACATATGATTTGGTGGGTATTTTTCCCCCCTTTTTTTTGCTATTTTTGTTCAGTCTTTTGTGTCCCAGTTTTGGGTATTAAATGTGAGAGATTGATTCATGATCTTTTGTTGCCATCACTGGAATTTTAGGGCTTTCTTTGATTACAAGATCTGGTTTGGATTAAGCTCCTGGAATTCAATTCTCTCATCAAACTACAACCCAACCCCACCCCTACCCCCCCACCCAACCCTTCTCAGTTGAATTTCCTGCCCAAAATCTAGGTTTTCCAATTTAGCTTTGATTTGTGGGTAATTTTAGTAATTTTTTGGTTGGCATCACTTATCTTCTTGTGTGATTTGATCTGTTGGTCTTAATCCATTTGATTTTCTTGTTGAGCACTTGTAACAAAATTCCCTTTTTGGTTCTAAACTATGTTGCAAGGGAAAGTCAAGCTTGTTAATATGTATTTATTTACACTTTGGGGGAAATAATCCCATTTTCACCCTTTCCTTTGAATTGGGTATTTTTCATTCCAAAATTTCAGCTTTAAATCCAGAGCCCCACTTTCTATGTTGAGCAAACCCTTTTTTTCCTATTTTGATTGTTCAGATTTCCTGTCTGATGCTTCCATTCCTGTCTAATTGCCTTGCTAAGATTGTTGACTTGAAATCCTGATCTCTAATGGAGTTCCTCTTCTTGATTTGCAGAGAGTTGTTCCACTGAACACATTCATCCTCATCTCCAACTTCAAGGTATCTTATAATCTGTTGCGCCGCCCGGATGGCACATTTGACCGGCATTTAGATGAGTTTCTTGAGAGGAAGGTCCCTCCGAACACCAATCCGGTTGATGGAGTTTACTCCTTTGACATAATTGACAAGTCCTCTAATATACTCAATCGGGTTTTCAAGCCAGCTCCTGAAGATGAATCTCAGGTGGGTTTTGTCGAGCTTGAGAAGCCGTTGAGCACTGAAGATGTGGTGCCTGTGATCATCTACTTCCATGGTGGTAGCTTCACCCACTCCTCTGCCAACAGCGCCATTTACGACACATGGTGTCGTCGGTTAGTCCAGATTTGCAAAGCTGTTGTGGTTTCAGTGAATTACAGGCGATCACCGGAGAATAGGTACCCATGTGCTTATGACGATGGATGGTCCGCCGTCAAATGGGCCAGCACAAGGCCATGGCTTCAGAGTGGGAAGGACTCAAAGGTTCATATGTATTTGGCTGGTGACAGTTCCGGTGGTAACATTGCGCACCATGCTGCTGTTCAAGCAGCTGAAGCGGGGATCAAGATATTGGGAAACATTCTGTTACACCCCATGTTTGGTGGCCAGAAGAGGACTGAAACCGAGAAGAGATTAGACGGTAAGTACTTCATGACAGTCCAGGATCGCGACTGGTATTGGAGGGCTTACCTCCCGGATGGAGAAGACAGAGATCATCCGGCATGTAACATTTTTGGGCCCAGGAGTAAGAGCATAGAAGGGCTGGATTTCCCAAAGAGCCTTGTGGTTGTTGCCGGGTTTGATCTTTCTCAGGATTGGCAGTTGGAATATGCCGAAGGGCTTAAGAAGTCGGGTCATGACGTTGAACTGCTCTACTTAGAACAGGCGACGATTGGGTTCTACTTCTTGCCTAACAATGACCACTTCCAAGTCCTAAAGGAGAAGATCAAGAATTTTGTGAAGCCAAGCCAAGATACCGAAGAAAGGGATGCCGAAACCTTGTGAGTTTGAACTGTTGATAGTCTCCATTGCTTCTAGTATACTATTATGACCACCCTTTAACCTATCTTACCTATAGAAGATCTATATACTTAGACAAGGAAAAGACTTTAAAAAACATAACCTTTTCCACTTTGGGTTCTTCCTTTTTTTCGAGTCTTTAAGGGCTTAAAAGATGTGTAGTTGTAAGTTTTGTATGATACTATTAGGAGTTGCGGTGTCTTTGGTGGTTGTTGTGTTTCGGTCGTTGTCTTCCTCGGGACTTCGTGTTGAAGTTGGTTGGCGACAATTGGTAAGGCGGAATCGAAACTAAGGTAATACTGTATTATCTATGTATGCAGATGATGGCTTAGGTTGGGTTTTGTTGCTTCCTTTGTTGGGTGGTCAATTGGGTTTATATTGTGTAATTGGCCTATTGCTGTAACTAGTAAGTGGTAAGTGCTAATTATACAACATGGATTCTGAATCAAAATATCCATGGCCCTGTCATGTTTATCTAGATCTTTACTCTCAAGTGAAAGTTTCCTGTTGCTCTTATTTTAGCTTTTTTTTTTCATGAACTATGGTTCGAGTTTCGACTACACGACAGCTCGGAAGATAAGAGAACTATGGCTAGACCATTCATGGGTCCTTTTGATCTTAGGCTTGGTTTACACAAGGCATATGTATGAACATATGCATTGCATTTCTACTAGACTTTACTCAAGTCATTGATGTCAATCGTGTCGGGTCCCCTTTACTTGGATGTACCATTCTGTTTACGCGTTTATTCGAAGATTAATACCTAAGTCGACATCCCCTAGTCACCCCGTCTAGTCATGCTCGGTATCGACCTAATGACCTCTCGAATATCTTATCTTCTATAGTTTTATCCTAAGAATCAATTCAACCGTGTCTTTTGATAAAACCCTTGTCATGTCAATTTAGAGAGCTTTGGATGCCAGCAAAAGAGTTTGAGGAAGCTGTCATTTCTTTGGATGGGTGGTTGGTGTGTAAAAAGTGCAAGTTTTGCATTGTGTCACAATATATACGAAAATGCTATATGCATCGAGTACAAATGCTATATGTGCTGAACACAGATGTTATATGCAATCAACATCTTTGGTTTAAAAAAAAAAACTAAATGACAATAATCACATGTGGATTATTTAATAAACCCACTTTTGCTGATCTCAAATCCTACTTTGCTAAAACAAAATAAATTTGCAAATTGGAAATGTCACTTTCTCCCCACTTCAAAACCTAATTGAGTAGTAGTGGGTTCTTCCTCTTGAATTAAATTCAAGTCTGGTTGGTGGGTAATGACTAATCACCAATGGACATGTTTTTTGTTTTCTTCTTCTAATTGGCCTTTAATTCTCTATGGCCCCTTTTTCATTTATTTATTTATTTGTTTATTTCTACCTCTTTGTCTTCAAGTGGAGTTTGTCTTATAGTGCACTATCTTGGTTGCTTTCTTTGAATATTGTTAATTGTTATTCTCATAACATGACACTCATAGAGGTCATTTTCATATGATTTTCCCCCCACCTTTATTCCACTCCTTTTTATTGTGTCTTTGTTATCACCAAATTGGAGACAAATTTGTTAAATAGGGATTTAGGGTTAGCTCATCAATCCACTGTATTTGCCTTTGATTTTAAATATATATTTTTTTCACCTTTACATGTATTATTATTATTATTATTTATTTATTTAAAATTTGAAACTCCTTTATTACATGTATTTGTTCACACTTTGGATTATTCCTTACACTGAGCCCCCTCTAAATGTATAGATTCTTAACTTATAGATTATAAGTTCTTTGTCCCCAGCCACTCTTTATTTTAAAAGTGGATTCTTTGAACATTGAGCATCTTTGACAAATGACACCCACAACTATTGGGTTAAAATATTTGCCACTTTGATTCAATCAAAAATATTAATTTTAAACTCCGGATAACTAGCATGTTGGTCCAAATATAATAATCATGAATAGAGTTTTAATATTAAAATAGATAACTTAGTGCAATGGTTAAGACAATGCGTAATTAATTTAAAAAATATAATATGTTGACAATAGTACCATATATATAGTTAATAAAAACAATTTTAGTTATGTGATGACGGTTTAGATTAACTGAACATAGTATCTTTTATCGTCTTCATTATTGAGCCGTCTTCGTTTTTGCTGCTCAATATTCTTTACTCTTCTTCTTATTTTGCTTTGTTGTGGTTTTCCGTATTTTACATCAATTTGTGGTTTTTTTATACGCATAAAAATTTGAGAGATCAGCAATAAATTTGATCCTCGAGATGTCGACAGATCGACAGATGGACTAACCATCGTGATACATTACAATGGAAAAACAAAATAGAAAAGAAATGTGAAAGAACAAGTTGCACGCACTATACTAAAAGATACTGTATAAATTAGGAAAAACAAAAACCCCCAAGTCGATGATGCAAACGAAAAACAAAGGCAAGCACCACCATTTGTGTTTTTGTTTGGTCTTGAGTGTTTATTGTTTGTTGTGTCTTTTTCTAAGTCATTACTGGATCACTTGGAAACATCGTCTTAAATGTTTATTGTTTGGTCTTCAGTGGCGGATTGGGGGTTTCGACTTTCGAGTGACCAAAGCTCCCTTAGCTTGTAAGGAATATATATATAATTCTACTCGTTTTATGACTAAGATAGTAAAAAGTAATAAATTACAAATATTATTTAGTTTAGTTGTAACGAGTACTGAGTATTTAAATATTGAGGTCATCGGTTTAGATAGCTTTAACTTTATTTTTTGATAATTTTTATTTCTCTTAATTTTTTTCATTAAAAATGATAATTAAAATAAAAAACTTTAGGGGTTTTCCAATATATTTATATATATATGAAATACATAGTATAATATAGTATTGATAATTAAAAAAAGGGAAACGGGCAATTAAAAAAAGAAGACCATGTTTGATGCATGAACAAGGATTTCATTTGGGAGCATATGATTCCATTCCCTTCCAATGAGTCGGTCAAAAGGGAGAGAAGGTTTTAACAACTAAGACAAAAAAAATAAACGTAAAATATTGAAATTAAAACACTTTTTTATATAAAAAAAATACTCCCTCCGTTCGGCAAAACTTGTCATTTTAGGGTGTTATTTTTGTTTAAAAAAACTTGTCATTGTAGGTATTTTGCCCTTCACTTTACAAAAATGCCCTTGATATGATTGATGGTTTGTTAGTTGTAGTTTTCGATAAAGTAAAAAAGGAGGGTAATAATTGAGGATAAATTAGTAAATTTGTTAACTGCCTTAAAACTTGTGAAATAAGCTAAAATGACAAGTTTTGCCGAACGGAGGGAGTATTTTTTAATGATTTTATATAAAAAAAAATAGTTAGGTGTGGGAGCACCGGAGCACCACCCTATGTTTGGACTTTTCTTGATTCCTCCATGTGTTTCAGTGGCGGAACCGCGGAACCTGCACCGTCCGGTAAGGGACATTAAAAAAAATAAAAATAAAAAAAAGGGATTTTTTAATTTTATTTCAGGTGCATAAAAAAAACTTAAAAAGAATTAAAAAATATATCTCAAATTGTAGTTTGAACATAACAAATTACATCTCACAAATCGACGTCCCAATTACACATGAGATAATTTTCAACATCTAAACGGTTGTGTCGTGCTCAGTGTTGGAAGCGGTATTACGTTGTATCCGACAATGATTTGTTTCACACCAGTTTTCAATTAGCCCATTTTCAGTTATGGGCCATACGAATTTTATGGAGAAACAATGAAAATGGGCTACCTTTTATTATATGGGCCTCTTTATGTTTGCAACTGACATAAAGGCTTCCTTTGGATTTGTATTTGAGAAATACGGTGTATTAGTTGCAAACACCTATTCACAGCCCAAAATGGGACACGAGCGAGCAACATAACTGAATCCGTTTTCCATTAGGGTTCTTATTTGAGCCAAGTAAGGTCAGTTCAGGTTCGACTCAATAAAAATTCGAATCAAACTCGTTTATTTTCTAAACAAGCCGAGTATTAGCACATATTTAAGTTCGATTCAAAGTTCAGCTCGTTCGATTTAAGCTTGAATAACTCAAATTTTGGGAAGTTTAAAAACTTTCCCTAAATTACTATGTTATGAGCAAGTAAGCATGCTTAATGTTCGAAAAAAAATTTGACTCAAACTCGTTCATTTTTTAAACGAGTCAAGTATGAGGACATTTTTAAGCTCGAGCTCGACACATTTCTTAACAAGCTGAATATGAATAAGCAATACTCAGCTCATTCGACTGGAATAGCAACCCTTCCCATAGCATGAGCTACGGACAGAGGAAACAGAACAAGCCATAACCAACTGAGTTTGACATAAGACCATCCCCAACAGCTTCCCTAGATTTTTTCCAAAACGGGAAAAGAAAATACATATTCTTTAAATTATTTTTGCTTTTAACTCCAACGGTTTCCCTATTTTGAAGATTTGGAGAATTATTTATTTTGAACAATTCTGCAGATTTAGAGAATTCTCTCTATTTTCTGCTGCTTCACCATTTTGGAGAATGTGATGGAGAATCTATTGAACAAAAAAATACCTTAAGATTCTTCAAAAACTCCAAAATCCTCAAAATGGAGAAACTATTGGAGATGCTCTAAACCTTTATTTGAGGCTTCGTGTTTTAATAAATTTTGTTAGGCGTGCTTGACATCATAACTATCAAGTTTTATTTTGATTTATTAAAATTTTCGCGACAAGAACACTTGATAGTTGACACTTTGTGGGAAAACATGGATTTGAAGCGTTTTCTTTGAAGTTTGGAGTCATTAGAGCAAATTGGCTTTAAAATACATTAAAAAGAAAAAATGAAACATCTTTGTTGGATCTAGAAATTTATCATCTCACTCGTTTTAGACAAGCAAGCAATGAGTGGCACTATACGTAGTAATTAAACAGTTAGGAGAGTGTGTTGTGCAGATACGCGAAAGCTGGTAGAGGGTAGGGGCCCAATCTGGCTTTTACCCTTTGGTTGTTTTCATCTCAGTCAAAATATGCTCATTGGATGGTGCAAAACTTTTGCTTGTCCCATCTCTTTTTTGGGCCCTTGTTCTTGTTCTACAAGGTACATTTTTTTTAAATTTACTTTTACTTTTATACTTTTATAATGTTATTTTATTAGGTAAAAATTCGAACTCAGACAAGTCCGAAACTCGAGATATAAGTCGGTAGATGACAAATCGTCAAACATACAAACAAATACGGAAAATGTGCAAAAAAATCAGACAATACAAACAACGAAAGATGAAACACAACAGACCTAAAACTAGCAGGCAATACTCCATAAGTGATATCTAGCAAAAAGTTAAATCACTATAACAGACTATACCATGATTTTGAGTAAAACAATTCATAGAAATCCACTATAACAAGACATGAAACTTGCAAAAATGCAAGCTTGGCATTAGCAAATAAATCCATAACTCATTTTTAATGAGTTTTCCAATAAATAAGATAAAATATCCAAATAAGAACAATAGCATTGATTTTATACTTGTTAGAACCAACACAAAATTAAATAGTGTGAGGGTGTAAATCCTTTAAATTAATCATACAATATTGGGTTGTTGACCTCGATTGAATTGAACTATATTTGGTGTCGTTTGGTTGATAACTAAAAAATCTGTAAAATAGAAGAAATATTATGTTTGTTTGACATTTTTAGAGTATAAAAACATAATAATTCAATTTTCTAAGAAATTAAATTAAAGTTGAATTTTTCCAATTTAAAGAAAAGTTCACAAACCTTGTCCTCCTAACCAAGTTTAACATTTACCTTTCTCATTTTCAAAATTTTTGAAGAATTTTTTCATAATTCTCATGATATGAACTTTTCGAGAATTTAATTTTCATTAAGTAATTTCTTGAAATTTTAATGGATTCAACCAACCATAAGAATTAAGAATAGTGAAACACGCTATCATTAACTACCCATATAGTACATAGATAGATATTCACATAATTAATCACATTTACTTATTTTACTTTTTATTGTTCCATTTTTTTAAAAACAATCAATCCTAGTAATTACTTAATATTATCACAAAAATGATCAAATCCCATTGTCTTCACCCCCAAAATAGAATCTAGTCTCCTCCCCCAATCCAAATAAATAAATATAAATATTTGCTAGGTAGATGCAAACAAAAATGAGTATATGTTTCCGGTTTTGCCCTCATGTGATGCTAATAATTTCCAGCCTCACCCTCGCACCCCGATACACTGCCACGTGGGCCTCCGATTGAGCGTCCCAGCTTTCAACGGACAGGATGTCTGCGCAGGTGGGACCATGCAGTTGTACTGCAAGCACAACGAGCCGCTCAAAGGAATCTCAGCCGTTGGATTTATCCGGATACCCGACAAGAAATTGTGCTGCAAGTAGAGGATCTGGATCCTTGAATCCAAGAGCCGGTCCACGAACTCGACCGGCACCTGACCCATGAACCGGTTGCTATTCAAATACAGGCTCCGGACCGTCGCGAGGAACGGCGATACCTCGCCTATTAGCCGGTTGTAGCTCAGATCGACGGTTTCGATCCTCACCCAATTATCCGGGTGGATCGGGCCGTAGAACATGTTCCTCTGAAGATGGAGGTTGGCGAGTGGATACCGGAATATCTGGCTCGGGATAATTCCCGTGAACCGGTTCATGCTAAGGTCGAGATAATTAAGCCGGACTAAACGGGTCAATGCCCGATTCACCGATCCTGAGAACCGGTTCGAGGCGAGAGAAAGATATTCCAGCGACGGCGGGAATGTGTCCGGTCCGATCGAACCGGATAAATCATTGTGCATCAACTCGACCCGGACAAGCGATCTAGATGATCTAAAAGACGGGACCGGTCCAGACAGGCGGTTGTGGCAGAGAACCAGGTTCGACAGAGCCGGGAGCGAACCGAGCGGTCCGGGGATCGAACCGGTCAGCTGGTTGTAGCTGAGATCGAGCGTCCGGAGGCCGTGCAACCGCCCGAACCCGGCGGGGATCTCGCCGGAGAGGAAATTGCGGCTGGCAGCGAAGAATCGGAGGTTCTTAAGGTTCGAAACAGTTTGAGGAATCCGGCCCATGACCCGACCCGGGACAATTGAAAACTCCTGGAGGTACGAGAGCTTCCCGATGGCGGGGTCGAGGCGGCCGGCGAGTCCGGGAGCGCCGGCGCGGGGGTCGCCGAGGTTGAGGGCGGTGACATGATCGGAGGAGCAGAGGACGCCGGAGAAGGAGCAGGGGTCAGAGGTGAAGTCCCAGGAGTGGAAGAAGCGGGAGCCGGGGGAATCGTTCAAGGATCGGCGAATCGATTGGAGAGCGAGGAAATCGAGCGGGTGGAGGATCGAAAATGCAATCGAGCAAAATTGGAGGGAGATGAAGAGGAGCAATTGCAGAGAGTGAAAGGGAATTAGGTTTTCCATGAATTGATCTGAAATTTGGGGGTGAAATCGGATGAATCAATGGGAGAAGGAGAGGGGGTTTCTTATAGTGTAGTATACTAGTATGTGTGGGGAGAGAGACAGAGAGAGAGAGAGGGTATCTCGTACCGAACTTGTTGGATGGGCTTTTAATGGCGGAAGTTGGGGGAGGGAGAACTTATAACCCGCAACTGAATGTCATCTGCTTCTACTGTGTTGTGTGTGTTTGAGACTTGTGAGAGAAGCAAAGCATATATACAGAGAGTATAACAGTAACACAGATGTTCATCTTTTTGTTTTCTTCTAATTTTTAACCTTTTCCATATTTGGAGGCAACAATAGGGTGGTAATTTTCTAATTTATGTGTTAGTAAGTGTCTACAAACAAAGCAAAACATGAAAACTATATTTACCGACAATACTTTTTCTTTTCGCTTTAAATTCAACTTTATTTGTAGCGTTGATTGTTAAAACACGACCTTTTTACAATGATAGTCTCGTAAGCTACTAATTTAATGAGCAATTTTCATCAATTGTTAGTTTGCTACGATTTATAGTGGTACTGAATCAAATAAAACTTAACGGCTTTAGCTGTAAGTGATGGTTCTATCTCGAGTCCGGACCAAGCAAAAAAGTCAGAGACATGTAGCATTGACTCTATTTTTGAAAAATGAAAAATTAGTTGTAAATAACTTATCGTTCATAACAAAAACATCTTTTTTCGGATTGGAGAGTCGAAGTTGATAAAATAGGTAATTAAAGTTGGTGACATATACCATCTATATGTAAGTTAGAATACATTGTTGATTTATTAACAAATATACATTGGTGCTTTCAAATTTGGGCCATTTTACTTTAGAGTTAAATTTATCTTTTTTACTAGTACAAAATAAAGCTTGTAGTAAAAGGGAAAAGATAAAGAAAGAGAGAGGTTGGTACTTGGGATAGGAATGGAGTACTTTTGAGGAGGTGAGGTTGTATATACTTGTATACATCTTTTTGTAAGTAGTGTAATTGAATTTGGCTTGCTGAGCAAGTGAATAGAAAGCAACTACTCTGCCTTTGCTCCTTATCCCACAGCTTTCCTGCCTTCCCCACACCAACACAACACCCTCCTCCATTCAATACCATATACTAATAATAATAATAATGCATAAACCACTTATTATACATACATGCATTCAATATTACATATATATAATTATTATTCTTTGGTTAACAATATTTCAATAGGTGCCATTTGAGCATTGTATTTTTTTTGTTAGATTAAAAAAAATGTCAGCCTTGAAAATTTGGATGAGGTATATTTTTAATAGGTTAAAATCTTAAAATAGGGGACGAGAGATTCGGCCTCATTAGCTATTTATTTATTTATTTGATAACGGAAAGCTATGAAGATGGGCTAAGTTCGATTAGTATTCCATCTTACTATCTTAGGGTATTTTTTTGGATGAGAACCTGTAGTTTTAAGTCTATGACCTAAAAAGATCAATTTGTCCGTTAACTCGTTGATTTCCCCAAACAAGTAGCGACTATGAACGGTCTGAAAACGACAAAGATCCATCAGGGAGTAAAAAAATGAAAATTTCAATTTCTCGGGCATTTTCAGATGCCCTTTAAGTGCATTAATAATCCGAGTTTATGACATGCTCTAATGTTGGAAAAAAAAAGGTTAGTGATAATCCAAGTTTACATCAACCTCACCATATCAGAACTGATCTGAAATTGTGGAGATGCGGAAAGTTGAGGGTGGGGGTGACTGCCAGCTAAAAACATTAGAAAGTAAGGGTAGTCACGTGAGCCTTTGATGGTGGTTGCTGTTGCTCCCCAGCTGAAAGCCTGAAAGGCAGCTCGGCCCTTAGAAAAGGAAACAAGCTCATTGACTCGTAACTGTTGCACTTCTTACTTGTACAGACTCCAGCACATCACAGCCTAAGGAAAAAAAAATGGTCCATTTCTTTTAATTGATACAAACTTTAACGACTTTTTTTTTTTAGTTTAGAGTCAACAAATGACGATGTTAATACTTGGTACATTGGCACTAGAGAGAACTATTTTTAAGATATAAAATTGATTATTTGAATTTAACAATTACAACAGGAAATTGGATACAACAATTCATTATAATCTTTTTAATTTTTTTTTTGCTATTTTACGCAATTTTTAAAAAGCTAGAAATCAAAAATCAAATATTTCAGAATTATATAAAAACTTCAAAAATTTATATTAGATTGATAGAGTCCAATTAAATCAGTTTAACGTAAAATTTTGTATCTGAAAACTGTTTTCTTAAAATTGAATAACAGCTATCAATCCTATCATCAACATGGAAGTGGTTGAATAAGGAAAAAGGTGTTGTGGATCAACAAATAGTTCAATGACTGGGTTACTGTGTGATCAAACCAAATTCCAAAACAAAATTATACTATTTTAACAAAAAAAACAAACTGAGACTAAAGTTCTACCAACATAGAACCATTTGGTATTTGGAATCATGCATGCAAAAGGCAATCAAATCACTTGGCTGGTATCAATTACTCGAGCATGAGATAAACAAAAAACTCAGAAACAAAATCTCTAAATGAAACGAAATTTTGAAATGACAAAACTTATACGATGATAACAGCTAAAGTTAAAACGGATGACTGGTTTGTTTGGGTTCCATAGATTAAGCTTCTGTGGCTGGGTATTCGAAGACGACTTCCTTCCCGCAAAGCTTCTTGTAAACGGCTGAAAAGGATTCCAACTTGTATTCGGTGTCGTTGCGGGCCTTTGGGTCCAAATATATCTGCAGAGAGCATGGATAAGGGGGGTGTGAATCCCCAACTAGTTCATCGGGCAAATACAGGTTGGCATTTATCATGTGTTTATTGATTCCTATAAATGGAAAGCAATCAATGCAGCATATGGATTAAATTTACCTTCATGATCTTAGACCCATCCAATCTGTACCTAATGCGCTTGCCGACGATTTCAGCAGGCTGCACGACATCCTCAAGCACACCTTCGTGCACGGAGGTGAGAGTGCGAGAGCGAGGGCGCTTTGCTGCTGATCCTTTCTTTGGTGGACGGACAATTCTCCTGGTTGCAATCACAATAACATCCTGTACAAAACAAGTCACCACAGTAAGATAAGCATTAACTTAATGCAAACAAAACACTCCAGTAAGTCAGTAACAACAAGGTGTTCACTAAAATTTAGAATTAGCAAGTCTAACGCAACAACATTCCTCAAGGCACATCAAATTATCCAAATAATAAAATTATGAAACAGCAATAACAAGGGAAATATACACACATTCAGAATAAAAAAGGGCACGCAATTGAAGATTCAACATCAGAAAAACTCTATACCAGCTCCACAAAATGCAAGAGTACCAACTCAAACTAATAAAATGAATTAAAAAGCAGATGTGAACAACAACATGAAATACCCAAGAGAAATTCATTTGCAACTCAGTGAAAGATAATTAGCAGGTTTAATCATCAGATACAATTGCTTCAATCTAAAGTCCAGGCTAGATGATTATTTTACTACAAACACAAGTCTTATTCAAGACAGGAAAGAAAATTAAAGATGTACACTTGAGAGAGAAAAACATCGAAGATCATACCATGTTGCAGATAATTAAAGATACCTACAAACTTCAAAATTATGTACAATGATATCCATTATTATCATCCAAATGAATAGGCAACCGAATCAAATTGCACTCTACCGTTTCAGAATCAAATAATCTACATAGACAGCTTAATTGCACAAGCTAACTAACATGAATTATAATGAAAGCCATCTAATTGCACTCTACCGTTTCAGAATCAAATAATCTACATAGACAGCTTAATTGCACAAGCTAACTAACATGAATTATAATGAAAGCCATCTAACCAGAAGCATATCTACAAACACAGCTTAATTTCACAAGCTAATTGACAAGATTTATAATAATAACAATTTCTAACCATGTAACCAGCAGCATGTAAGTGGTGTGGTACCATACAATTTAATTCAATTCAATCCATTAAGTGATAGGACTTGGAAAAAATTCAAACCTTTCCACTGAATTTCTTCTCAAGTTCCCTAACAAGGCGAACATGAATCTTCTTAAACGCCTTTCTTAGTCTGTAGGGCACATGAACAACTACTGCCTTCTTACCCCCGGACACATCGATAAGGCTGGATACAGAGATTTAATAAGTTCAAAATGATACACGATTCTAGAAAAACATATCACCGAAGTGGAAAAGGTGTATGAAATGCTTACGCAGCGGCGTTGATGAACAGATCCTTGAGTTCACTCTTCAGCTCAGAGTTGGTGTTCTCCAAATCGAACAATGCCTGAACAAAAACCGAAGAAAACCTAATTTCACACAAAAACACTTATCCAGAAAGCCGAGAAAAATGAAATGAATCTGCGGAAACGAGTATAGAACCTGAGCAACGGTCTCCTCCGTTTCGGTGGGGTCAGTGCCCCGGTCCTTCTGGATTTTTCTCAAAGCAGTAAACATCTTCGCCGATTCTGATCAGAAAAAAAACAAAAATCAATCTCTCTGAAATTAGGGAAAAACGGGGAAAAACGGTAATTGAACGGATTTGCAGTGTGCGAGGCTGACCGAGGTCCTCTGCTTCTTCTTCTTCCTCTTCCACAAGCTCGGATGAGGCTGAGAAAGCGCAGTTGCAGATGGAGTGAAGCGTGCGCAGCAGCTGTTAGAAGAAAGGAAAAACTAGGGTTTTGTAAGCGCCCAACTCCGGCCATCTAGGCGCAACGTTTTGGTCTCAACTCAATCTGGGCTGGGCCTGTTTTCCATTTACATTAATAAATTAGCCCATTTAGTATTGTTCGGCCTGCTCACACATGCCCAAATGTGTTGGGCTTTGGATCATGTACACAAGTACACAATCATATCAATCTCATTTATATTGTGTGCGTTATTTTATGCCAAAACCTCCGATCGGAAACAACTATGGTTTTGGATTGCAAATTTTGATCTGAAATAAGTTTCATTTTAGATTTTTTTTGGACAAATAATTAGCATTGACTTGGGAGATTTGTAACATTTTGATAAATTAATAGCTTCCATAAAACTTGTGCTAAAGTCAATTGTGGGTTCCATGTCAAAAAATTGAAGTTAGAATTTCTTTAAAATATAGAGTTGCTTGTGAGTAAGATTTCATACAATATTCGATTCAAATATAGAGCAGTTGAACCCAATTAAATTGAACTAAGACAAAAAAAATGTGCCAAAAAAAGTATGGTTTTGTCGAAAGAAGAGGAGAGATCTGGGTGTGCCAGTGTGTAGATGAGACAAACTTACTATCGAAAACATTCTACGGAGCATAGGGTAACCAAAAAAGAGATGGAACGAGGTGATAAGACATGACCTTGCTTTTTTTTTTTAACCATATTAAGAATGTGATGAGGGATTAAGCACAACGGAAAGCGCACTATCCATATTAAGGGTGGTTAGTTTCTTCTTGGAGTGATATACATACATCTTTCGACTTCTTTCTTAATACTTTTCTTTCCTTGTTTTGCATAGATTATGCATGCTTTGTGTCCTTATAACTCTTTTTGAGTTACTTGAAAACACTCTATTAACTTATTCGGAGCAAAGAGTGTGGTCATTGTTGTGGCATCGAATAGGGTGATGTTTAACTTCGACCTTAAAATGTAAAAGAAAAAAAAATAATAGGTCTCATATTTCATACGATCCAATGCTCCTCAGATTCATAACAACCCGGTAAAAATAGATTTAAGTATTTGATTTGCCTCAGAATATGCTACTTGTATTTGGGTCCTTGTATTTTTGCTTCAACTATACACAAATTACACATGCAAATGGGCATATATCGATATCCCCATGACATCAATGATGGGCATTGACCACAAACAAGCAACTTTACCACAATAATTAAACCAACCATCTCACCTAATCTTGTACCCATTCACTTGGTAACACCTCAAACATTTAATTCCTCATTTGACTATTCATAAACTTGCATGTATAACTCCAATAAATAAACAAAGTAAATAAAACACAAATTGATTATAAGAAAACTATATACACCATAATATAATTATTATTATTACGTTCAACCACGACCACCACACACCTTTCTTCCACTTCCCTCGCCATGAGGGCATGTATCTCAAACATTACAATCAAATCATTTTTTGTACAAACAATAGGGTTAATTAGATAATTAAGGTAAAATCAAACCTCACTAAACATGACACTAAATTTTGTCACCTAAAAGTGTGATGTGATTCAAATCCAAGATCCTCCAATCCCTATTGGAGGACACTTTGGGGACAATAAGCTAATTGCTTATTGGTAATGATCAAACAAACCCTAGTTAATGCCTCAAAAAAAACCCACACATTTTTTTCAATTTTTATTTTTTTTCAACACCTTTTTTTAGGGCTATACAAAGTATAGGTTTCCAGTTCTATGTTGTTGTTGTTGTAGTGTAGTGGTAGAGTCAATCTTCCAAATACCCTTTGTTGAGGAATCTGTAATCTTTACCACTCTCTTCTTTTGCTGTTGCTGTTGTTCTTGCTTCTTCTTGGACACAATCTCCTGGATGCTCTCTACTTTCTCTATGTCCACCTTTACTATGTGATGATCCGACGTCCCCTTCGATGAGTAGACCGAGTACGAGCCTGGCATGAACTTGTACGGGGAGCTCGGGGATGCTAGGATGTAGTCTACCCTTGTTCCGTACTTGCACGTACCTTGCACGCCTGCAATGTTATACAAAAAAAACTCGTTTACGATGATGCTAAATGTGTTGTAGGAAAATGGGTAGGAAGAGCTTTTTCGGGTATGTACTTTGGCCTTTGGCAATTACGACTACTGATTCGCATTCCCCTGCGAAATCCTTGGCGTCTGTGTATTGCTTGCCCTTGAGGAATCTCAACACTTCTGCCTTCGGAGTTGGCTTTCCCATGTCTTCGTAGTACTGAAAGAGTTTCGACAGCATGAGAAACCGAGTTGTCTTGGGAAAAAACATTATTGTGATCCACATAGGAGTTGTTTACCTTTACAATGTCGGTCCATCTTTCTTGCGAGTAATCTGTCTCGTCGAGTGAGTTAAGGCCTCCGACTAAGATATGAGGGGCGTCATTGGATTGGATTATCGAGTTGATCTGTTTCATACGCCAATCCTCGTTGAGATGGTCGAGATGGGTGCAGTAGAAGTTCACTTCTCCAACCTTTGGCACGTCGATTGTCGTCTTCAAGACATTCCTATACAGATCACCATACCAAATACCTAAATCTTAGCTGGACACTTTTCAAGATCAGATCAATCATTCAAGCAATTATATGCTAATAATTACTCTTAAGTACATTCACAATAGAATAAAACTGCAATGACACATTGGATTATTATTAGAATAATGATGTAGTAGTTAGATGTAGCAGTCCTTGTCCAAGAATCCTGCCAAAGAAACAAAGAAACTTACAAAAATAAATAAAATAAAATTGAAGTTCATCACATCACAATGCATCTATCGAGTACCGATCTTGTGGAGTAGCTTCGACTCAATCTATTTACGAGTTGGGCAATTTGAAGTTCGCGGTCCTACATTTCTCAAGTCGGGGAAGCCAGGCTGATCAGATTGAGGGCTGTATCATACGACATACCCGAATTCTAAAATTCTTAGGTTACATAAATAAGTCACGTCGTATTCGAACCATATCTACATCACACTGAAGTAGCTAGGTGCATCCATTAGCATTAAGAGCCATTGCCTTAAGGATAGTTGGTAGGGCTTTCATGATAAACAGGAGATTAGGACCTGTGGGAAGAGAACATAAATATGGCATTTGCATTTTTGGTCACATCAGCACTGAGATTTTGCTGATATTTTGTGGCAACCCACATGGTGGTGGCTACAACTGGGGATACTATACTCACCAAATATTGGATTTATTTATTTATTTTAATATTAATTTTTCCCTATTAAATATCATAAATTGAGAAGAAGGGAATAAAAAAACAATACTGTGTAAAGTCAGCAATCTATGGGTATAAACTATAAAGTATACATGAGAAATTTTACCAATGAGAGATTCACATGAATATATGATCCACTTGGTGTCACACATGACACATGCCTAGGTCTTCATTTTGTTAAAAATTATTTGTGCTGAAGATGGGATGAATATAGTAAAGGTTACTTGGTTTATTTGTCCATTTTAAAGTTTGTGTACATTTTTGACAAATCTGCTAAAAGAAGACAATACCAAAACAACCAAATGACAGAGGTAAATGTACAACAACTGGGTTCAGATTTCAGAATGCAATGAATGAAGGGATGGGTACACATAGAGGGTACAAAAACTTTATGCCTGAACTATTCTTTATAAATTTTCAACTTTACCCAAGAAAAAAAAGTTACTCCCTCGGTTCTTTTGTCCGTGACTTTAACGGTTTACGTACGCTTCCTTGGAATAATAGACATTATACTCTGTATAAAATATTAATTGTAAAAATAAATTATATAATTTTTATCATCTTAAGAAAAAGTTAATGAATAGTCAAAGTCATATATAAAAGAACGGAGGAAGTACTACGAAAATGTGTAGAATGATCAGTTGAACCAAGACAACTATAGACAAGTGGCACGTCGCTCCCTCAATTTAATACAAGGATCGATATCAATAGCCCTAAGAATGTTATGGGAATATATACTAAAATGTTGAAGGGGAAGGTGACAATTTAGGGTGTGATGAATTGAGAATCATCATGGATTTTTGATATGGTAAGGTGTTAGGTGTGTGTGTGTGCACCCATCTGCCCCATATCTGTAAAGAAGCTTTTGTCTCTGAGTTGTGATTATGGATACCTCTTTTTCCCTCAATTATCCAAAGTTAGCCTTTAAAATGTCACCATGAAAATAACATCATGCAATTGCAAGGACTTTAACAAAAAAAAGGTTAGTAGAAACAAAAGGGTTGTGTTCTTTTGGATGGTCAGTTTCAAATAAAAGTAATTCTGCTTGGAGAAGAAACTGCATAAACTTATTCTGTAAGTAATTAACAAACTAAAACAATGTGTAGAGAGTGTGCACTGACTTAGACGGCACCTCATAACAACATTTTATAAACCCCAGAACAGGGTTGAATCGGGTTCGTTTGGCGTAATGTGTTAGATTGCTTATACTGTGGGCTCTTATTTGTACGGCAACAAGGTGTTATAAAGAGATTATAATGTACTGCAAGCTGAGGTATTTTAGGAAGAGAGATGACTTAGCAACTCAATTGACTTGGTCTTGTACAAAAATACTTTTATATAATTTTGTCACAAAAACCTTAAAAAATTAGGTGTCATCATGAATGAGACATTAACCGTTACGTCCACCCGCAATGTGTGAATTACATTTTAACTAACTTAAATATAAATATAATTTGTATGAATAAATCAAAAGTTATGTGAAACCCTGACTAGATTAATCTAAATTAAAATTAAAATTTAAATGAAAATTTTAATTAAATTTTAGAGATATATCAAAATTTTAGTCTAATAACGAAATTAAAAGAGTTAATTCTAGTATTTAACATGATAAATCACGATAAAATTATTTTACATCACTTTAAAAAAATCTAATAAACTCGTGCCAAACAAACACTAAGTTTTCATTCATAAGAATTTCTATAAAGTTAATAATAATATAATAATAATAATAAAAGCCAACAAGAACAAACCTGAAATCGGAGTCGTCGAAGATCTTCTGAACGCGCCACCGCTTGATCGGCCACCGGGAGAGCACAGCGTTGCCGTACTCCGGCGCCCAGCTCTCGGCGAAAACGTAGTGCATCCCGAGGGCGGCAGCTAGATCGGAGAGCGGCTTCATCTCCTTCTCCTCATCGGCCTTCACATCCTGCAACGCAAGTATATCTACATCGAGCTCCCTCAACACGTCCAACACAGTCCGGTCGCCGCCGCCTCCGGCGACGCTGCAGCTCCCGGAGAAGCTATCCGTCGACCTGAAAATCGCCTTCCCCTTACCTCCGCCGGCCTCGTCGAAGTCCAGGCCCGACATTCGCCGGCTCCGCCCTAGGGAAATCTCGTTGTCCGGCAAATTGATCGAAACACGGAGCCGCGATTTAGAGAACTTATCCCTCTTTGTGGCATTGCCTTCGCTGCTGGGATGCAGGGGGCTCTGTTTCAGGATACTCCTCGGCGCCGCAGACTTCACCCGGCTGACGGCCGACCTCTGGGTGTCGCGGTCGGCGGTGGGAACGGCGGGGGCCATGGAGAAGAGCGAGGCGTTGAAGGTAGCGACCCTGATGGCGGGGGTTCCGGGTTTATGGTCAGGGGAGTTGGGGTGGATCGCCGCCGGGGAGGAGGAGACAGCTCCGGCGGCGGCGCTTGTGGCGGGAGATCGGGGCTTAGTAAGCTTTCTGATGGTGATTTTGGGGTGGGAGGAGGGGTGGTGGTGGCGGAAGAGGCGGCGGAGGAGGTTGGAGTGGAGGAATTTGAGCATGGGGGAGGGGTGGGAGCGGCGGAGGGGCGGCGGCGCGTCGGTGGGGGCGGGGGATTGCATGGAATTGAGATTGGGAGGGAGGTGTTGTAAATGTAATTGCTTGATTTTGTGGGTGAGGAGTAATCAATTGGCTCTGATTAATGGGGAACTCTCGTTAGGTTTCAGTGCTTGAGAACACACACAGAGAGAGATGGTAACAGGTAACAGGCAAATGAAGAAGGGAGGGAGAAAGGTTGGGGGATTGGGGGAGATTTTTGGAATTTTGAGAGATAGGTGGTTCCATTTATTGTCCAGGCCTCACTCCGGCCCGGCATCCCCATTTTTTTTTATTATTTTTAATATATGGCGAAGATGTGATCAAGCTGACTTATATGACCAATGCGTCCTTTTGAACGAGTTCGTCAATTTTGGAAAAATCTTCAATCTGAGTTATCTGAAGCTAATCGAATATATCAATGTGATATGTGAGTCGGTTGTCTTCTCTAAACATATGGGGCAAACGTAATCGAATCGAAAGACTTAGTAGAGAACGTAATCGAATCGAAAGACTTAGTAGAGAACAAGAGACTCCGTTCCATTTTTTTGAAAAATAATAAAAGTTTTTTAAATTTATTTAAAGAAAAATGACTTCAAGTAATGAGGTATTTAAAAATAAATTATATACTCCCTCCGTTCGGCAAAACTTGTCATTGTAGCTTTTTTCACAAGTTTTAAGGCAATTAACAAATGTACTAATTTACCTTTAATTATTACCCTTCTTTTTTACTTTATCGAAAACTACAACTAACAAACCATCAATCATATCAAGGACATTTTTGTAAAGTGAAGGTCAAAATACCTACAATGACAAGTTTTTTTGAACAAAAATAACACCCTAAAATGACAAGTTTTACCGAACGGAGGGAGTATAAATTAGGTTTATGTTAAGAAAAAATAATGGAGCGTGGTTTTAAAATAGGGCGTGGCAATCGGAAAATAATTTTGGATTTGAATTTGATTATTTTGATAACAATGATTAACATTGGAATAATAAAAAAGATTGCGAAGAAGCAAATCCTAGCCTCCATTCAAAGTTTGGTTTTGAGCTTAACATTATTTTATGCAGCGTTTTAACAAAAAAAAAATTTAACTGAATTATGAAATAAAATAATTCGTATGTGAATTTACAAACTTAAACTTCGCACTATACTTTGAATTGCTTACATGAAAAATGTTAGTATTATTAACGGATTTTTGATAATTTAGTTGACAAATAAGTGTGGGATCGTTGGTAAGAGTGTAGTCTATTAAACCAGGATGAATTCAATGTATGCCAAATATAATCATTGATTGAATAATGTCAGATGTCCATAGTACTATAAGTCTATAATTTGATCATTTTGTTGAAAGCATCAAAAGCCCTTTGCTGTAATTATTAGACCAACTTCAATATCTTCGAATAGTATTCATGATTTGCAGTTTTCTCTAAAACGAGGGAAACAAAATACATATTTTTTAAATTATTTTTTCTTTAACTCTAACAACTTCATTTCGAAGATTTTGATTTAGTTTGGAGAATACTACTGCAGATTTAGGAAATCCTCTCTATTTTTTCTGCTGCCTTTTCATTTTGGATAATCTGATAGAGAATCTGTGGGATAAAAAAATACCTTAATTCTCTAAAAACTCTAAAATCTCTAAAATGGAGAAACTGTTGGAGATGCTCTTACAACTATAATTGATATAATTTGTGTCTAGCTGTGCTAAACACAACTCACAAAAAGATGGAAACCATAACATTTTACCAATATAGTGAAGTGACAATTTCAACAATGTGACAACTAATGTAAAATTCTTCAAGTATGAACTTCACATCCAGAGTTCATAAAAGGTCACACCAAAAAGTCATTGCAAGTTGGTACATTAACGATTTAGAGGGCTCACTCAATACCATAAGTTGTTAGCTTAAAGATTATGGATTGTAATGAGAACAAACTTCATATATCCAAAACTCTCAAAAAAAAGCATAACTTCTTTGCTTAGCTCTCTCCTATAATCCAACTAAATAACAATTAGTAAGAGAAATCACACACTCCAACTCGATTTCTTATTTTTGGAATAATACCAAGCAAGTAAAGTTTGCATTAATAGGTGAGAGTCAGTGTCATGAGCTACATTGCACCAAATTAGGTTTGTTGAAATCAGCAAAATTTATATATTTATAGAAAATGTCCTTTAATATTATCTATTTACAAATTTGGTATGTTCGTCCAATAGAACAACTACATCTAAGCTAAATCCCAACTACCAAAGAATCGTATGAGCCTATGAGGTGTTAAATAAGTAAAGACCAATTTATAAAAATTAATATTATTATCCTATGCCTTAGCTTTCCCAAGCGCGTTTCATTTTCTTTATTTAATAAAATAGCAAACCACAAAGAAACAATTCAATACAATACAGTTTTCCTATTTAATTATAAGTGATAGACTGATAGTCCATTAAAAAATTACCATTATCTCTGTTAAACAGGGTGCTTTTTAGTTGGGTCTAAACCAAATCAACGAATAATTTAACACAAACTACGTAGCATTAGAACAAACACTGCGGGTCAACGAAGAAGCTGGATTTGCTTCCAAAAAGATAATGAATGATTTTCTTTAATTAATGCTTGTTTTGGGGATCCTTTTTATTTATTTATTTTTTATTTATATCTTGGTCCATAGTTTGCGATAGTATTTGGAATTTGGAATTTTATAAATTCAATGCCTAGCTGTGTTTGGTAGTTACTATACTGTAGTCTTCCTTTTTGAGTTTTAGGCTTTTGTTCTTCTGAGTTGCGTCTTTATCGGTGTCCTCAGACCTAAGGTTTAAAAAGATAAGTCGGTTTGCTTCGGCCTCTCGATAAACCATGGTACATAACTACATCAGATCTCTTTCCTTGAACTACTCTAAATCTGTAGAATAAATCAGTAAAGATTAATTTAACAATTTACACTGAAACACACTCTAGTAGCCTCACTCTACCTTGGTTCAACCTAAAAAGTAATAACACCCAAAACACTCAATAGAGACTGATATAGAAGATCTTCATTGGTTTGTTTGGCGCCATGGTTATTAGGATCCCGATCCGGATCTTACGATCCTACGATTCTAGGCAAGGTTTTGATCCGGATCGGGCATATAGACTCCTTCGTGCTAGGATCTACCTAGGATCCTATGGGATCGGTAGGATCTACCTAGGATCTACCGATCCTAGAAAAAATATCCGATCCTAGCAAAAATCATATTTGTGTAATTGTGTTTGTTTTGTTTGGATATCGGGCCTTCTGGATACGATGAGCCTTTTTATTTTTTATTTTTTGGCAACCCATCTCCTTAGAAATTGAAGGCAGAAGAGTGAAGACTTTGAATTGAAACCCTAAGCCCTTTGTTTCGTTACTCAACTCGACAAATCCACGTCTGAGCGCCTGAAATTGTTCATGATGTGGTTAATTGCGACGATGACATTTGAAACTAGAGATGACATTGGATATTTGGATGTGTGATTTATCTCTTGTATGTTTGTCATATTTTAAGACATTATCCTTGTTTGTTTGTCACATTTTGAGACATTATTCTTGGCAAATTATAAATGTTAAGTGCTTATTATTGGACTATTTTAGTTACTTAATTTGTTTAATGGAGGAAAAGCTTAGTTTTATTTTAAAATTAAGGTATTTGTTTAGGATGGTTTGTTTTTATTTTATTATTTATTTTATTTTTAATTTTTGTTTAGGATCTTACGATTCTACGATCCGATCCTACGCCTTTGTCTCGATCCCACACTAGGATCCCGATCCTAAAACCCATGTTTGGCGCTATGTACCGATTGCATATAAGAAGTTGATTTTATAAAAAAAAAAAAACTTAAAACGTGTATTATGTGTCGATAAGACGTTATCAATGGATGGTAAAGGTGTTACAAAGAGCGTATAGTATATAAGGAGTGGTCCAAGCAAACAAATGCAACCTTATAAAAATTTGACATCACCCCCTTTTGGACCTAGCTTTTTTTTGCTTTTGTATAACATGGGGCTTCTTCATATTGGTATGGTTTTATCCTTTTTGCTATATAAAAGAAGAAACTTTTTGGTAAAATGTACGAAATTATGGATACCATTCAAATTACAAGAGAAAATGGAAGTGAGGGGATACCATGCCGGTGGGGTATAAATCTATGTAGTATACCTTATCTTCTGAAGGGACACATATTTGGTTGCTAAGATTCCTAATCAAACTACAGGGATGTACATGCAAATTAGCTGTACTCAATCTAATATTGTCTGTAATTGGGTCATACAATCCCTACTAGAAGGTCACCTCATTACTAAACTTTGAACAATATCCATGTATCTTTTCTAAAAAGCCCACAACATGGACTTACTATTTTCACTACAGGTTAAAAAAGAGGAAAAAAATGTCACTGCTAAATTCAAAAAAGAACGCTAACACTGTAAGTGAAATAATGGTTAAACAGTTAAACATAACCCGTAAAAAAAGTATCTTTTGTGGTGTTACAACAAGTAAATAGCAAGGCAGAAATTTACTACAAACTGAATGTAAGAAATTAGTTTAGCATATCGTATACTCTATAGCGAAGAAGTTCTATTTGATTCATCGTGTCAATCTTCTCTATAACGTTATATATGCAATGGAGGACGGAGTTATTGTAAGCCACAACTATTGTGATGGAAACAAACAATGCAACAAGCCTTTTCTTTTTTCCCCTGGCAATAATGAACAAGAAATTCAGGCTCCTAATGATGAAGAAGATGCAGACCAATCATTCTTAGAAGGGAAACCCCACACCCACGATTGCCAATTTTGTCAAATGTGGGTGTCGGATGCAGCCCGGAGAATTTCTCAGCGAAAAGCTCTGAGCCCATGTTTTGTCATTTGGCAAGGTGGGAGGAACTGTGGACGAGGGGGAGAAAGATACATTGCAAGCTCAAACAAAAGAAGACGAAGGACATTGAAGAAAGTCTCATGGACAGAGATTAGAGAGGTGTCATTATTGATCTCTCACCATCTCTTTTTACGTACACTTTTTCTTGCAAGTGTGATTTTTTACACTTTTGTTAGCTTGCTAATTTTACAGCCACAGTCGCAGCTATTTTTCTTCTGGGGTTTTACTGTCAATGTTGTCTGTTTCCGGGGGCAGGGCAGGGTGCTTACCATCATCACATCTATGTTTTTGGGATTGGTTTCAAAAGTTTCAACTCTACTAGTAGAATTGATACAAGTTTTCAAACATTTAAACTTACTAGTAAAAACTCCCAACAGAATGAAACATATTCTTTAGTTAATTGATCCATTACCTCTAATTGATTTTGTATAGCAAGTAGTTTTAATCCTATAATTTAGGTAATATTAAGATGGGTTACAAATACAGATCAAACAGCTTTAAACCATTTTAAACTTGGATCTTCATATTTAAACTATTTTAGAATATAGATTCTAAATTTTGTGCATATGTTTTTTTGGGACCAAAACCAACATTATTCCGTTGAATTCGGTGACAGGTCTTGTTATGCATGATAGTGTTGACATTGGGTGGTTTAACTCTTTACTTGTTAGTGGGTTTGTCTATGACATTCCACATCTGCACTCACCGCCTACTAGAATTTTCTACTAGGAGTACAACCTAACATGGTGTGAATTATAACTCCAAAAAAAGATTTAATCAGGGTGCCCACTTAAAGAGTGACAAGATCCCTTGTTGGACCCATTAAAATTGTGGTCGTGCTTTGAGGAGTACTACATATTGCATTGTATTTTGTAGAAGGAAAAGTATGCAGCCTCCTATGAAAAAAATTGTGGCAAAAGTGATTGTTCAGACACAATTAGGTTTTTCAGATGCACATTGTAAGGTTTGGACTTTGGAGACATGGGTAAACTTCCTAACCTTCCTTAAGGCAAAATCTACTCTTGCTGAACATTTCATGATGCGGAAGTCATCAATGCTCATTAATGACAGCAACTTAAAAACATCTTTGAAAACGAAATGTACAGATCTTCAGCTGTCAATAATTGGAACGTACCACAGGGGCGAAGGTTGATGACCCAGGCACACATTTAGTAGTTGAAGGAACCCCTGATACCTTCAATGCTGTCCCCTGTAGATAACCTGTATGCCATAAATTCAAGTTAGGAAGCACAGTTAGCATGATTTAAAGAATTACTGCCATATATGAACATCACAATCAAAGCTCTAGGTTAGGCATCCGTGTCCCAAACAGGTAATCAAACCACTGCTGAGAGATCTATGAACCTAAAATGGCTAATAAGACGACGAATGGAAGCCAAAAAAAAAAGAGCTTATTTTCTACGAAGTGGTCATGCCATCATACCATGCAAAAAAATAAGTTTTGCTTATCTCATGCACCATGAGAGTCATAGCCACAATTTTCCTTGTCACGTGCTATATGCAAAATGTTAAATGACCTAATCGACTAAAAGAAACAAACATTTCCAGCCCATCATGATTCATGACTCCAATATATCCTCGCTGAGGGCTGAGGAAGCTTTGCAGGTAGTCAGGCACCCAATAACTGATAAGGGTACTCAATAAAAGAAACCAGAACCTGGTTAATGTCCAAGAGTATCCACCAGGCACCATCAAGCCAAATTATTACTCAGTACAGTAAATCATTCAAAAGTGCTTTCATGTGAAATTCTAAGTAGATGATCACCTCTGCATACAGTACTTATATTCCTGACTCCTAATCAAGTCCTTCTCCCCTTCCTCCAACTGCATATATGCGCGTGTGCGCACACACACAAAAAGAGAATGTATTAATGTTTTTAATAGTAAGATAAAATAGAAAGGCGGACAAGATGGTCTAAATAAAAAATGAAAGAATTTTCCCTAACTGGATCGCTCTCATAGATGAGCTCAAAACAACGTGGAGATAGACATTGTAAAACACAATTTTCTTTGGCAGTCGTAGATGCTTTGCAGTCCCAGCCCCATAGTCCACTGCATTTGATAATTCAGTGTAGCAACAAAAAATTGTGAGAAAAGGAAGACAAACATATAACTTAGAACAAAAGAAGCATCATAATTCTTATGAAACTAACTCAACCACTTGAATTGATGTTTATGTTTTGAAAAAAAATGGAAACACCATGTCACCATATACCTTTCAATGTCCGCATAACATTGGTTCTTCTTCAGTCTAATTTCAGCATCCTGTCAATTAAAACGAAGAAGGAAAACAAGTTAAAAGGCTTGATTTAAATTCAGACATAAATATGATGGGAAGAGTTAAGGTTATTACAGAAATAGGATAACGAGGCTTCGCTATGACTATGGTTAAATGTGTCAGCAGCAGAGCCAAGTAGATGATGAAGCCAAGGCAAACAACGCGAGAAGAAGAAGACTTCGAAGCCATTTTTTCTCGAAATTCTGTTGCACCCCTGGCTCAAGTTCACTGAAATCTCGCTCCAGGCTTCAAAAGTATGAGAGATTCGATTCTGCTGAGTGTAAAGCATATAAAATTCCATCATTAATTCACTTCTGGTTGAATTAGCAACTCCACATAATCCAAATTTCATCAAACATGAAAACCGTTCCGAGAAGAATGAAACTAAACTAAATGAAGAGAACTACCACTAATCAGCTAGATCAGACTAATGAGCATAGCATGGAAAAAATTAGAATCACGTCCGACAAAGAAGCTTAGAACACAAGCTCTATGGACAGCAATTACAGTGTAATCACAATCACTTTGCAACTATTTTGTTCCAGACATCCAAAGTTCATCGACGAGAAAGATGAAGTCAAACTAGGTGTAGAGAACTACTGCAAATCACCTAGATCAAACTAATTTAAATATAATTCGTAACAACCACTTCTCCGTAGTCAATCACTTAGCTATAAATCCGAAAGATCAGATTCGTACACAGACAACTCAACCAGTCACGAATTTCATTTCTTCGTAGTCAATCGCATCGCATCATCAGGAAACCTAATTTCCGAAATTGATTTGAAATAGAAGGCAATATACAACAGCGAAAAAGAATCCAATCAGGAAAAACGTTTTCCACAAGTAACAACGATTACGGATGCGTCATTCTACCAAGTACCATCAAATCAGCCAGATAAATTGAAATGAAAATTTCCAAACAGTTTCGTTTTGAAATCGTAAATCCACAGTGAAACCTAGCAAACTGAAATCAATTCACAATTCAGGAAGGCTCAGAATCAACTCACCGAGCTTTCGTTGCCGATTTGAACTTAACAAGATCTTCCGACAGATTCCGGAGAGCGGGAGAGATAACAATCGTCAATCTGGAACGAAATTAATCTTACGGCGATATAACAGCTTGCGGAATTCCTGATTTGATTGATTTCTAATTTTCTATTCTAAAGCCAGTTTATTTATAATGTATGGACCGTGGGCCGGGCCAATTTTTTGGGCCCGGCAAAATCAGTTGTAAAGAGTGTCTTTGCATTTGAAAATACGATTATTTTACCTTATTGTATAAGAGTGTTGGGTTAGAGAATTACAAAATATATATAAAATTCGAAATAAAATAGTACTGTAATAAAACCAAACAAGAACAAAAAGCGAAGAAAAATAATTCTGTATTATACTTAAGGTATTTGTGGTTTGAAAGTGATTCGATCAACTCAGTTGTTATATATCTGGATCGGGTACTGTCTGATCCATTTAAAGAATTGACCGTCCCACTCACAAGCGATTCCATGTTTTCAAGGGGATTCGAATCTCTTGACATGCGATGTAACCCCACAATTACTATACCAACTTTTGATTAATTATTTTACCGAATTACTAATGATTATGTTATTGAGGGACTCTGGGTTTGTTTGGATTCAATGTATGTATTGTTTTGTATAATACTGTTATTTACCCCCATTTATCGAACTAAAAAAACTTGTAAAACAAGCACTATGCCATGGTGCAAGTGAGGCAACGAACATACTTAGGTTCGTCGCTAGAAACAGGTTCAGGCAACGGACAAAGTCCGTATCGTCGCCCCAAACAACCCCAGGGCACCTTCTATTTTGGAGGGGGTTGAAGCAACGAACATAGAACATTGTTCGTCGCCTGAATCAACTCAGGCAACGAACATATTGAAAATGGTTACCTGAACAAATGTCGAGGGGCTACAAAAAATAGATAGTATTGAGGCAACGAACATAATGGAGATGTTCGTTGCTGGAATAATATTCGGGCAACGAACATATTGTAAATGGTTACCTAAAAAAATGTCGAATTTTGACCAAAAGTTTGGAGTACTCAGGCGACGAACAAGTTTTCAATGTTCGTTGCTGGAACTTGATTAGAAGAATCTTCCACCGCCAGTCTGACAATGTTAATATTCAAGCAACGAACAAATGTAAAGTACGTTGTCTGAATGTATAAGCTAGATGACATGCACTTTACTCTGGCGACGAATAAATATCTATGTTCGTTGCCTGAATTAAGGGCCCCACCCGCGACATTTTAAATTGTGTTTGAGGCAACGAACGTTTTCTATGTTCATTGCCTGAATAAAATCATTATGACAATTAAGGGTCCCTCCCGCGACATTGTTTGTTTGTGCAATGTCCATAGTGTGTTTGGTATGTACGCTCTATTTATTATGACAAAAATAGGTGGTAGAAAAAATCATTGCAATTATATATTTTTTTAAATTAAAACTTAAAACCCACTCATGTTCGTGAAATGTTCATTGCTTCATTTTTTAAAAAAAACATAACATAGTTAGGCAACGAACATAGGTGATTTATGTTCGTCACTTGAATGTTCAGGCAACGAACATAAGTTGATTTATGTTCGTCGCCTGAATGTTCAGGTGACGAATCCGTTCGTCACTTGAATATTAATGGGCGGGCTTGGAAAGCCCTTAAGACCTGATAACTTTTTTCAGGCAACGAACTTCTCTCTTCAACTAAATGGCTAAGCTCGATTGCCAAATCGTTGACCATATTCAGGCAACGAATGGTTTAGTTCGTTGCTTGAACTGTCTCAGGCAACGAACAAACGTTTGTTCGTTGCCTGAGTATTGGGGGGACGAGCTTAAGACAACCACCATTCAGGCAACGACATGTTCGTTGCCTGAATGCTCAGGCAACGTGATGGGCATTCAGGCAACGATATATGTCCGTTGCCTGAATTGTGCCATGGCATAGTGAAGATAAAAATAGATGTACGATCATTGTATGCTTAGGTCAAATGTAAAATTATTTTTAACAAGAGAACAATGTATATTACACAACCAAACAAGTATTCATAACTAGAGAGGATTTAGGAATGTATATAAACTATAATGTATAAACTAGAGAGGATTTCTTATTAGTCCAGCATTAATCCTATCATTTGAAAAGGTAATGCAATACACACATGAGAAACATGTGTTTTGGAGGAACACTTTTTCGTTTTTAGATCAATGAACATGATCCTGAAAAAATAAAAAATATAAAAAAGCTATGAGCGACTTATATAGATCAACTCCTGCAGCGAGAGATCTTACTGCATCCTCGTTGGTACGGATTAGCTTGAGCACCAAGCTTGCAGTTGTAGTAAGAAGCACCACGCCGTGAACAAGGCACATTATTCTTCTGAAGTGCGGAATAACTTATGTACTTCTTCGTTGCTAAGATGCGTCTATGATCCTCGGACTCAAGGACGAACTCATCTTCATCTTCCATACACTCGCCAATGGAGGCTTGGCAGGTCGATTTGGTCGAAGGCTTCGCATCAAATATCAAAGCTTCCGTTGCTATGAAACATATGACTAGAATTACGAATATTGATTTAGGGTTCGCCATGAAATGATCGAACAAAAAAGAACAAATTTAAGAGTTCGGCCAATGTGTGGTCAATGTGCCTATATAAGCGAAAATTAAGGGACGTGGCATCCATTACATAATTTACATTAGTCAAAATTTAGCTCTGATTTTTCAAAGTTGAATTTTTGTTTTTGGATGCACACTAAAATTTTCTGTTCTAACGTATAGAGATCGAGTTTTGAAAATTTATAGTATAAAGTCAGCCATGTAGTAAGTCCAATCTAGTTCAATTCATAAAACTTTAATAAAAAATTTCCTCAGGGGACAAGAGAGTTTCGCCTCTCAATCTACAAATATCCAATCCATTTAACTCTTAACTGGGTTCAAATTCAATTCCCATCAAGCCCAAATAAAGCTTTAATTAATCAAAAATCAATCTCAATTGGGACATTTCCAATCAAATACACACACAAAGTTAGAAAATAATATTTGACCAATACAAGGAATACACCAACAATACAACTCATCCTCTCCCATAAAATGCCATGACAAATTTTCGTATACAATATTGTGCAATATAAATCATAATGTACGGTTATCCGAACCGTTCGTAATACATATACACACGACTTCAACAATGTGTACTTCAAACATAACCAACAAGACAACAACGGTGATTACCTTACTCCACAAACGAAGGCTTCGTCATAAACTTATTCTTAGCACGGCTGATGTAGTTAGAAGCCCTCGTGTTGAAACTATCCCTTCTCACGGCGGGCTTCGTAGTGCCGACGCTCGAGCCCGCTCGGATCACGGTGCCCGCACGCTCGATGTACTCGGAGAACACACGAGTGCGGATCGGATTCGGTTTCTCGCTTCCTTCTTTCTCCGCTTGCATCACAACACGCTTTCTAGGCACCTCAAAGCTCGGCTTTCTTAGCATGGCTCGACGATCGTGATCGTCGAATACGATGGGAACCCATCCGGATGACGGCGCATTGGAGGCTTCGGCGTCATGGTGAGGCTGTGGAGCACACGAGATTACGGAGAATATCTTCTCGCAAAGGCTGATCTTATTATGATTGGATCGTGCGTGGCTCGTTTCCGCCATAGGGATTGGTCCATCGATCGAGACGAGGCTTATAAGGGCGGTTTTAAAGGGGAACGAGATTCGATTCGAAAAGGGGCATTGGATGATTGGAGTATTGGTAGGGTAAAGATTTGGGGGAATTTGATTCTTTGTTTTGAGAGGCGTCGTTGCAAACAACTAAGAAATGTTGAAATTTGAGGCAAGAGTGTGAAAAAGATTGGTTCTTTAGGATTAAATCACGCGAGCAAATTTAATTAAACTAACGTTTTTTTTTTGGCTCAAATTTCTCAAAGGGAATCAAATTCTGGATGTTTTAATTTGGTGGAAATGTAACAATCGATCAGGGAGATGGAGTTTCAGAGCTAACAGGAGGGATTCTGTTTATACTTTTGCCCTCAGATTTCAAGCCAACTGATTCGTTTCTTACGGATTTTTGCCAAAAGTGCGTTCGTAAAGTGATCTTAGTTGGATGCATATTGAAACCTGTCGCGAGTTAATGGGGTATATGTCCAAGTATCTTCCAGATATATGACTCGTACACTGTATAAGATTGTCTGTTTCTAAGTTTGAAAATTAATTCACACTTTCAAATCTACAGTACAAAATAGTACAGTACAAACTGTATAATATAGGTATAAATAATACTACCTCTTAACTCCGTTGAAAATATAAGTCCATTGACTTTTTTTACACGTTTTTTAAGGAGTTAAAAATTATAGTACTACGTATAAAATAATATTTTTTATTAGTTTTTTAAATAGTCTTATACTGTATATATTACTAATAAGTACTCCCTCCGTTTTGAAATATAACATAAGTCCATTGATTTTTTGCATGTTTTTTAAGAAATTAAAAACTATACAGTATAAAATAATATTTTTTTATTAATTTTTTTACATAGTCTTATGTATATTACTAATAAGTATATAGTAATGTAAAAAATTTAATAAAAAAATTATTTTATATAGTTTTTAACTTCTTAAAAAGTGTGTTAAAAGTCAATGAACTTATATTTCAAAACGGAGGGAGTATGTAATTATGTAAAAAAAGTTTAAAATATATTATTTTATATAATTTTTAACTTCTTAAAAAATGTGTCCAAAAGTTAACGGACTTATATTTCCAAATGGAGGTAGTATGGATTTTCCGTGTTTGGATTCCAATGCATTTACATGAATAGTGTTTGACTCGCAATTTTTACAATGTATTTAAAATAATGTAAATTTTAAATAAAATATACTGTATTATAGATTGTGACAATCAATTTAAGTGTATGATGTAATTACATTAAGTGCTAACCAAATGCTAATCAAATAGCATAATGGATTGGATTTTGGAATCCAAACATGCTCTAAGTTTCATTTAAAATTTTATTAAAACCTTTAGATCTTTAAATATTTTGAGATTTACGATTTCTAATATGTATATTTTGTAAGTTCTATGTTTTTATAGAAGGGTTACCATTATTAAATTTCAATGATATATGTGTATATTCAATTTTTTTGAACAATAATATATAATATTATTTCAATTGTTTTAATAAATAGAAAATTATTTTAATTATTATTTACAATTGAAAGAATCAAGGAGAGAATGATAATATTTTTATAATTTTGTATATAGTATTGAGTATAGATATTGTTTTTAATAATTATTTGAATTTATTTATATTTTTCATAGTTTTGGATTTTTTTAATAACCTTGGTTGGTTTTGGGTTTTTGTTTATCTGTACTTAATATCGTTCCAAAATATAAAAGTAAAATAGTGCAAGTGTGTAATGTAATTCACACGAACCTTCAGGGGTAAAGTCGTAAAGGCAGATGCCTACTGTAATCAGGGAGGAGACCGAACGAAGAAAGCTCTGTTCTAAATGAAGATGGATGAGGAAGGAAAGGTGACGGAGGATTCGGGTTCGAACTCGTCGGACTGGGCCGAGTTGACTCGCGAGTGCTTATTCAACGTCCTCTCACGCCTCACCTTCGACGAGCGATGGCGAGGTCCGATGTTCGTCTGCAAACCATGGCTGCAAGCCTGCAAGGATCCGTCGCTCAACACCGTCTTCAACCTCGATCCTTACTTCGACTCCTCCCCCGATTCCGCTCGCTGGTGGACGCCCCAGTTTGAGAGGAAAATCGATTCTATGCTCCGATCTGTCGCCGACTGCAGCGACGGAGCCTTGAAGGAGATTCGTGTTAGGCACTGCTCCGATCGCGCTCTCGAATTCGCTGTCCAAAGGTGTGTGTCTTTTTTTGGCTTTCAGTTGCGTTAATTTTTATGATTGCGTGATCAATTCAATCTATGGAACCACGAAGTGACATTTAATTCCGTTCAAAATGAAGATTGTGGAACCAATTAACCAATCTAGGGATCTTAATCACGCTGTTTCTATCTCCAGTAGCAATTAGTTGACCTTCTTGAGTTGCTTAAGGGGCATTCAATTGCGTTCAATTGAAGATTGTGTGATCACTGAATCCCACTGATCAATTAACCAATCTAGGGATCTTAACTACTGTTTCTTACCTACATAGTAGCAATTAGTTGTTCTTCCTGTATTGTTTAAGTGGCATTCAATTCCTTTCAATTGAAGATTGTGTGATCAAATAACCAATCTAGGGATCTTGGTCACGCTGTTTTCTACATTTAACACCAAATGATGGTTGGTTTGCTATAATACAAAGAAATGAAAATGAAATTGGAAGACTTCATGCAGTGAGAAATTCTGATCTTATTATTGAACCGGTGTAGGTAGAGCTGGTAAAAAAAAACAAGTTGCATAAGTCTATCTTCTGGTGTTCTAAGTTCATGGGACCATGGCTTGCTCTTTCACCTAATGGAGGCCTTTGCAGTTTGTGCTCCTAGAAATCATCTAGTTTTTCTTTTACCGCTTTCTCTGAATGAAAATTGTTTAGCTTACGCTTCTTTCCAAGTCTTTCCTTCGATAGTATTCATGTGATGCCATCTAATAGTTCTAGGATTAGATACTGGCATACTTGGATGATCAATTTTCGAAAGTCCAAGCAATATTTGTTCTCTTTAGATTGATTAAAAAACGAAGATAAGTCTAACTTGTTATGTGTAGGTGCCCAAGACTTGAAATCCTATCAATCAAAAGCTCCCAGAGTGTTACAAATGCAGGGATCTCGGCAGTGACTGTGAGTTGTGCACTGCTGAAAGAACTTGACATCAGTTACTGCAATGAGATATCTCATGAATCTCTTCTTTTAATCGGAAGAAGCAGTCCAAATCTTATCGTCCTAAAACGCAACTTCATGAATTGGTTGGACCCTTCGCAGCACACGGGCATTGTGCCGAATGAGTATCTAAGAGGCAGCCCACAAGATGGAGATTCTGAAGCCGCTGCCATAGGAGAATCAATGCCCCATCTGGTGCACCTCGAGCTCCAGTTCTGTAAGCTCACGGCTAAAGGGCTTGCTTTCATTGCTGAAGGATGCCAGAGCCTGGAGCATATGGATCTCTCTGGCTGTGCAAACTTGACAAGTCGAGAAGTAGTGAATGCATGCACAAAGCTGAAGCACTTGAAGACAGTTAAGAGGCCGAACTTCTTCATCCCTAGGTCCGTCTTCCACACTGAAAGGTATGGCCATTGGAACTTGTATGATGAACGGTTTCAAACTGATATCTTCCGGATATGATGATGCTAAGCCATGAAGATATCCTTTCTTTACATTTGTAATGTGTACAAAGATGTTGATGCTTGTTACAGTAAGCTCGTCCTGATGCCCGATTGATGCCATAACACGGCATTTGGCAGCCAGCGGGGCGAATTCATCCTCTGCTTTATTGTTGTACTTGTTTTGCAATTCAAGTTTCAGGTTTTGTTGGCACATGATTTATGTTCTTGGTGTTTTCCTACAACCATTTCTAATTGTAGTTCATGTTCTTAGTGTGTTATGGTTTTATAGCCCTTGTCAAGTGGGCTTAACCTCGTAAGTTGTAAAGTCATTAGTAAATCTGCTGAGCTAACCCGTGGCCCGCCGGGTTGGTGACCCGTCGGGTCCGGGTTGAAGGGTCGGTCAAAGCGGGTTAGGGTTGAGCATCTCCCAACCCACTCCCCGAGTTGACCCGCCATTCGAAAGATCTTTTTTTGGAAAATTTATTTTTAATAAAATAAATTTATAATTATTATGTAAATTATGTAAATCATTCTTAGAATGATTTATAATATTAAATAAACTAATATGCGATGTGCAATGTGGGAGAAATAAACCCTCATTCTTCCCTTTTATTTCCTAACCCGAATTTCTCTCATTTCTTCGCTTATTTCCTACATTGGAAATTAAGTTAGAAATGAATATATTTTTCTCTCTTGGAGATATAAAATCTTCCCACATTTTTAATAGTATGAGGTGGGTGATAAAATGTGTTGTGAAGATTTTTATCTTCACATATATTTATTTATTTATTTTTATAGTCAATTTAAAAAAAAATTAAAATAATGTAACCTGCTGGGTCAACGGATCGACCCGAACCTGTCAACCCGTGAATTTTCGGATTAGGTTCGGGTCGACCAATCCCGAACTTTGACCCGGTGGGTCAAATCCGTCGACCCGGCAAGTTCGACTCGTGGCCACATCTTTGCTGAGCAATGCATGACATTTTACCCTGGATTCGTTCAACACTATGGTTTGTATAAGAAAAAACATATATAGGGTTATCAAACGAGTATAATAGTTTGAGCTCGGTTCGAATTCGATCATTTACTAAACAAGTCAATATTTGTATGTTTGATTCAAATTGATGTTCGACAACTTTTAATAACCCGAATTGTATACTTTATAAAATTTTCCATAATTTACTATATCAATTAAATAACAACTTTAAGAAAATGTACCAAATTAAATTGAAGTATTTCACAACTCCATGGGTGAGTCTTCAAAAAACCCGACCCGTATTACAGATTGGATACGTCGTTACTAGTTTATGGTGTTCCTTCCGTCCAGCAACTGGGAGCTCCAAAACCCCTGAAAGCCTAAACCCCACTTGTCTGCTCTCTACGCTTTGTACTGAGCTATCTCTGATCTCTTCCTCCATAGAAATGGCTTCGGTAGCTCTGAGAAACCCTAATTCTAAGCGCTTTCTCCCTTTCTCCTCGCAAATTTACCATTCCTTCTGTCAAGGCTCTCTCTCCCGTGGCTGCTCCGCCGCCGTCGCCGAGCCATTCGTCGGAAATGACAGGACCTTTGCGGCTGGCCAATCGACGTGGTGGCGATCTATGGCTACCTTTACTAGAACGTATGGTCTTTCCCTGTTTTCCTCTATCTCTGTCTATTTTATTTTCATCTGATTTGGATTTGGATGTGGATAATTACTTTGTGATTTCCTAGTCTTGAAAATAGTCAAACTTGATCGATTCGGAGGTTTGGACTATATGTTTTCTTTTCTGTTTGATGTCTTGTTTGGATTTGCATTCTCAGAAATCCGATGTACTTTCTTCTTATTTGCTTTCGCTTTGCAACAGAAAACCTCATGTAAATGTGGGAACTATTGGTCATGTGGATCATGGGAAGACGACCTTGACTGCAGCCATAACTAAGGTGGATTGAGCTTGAATTTGGTTCCTGGGATTGATTTGCCTTTTTGACCTATTGTGACTGGCATTCAACTATTCCACTGGTCTTATCAAGTAGCTCCCTCATGTTAGGTATTGGCAGAAGAAGGAAAGGCAAAAGCTGTTGCCTTTGATGAGATTGACAAAGCTCCTGAAGAGAAAAAGAGAGGGATCACAATTGCCACGGTTGGGAACGGGATGCCGCCTTCATTTCTTTGTTTATGATTGATCATTTGTTTACCTGGATTTGAGTAGTTCTGTTCTGTCACCATATAAATGACCTTGTCTTTTGCATTTTCAGGCTCATGTAGAATACGAGACTGCAAAGCGACACTATGCACATGTTGATTGTCCTGGACATGCTGACTATGTTAAAGTATGTCATTCGTAATGAAGCTGACTTCCTTTTGTTCTACTTATTTTATCAGTCCCCACTCCTCTAATGGCAGAACTAGATGAAAAAGCATTTTTTGTTCCTGTAGAATATGATTACTGGAGCTGCTCAAATGGATGGGGGTATTCTTGTTGTATCTGCTCCCGATGGCCCAATGCCACAAACAAAGGAACATATTCTACTTGCGAGGCAGGTGGGTTGTTCTGTTCTTACCATGCAGGATATCTAATTTTTGGTCTTTTCACTTGTATACTTTTAGATTCTAGTAAACAAATTTTTTGTTACTTTCCTGGCGTACACTTTTGATGGTAGTATATGCTAGACATTTCATTGGTTTTAATGCTTCTTTCTTTTTGAGTTTCCTCGTAGGTTGGTGTACCATCACTAGTTTGCTTTTTGAACAAAGTAGACGCAGTTGATGATCCAGAATTGCTTGAACTTGTAGAAATGGAACTCCGTGGTAAATATATTTCTGAAATTAACGGCATTATTGCTAACTATATTATTTTTACATCTTGACATAGTAATTTTACGTCTCAACATATTTCTTTTGTATTTATCTAAACTCCTTTTGGATCCACAGAGCTCCTAAGCTTTTACAAGTTCCCTGGGGATGATATCCCTATTATTAGGGGCTCTGCACTCTCTGCCTTGCAAGGAACGAATGATGAAATAGGGAGGCAGGCTATTTTGAAACTCATGGATGCTGTGGATGAATATATTCCTGACCCTGTTCGCCAACTTGACAAGCCTTTCTTGATGCCAATTGAAGATTCTTTCTCGATTCAGGTAAGGATGTCTTGTTTAAATGGAATTTTTGGAGACAGAAAATCTTACCAAGGATCCCAGGTTCGATTTACAAGTAGAATGCTATTTAAGTTGAGGCCTTGTTAGTTACCATTTCTCTATTGCAGGGACGTGGAACTGTTGCCACAGGCCGCGTTGAACAAGGAACCATAAAAGTTGGTGATGATGTAGAAGTGTTGGGTTTGATGCAGGTTAATGCTAAACCTTTTGTTTCTGTTTTAGCAAGTGACTTGCTTGCACTGTATTGCTTTAAACTGTAAGTTAAACCACGTGTTTTTTTTTTCATCTGGACAATCTTTTGCTATATGGTTCACTGTGCAGGGTGGTCCACTAAAAACTACTGTAACTGGTGTGGAAATGTTCAAGAAAATTTTGGATCGTGGAGAAGTGAGTAGCTTAATATTACCAGTTTGTGTCTGATACTGTCTGCTGTGAATTTATAATAAGTGTGTTCATTTGAATGCTGTTTTTTAGGCTGGTGATAACGTGGGTCTTCTTCTTCGTGGACTGAAAAGAGAAGATATACAAAGAGGACAGGTATACAACACTTACCAGGATTATGTCGGGATTATGGTTATATTGTGATTGTGCACCTTCCCTCTAGGGGAAAAAAAGCCATTCTCCACTTTAGTTTTTTATTTCTAGTCACTTTGTCATTTTTCAAAAATAGTAGGAACTATGCATTTACAACTAATATAGTTATATTAGTTAACTTGGTGTTAATTCTGAAGTGAAATGCAGAAAGTTTTGCTTGAAATAACATTTTGGGTGTTGAAATTGCACAATATATTTTTATTCGTTGCCTGCATACTTTGAAATCATATAAGTCTGGAATGCTATTGGCATACACTATGCATTTTACTCAGCTAACTGGTACGTTGTAAATGACCATAGTAGTAATGATTTTTTTCTCTCTGTTAATCAGATAATTGCAAAACCTGGCAGTTGCAAACCATACAAGAAATTTGAAGCAGAGATATATGTTCTCACAAAAGATGAAGGTGGACGCCATACAGCTTTCTTCTCTAACTATATGCCTCAGTTTTACTTGAGAACTGCAGATGTCACAGGGAAAGTTGAGTTGCCAGAGAATGTAAAGATGGTGATGCCCGGTGACAATGTGACTGCTGTTTTTGAACTGATGTCAGCTGTTCCTCTTGAACCAGGTTCGTCACCTGACTACCTTAATTTTCCATCCCAAGATAGAACTTCTCACTTTAGAAATTTTGCACGCCCCTTCTTATCCACCAGTTGATACTTTGAATTAGCACTAGAGTAGTAGAATAATGTAACAAAAATGGCTTTCTTTTCAGGTTGGTCTTTGTTCCTTTTTGGAGAACTATCTACAAAAGCAAAAGAACATCTGATGATTTATGTCTTTCACATTTGTTAAATGAAAAATACTGGGGGGATAAATAGACTGTTTTATATCCATATATTGACTTTATTTAATGCACTATTGGCACTTTAATTTTTCCTTTCTGGCTTTTCATATTTCTGTAATCAGGAGCTAAGATGCTGAATAATGGTTTTCTTGTTATGCACTGACAGGGCAAAGGTTTGCTCTGAGGGAGGGAGGACGAACAGTTGGAGCTGGTGTCGTTTCAAAAGTCTTGAGCTAGAATCAAGGGTATAATTTGATTCACTGACTCTACTTGTTTGAAAAAGGGGCCGCTATAGAAAGACTGTATTTACGTAATTATACATTTGGCATTATTATGCTTCAATTTCACTAATGTCGTGGTTATAGGAACTACTTTTAGGTTCATGAATGAGGTATTAGTTTTATTGATAAAAACAAGTTGCTTCGTTCCATATATTTTTTGTGATTCACTCGATAATAGCCTTGAAGACTACTCATGTTGAGATTCTCTGAATTTTCGGATGAACACCGACATTCCATATCCACCTGAGTTGTGATTTCATATGAACTTTATTTTCTTGAAATCTGAATCATATACATTGCAGATTTGGTGGAGAACTAGCCATTCGGACTATGCCCCCAATAGAGTTTGTCAGTGATTTTGTTTTTCGGGTAGGTGTTTATCTTATATTATTGCTGTGTTATCCAGGTAATCCTTCAAAAAAAAAACCTTGTGGAGCTGTTTTATATCCAAGTCATTTCACTGGATATGAAATGACTGAATTTGGTATTAAGGTCAGTCCAGTCTACGGGTTTTGCCATGTTTATAAGTAGAACATTGCCCACCCATGTGTTTTTTCATAAGTTGTTCTACCCATCACTGACCAACCATCGTAGACCTGGTGTAAAAAGTCTGGAGTTGCTCAAATGGATGGGTCTACACCGGAATAATTAATCTCAAGTTGTTCAATTGAACTTCAAAGAGATTATTTTCCATAATATCACTCAGTTCAAAGGTCGTTTTGCAAGGTGTTTTGCAGAGCCTCAAGTTTGATGAATTTGCAGGATCATTGATTATTTTAACTTGGTCATTGATCTTTATTCTTTATAAAAATAAAAGATGGGTAATTTACAATATATATATATATATATATATATATATATATATATTAGTTAATAACAACCATTTCAACAATCAACAACATACATATTGAGAACTACATGATCATTACATATTATACAATCAATGCTGGGAAGAGGAGCCGGTGAAGATCGGAGTGACAGCCACGAGTTTCTTCCGACGTAGGCACCCAGGAGAGCGGTTTCTTCTCGGACTGAAACACGGAATGCCGGCATCCATGGAATAAGCTGCAGCAGCGGCAGGGATGGATCCGGATGGTGGGGTCTCCGATCCGACTGCAACTAGCGAGGCGGATACAAGCTGGTGGATGGAGATCCGGGGCTTCCGGATGCGCGAGTCTCTGAACTGAGCCAGTGCACCCGGTTTTAGGTATCTGCTCTCGTTTCCTGGAGTGATGATGCCACTCCATCTCGCCTTCATGTCGATCGATCTAAGAGACGGAGCGAGATTAGGGTTTGATGTTTCCGCGCGCTCTTCAAGTCCCTCCCTATCAATACGATGTTAACGTATTTATACACGTACATCTTTTTGATAAAACAGTTGGGAAGTTAAAAACAGTTTTTTTCCTCAGTGGAGATCAGAGCGGTTAACTGTAATGAGCGGTTAACAATTTAATAGTGAGAGAGCATAAGAGCATATGCACAACAGCTTCTCTAAACCAATCTCCAAAATAGAGAATTGTAAATCAAATATTCTGAATTTTTTTTTGCCACATTCCAACAGATTCCCCATTATAGAGTTCGCCCCAAAATATATAGGGTTTTCTCCAAATTTAGGGAATGATCTCCATATTTTCTCACCATTCTCTATTTTGGAGATTATAATGGGGAATCTTTTGGACCAAAAACCACCTCAATATTCTCCAAAAAACCAAGATGGGGAATCTCTTGGGCATGAACTTGCAACAAATCCACCCAACTTTCCACTTCAATTTGCGGTATCAAATTAATCACGTAAATCTCGGTGTCTTTTATTCTCGATACAATAGTTACTTTGTCTTACTATCTATCTCACCATTCACAAATAATCCCATTAAAAAAAAAAGTAGTCTTCAACACACGCAGAGCCAGAAAATTTTTGGAGGGGCACAACAATTATATATGTACAATGGAGTATCATTTTAGATTAAATTGGTATAAGGAATTCTATATAATACGACAATAAATGATGTTATTTTACTATCATCGATTAATGATAGGACGCTATCATTTTTTTCCTGTTTTAAAAAATATAAACAAATAAATGAAATATCCCGGGAAAAAATTTAACTAGATAAAGATAGAAAATGTAATATAGTATAAACTTGAAAAATGTTGTAATTATAGAGAATTGATCTCTTGAAATAGTGGATTGAAACTATACCTATAACCAATAAGCTACAATGACTTTTTTTTCTTAAGCTAATATTAAATATATATATTAGATTTATTTATAAGTATTTAATAAGTGCAATTAATAGGCTTTCACTTAAATTTATATATATATAGTAAGTATAGATAGATATTAGAGTTTTGCTCAATAAAATAGTCTTCTTGGAGTTTGAAGCTGATTCATTTTGGGTCATATCAGCCAATCGGGTTTTGGTTGAACCGAGCTTCGATCAAATTGGGCTTCGGTCGAATCGGGTTTCGGTTAAAATGTTTTTTTTGGCCAAATGGAGTTTTAGTTGAACAGAGTTTCGCTTAATTGAGTTTCTTTTTTTGGTTGAACTGAATTTTGTTTCAATCGACCGTCAAATTGAGGTTCACTTGAATCAAGTTTCTATCAAATCTACCGCACGAATCAAATTGGATAAATGAAATAAATTTTAGTTAAACCAAACTTTTATTTTATTGAAATTTCAATTTGATTCAAATTTTCTGTTATAAGATGTAACTCATCATTAGTCGATATGTTTTAGATTTTGAGTCATATTTATAATAATAATTTATATATGAGATATTTATCTTTTTATACATAAGCTATTTCTTATCAATTCGATCTTAATCTCTCTCTCTCTCTCTCTCTATATATATATATATAGTAATGTGTATTTGCACTATATAGTAATATTATGAATTTATAACGTGTTATAGGATATAGTTTAAAGTTGATTTTTATAGGTAGTCTTTTCTTGATTAAAAATAAAATATTAGTACACCACTTAAACGAAACAAGATTTATGCCATCTAAATGAGAATTATCAAATGTTATGATATTGGTCCAAAGTAAGATTTATCCAAACTTCATATTATCTAATTTGATAACTAAGATTTAATATCTAAAGTATATTTTGAATGGTTAGTTGAAAATTATTATTGTTGAAGAATGAATTCCTAGATAAATAGAAAAGAAGAATTCCACTAAAATAGTTATAACTTATATTTTTTATTATATCGTTCTAGAAAGAACACTTTTTGTTTTTCCTTCTTTTTCGTTTTTTTGTGTTTCTTACTTTTTTTCGTTGATTTCCATAGAAGAGTAAAGCGAGGAGAATCAACGTGCTATCCTAAGGAAAAAAAAGCCAAAGGTTTGGACAAAAAGAACAAGTGCATAGAGAGTCGCAAAGCCGAAAAGGTAAAAATCTTGAAATTCGTATCTTTTCAATTCGGAATTCTTATCTTATTTTTCTCTTGCATAATGTATTTGCTCTTGAGAAGTCCAGTAACAGGAGGAAAAAAAAGAAGAAGGTCAAACAAAGTAAGACCTAACGTATTCGCGCTAGACAGAGAAGGGTGAAGCGTATTTCCAAGAAAACCCAATTGTTTGATGATTCTCTTGCACTTAACGACTGTTAGAACATGGTTTCGTTTTAATTCAGTTGAAATAGGACTTTCATTTTTGCACGCCCGTAAAGGACGAGGGCGACATTCTTCACGGAAGCTTGACTTTCGATTACAGTAGTTTGTGAGGTTAAAATGTGTTTCTTTACTACATGAGATTTCACTTTAACTATGGTTATGTGTGTGCGCCAAGGCATAGTGTACCCGTTTATTTATATACCAAGGCTTGATATTTCCATATTTTCAATGTGAGACTTTTTTGGTCTTTTCACATTCTCTCAACACGCCTCGTAAGTGCAACTAGGTCTTTTTTACTCTAGTTGACACTTGTCTCATTCTCCACTGTGAGTGTTGTCACTGCCTTTGTGAGCTTCTCCACCGCTATCTCCTCTGGAACAATAGCCGCCGGCCGCCGCCATCGTGAGCGTCTCTCGCCCGTCATCATCTTTGCGATGATCATCTTTTCCCTCGTGCGAGCGGTCTATCGCCTGTCTTTGTTCTCTCTATTCTTCCTCTTTTGTTCTCTCAGATTTTGTGTTTTTTTTTTTTGTAAATGAAAAAATGACGTGGCAATGGTAAACTGACAATAATTGTGCCACATGGACCTCTGGCGCCCAGCTGGCCAAAGTTGTCAGAAATTACATCGGAAATAGAGGTTGTACGGAGTATTATTTTGGTTAATAGGTCGATAGTTCGTATATGAAATCTTCAATTCGAAAGTTCGTATTACTTTCGGTTCAACGTTGCTAGTTGATATTATTTTTGGTCATTTTTCCTAATAGCATAATGTATCTTATTGATAATTTTATTTATTATACTAAATAACTACCTAAACTCGAGGGCTTGTGAGAATGTGAGTCGTGACTCGACTTCTATCTTTGTTTTTTACTCGACTTCTATTGTAGCGACTTGACTTCTATTTTGGATTGTAAGAGATGGAACTTGGAACTTGAAGTAACATTTGGTTTGTTTTGGTTGATTGTTTGAACTTTGAACTTCATAACATGCGATAATCACAACTTAACTTGATAACCATATTTTTTCCTTCGATAACCTTTATGGTTGTCGTTCGGTAATCATGTAGTTTCAAATAAATACAAATTGAAATGTAGCTTTGTAATCATGGTAATGTACATATTGTAATCTCAAATATAGTTACCAAGATTTATGGTTACCATGAATGTTAGTTGGTGCGTGGTATGAAAATTAGCATACTACCATTTGACGGTTGGTATGTGACAATCACCATTTGGTGATGACTATCGTACCATGTCAACCCAAAATGCTTGAGGTTTTGCGTTTCTGAAACTCCGAAACTTCACATAAACGTCAAGGATACATTTCCAGAAGGCCATAAATGATCAACGTTTTGTTGACCACAATATGAGGAAACAAAACTCCATGTAAAGGTTTCGGACCTCTTGGTGGACCTATTTTGCTCATTTTTTTGATATATTTGGCATGAGTTTAGGCCATCGAGAATAATGGGTTGGCCGAAAGGGATGTAGTTCTTAATTTATAGGTTTTTATTAACCTATTATTTATTTACATTTATAAACTATCAAGGTGTTTGTTCCCTCGATGTTATAGTTGATGTGATTTTCTAGCTTAATGTAATGTATTATGTGCATCATTTGTGATATGTTTATTGTTTTTATTTAGACCTTTAAAATAACATATATTTTATATTGTTGTTTTCTCAGCATTTCAGTTTCTATCAAAGTCGAGTTTGCCGTTTCTCCGTTTTCAGTCGGTTGCAAGTTCAAATAGTTTTTAAACTACTAAAAGCAAGGGGTTAAAATATAAGTGGTGTATAAGGCTTAATTTAATTATTTTTTTAATTAAAATTGGTGTTTACAAAAAAAGTAATTTGTGATAGCTTTTCTGAGTATTTTTAGTTTATTTGGTTTAAAATTACCATAATACCCCTAATAATAACCAAATAAACTCAACTTTTTTACAAATAAACTCTTTTACGCCTCATACGGAGTTTATACTATTTCATAATCTTTCAACCTTTATTTCACACAATTTTTCATTTCAACTTGTTTATAATTTTAGTTACTTTTTCTACCTCGCCCCATACGTACCCTTAGTTTTCCGTTTCCAAGTACACACAAGACCATATGTTTTACATTAATTTTTTTTATTAATGGATGAAATTTGATATTATATAATAAAATTACAACGCATAATAAAATTCTTTAGTAAAGAAATTTCATTAATATTTAACAATTATAGTGAGTCGTTACTAAAAAAAATTATCAACCAATAATTAAATACTACATCTATTTGATAAAATATGTTATTTATTATTTACGTACTTTTCTACAAGAAAAAAAAACCATATAAAATATAATTTAAAAAAAATAGTTTAAAATTTCACACTTAAAATTCGTGCGTATATGAGAGCAATATATAATTCATATATTCTTATAAGATAATCAATTACAATACCAATTCGTGTGTATATGAGAGCAATATATAAATCATATATTCTTATAAGATAATCAATTACAATACCAATATGTACAAAAAAAAAACATGAGAAACCCATTCAAAAAAAATAAAAATTAGAGAAACCCATTCAAAAAAAAAAAAAATGGAAAAAGAAGTGGAGCCACTAGAGAGAGTCTCTTCTTGGAGAACCCAACATTCCAGATTTCCAGACCCCTAGAGCTCTGCAAGAACGAGGGTGCGTCTCTGATCAAAAAAAAAACGAGGGTGCGTCTCTGATCAAAAAAAAAAAAAAAAAAAACGAGGGTGCGTCCATGGGTTCTGAAACTGACCCTCCTCCTACAATCCCCAGCTCCAGGTCAGCCCCTCCCCACCTCTCTTTCCTCTCCTGTTATCTATTGGGTTTTGCGTAGGCTGATCCACGAACGTTTCACAAACCTCGCTTGATTTTGCCAAGTTGTTTCCTTTTTTTCATTTTGTCTCTTGCAAAATGATTTCTTGGGACTGCATATTGATGACCTAACTGAATATGGTTTTGTGATAACTCAATGATTTAAGGGCTGAACTGCTTGTTCAATTGTACATTCACACCAATTCCTCTTGCAATTTTAGGCGCAGTACATTGTTTTGCCTAAGATTATGTGCTCTGGGGTATTCAATTGTGTAGTAGGAGATATTATGTAACCTACTGTATTTAGTTGCTATGGTTTCTTTTGGGGCAATGTGGCTGATTGCTTATAAGGAGCTGCTGATAATGGATAACATGTGCTGATGAAGTGCTTAGGATGCATAAGCTGTTGTGCCAAATGGACCCTATTGAGCCCTTTTTTGATGAAAAAAGTACTGCCTGGATGATCATAAGAATTGATGACCCAATGAGCCCTTTCAAACACTGTTTGTCATGAGAAGATGGAAATTGGGTTGTATCAAACCCTATTTTTGTACTTTTTCAATGAAACTATGCTATGAACTCTCTGAAACCGTCTGAGTGTGATTAGGGTTGTTTTGTAGAACATGAGGATGAACATACCTCCACAGGAATACAGGATCTCTAGTTTGCTCCATCTGCCTGTGCCCACTATGAACTATAAATCTGATGAAAATCTTCTAAGTAAACATCTAAATCCAGCGAGTACCTTGTGACAAAACTCTTAACAAGTAAACATCTAAATCTGATAAAAATCTTCTAATAGGACACTACCCGTCAGTTCAAGAAAATTGATGAGCTCTGGCTTTTCTTTTCTCCACTTTACGGATTTGTTCAAACATGTATCTCCAATTCTGGCGTTTCTGGCTTCCTGTTTGATGATTTTTGGGAAGATTTCCGTTTCCCATTCCATGTTTTTTCTGTGTTTAGTATTAGTTGGTTCGTCTTTGTTTTTGAAACTTTGGTACATGCATTATCATAGGCTACTGGATAAAATTCACATAATGAAGTTATGTCCCCCCTTTCTATCAAACTACAGGCATAAATGCTCAGCTTGCTTCAAGCAATATAAGAAAAAGGAGCATCTTGTCGAACACATGAAAGTATCGTATCATTCGGTTCATCAACCAAAATGTGGAGTTTGTCAGAAACATTGCAAGTCTTTTGAAAGCTTAAGGGAGCATCTCATGGGTGGATATCTCTACATCCCTTAGACCTGTGTTTATTCTTTTTAGTCGATTATTTTGCAATGAATTGTCTCGCTTCTTGTTTCCATGATATGTGATGCAGGTCAATTGTCAAAAGATGGTTGTTCAAAGGTATTCTATTATCAAGGTTGCGGCCTGTGCATGAAAGTTTTTGATAGCCCTATCACCCGGAGTGAGCACAAATGGTCTTGCAAGTTACCTGCACCTACTCCTCTTGTAAGTTGATCATCGCTCTCAGAGTTTAAGATGACCTATCAATACCAAATTGTAACTTTGCCCCTGTTGTAGGGTACAGTGGCGACATCTTATACAGACGCTCTAATAAGTGCTTCTACCACTATCAGAGCTGCTAGTTCAAGTAAAAAATGGGAAACAATTGCTATGGATTGTGAAATGGTTGGAGGGGGGCCTGATGGATCAGTTGATATATGTGCTCGTGTTTGTCTCATAGATGAAGATGAAAATGTGCTTTTCCACACTTATGTAAAACCTGAAATCCCTGTAACGGACTATAGGTAATGCATCTTCTAGCTGGTTTGATTTGATTACTTACATTTGTAACTGCTAGTGAGTTTTTAAGGATGATAATGTTTAAGGTCTAAAGTGACTGGCTTAACTGAAGAACATCTAAGGGACGCAGTGCCCCTCAAAGAAGTGCAAGAGAAAGTTAAAGATATTCTGTATAATGGCAAGGCTTCCGGAGTGGAGTGGCCGGATGGTGAAGCTAAGCTTCTTGTAGGACACTCTCTTGAATACGACCTGGCTTGTTTAAAATTGGAGTATCCAGAGAACTTAATCAGGTAAAATGTTTGATGTGCTTCATGTTTGTATCTGTTTAACATTTAAATTCACCTTTGAGACAGAAGTGCCCTTTTGTGTCGCAACTGCAATAGGTTGAAAATGTTTAACATGTAAATTGCATTTGATCTTTTTGTCATGCATCTGATTCTGTGGGTGGAATGCTGTGATGCATTTTGTTAACTTCATTGATTTTTAAAGCTCATAGACTGTTTGAAGCCTTACTCTGTTGCTTTGATGCAGGGATACTGCGACATACCGTCCACTGATGAAAACTAATCTGGTCAGCCACTCACTCAAGTATCTTGCTAAAGCTTACCTCGGGTGAGTTGGCATTCTTGTTGTTTCTTCTTTCAATTGATGATTCATGAATCATTTAAATTAGTTCGACGTATCTTTCAATTTAACAACCAGATTCTCCAACTTGAAATATCTCTTTTACTCGAATGTAGACCTCCAAATTTGAGCTGATAACTGGTCCTATGCATATACTGCACAAGAAGATGATAAGAGAGGTTGAGCGTTCTTAGGAGTATAAACTTAAGTGTTACGAGTGCTTTTCTTTGTCTTCCTCTTTTTCAAGGGAATATAATAAAAGCTTCTGAAAACAGTGAAGCTCCAAAATAAGCTTCCCACCAAACACAGCCAGTTTACGAGTTATTTAGTTCCAACAGTAGTAGGTCACTAATATGATGTTTGCAGTTATGACATCCAGAACAAGATACATGATCCGTATGAAGACGCTGTCTGTGTTATGAGGCTGTATAAGCAGCTTCGAGATCAAGACCACCTCTCTACTACCAACCACCATCATCTGACCCAGCTTTCTAGCAATGATGCGTTCGATGCTTATCAAATGGAGGACCTTGAGAAGATGTCACCCGACCAGCTTTACGAGATTTCTAGGTCGGACTACAGGTGCTGGTGCTTCGACAGAGTAAACCCATGTCAGCCTTAGAACACAGGACTTCTATAGTAACTAGGTCTATTACCGGTCTTGTAGATGTAGAAACATCAAGGAAGCTTTGAAGCCAGTTCAACTTGTGTCGATTGTTCCAAATTACAACGCTATGTATCTTACCGTTTGCGGTGGTATTGATCCCTTTTTTGGACAGACATTGCGTTATTGTATATGTGCTTTCAAAGAGCATTGAAGACAGTCTTTCGACGAGTTGACAGTGCATCAATGACGGTCATTAGGACATTAGGTACAGTGGTGAATTTCTATGTTTAACCAAAAGATGATATCTGCAACTATTATTTTGCTATGCTGCAATGAATTATTTGACAGGAGAAACAAACAGAAGTACTGAACTTGGCTTTAGCCAAGTAGTTTATGAGCTTCAAAGAGAACACAGCTATGTGATTTAACTTGATAGGTCACTAACCCGGTGTTTTGCTTGGGAACAGGCTCACCACTGGAGGAGAAGAAACCGGGGAATGAAAGAGCTGTGGCAACCAACTACAGCCATCTCATGCCTTGAGGTGGTGATGGTAGAGCTGCGTTTTCTGAATAGGCTGATGCGTTGAACGCAACGTATAAATCACCTCTTAAGGCATAGCAATAAACTTGACTAATTCGTCACTCCACCTTGGAGGAGACAAGTCATTCGCGTGCCAATTGATACCCTTTTCATCCAGGAAGTGTTGCTTTTGGAGAAGATTGCCACGCCTCTTTCTCAGCGACACCAAGCTGCAAAGAGGAAACCTTTATGTACACCGAGCTGCAAAGATATGGCTCCCTCTTCTTCAATAATATTGCTCTACAATTAATTAGTTGCACATCATCAAATAATTTCTATTTAAATTATATCTTCATATTAATATTAATTTGACGTTTAATTTTGAATTAAATCTATTGTTTAGAATATGTCAACGACATTTTTTTTTTTTAAAAAAGCTCTAATTTGATTGGTTAAAAAAACAACAACAAATGTGGTGATAAATCATCGTAAAAAATTACTCTTACTTAAAATATATATTGATAGAATTTTTTTAAAATGTTATAATTTGACGGGTTGAAAAGTCTAAAATTAATTTAGTTATTACATCTCATAAAAAAAAAGATAGATGGATAGATTTTTTTTGGATATAGAGATATAGATAGATTGAGATTGATATATATAGAGAAAGATATCTACGGAGTAGATATACGGAGATCAAGCAGTATATAATATTAATTAACACATTCTATACAGAATGAAAGCATCTAATTAAAACGCAAAAATCAAATTGAAAGGGGCGTAGATTAATGGCGGAGTACACGAGTGAAGATGTAGTGTGTGAGATTTTGAGGTGGTTGCCGGCGAAAGCCATACTGCGGTGGCGGTGTGTTTGCAAATTGTGGAAAGAAGTGATCGACTCAACCCGCTTCAGAACGCAACATCTTGCCTCCCAATTGCAAGAAACATCTCATCACCTAAACTCGAAGCGTCTCATAATGGAGTCCGGAGACCTCCTTCTCGAAGCGTCTCATAATGGAGTCCGGAAACCTCCTTCCAATCAGCACCGGAGGAGATTTGAACGCTAAGAAATTAAAGAATCTAACTATTGTTAGTAGCAGCAGCGCTCATGGCGTAGTTTGTTTATACGACCAAATCAAAGAGCTCCACCTTTGGAACCCTTCAACCCGTCAATCTCTCAGGATTCCCCTCCCGGAATTCGAATTCATGGTGTTTGATGGGGACAACGATGCATCCGATACTTGTGATACCACTACATATGATGAGATTCAGCGCTGCGGTTTCTGGATTGATCCTTCCACCAACGATTTCAAAAATGTGTTGTTGTGTTTTGAAGATGATGTAAATCGTGCGATCCTTTATTCATCCACGACGCCCGACTCTTGGATTGAAATTACTATGGAGGGTAAAGAGTAATGTTAGTTGGATTGAAATTCTAGGCTTGCCCAACAATTTCTTTCTCCTACTTTTTTATATGCCTCACAATGCTAGGCTTGCCAAACAGTTTATTTCTTCCACTGTTTCTAAATGGTATGTGATGCTGGACGGTATGTGATGCTGGATTTTGCTTGATTCAGGTCAAGAGGATATTGCTTTTCCTCGCTCTGATTTCTTCGTTACTTGCGGTATGTGATACTGGATTTTGCTTGATTCATGTCTCCGCAAAGGGCGAGGGCGTAGTTTGTGGGTTTCTCGTTTTAATTCAGTTGAAATAAGACTTTGGGTTATAATGTGTTTCTTTACTACATGAAATTTCACTTTAACTATGGTTATGTGTGTACGCCAAGGCATAGTGTACCCACTAGCTTATATACTAAGGCATGATCTTTCCATATTTTCAATGTGAGATTTTTTTTGGTCTCTTAACATCCTCTCAACACGCCCTTACAAGTGCAGCCACACCCTTACAAGTGCAGCCATGATCTTTTTTACTCTAGTTGACACTTTTCTGATTCTCTCTTAGTTATTTTAGCTACATTTCAAATTTGAGTTAACTTTGGTTATCAAATTGAATTATATTGGCATGGTAGTTTTCAAATAAATATATTTTTTTTTAATTTGGGTACTTGGGTTAAATTGTATATTTTCGTATGTATTTTAACTTGGCATTAGTTTACCAAGTTTAATTAACATCAGTAACATATTTTTTTTACAAGTATTTGCATTAATTAGTCAATTTAATAAAACTATATACGATGTATTACGAAAAAATATCATATTCTGGCTCATTGGGCCGCTAGCTAGGGGAGATTCACATTCATATGGGCCAAAAAGCCCATGTGCTTTAAGAAAGTCAGGCCCAATTATCAGATTTGGAGGCGTATGCAAGAAGCCCAAACGGCGTACGCCTCTCTGACTGAAACACTGAAAACTCCGCCTAACTAGATACAATACGCTACGCTATCTCTCAGACTCACACTCGGCCGTCGGCGCAACATACCGCACGTTTTATGACGGCGTATATTAGCACAACTCATGAGTGCACGTTAGCACCGGCCCTCGTTCTCTCAACCATTTCATATCTGTTCTCTTTTTCACCCCTTCCACAAAAACGGCCAAAGCCCAAGACTCCTCCTTCCTCATCTCTCTCTGTGAATTAGGGTTACCGGCAACTTCAACTTGTTCCCTCGCTCTCCATCGTCATCTCCGTAGCTTTACGGAGAAGCTTCAATTCCTCCCGTCTCTTTCGTTTTCTGTACCTGTCTGATTGAGTTTTGCTACTCTCTCCCTGTGATTTTGGGGATTCGATCTTCTTTCAATGCCTGAAGCCTTGCTCAGTTCATCGGCAGCGGCTATTGATCCTAGAGGCTTCGAATTTGCTGTCTTTTCCTTGGAAGAGTCGAGCGATCCTTTGAGATACTCGACTTCCTCCAATTTTTCTTGCTGAACCGTATGAAATTGGGATTGCGATTTCCCTTGACCCCTTTCGGGTTTGGTACTGGCTTGTGAGAGGGAGGTCGTTTGCTTGCCGCATGGCTCCGAGCAGGAGGAAATCCAGTAAGAAGGCGGCGGCTGAGGCTGCTCGCCGGCAGTGGAAAGTCGGTGATCTTGTTCTCGCGAAGGTCAAAGGTTTTCCGGCTTGGCCGGCAACGGTATGTTCTTACTCCTCTCTTTTTTTCTGGCAAATTCTTTATCCTTTTCCGTTGATTTTATGAGGTGAAAAAAAATTAGGGTTTTGTATTGGCGAAGGGTGTCTACTCTATTTCTTGAGTCGAGGGGTTATTCAGGGGTTTGTCGATAGATCTAGGAGTTGAAACCTGAAAGTGGATTGTATTTGATCCTTGCATGTTTGGACTTCGTAGTGTAACTTGACAGCTTTGTATACTTCTGGCTAGTTTCTGGTTGTTGTGCTTGAGCTTCTGTAGGAGTTATCAAATACATTGCTTTGATCTCGTATTCCCCTATTCTCATGTACTTCCTGTAGGGTTGTTGTGTTAGGCTAATTTTAGAACCTGTTCTAGGTTGCATACTTTTAAGTGACAGTATGACAGTGGCGAGGTTGCATGCGTATACAACCTGGGCTATGTATGAATTGGTCTGTTCATTACTAGTATGGAATTACCACTGCCAGGTGGGGTTTATAGGATATATTAAGAGATACGGTATTAGATCAGACTATATGATGAGCTTTCCTTGTGATTTGAATAATTTATTGAGTTTTGAGGTCACACAATGATTTATTAATGCTTATAAGTTGAATTTTCTCACCGTTCAAATTATAATGGGGAAAGGTTTGTCACCATTATTTTTCATTAGTTAGCAAGCATATTTATTTGCATCATTAGTAGGCCCTTTGATGAATAGAGGCGAAGCTTACTACCTTGATAGTTCAACTTACTTTCAATTTTTTGATGATCATGAAATGAGATAGTTTTAAATACCAAGTATAGCAACCTCTTCCAACTTTCCTTATTTGATGCCAGTGTTAGATATATCATCTAGCTTGTCAATTCATTGACTGTCACAACATTATGCAGTTTCCATATCTGTTCAAGGGCCCGTTACTTCCTTGTTGACATTGAACCTGCTAGTCCTTTTCAGTTTACTATCTCTTTCCATGAAATCATGCTATGAAAGAAAAATCAGGCAAAGGAAGAGAGAATTGACCTTTTATCAGAATACTTTATTTTAGACCTAATGGTTATGGCAAGCATTACTTACCTCTCCCCAGTCTACTTTTATGTATTGCTTTTATGTTTTATGTAATGCCAGTGCCTCTTAACTGCTTTTATGTTTTTGTTAACTGATGAGGTTGTTTCTGATGCTAGGTAAGTGAGCCTGAGGCATGGGGGTATAAATCTGACAAGAAGAAAATTCTAGTGTATTTCTTTGGAACCAAGGAGATGTAAGTATTTTGGTTCTTATATAATATATATGTTATCTGCTTTTGATATTTTCGCTCTTGACTTATGTTGCATCTCAATTGTTTAGGATGCTGGCTCGGCTGAAATATTATGCTGTCTTTGAAGTGTTAATGTGAAATTGTAGTTTTTTTAGTGAAGAGATGGCCTGCATATGATGTACTTTGAATCTTGTGTTGCAACATAGTTGGTTGTTTCACAAGAGAAGAAATGAAGAATAATACTTTCACAAAGAGCCTATCTTGCATGATGATGTCTTACCAATGAGGGTGCAGTATATATCATTGTTGATTGTCGACTCTCATGACAAGAAACTTTGGTAAGACTTCAAATTCGCGGGTTATTGAGGATAAATGAGGGGCAAAAGTGGGGAGAGAATGGTAGGACAATGTTCTGCTGGATGGGGGTTTGCAGTTTAGTGAAGGATGTATCATTAGTGGGGGCTAAAGCATCTAGTTTCCTCAAGTCTTTCCCGCCTCAATTTACTGTCCTATCCTGAAGAAAAGGAATATTTGTCAGTAGAAAGCATTGTTTTCAGATGTAATGTTAAATGACATGATGCTGATGGTAAATTAATATCTCCTTTGTAAGAGCCCATGGTAAAAAAAAAATATGCCTGACAAACAAAGGCATGTACGTCTTGCACCACTGCACAATTGCACTTAGCCTGCTTTTGGAGGTCTCAGCTCAAATACCCCCTAGGTGGCATTTTCCTTCATTTTTCCATGGTATAGGGACAATCTTAAAGGACAAGTACAGATCTATCTAGCTGGCTATCAGGCTATGTTTATCATTATGTGCTATAATAGGTTTCTATGCAATGTTAAATTATGAGTGTCTCTCTGATAAAGGGATGTCACAGTTTGGAGCAAATGCTACTCTTGTTAATTTGTTGGGTGTTGTCTCTCCTGAAATACCTGTTTCTACAGTAGAGAAGTGTTGGTGGCAAAAGAATGAGTTGTCAACTTCTTGCACCTATGTGGCCTTTGGCCAAACAGGTGCTTAAAGTTGACTAAACATAGCCTAGAAACTTTGGGCTATGTTTTATCATTACCTTTCGACTAATGACTCCTCTAGAGAATGTCATTTTGATTATCCACAATGGTGGACTTGCCCAACATTTCACTCTCCTTTCCTCCTTCCACCATATTTTCTCTTTCTTCCGACTCACTTTCAACTAACATTACTCTTTACCCTCCATAGTTCATTTTTCATTCCTTTCAATTCTAGGCTTGCCCAACAATTTCTTTCTCCTACTTTTTATATGCCTCACAATGCTAGGCTTGCCCAACAGTTTATTTCTCCCACTGTTTCTATTGGACCTAAAGTTAGGCACCCCCAACGAGAGGCAAATACCTAAAGAGGAGAGAGGGAGCAATTGGGTGAGGAGGTTACCCTCCATTGCAGCTGCTTACAACAGCAATGCAGAAAATTGAGCGAGGTGCCCTTCTTATATTGGGTATTTAGTTTAGATATTAAACTTTCTGGTACCGTTCCTCTTAATATATTATGGCATTTCATCAAAATATTGAGAGTATTTGAGGCCATTATGGTTAAGAAGTGGTTTTATATTGTATGTTGTCACTTTGGTTATTTGTTGAGTGCGCATCTCCTGTAGGCATTTTTAGGAGGCAGTGTGTTTATGTTGGTTAATTTTCTATAGTATCCTCTTATTGCCTTGTGAGATTTGTGGGGAACTATGATTTCTGAAATGTAACTCTTGATCTGCTATTGCAGTGCTTTTTGCAATCCTGTTGATGTTGAACCATTCACTGAGGAGAAAAAGGAGGCTCTTCTGGTCAAACGTCCTGGGAGAAGTGCAGATTTTCTTAGGGCAGCTCAAGAGATTGTTGATTGTTTTGAGAAATTGAAAGAAGAGGGCGTAGATAAACTTGACACTGATGAAGCTCCTCTAGAAAATCCTGTTGTTAGTAAGGTTGATGTTAAGAATGCCGTGCTCTCCACTGAAACACCAAATTCAAGACTCAACAATTCAGGCTTTGTTAATGCAAGAACTGAACGAACTGTCATTGAAGATGGTTCTGGATCTAAAGATTTCGAAACTTCCCAGGATACAGCGATTCCTGAAGAGCCCTGTAAAGAAATTTTGGATCCTGACTCTCCTGACAAGACATTGCTAAACATCAAAAGGGCATGGAGACCTAAAAGTGTTCAATCTCAATGTCTGCAAAAAGCTAAGCCATCAGTTCAAAGGTCCCAAAGTTCATTGAAATTTGATTCCCGTCATATTGAAAATGGGAGCGGGTCATCTCATGATTGCAACAATTGTGATAATGAGGGGGCCATAAATGGATATTTGGACCAATCTATGAGAAGAAACAAAAAGAAAAGGCATGCATTAGATCCATCGGTTCATGGCATTGGAGAATCAATGGTGTATAATTCAAACGGTGCTGCTGAAGATACAAGTTCAGAGGCTTCCATGGCCGACTCCGATGCCTTTAGCAATTTTGAAGATAGTAGTAAGCATTCCAACACTGAGCACAGGCAGTCTGAACATCTGGTTAACTCTGGTCAAGGGGATTATACTGCAAGCAAAGGGCTTGAATTTGATATGAAAACTGTAGTTTTGCGGAAGAAAAGAAAGCCAGGAAGAAAACGGGTGGCAGCTGATATGGTAGAATCTGTTGCTCCTTCAGATTTGGAGACCATAACAAATACGCAAAGTTTGCTACCAACTGGAAGAGATTATGCTGATAGAAATCCAAAAGATGATGGTGATGAACATCTACCACTTGTTAAACGTGCTAGAGTTCGAATGGGGAAAACGTCTTCAGTAGATGAGCAGCTTGAAGTGCTTATAGAGAGAGAAGAAAAACCTTCAGAGACTTCTGTGAATTTATCTAAAACAACAATGGATTTTGCAGTGGATAATGGTCCTGAAAAGTGCTCTTTAAATGCCATGGACTCTTCAGTTTATTCATCGCCTTCTGATGGTTCTCCTACAGTTCTGGAGGAAAAACCTCCAGTTTGGAAGGTCATGAAAGGGCAAACATCGAGCTGTTCATACGATGGTGAAGCTGCTCTACCTCCATCTAAACGCCTTCATCGGGCTATGGAAGCCATGTCAGCTAATGCTGCTGAAGAGGGTCAACCATCTATTGTGGCTTCATCTTGCATGAAAGAGGATATGAATGGATGCAACAATGAGTTGAAAACCAGCTCCCAGAAAATATTGAAGCCAGAGGGATATCAATCGGAGCATGAGGAATCTTTGAATTGTGACGGTGCATCTTGTGTTGATGCGTTCAGAATCAGTTCTGGTTCTGATCCATCCACATGTGAAGGGCATGTCGTAGTTGATGGTAATATGACAAATGTCTTGGTTGAAGATACCAACCATAACAAAAATGACCATAAGCAAGACAAGATTGAGGAGGCAGTGGTTTGTCCATCTGCTGTTGACGGAGGATCTGATACTGTTGCTGGAACTTCTGATTCTGTGCATGGAGTTAGTTCTCCATTAAATTTATTAAACAGTCCTGATGGGCATAAGTCCAATTTGTTACCCGATCAGTGTGTTTCAAATCAATTGCCGGTTGAGGATGAGAAGGAAGTGGATAGTTTGGCTGAATTGCATAGCAGCACTACTAAGGACCATAATGTACTTGAGCATTCAATAGAGTCAGAGATGAGATCAAATCCTACCTCAGGAGATGCTGTAGTTGATAGGTTTAGATGCCAGGGTGGTGCCTTGCTCGGCCAATGCAGCAAAGAGACTGAAAATACCCAAGCCATTGCCATTTTGAAGCCCGTAAGTGAAGTGACTAGAGCTTCCCCACTTTTTGATCCGTCAGCTGAAGAAAAACTCCAGGTTGCTAGCATGTAAGTTGTTCTGCTGATTTAATTAATTAAATTGCTTCTGCAAACTGTTATGACTGATCTTGAAAAGTAGATTGTTTAGAAATTTGATTTCTGTATTTCTTCATGCTTCCCCGTCCACCTACTTCAGTACAAGAGTGCAGATATCCAGGCGACACAACATGAGTTGCATTTACTGTGTACCACTCTTCACAAATATGAGTTGCATTTACTCCATATTTATGAAGAGTGCCACCTGGATCGCTCCACTCTAGTGGAAGGATCTTTTCCCCAAAATCCATAGAAAGAAAAACTTGAAATAACAAGGGGTGCTAATGCTATTTGTAAAAAAACATGTTATATGACTTGCATTTTTCTGTTTCCCCCTAGGTGTGAGGCTGTTAAAGAATCCCCTCATCTCCCAGCAGTTGCCAAACCGTCTTCTCCTGTGTTAGATGTGACTACATCGCCACGATTGTCTTGTTTGACCTCTGCTGCTAAATTAATTGATCAAGTAGCCTCAAATTCTCCGGTTAGAGATATCCCTAGGAGGGTTTCTCCTCCAAATGCCTTTGGCATGGCATCTGATAGGAGTAATATTTTACAGCATAATGGTTGTTGCATTCCTGATGCTAATTTTTGCAAAGAGAAGAATGCTTCTGATCTTGATGAGAATATAAAATACACTTCAGAAGCATCTCACAGTATGAAATCCTCAAACAAGTCGAGCAATAGCACAGAGTCCTCAAACAAGTCAAGTAATAGCACGGAAGTAAAGGTTGCGCTTGCATCTTTTGAAACAACACTTGGAACATTAACAAGGACAAAAGAGAGCATCAGCCGGGCAACTCGAATTGCAATAGACTGTGCTAAGTTTGGCATTGCTACTGAGGTATGGCTATGTTATAGTAGTTTACTCTGTATTATTCTGTCACAATGAGCTTAATATTAAAATACTATAAATGCTCTTTGAATGTGTTTCTTTTTGTTTTTGAAGTGCATATTTTCTTCTGTTTATATTTTTCTCTACTCAGATGAGCTTGTCGATTTGGGGGCTACTCTCTTTTTAAGACATTAACTAGAGACTAGTGAAGAACTTCCTCAATTTTATAGAAAACTACGGGCTGCTGTGTTATCATTTGGGATTTAGATGCTTGAATACATTTTCTATAATTCTATCAGATTCTTACATGCATTTTATCTTAAGGTTCTTGAAACCCTTGCTCGTTGTTTGGAGAGAGAATCAACCTTGTACAGAAGGGTTGATCTTTTTTTCCTCGTGGATTCAATTGCTCAATGCTCTCGAGGTTTGAAAGGTAAGGTGTTCTCTTCTCATTGTCATATCTTCTTTGATATTTTAGATAAGTATTATGTTAAATGCTTTGAACTTGTGTCCAGGAAGCATTTGTGATGCATACATATCAGCTATTCAAGCAGCATTGCCACGCTTATTGTCAGCTGCTGCTCCTGGTGGATATGTTGCTAGAGAAAATCGGCGGCAATGTCTAAAGGCAAGGAATCAAATGTTTTCTTTGAACTTGTGCTCTTAGAGCTTTTATCTTAATAGACAAAATTTCAGCCTTTTGTTTGTATTGCTATTAATACATTTTCATCGAATAGGTATTGAAGCTTTGGCTGGAAAGAAAAATTCTTCCAGATTCCATTATACACCAGCATATCCGGGATATTGATTCTCATTGTTCTTCATCTTCTGCCGGTTACTCTCGACGTATGTCAAGGACAGAAAGGCCCTTCGATGATCCTATTCGGGAGATGGAGGGTATGAATGTTGACGAGTATGGAAGGTGCCAACTAATCCCTTGTACATTTTGAGATATATGTAAACATAGTTTGCTAAAAAAAATTCTTTTCTTCAGCAATTCTACCTTCCAGCTTCCAGGGTTTAGTATGCCTCGGATGGTCAGAATTGAGGATGATGGAAGTGATTCAGATGGGGGAAGCTTTGAGGCTGTCACCCCTGAGCATGAGACCAACATTCATGTAGATGGAGATGTATCGGATTTGCCTTCAATTGAGAAACGTAGACATATCTTGGAAGATGTTGATGGTGAGCTGGAGATGGAGGATGCCTCCCCATCTTGTCAAGTTGAGATGAGGCAGGCCATGAGCCCCCCCATAACTGATGCTGCTCATGCTTCAAATCTCCTTGAGCAGAACATTCCGCCTTTTTTTGTGCCCCCACTTCCTCGTGATCTTCCTCCTCCAGCACCTCCGGCACCTCCACTGTCTAAGTCTCCAACACCACCACCACCACCACCGTTGGGGCTGGCACCACAGCCGCCTCCTCCACCGCCCCCACCCCCACCAGTGTTGCAACCACCCCCACCTCCACCTCCACCCATGCCACTGCCACCCCCCCCACCCCCACCCTCACCCCCTCCTGTGATGCATCCATCTACAATATCGCGTGCAGGCATTGATTTACATGATCACGTTAAAAGACATGTAAGTTTTGACATGCAATTTGGATTTTCATTTTTGAAGGCTATATTGATGTTCGCATAGTTATGGTGCAAAATATTTTATTTTCTACGAGATTTGGCTGTTCTTGATGTATATTTGCCCATCTAAATTATTTGCAGAATTTTCAAGAAACTATGCCATTGTACCCTCCTGCTCCAAGAGCTGCATCCCAGATGCAGATGGGGGATTCTTTCCCTTCTTGTTCATATAACTCTTACTCTGCAGAACACAATTCAGTTAGACCTGGCAACGATCCTTACCGTGGAGATTCTACCTACCATCATCATAATGCTTACCATGTCAGGCCTCCTAACACAGCTCCTTCTGATCAGTTCTCATATTTTCAAGGAGAACACAGAGTTGGACCACAGCGGGAGCCACCAGCGCCTTCCTATGGCGAACATTCTCGCTATGCACCCACACCAGAAAGTGCGCATTTTCACGGCGATCGTGAGAGGAACAGAGCAGGAGCATATGAGTATGCAGAAGACTGGAGATTCTCTAGACCTTCATATCATGGTAAATTTCTTTGCTTAAAATGACAATTTATCATCGCCCTTGTTCTATAATCATACTTCCTTTATTCAATTTTCCCATGTCCCCATCATACAGACAAATCAAGAGGTCATGCAGCTCCATATTCACATCCTTCCCATGAATCTAGTAGACCGCATAATCCTGGCTGGGGTTATAGGCCTAGGCCAATGCATCATAGATATCATGGCTCTAGTAGAAATTACCCTGAAGGTCCACCTCCAACAGCAACCAGAGGTTTGTGATCATAATTTTCATCTTAAGCCTGCCTTGTTTTGAACTTTTGATTTCTTATTCACTCGGTTTTTCTAACTATGTTTTTTTTTTCAGCTCCTGGCCCCGGTTTCTGGCCACCAAGATAGTTACGGTGTTTGCTGTCACAACTGGTGCTACAAGTGGAGGCTACTAATGGATCCAAGATTTCGACGTGCACCCTTAATCCATCACTTAAGCCCAGATTTTGCGGCTTGTTCATAAGTTCTCGAGGCAATGCTCTGATCACTTATTGAAAGGCAAGATGAGACTCTAAATGGGCACCGAACTTATGATGTATATAATGTCCTTTCTTCACCTTGCTTTTGACAGGTAAAGTGCCAGGGAACATTCATAGAAGAGTTGTGATGTTATCGAATGCCCGAGTTGGCTCATTATATTGAAGAAGAAAGAGAGAAATTAGTTTCAGTTCTCCTAGACCTAGTGAAGGTTTTAGCCCATCCTAAGGAATTGTTGTGTGAAGAGATTCAAACATGTTTTTTGCATATCCAGGTTCACTATCTCAAACCACTATAAAGTTAAATAGTATTTGTCACCTTGTCTATATATGCCTTTAGCATTTGTTTCAGTTGGGTTTTAGGTGCCCTTTTTTTTTGTTCCAAAAACACTGGTGAAACACTGAAACTGTAGATTTGGAGGAATCAAAGGAAGAGATGGATGTCAATCTAATGCCTTTTAGCTTGTTGAAGGGTGTGTTTGTGCAATTCCAAAATGCATGGTTTATGCAATTGTTTGGTTGCATTATTATTTTATTTTTCGTTAGGTTTTTAGTTGTACACTTAAAAACTCCCGCATAAATTGAAATAACATAATTACTCCAAACACACCCTTCAGTCTAAAAAGGATGCAGATTGAAGTTTTGCCTTGCCTTGTAAAACTTTCTAGCACTAAATTTTTAACTAATCCAAATTTTTATTACTTTCATTTTTTATAAATTAATAATTTATTGACCAAAACATGTATATATACAGTACTCTTACTTTTTTAAGGCTGTGTGCCTATGTTTGACATTATACTCGTTGATGCACTAGCTAAAGTTGATGGATTATTCATATTAAATATTTAGTAGTATGATGTTTGGTAAATCTGACTATTGAAGTACCTGATTGGAACTTATGACATAAGAGCAAGGTCCAGATGTGCTAAAATAGAGAAAAATGGGATTTTAAAGAAAAAGTCTCATTTTTTCTCCCCAACAGATTCTGCAAAGACATCTGCAAAATAGAGAAAGGGAGGAAAAGGGAGGAAAAATCTGTAAATTTGTGGAAATAAATTTATCTGTATAATTGAATGTGTGCACTTCTCCATGGTTAATTTATTGCTGCCCCTTCTCACACAGTCACACCGGTCCCATCCATCCCACCCCATCGTCGATTTCCACACCAACTCTGTTCGTGAATCCGTAAAAGCCACAGGCGCACACCAGGACGCTTCTCCTTCCTCCGAACCGGCGCCGGCAAGAGTGCAGCAGAGAGCGAAGGAGAAGGAGCGAACCGGTGCCGGCGCTGTGACTGAGAAGAAGAAGGGCACCAGCCTGGAAAAGCTGCTCCCTAGAACCATCTTCGATTCTTCGGCTTTTGCAGGTTTCTGCCTCTTCTTATGGATATTGATATGATATTTGCAAGATTTGGGCCGGGCCTAGGTTGAAATTAGACTTGGCAATTATTTCTTATGGCATGGGTTCGATTAATGTAGAATGTATTGATCATTTGATACTCATTTATATAGTACAAAATGATGAATACGTTGAATTGTTCATGTTAGAAATTGTAACAATTTAGCATCACGCTAACGAAGTTTAAATGTTAATTAGTAATATAATGTTATAAATAAATAAATAAATAAATAAATGTTAGAAATATTAGAAATTACGTTTAAAATATTGTTAGAAATGTGGGGCTAAATATATATAAAGTTTAAAAGAATTTTTTAGAAATGTAGAATTAAATATCTTTAATAAATGTATTTATTTATTATAATGTATAATAAATGTAGAAATCTGTAAAATAGAAAAACTATTGGAGTTTGATTGAATTTTTTATAGAGATTTTGACATTTTTATCTCTATTTTAGAGATTTTTTAGAGAAACTGTTTTGGTCTTGCTCTAAGCTCTGAAAAGTAAGTACCTGATTGGAACTTATAAATGAAAATCATAAACTCTGAAAAGTTTTGGGAGTAGCGGTTAGATCTAATAAGTTGGTTGATTTTTTTTTTTTTGGCTAAACGGAGCCAAATTGCGTCGTATTATTGTTGAAGCTTCAGTTCAGTACTAATATATGGAGGTAACTGTAAGTCTTACCTCCATTTCAAGGCTCTGAATCTCTACACGGAAAGGCATGTTCTTCAATCACAAAGCCATCACCTTTTCGATCTCCTCCCTCTCATCTTATTCATCTTCTTCATCGACAATCATCCAAAACCCCAAAGTTAGGGCTTTTCTCCAATGCGCCTCCATTTCCAGTCTCAAGGTCATTTGGCGCAAAGACCAGAAGCTCGATCAGGCCATTCTCAACGACCGCAAATGGCGTCTCTGCTCTCGAGTCGTCCGCGAAGTCCTCAACGAGCCCAACCACTCCCTCCCTCTCGGCTACCTCGAGAAGAGAAGGCCCCGCCTCAAGCTCAGTGTCAAAGTCAAGACCTTTCTCACCCAAAACCCTAGTTTGTTCGAAACCTATCTCGATCGAATCAAACCTAAGTCCGAGCTCGTCCCCTTTGTTCGCCCCTCCGATCGGCTTCGCCAATTTCTGGGGGAGGAGAAGAGGATTTATGAGCAGAATGAGATGCTGATTGTTGAGAAGCTGTGCAAGCTGTTGATGATGTCGAAGGATAAGGTGCTTAGCAACGATAAATTGCTCCATGTGAAGCGGGAGTTCGGGTTCCCGAATGATTTCTTGAGGGATTTGGTGCCTAGGTATCCGAATTACTTCAAAATTGTGGGGTGTATCGAGGAAGAAGGAAAATCGTGGCTTGAATTGGTCTCATGGGAGCCGGAATTTGCTCAATCAGTGATAATGAAGAGAGCTGTGGAAGAGGAGGAATTGACAGGGATTAGGGTTAGGCCCTCTTTCAATTGGCAGCTTCCACGAGGGTTCTTGATCAAGAAGGAGATGAGAGAGTGGGTTAGGGATTGGATGGAGAGGCCTTACATTTCGCCGTATGATGATGCATCCAAGTTGGACGCAGCATCTCCTGAAATGGAGAAGAGGATGATTGGAGTTCTTCACGAGCTGTTATCCTTGTCGTTGTTTAAGAGGATTCCGGTTCCTATATTGGGGAAATTCGGCGAGGACTATAGGTTTTCCAATGAATTCAGCAATGCATTCACCAGGCATTCGGGGATCTTCTATATGTCCCTCAAAGGTGGGATCAAGACTGCAGTGTTAAGGGAGGCTTATGAAGGCGATGTATTGATTGATCGAGATCCGTTGCTTGTGATTAAAGATAAGTTTGTTGAGTTGTTGGAGGAAGGTCGGGCGCAGAGAGCCGAAGAGTTGAGGTTGCACAGGCTGTTAGATGCTCAAAAGAATGTGGAGTTGATTACTACTTCGAATGGAGAATCAAATTTCAATGAAAGTGGCTTTGAACAGTCTGAAAATGAGAAAATACAGTGACAATGGCCTTTGCCCCTTTTAAAAGGTTTGTAGACTCTGCCGTGGAAGTTTTGTGCTGTCATGGATGTTTTAATATGCATTACATTATGTGTCTTAAGTACATTATGATTCATTTTTATACATTCTAGAATAGTTTACTCAATAAAGTTGATTTCACCAAGGAAGTTTCATCAGTTAGGATTTAGGAAGGTACTCTTAAAGAACACATTTTGCAGCTGGCCTATGCTCTGGACTAGCATCATATTACCATTTACCAGTGTGACATACGCGACCTATTTGACATTGGTGATTAACTTACTGATGTTCACAGATTATAGTATTACTTGCACAAGTTAGGCCCTGGTTCTTCAGTCACTGTTTACTTGTCATTGGACTCAGATTGTAGTGTTACACACAACTAATGCCATAGCAGTGCAAACCTTGTGTCTAGAGTGTATACAATCCTGCCTTCCTCAATCCAAAGGGATGAGTTCCTGCCATCACATATTTACGCCAGACAGTGTTGTATACACTCTCGGCATGAGTGACTAGAGTGTATGCAACACTTTTTTTTGGAAAATTTCCCAAGAGTGCCTCAAAGACAGTGCCTTTTTCTTTCCTGCAATCGTGTACACTATACATGAGTGCCTCAAAGACACATGTAACATACAATGCCCTTTTCTTGAGATGAAAAGAAAATTTGACTTTGCTGCTATACATTATGTCTTCTTGAATCCCGGAGCTGGTTGGTGTTGTTGTTCCAATCTATGGGCGAAAGCTGCTAGCCTGCTGCAAAGTGGTATTCTTTGACGTGCTTTGTGTTCATGTTTTTGCTTTCCTGCACTTCTCGTTCCTTATTGCCATGTTAAAGTTATAGTCTTGTGCTCTTAATATTTGAATTTTTGTCTATCGCCATTTTTTTTTGTGTGGCTATTTTCTAAGCTATGAATCTAACTCTTCAGCTGATCACTTTGCCTTATAATTGGATCCTTAATATTTGCTATTTTTTCCATTATCGGCTTGAATTTTTAGCTGTTTATTCATTCCATAATTCCCATCTGTGTTCTATGCAGCAAAACTTGCCACCTAGCCCTTTGGCTGCAATGTAACTGGAATTACTTATTGGATGTTAAGCTATGCAGTTGTGGGTTTTTGAGCAGTTTCTCACACGGAATGAATGGGCTGACCAATACGCCATCTAGAAATATGCTTCCCTTGGAGCCTTGCTCACATACCTGTTTCACCTGTTAATTGACCCAACGAACCACCTACCTCTGGCCAATAAGAAACAGATGATTAGCTCCATAGAACTTAAAGCCAGGGTCGTTTCGAATCCTAGTTGATTTACAACTTTCTTCGTAGATTGATAATAGACTTCATGGGGAAAGCCAAGTTTTATCCATCACTGTTGTTGGCTGCACTTCTGGTACTGGTACGTGTGTCAGTCTGCCCTTTACCCCAACCACCTGGAACTTTTCATCCCCTCTGTGTGTCGCAGTTTGCACTGGCCGCCCATGCTTGTGCTACAATCTCATATGGACCCGAGCCACATTCTTCCAAACTCTCAAGTATCGTGCCTCTATCTTTGGTTCCTCTTCCTGGCTTCAACAACCTCTACCACAGCCACAATCACAGTCACAGTCATGGGCGCAGTCACGGTCACAAGCACAGACACCACCGCCGCCGCCACCACCACCACCACCACCACCATCAAACAGTGGCATCAAGAGAGTGCTGCCGGTGGCTGAAGGCTATAGACGCCATATGCATCTGTGATTTGCTGCTCCGGTTGCCAGTTTTCCTCGCCAGGCCTATCCACGGGTACAAGGTGCTGGTGGATGATGCTTGCAAAATCGAGTACAAGTGCCCTGGACGATTCATGGCACAGCCTTGAAAGGGTCTCATTGCTACAACCTATAGTTTTCGCCTTAAGATGTTCTGATTGTTTCGTTGTTGATCCGCTCATAATCGCATCAAATGTAGCTTATTTAAACGCAGTGCTGCTCAGTAGCTTATGTACTTTACTGATGCTTAGTGAATCTCAGCGTGTTCAAGTTTAAGGCCTATGTGAAGTCAATAACTCACTTTTGTTATCACCTTCTTGTTACCATATGCTACATTGTAAAGTCGTTTTACAACTGAATCGGATCGGAACCTCAATCTACTATTTGTCATGGGAGATGGATCATCTTCCTGTCAGTGAAATCTACACACCTATAAGCAAACCAATATCAGTCAATATACACATATTCATCTCTTTCATAGAAGGGTACTTGACTGATTGACTCGATACAGAAACTTGATCTGAAGGGAAAGTGCAGATTCCAACCTATTCATATTTTACCCCTATACTTTGAATTAAGTGCCCTTTTCAAATAATTATTGGTCAACTAGTTTTAACTTGTAAGAAACAAGCCAAAGGTAATAGGAAAATCGCAACAACCCTATGAGTTTTTCAAATTATTAAGTCTCCCAGTCAACGAGTAGATCTCGTAGTTTAGTGTAAAATGAGACATAAGAAGTTCATACGACTTGATAAATGGACAATAAATTAGAAAAAAAATCTTTAGATAAAATGAAAAAAGACCTTTTACCGATTTAAAGCTTTTCTTCAATAGTATTAAATGAACAATATCAAGGGTCACTTGCAATTTGAAAGCTTCATACTTTCACCATTTACAAGGGCAGATCCTCTTTAAGGTCAGAGGTGACGGTCGCCCCCCATTGAAAAATAAAATTTAATATACATATTCCTCCCGCCGATAACTTCGATTTGATATATTATAAGTTCAAATCTGATACTTGAGTAAAAATTTATATACGTTTCAAGACTGAAGCGATATAAATTATTTTCACATCATTTACCAAATCAATATACTTCTATCATACTTATCATTTGTTAAACTTTGTAACTTAATACTATAATTAAACCTTAAAACTTCAAATATTGATGGTTTTTTCGGAAAAAAAAAAAAATTAGAGTTCAATTTTCCGCCCCCTCAACTAACTACTCTAAGATCTGCCACTGACCATTTAGTACTTAGATTGCAAGATCTATCATTGCGAGAATTGCGTATTAGGCATAAAATGTCTCAAATATGATATTATACGAAATTCATTTATGATCTCAAGCTACGGATGAGAGTATAACTATGGGTGTGTTTTGGCGTAGTACGTTGAAGCTGATTGAGTAGATGAAACTGAATGATTAGTTATATAAAATGTATGTTAAATTAAAATATTAATAAACTAGTAATGTGTTTGATAACCTTAGTAGATAGGGTGGTCGTTAAAACTAGCATATAAAAAAAGGAAAAAAATTAAATAGATTTGTTTGTATAAAAAAAAGTTCTGAAAAGCTTTGGGGATTTTAATAATATTCATTCATATTTTCTAAAAAGGTATATATTAAAAGGCTTATTTTAGAAATGTTTTCCTAATTTAACTCATTTTAGCTTTATTTTTAGTTGCTTTTCTAGGAATTATGCATCCAAATCTAGAGAATTTCCCAATATAGTTTGTTTAATCTATATCCTAAGAACATATATAGCTTAGAATAATCGATTTAATTAAGTTATTACTTATATGAGTTGAATGTTTATTTCTGAATACTAATGTTTTGGAACCTATATATGAATTAAATCATTACACTTAATTCCCATTTTCCCTCAACTACTAGCTACAAGTTAAGAAGTGCATTTGGAGTTGATTAGTTAGATTTTTATTAATTATTATTATTATTATTTAAAAGAAAGAGGATTAATTAGGAAGTAGGAACCCTAATCGATCATTTCATAATATTTCTATCCCAAAACCAAACAAAAATAAAATAAAATAAAATAAAATAAAATTAAAGAGGGTAAGGAACTGCTCACCATCACCCCCTGCAACTGCCCAAACCCCACATTTTTTCCAAACTAAATGGAGATGTGTAGGTGGGTTAGTTATGGTGGGTAAGACCCCTTTAAAGCCTCAGAGAGGGAGATCACTTGATTAGTTAACCCTCCTTAATTTGCATCATCCCCATCCCCATGAGGTGGCCTTTTAAAAATCAACACATGTCAAAGGCCAAGCAAACTATATATCAAAGAGAGGTTGCTTAATTTGTCAATCTCTATTAATCTAACTGCCTTTATTATTTATTTGGTATTGTATTGGTTACATATTTATTATATATATATATATATATATATATATATATATATATATATATATATATATTGGTCTCAAATATACTTTTTGACTTGTAATTTTAAGTGACTATAAATCAACATATTATATAATTCAATATGAAATATTTTGAACTATATATATAACTTATCGATCAAGTAATTAGCAACCCTTTGTTATTTTTATGGCAATTTTATACTAATTAGTTTGTGTTGGCTGTCTGATTATTGTTTAATGGAGGGATGCAAGTGATTAAGTTGACCCACCATTTAATTTCAAGGAAAATAGAAACTAAAATAAATAAAATAATAAAAGGAACATACTAGAGAATTTTAAGACAAATTTTGTTGGTGATGGGGAAGCACACAAGTTTATTCAATAATCCTTTCTCTAATAGTAAGAGATGGGTGTTTATTTTCTTTGTTTCTTTATAAGAGATGGGCTGTTAATTAAGATATGTTTTCTCTTTTGTTTAAGATTTATACCAAACTAATATTTGTCCGCACTCTTATGCGGTTTTTTTATAATTATACTATATATTTTATTATATTATTTAGAGTTTTTTTCCTTTTAAAATAAAAGAGATTAGTGTATGTGCGAATACAATCTATTTGTTTGTAATTCAACTTAGAAAATACCTTTAGATAATAACTTAAAAATAGTGTTTGTAACAAAGTTAGTATTAGGGGATGCCTATTAAAAGTGAATTAGTTTATCCGTAACACTATAAGCTTTTATAAAACATACAAAATATAAAATTTGAAGAGAATATAAGTAGATTCAATAAGCTCGAAGTGGAATATTATTTAAAAGAAAAAAACGCTGAAATCCCAAAAAAATCCTTTTTATCCGTGTAAATTTAGAATTTTCACCAAGTAAATTGGCAATTTACAAGTATTGAATATAGCTCAAAGTATATGCTGAAATTTGCTAGTAAAAATCATAAATCAAATTGATAATTAATTACACAAGCACACAAAAATGAGATAGCTTCTAATTAACATTAAAAATGCATGAAGTGTTTATATAAAAGCTTTTAATCTATGAAATGGAAATGTTCACTCTTACTAAGGAATTTAGGTATATGAAGAAATTTGTATGATTTGTGGTCCATAAAAAGGGAGGGAAAAAAAGGGTCAAAATGACAAAGTGAATATGTTGCAACTTTCAAGTTTGGATAACCTTCTCATCAATGCATAACTTGAATAAATGATGTAGAGGCATTAGGTAACATATTATCGGTGGATTAAAAACACCAAAATTTATAAAGGATTTTAATGAAATAATTTTAATTATAAGCCTCACATGAATATGAATAAGTCTTAAAATATATGCAATTCTAATGAACGTGTGTTTAAACTCGATCTGATGTCGACTAAATAAAAAATTAAATTCATAAAATAAAAAGAGAATTCAACAAGCAACAAACACATTAATCTTTGCGTTTTGTCCATCCTCACAGTTTCTTCAAACAGTAATCGAATTTATTTCATAGTATTTAAAAAAATTATAATTATATATAGTCTTTAATTTATTTTTTAATTATTTGAAAAAAAAAAGAGGAGGAAAGGGAAGCTCGACGTCACTATATAAAGTAGTTCAGAAGCAGGTTGCAAGTTGGAGACTTGGCCTCCTCTCTTCCTCCAACTCAACAAATCCAATTGAATCCTCTCAACTTCCTCCCCTCTCCAACCTCTCGGAGATCAGTAACCAGCTTCATCAATGGCGATGGCGAAGGAGGGAGCTGAGATCGTCGGATTCGAAGATGGAATGTCTTGGTTACCTGCTCATGTTCTCCACGAAGCCTGTGGTTTCGACGATTACTACTCCTCCAAGGTACGATTCTCTGCGTTTCACTCTTCGTAGATTGCTTTCTCATCTCGACATTGATTCTCGAATTCAGTACTACGATCAGCTCCATCGGCGGTTGTTTACTGACTGCGAATCCATCAAAACACTTCGCACTCAATTAGCCGGCGATCTTTTGGCGGTTCCACAGTAGATTAGAATGGATGTATCGAATATCGATCGGTACTCTGTATTTTAGTTAGGTTTTGGTTTCCGCTGCTTGAAATCTATGTTTTGTGGTCGATTTGGGAGGGAAAGAAGCATTTTTTTGTTCGGGAATGAGTGTACTGATTGAATTCGGATGCGAATTAGCTATATGTTTTTAATTCTCCGGCGAATTACAGAGGATTAAATTACTCTTTTTTTTTTTTTTGTATTAACTGTTATCAATTTGGTGTTTAACAGGAGAAATTCGAGAAACGTGCACCGCTTAACCTGCAAAATCATCATCATCGCCATGTCAAATTAATTGGAGATCCACTCCCTCCTCATCCAGTACGTACTCAGTAAAAAATCAACTCCATTTCTCTTTTCACCAAAACAGTTGGCATTTACAAGTTCTGCCTAGTCTACAAAATTTCATTTGTCATTAATTGGCCCTATTAGAACCACATTCATGTAGGATTGCATATCCATTAATTAAATGGAATCCTCGTTTTGTTGAAAATGAAACTAGAGATCAACACCATGACACGAACAATATCTTGGTGTATATGCATAGGAATCTGAATAGTTCTATTCGAGTGTCGAAAGGCAAGGGTATTTGGCATCTCCATAAAGCCCTGATTAAAGTGTCAGTACATTATGCCACATGGATTCATATTCCCTTTTCTTTACTGATATTCGATCTTTCTGATTGAGGAAGAAGATTGTCAATGCGAGAACATATGTAACTAACATTGGAGAATCTGCACATCAGTTTTTTTTACCTGACGTGTGATGCATACAACCATGGCTTTTCAGCACGGAGGATCATGGCCAATGAGGTCAAAACCGAGCCACAGACCGAGGTATAACAACAACCGAGCATCCGGTGGACCTGGAATGCAAGCCATCTTTCTTGGTTCCAGCCAAAAATCAAGCGGCGGCACCGGAGTTTTCCTCCCAAGAAGTGCAGGTTCTGACTTCCAGCCAAGGCAAAAGCCAGGTAACTAACTACTGTACTTTTTTATTAGCAAGTTTAGTTTAAGTTTAGTTTATTTAGTTTAAACAGGTTTGATTTTCACTACTATAAAAGGAAGCAGTAAGATTAATCTATTTTCTTTATATGCTATGCTTTATGTTTAATGTCCATAAATTTGTTAACTTTTTGCAGCTTGCTCCCCAGTTTTACTCCCAGCTCGTGTGGTACAAGCTTTAAATCTCAACTTGCAAGCTTTGGGATTACAGATCAGTCCAAAAAAAGGTAAAGAAAATAATTATTTTAATTTTTGTTACATTTCAATTTCGTTGATCTTATTACAACTGTCAAGTTACGATAATACACTGTTTTATGTACTTTGATCAATTTTATGTACTCTGATCAAGGAACTCGATCGAATCAAATCAAGTAGGTCAGGTTTTGTAGGTATAGATTTAAATAATTTAGTAGGTTATACTGGTTTTACTGTAAGTTGTAGCTAAAGCATTTTTCACATTCACAAACCTTCTGAAGTGAATTTTGACATTTGAATATTCGATGGCTCTGAATCCTAATTCAGTTGAATACTGCAAATACACCATCAGTTTCCATATTATAGGATAGTTCATCTCCATTTTGATTTTCTTTTCTTAGTTCATTTGAACCTGCTGATGGGGAAAAACTTACAGTACTCTTTATGCAGATGAAAAAACTAAACAAAAACTTCGGTCAGATGACGATCCAAGGGAGAACAATAAAAAGGACAATAGCATAGAAAATTCAGACGTTACAGAACAATTCGCGAGCGCAAATAAGATCTCTCAAAATGATCACAGTGACTCTTCCCCGGAAATATTTTTACCGAAGGAATGGAGCTACTAACCAGCCAGCAATCAGTACATGTCACACAGCCTGAGATACATCGTCGTCGGTTTAATTCACAGTGAGGTTTTCATTCATTTTTCACCTTCATTCTTATTGTGTATGGTACATACAATAAGCCATGATCATCCATAGCAAACCAAATCCCTGTAATTACTACATACGCTTCTCCCCTTAGAGATAAAATACGTACCACTGGATTCATGGGCGATTATGTAGACGTTACGGACATCAGATGGTCTGATCCTGATGAAGATCCATACAAAAGCATGTGAATACTTGGTTGGTTGTATTCATAATCGTCCTGTATGATACGGTCATAATTGATAATAACAGACATTAGATTTGGTCTTCATCAGAAAGTTGGTATATTCTCAAACAGAGTCCATCCAGAATACAAGAGTTGCTTGGGCATATTCCGAAAACCATAGACCATGGGTAGGCAGACAAACCTTTCACTATATGTAAACCCCATGGTCTTTCAAATTTCACATTTAGACGAGACCACCAATACTTGAAAATTTTATACCATTCAACAAGATAATACAACACCAAATGGACCTGTTCATATTTGTCTATTGCTCAGTAGACCGAGTGCCCGAGCGCAGTTTATTCCTGAAATTGCCTCGGTCCCCAAATAAGTTTTGGATCCAACCATGCACACTAAACCTGCATTATCGAAAAATAGCAAAATAAATATATAGATACTAGACTCTAGAGCCGACTTTCATAGAAGTGCCACTTATGTTGCCAATCAGGCAGATTGAAAACATGTAATGGGAAGTTCATTTCAGTATTTCACCTTGGATCGAACCTGAAGCAGGGCAATCATCACTCATCAGATCTTCCCTGGATTCACTTTATTCCCTCCTTGTTGATATATAGATATATATATATATATGTATATGCCTGCAAACACCCATAAACCAGTAAACAAAATATTCAATTTGAATCAGGCACAGCATGATTTTGTATTAGTGCGCCGTTTACTAGATATCATAATGCAAAGAACCCCAAAAATTAAGTAAACAACACAAATAAACGCGGTTTTGACAAGGTTGGAAAATTAAACAGCTGAATGCTTACATTGACAGCTTCCATCATAAGAGTTCATCGTATATGCAAGCCACTAAGGAAATCAGACAGCCTGGAACCAAACAGTCCAAGTAAGGTATTGGTAGGACAAAGCAAAAAAGGGAATTAAGGCAGCTGAACATTGACAAGATAAAGGGTCGAACAGAAACCTGATATCTTTAGCTATTACTGTGTCCCCGTCTGCAGCTCCAAGGTGACGTAAAACCACCTCCTCAAGACGTCCATCACGGTATGCATGCTGCAGATATAACAAGTATCAAAGAATACATTTAGTCCAATATGGAAGTTATTCTAGTAGGCCATTAACAATAGTAAAAGAAACAGAGGGAAAAATTCCAACAAAATGTGATCAAGATACAACACCACTAAAATATAGGAACATATGGAAAAAGTCAAATTCCAGTTGAAGACAATAAAAATTAAAATTAAAAAGCAGTGAACCTTATTTCAATGTTTCTACCTTGTAAAAGCAACTACTCCCGAACGGGCATGAGCCACTTCCAAAGTCAAAATACTTGCAATCAATGGACCTGCAACACGAAAGATGTTATGCTTCAGCATCAACTGATACAGCCAACCATTCAAAAGAAGCTAATTCTTTTATTCATAACATATTAGAAATTCAGCTGGCAAAAGGGAAAAATACATGAATGTACGTACACAAGTGCATATAAAAGCTTTACAAACTAGTTATAATACATCATACAACCACATAATTATATGCCAATATGAACATATGAAAATTAACCAAAGCAAGGCCAAACCCTGCTATTAGAAAGAAAGAAACAACTACCAAGACAAGTATAATATAGATAAGAAAGTAAAGAAATGTACTCACTTTAGTTTGGATTTGTAGTTGTCAACTATTTCTTGCTTCTCTTCATTCGAGAAGTACCAAATAACGCTTGGAATAACAAAATACGAAAGCCTGCGGCATATTGGGCAAGCTCTTAGTGCACTATTGACGTCCATACCAGAGGACGGAGAACTGCTTCGCCAATTCCTGATACAGCCAATACAAAATGGATGATCACATTCCGACAGCAGCCCAAACTTCCTCTCAGCTGCAGTAGGCTTTGAAAGGACGCGTTCTAGACAAACACTGCACTCTATATCCTGACTTTGTTTCAATGCATTAAGATGATTCTGTCTTTTTTCACAAGATATCTTATGTTCCTCATTTTCCTTAGGCCTAAAAGGATGCAAGCAATGTTTCCCACAAGTGTAGCACAAGTCCCCGTGAATGTGAGGACATTTCCCCCCGCGTGGACAACTACCAGCAGCAGCGAATGAACATAATGCTCGATCAGCTGGATTAACACAAGTTGATTCCACAACATCACCATCATCCACAACATCGAAACGTCCAATCCTTTGATTCCATGCTGGTTCACTGGAAGAAATGAAAGATTTGCTTGCAGCTAAAAGGTCTCCAGGAGCACAAGGGTCTGATATTGCCCGAATCGTAACAAACTCGGGTGCATAACCTGAAGCCACATCTAAACCATGAGGTCCAGAAGAGCTTGACGAAATCGACACGACTGACTCCGAACGAGGTACTTTTACATGATCATATCTGCATCTATCACCATAAGCACAACCACCTTTTTGATAGTATGTGCATATCTGAAATTAAAAAAAAAAAAACACACACACAAGAACAGCGGATGAAAATCGAAAACTCTGCAAAGAACCCTAAATCAAGGAGAGGAGTAAAAAATGGTTACATTATTTGGGGGTGCCTTCCAATCATGAGCAAATTCGCAATAGTCCCCCTTAAGGCATGCTCCATGAGCAAAAAACTTGCAAAGAACCCTAAATTACCATAAGAATGCAACCAAAATCAAAGAACAAACAATCAATCATCAGCTAATTAAGAGAGTCAAAACAAGCAAAAGGTGCCGAGATGGCACAGATAATCTCCACAATCAACATGAAACTTCAATCAACAATCCAAGGGTACAGGATGAATCAAATTACAGATTTCAGGGAAGGAAAACAGAAAATTTACCTCTTCGACATCAGATTGAAATTGAGGGCGAAACACCGGATGGAAAGGGCAAAGGAGAAAAGAGGATTTCGAGAGGTATTGAATTGGGTTGACGGGGGAGGAGCTGAGGAAATTTTGGGAAGCTGGAGAAAGATAAACAGAGACAGAGGGATGATACCTAAAAGGCTAAAAAGGATACATCTGCTGGTTCAGATTCTTCTGATCTTCACCATGTCTAAACCTAAATTATTTATTTTCGGTTTATTTCAATTGGGCAAAATCAATTTGGATACCCACCATCCAATTAAATGATATTTTTTTTGGTCTAAATTGGACATTCCGCTCTAAAGTGATATATTCATAATTCATTCATTCGTCACTTTTTAAAAACTAGAAAATTCAACAAAAGAGTTAATATATACATTATCAAAATAAAATATACTTGTGGTCTGTGTGGATATTCTTGTAATAAATAAAAATGTTATTGTAGTTATATACATTATTATAGAAGTATAAAAGTATACATCTCAAAACAAGTATACATACTGATACTAGTTTTAAACATTTCGACAAATAAGGATGATTTTTAGACTGAATAAAATATAACTTTTATTGAACTAAACACATCATCATCATCATTTTAGTGCAAAGTAGATAACATGTTAAGACTTTGTTAATAGATTGAGCTTCATAAATTTATAGGATTTTTCGTCTACCGACTTTTTATATTTTTCGTTTGTGCCTTCAAATTTACAGGTATATTGTAAGTTGGATATTGCGAAACATTAATCCTACTATTTTCATTTCCAGGTCAAATAAATCGAATTTTCAAGTTGCGTGAATCAAAATACGTTTGGTCAATTTTAAGCACGACATAGAGAATGTGGAGAACCAACAAGTATTTGAAGGACATGAAAATAGAAGTTGGTAACTCTCTAATCTGAGAAATGTTTGTCTCTTGCTTTCTTCAAATGGTCTCCTCTGTCCTCTTTCTTTATAGCAACAAACCTGAACAAAAGGGTGAACTGTCTCTGTCCCATCCATTTTTAGTTGTTGCATCAAACTGCATGAAATGGATGTTTCAGCAACAAAACATAATCACTTTGGTTACTCAAAGTTTTGAAGGTTTTCTGATTTCATGGTGTTCTCAGCAACAACATATTTTGGGCATTGTGAATTTGCCTACCATTTGTGGCTCAACAACATTTCATGTCTGATTTGATCAAATGCGATTGATGATTCTACAAAATGTTTCGTTCCAAGAAAGTCAAAAAGAAAATATTGGTTTGGTATTAACTATTTGAAGCTAAAAAATCATGTATCAACTATCAAGGTAGCAACTAATATTTGGCGCTTGCATTGGGCCAAAACTTAGAAAAATTCACAACTAGCCGCTCAACTAATGACTCAATAGAAAGAAAGATTACTGCCTTTCCTGTACAAATTCCTTCCATTTTCATGGTGAGTTCCTCAAAAGATATTCGTAAGAAACATTAGCGATCTATGATTGGCGCTACTTCAACCAGGCCGGGTTTAGTTAGTGCCTTATGAAAGAAAGCGCGGATTTCAGGTATGATCCGTTGGATCAAGCGAGCGTACCTGCAGATATGACCAAGGGATAGCATCATTAGTTACATATGATTCCTAGTATTTCTATGAAAAGTGAATCCCGCCACTAAATAACTTTCTGATCTTCTTACGAAAAAGCAAAAGCTTCCTCGATTACATACTTGCTTCGCAGTATTTTAATGGAAAATATAGCTTTGATGAATGTAGAAAGCATGACAACAAAAAGCATCGATTTAGATATAGAGCAAGCATGAATAGATGTCTTACCATGGGTTTGTATTCACTTTATCAAATTGTTCCAAAATGAAAAGTATGCAAGCATGCCTAAGTGACATGGCATTATACGCCTCTGATAGCTCGTACATCATAGTAATGTTGTCCACAGAGATATCCTAAAACATTAGATAGTTTTAGAGAGCAAGGTTTGATTAGAACATGCAATATGCTAATTGCATGAGGTGGCTGTAGCGGACATGTTTCTCACCTGTGCAATTGCATACTCACAATGTCGTTTGAGGCCGTCTAAAAGGTACTGATCAGCTGCTCTAAGCAGATCCTGAGCAATGTCTATACTAACATTAATGGTCCCAGTGTAAATGAATCTGCAGGTTGAAGAAGAAATTGTCAAGAATCTACAGATAATTAGTCAAGCAAAATGTGCAAAATTTTCAAAATTACCTCATCATCAGTTCAAAAATATCCCATCGAATATTAGGAATCTCCACATCTTTGGCATCTCTTTCCTGTGACATGTTATATATTGTCTTTAGCAGTGTCATACAAATAAGAATGTCAAATCGGATGTGAAATCATAAGAATTCAAACTTGCAGGGTCACGGCTACAGTACAAGACTGAGGAAGCTATCATCAGAGTAAAAATCGTTGCTTACCCTGTAACCACCATCAAACATAGCTCGGAATGCGTCAGACGAAGCAAGCAAGCAGATTCGATGAGCAAAGAATCGCTTCCCTAGATAACCAGAAGCAGCAAAGAAACCATCAGAAACTCTAAATTTACTAGCTAGTGTCTTTGAAGAACTTTAGATGCAAAAGCTGAATAGACAACCTTCAACTAGAAAGGTAACGTCGGACAATGTAGAGTTATTTACATATTGCTCACCCAGATACACCTGCAGCAAGAATGAATATAGTAGTCAATGGGCATCCTTTTTCTCAGCATGATACCAGAAGGTATAACTCAAGATGAACAATGAACACTAGACTGCATTTTCTCGAATGCCCAAAATATGATAGATATTCAACTAGAACAAATTGACACTATTCGTTGTCCATTAGAAGTATATTTTGATGTTAGGAGAACATTGAGTTGCCAAATATTCTATTTTGAAAGGAAATGGAATGAACTGGCATATAATTAACACTTACCTGTGGACTTGGAGACAAAGGAGCTGCATCAACTGGTGAGATTAAAGTAGCCTTGATGGCCATTTTATATAAAGCAATTGAAGCATCTTCTTGCTGCTTTGTACATGAAGACCCCAGAAGTTCCAAGAGCAACTCTAAACCTGCATAAAAAAAAAATCAAACATCAATATGAATGAAGTGGCTACATCAAACCAATATCTGGAAAGAAGAAATAGCCTAAACACCACCCACCATTGCTGTCAATGAAAATCCTTCTTTGATGTTCGGGAGAACATAGGTGAGCAAAAGCCAAAACTACTCGTCTCTGAACAAACTTGTCAGCCACGCGTAATAAGTACAATAAATGGTTCAGCACCTGTTAAAAATCATGCGATAAACATAAGCAGGGAGATCACAAGTGCAAATCAAATGCAACATGAAGCATATCAAACTGGAAAAAAAAAAATCAGTATGTTGGAAATGATGTATAATCAACGAGGGAAGAATAATGGCATGTTAACATACACGTCCATGGATCTTCTCCTCTAATCTCTTTAAAGTCTTTGACACACAATCCTTGGTTGGCTGCAAGCAGAGAAAACGGTTATAAAATAAGTCAATTACCAAGACCAAGAAGGAAACAGAAAAAAAAAAGAACAAGAAGAAGAAAGAAAGAAATGACTAGAACTGGTGATGTTTATAATAAACAAAAATGCCAACCCTTGAAAAAACATGGGCAAACTTCATTAAAATAAACTCCACACCTGAACAATGAAGTCCCCTTCTTGAAGTTTCTGAACACCTCCAGTTCTGATAAGTTCTGCAACGTTGTCCTGCAACACATAAATGAAAGATGCAAACACCAAGATGCTACTCAGAACAAATCAAAAGATCAATAGTCATGAAACAACATCAAAATGAACAATCTAAACCTCATTGTCCGCAAGACCATATAGTGCAAAAGCAGCATTATGCTGCAGTGATGCATTTTTGGATTGAAGGAGCCTTAACAGTGGTATCATCCCACCCGACTGAACAATTCCACCTTGGTTATGTGAATCCTGACAATAAGAAGAGGTAACAAGGCATTCAAGGGAGTAAGGAAAAAGTCAATGGAACCGGAATATGAAAATAAGTTCATATACAGATGCTGATGAAGGTCTAACAAATGAAGATACAATAGCCATTCATCGCTGAAAAAGAACTCTCCAATCCTGCCATACTACAGCAAATTCCAAGGCACTATAAATTCCAGCAATTGTTGTGTAAGAGGGGACCTCTTAGGATAAGATTGCAAATAACAAATTCCATAACTTCATACCAAGTTCCCCAAAGAGGGTTACCTGTGCCAAACGACCGAGCGCAAAAGCAGACATTTCTTGAAGCTGTGCATCATCATACTGAAGCATCTCAATCAAAGGTGGGACAGCACCTCGCTGAACAATGTGAACCTGCAAAAGTGCATTCATAGAAGTTGAATATCCTTTTTTCTTACATAAACACCTACTATGAAATTATGAAAGCAATTTATTCACATAAGCAGTCTTGACAAACCTTGCAATCAGAATCAGCAGCGGCAAATTGCCCAAGAAGTAAAGCAGCCTCTCTTTGACTTTCAGGACAGCGGGAACTGCAACCATACATAGTTAGAGCAATCAAATAAGTATGATTCTTTATGTTTCTGTATCATATGAAGCAGAAAAACTATGAGAATTCACCCATATCTGTTTTCATTATATTTTGATGGGATAGAAGGTTAAATTGCACCAGACTTGCTATCAACAAACCTGAGCAATCCAATCACGGGTTGCAAAGCACCAGCACCAAGGACCTCTTTCTTTATGTTGGGAGAAGAATGCACAAGATTCCCAATTACACCAACCTTAAAAACAAGCAATCGTGTAAGGTTAATCATAGATCATAAAATTTTACAAGAAATTAGTGATAGTTTGATATAAGTTCTGAGTAAAAACTTACCGCCTCATAATGTATGGCAGAATCATTAGACTGGAGCATTAGAATAAGGGTTGGTAAAGCACTGCATTTTACAATCTGGAGATTTACAGATCCATCAGCGACCGCATTATTTATGCTGATAAATAGATAATATTGTTGGGAGGGGATGCTCTTCTACCTGTTTTTTGTTCTCGTCATTTTTAAATGCAAGAGTTCGTAATGTTCCTGCAGCAGCTCGCTGCACTTTAGCATCCTTGGACTCTAGCAATTGGACAAGTGGTGGGATGCCACCATCAAGTCTGAGTCGAAACAAAAATCAAGAAGTTAATATGATGCATGAACAGCAACTCAGACATGTTCAGTTACTCACACAGACAGAAAGAAACAGGCATGCTAGCAGACCTGACACGTGATTTTATACTGCTATTCTCATGAGCTAGGCTAGTTATTGCATCAGCTGCTCTTCTAATGGCACCATTAAGAGATCGTGAATTACATCCACTGCTGTTCCTTTCCAAGAGGTCCACAAGACAGGGAAGAGCCCCAGCATCAACTATAAGTTGCTGATGCTCTGGCTGTCAACATAAACAGGTAAAAATGGTAGTTAAGCATTCAACCATCAAATATTGCTAGGCAAACATATTATGCTCTTGATAAATCATAATGGTTTCAAAGAGTTCTTGTAAAAAGATTTGAAGATTTCACATGTTGGCACAGACAAAGACCAAAGGGCATGTTCTGATGCAAACATGATTTGAGTGAGAAGTATTGCATGTTCATCTTACTTTAAAAAACAATACTTCAAACATTTTTTTTACTAAAGACTGTATGCGTGCAAGTACCATCAACTGATACTTCAAAAGAGTTTGACCAAATACCAGAAAAAAGAAGAAGCATCTCATGATTTATCAACAAAAACAGTGGTGATCACAATCAGTTTATCCATGGAATGATTACGAAGAAACAGCAACAAGAAACAGAAACTAAGTCAAATTGATTTCACGAAGCTTTCCAAAGATGTAGCTTCGGAATCTCGTTTAAATAAATCATATAGCAGTTTTAGCAACATAGGAGTAAACTATCATACGAAAGGAAATCATGCACGTACATAACAACATCTAATGTTGCAAACTTCCAGAACAAGATAGCAACAAAATGTGTATAGTTTTAGATCATTAAACTTTTAGAACATAAAGCACCTTATTGATTTCATGAGAACTAGTTATGGAGTTTGTTTCCCCATAGAAATCATGGTGTTACCGTGTTAGCTCCTCACCCAACTTTCTAATAATCAACACATTAATCCTTCATGGCATACTTTACCAGTGCGTCATTTTCACTTGGCCATAAACTTATCAAACCTTCCACGTCAGCTTGTTTATTCAGATCTTAATCGTAATCGTTTAAAGATTTATTACCTACATGGCAAGTTTTTTTTCTCTAAACATAGAGGCCCTTACCAGGTATTTTTCAAAGAGGTATTAAAAATTATGTTGAATATGAAAGTTAATGTGACAAAGTGAGCCAGAAATGGAAGATAAATAACCCAAGTATTGGATCAATTGCTCATATAGCTCTAACATTAACCTGGATGCACACTCAAAAGGCAACTTCAATACTTATCCAAAGCATAACAAAATCCAACCTAAGAAAACTCAAAAGGCAACTTCAACTCTTCCATCAAATTGGGGGAAAAGTGAGAATTAGTCAGTAAAAGCAAACAAAATTGAACCTCGAAAACTCAACAGGCCACATCTCTAGTACCAAATTTGGAAAATAATGAGAATCAATCAGTAAAATCAATAACCTTAGCCGCAAGAAGTCCAAGCGCAAAAGCACTTCCTTTCTCCACCTCGTGCTCCAGCGGCTTTGCCCCACCATCCTCCGGCGGCGCCTGGAGATGCCTCACTAAAGCAGGCACTCCTCCACAGTCCACAATCAGACTCACAAGCTCCTCTGCGTAAAAAATAAAAATATGAAAAACACAGATCTCACAAATACTATAAAACACAGCCTAGAATCACACCAACTGAAACGAACCGCCAAATTCAACTCAATTTACTCGTAAATGAACCAAAATTTCAACAATTAAAAGTCGAAACAAAGAGAGATCGTGAGACTGACCGTTTTGCGCGAATTCGGTGAGTACGTCAGTGGCGCGCTTGGCAGCGGACCGATCGAATTCGGTCCAGGAGAAGGAGGAGGAAAGAACGTCAATCTGAGCAACTATTTGGTCGACGAGGTCCTGATTCTTGCCTTCCTGGAGTGGGAGATCGAGTTTTTTGTGAATATCGCCGGAGTTTTCCTCGAGCTTACGCTTCAAGCTCCTCCGCGCGCGCGCCGATCTGCGCTCGCCGCGATCCATGGCGATGGGCGGATGTACTGGAGAGAGAGGGAGAGAGGTGGTGGGGGGAGTGGGAGGGAGGGAGATGAAGAGGAGGATGAGGAAACGGAGGGGTAGTTTGGTAAAATAATCTCCTTTTCAATTTCTATTTGGATTAAAATTTGAGAAAGTACGGATGAGAATGGGTTGGTTACCGCCTTACCGGTGGGTTGGAGCCTTCTCGTCATTATTAGGGTTGTGACTTGTGCGTATGTGACCATGGTTAAAATTCCGACCTCATTGTACGATTTTGTAGGGGTCGGTGAATACACCACTAATTTTCATTTGATATACCGCTAAATTTTACAGAATATAATTTATTGCGGATTAATGCGGAACTATTATCAAATGCGCTAAAGATTCAAGACAAAAAAAAAATTTAATAGTTGCGAAATTCCCATTCATTTAAAAAAAACACGCAACGCAACTACTTGCGATATGTGCCCATCAAGCAACCTACATGGAGCCTTTGTTTTTTTTTTTTAAAAAAAAGGCATAATTTAATTTTTTTTTCCTTCAAATTTTTTATGCCTTTGACAAGGTATAAGATCCGTAACAAGTTACGGATATTTACAAATGAAAATTAGTGGTGTATTTATACCTTTTTTTCCCTTAAATGTTGTTATACGATTCTAAAATGTTATGAATTGAAAAGAAAGATCGCTCCTAATTTTTTTTTATAAAAAAATGATTTTGATTTTACGTAAAATCCTATTGTATGTAGGAATAATTTGATGTATAATCTCAATACTACCTACAATTAAAATCGCACAAAATTGGATTTATTATCTACGACCCTTTTTTTTAATTTAGGAAAGGAATTCGATTCTCTAAACAAGTTTAGATAAACCGACTAAGGTAGATGGACAAACCATCATGTACAACAAGAATCAAATAACATAACCAAGTAACAAAACAGAAATACACAAAGTAAATAACGTAAAAAATTACATATAATAAAGTATAAGTCATCTACACTATAAAACACAAGTCAGCAGAATACACGAAACGACTAGCCAAAAGCAGACGTACACAGAGAGAACTCAGAGGATCACTAGTGATCACCTCAGATTATTGACTCCAAAAAATCATCAGGTGTCGATCATATTTCCACGACGTCATAGATATATACCGCCTTTGAACATAAATGACTGTCTAGAACAAAATTCAATTATACATTTATCATGCTATTTGTATTTAGCAAGTTTTAATGTTTTTTACGCCATTTTCAAATTTTGATACTGACTTTTTTCGTCTATAACTTTTTTAAAATACGGTTTATCTGTTATGTGCCCTAAGGATATAGGATAAGGATACTTTATTAGAAAAGAAAATCGTAAAAGAAAATGGGTGAACTTCATAATCTAATTTATGAGAAATATTTTTCAATTTGGCTTTCTATCGTATAATAGAAAAACCATTTAAAACAATTCAAAATAAGTGAAAGGCCTTAAATCACCATAAATATTGTGTCATCGTGTAACTTATATCTATCCAAAGTTTTCGTTTGGTAATGCATGTAGCTTTTCGGAGCTTTTGGTTTTAATAAATTATAGTTTTAAATAAGTTAAATATAAGATTTTAATTTAATTAGCTTTTGAAATTGGATTTTCAACAGCTACTAACCGCAAGCTTTTCAGAATTCTATTCATTTTCTCCTATCTGATCAGCTAGTTTGTATCAGCTACTCTATTAGCTGGGTTACCAAACACCTTATTAGCTTATGAAAACTCCAATTTAACATATATTTAACACAATATTATCAAACTGACCCTGAATATTTGTGAAGTAACGAATATCCGTTTTTGAGTTTTGTCAGTTTCAAGTGATTTTTGTTGTATATGGCCTTTTAAAAAAAATAAAAAAAAAATAAATGATCGTCTCAGAATTTCAATTTTTGGCTATAAATCATCACATACATCATGTAATTATCAAGCAAGTTTCAATATTTTTGGACCGGATATCAATTTCAGAATTTTTTAGAGTTCATTATTTCAAGCGATTTTTATGATTTATCCCCTTTGGGAAAAGAAAGCAATAATCTCAAAAATCCAATGCTTGGAACTTAAATCACAACATTTATCATGTAACTTATGTAAATAAAATTTGAGTTTTTTTTTTGGGAGCAACGAATGTGTCATTTCTGAGATTTCAAACAATATTTGTAGTCAACCATATGAAGTAGCAACTATGCACTCAATTCACCGAAAAGTTAGCACAGTGAACCAACAAGGCAACAAAGAAACTTGGGAACTTCTTGGATTTATTACAAATTCACCTCTTTTAGAGTCTCGCCTGTGATCTTTTCCTCTAATCTCGCCAGAGTCTTTGACACCATATCCTTGGTTACCTGCAAGCAGGGCAAACAATTATACAATACGTTGATAATCAAGACACTGAAGGAAACAACAGAAACAGAAATAGATAAAGTCCAGACATGAAGGATGAATTCCCCTTCTTGGAGTTTCTGTACACCTCCGACTCTAACAAATTCCGCAACACTATCCTGCAACGGAGAATGAAAAGATGTAAGCAATAAGATGTATTGACATTCGTTAAACAACATCAAGATATATAATCTGAACCTCGCTGTTGGTGAGACAATATAGTGCAAAAGCAGCATTATGCTGCAGAGATGAATTTCTGGATTCAAGGAGCTGTAATAGTTGCATCAACCCGCCGTTCTGAACAATTTTAGGATGGTTATGTGGATCCTGCTAACAAGAAAAGGGATGAGGTTGCGGATAAGAAAGTCTAGTACTTCATATATGTGGATTCCCTGAAGATGGTTACCTGTGCCAATCGACCGAGTGCAAAAGCTGACATTTCTTGGAGTTGTGCATCGTCATTATATTGAAGCATTTCAATCAAAGGTGGGATAGCACCTTGTGAACCGATCTGAGCCTGCAAGAGTGCGTTCGTAGAAGCTGAATGCACCCTTTTCTTACATAAACATCTACTATGAAATTATGGAAAACAAGTTTTTGACAAACCTTGCAATCGGAATCAGCAGCGGCAAATTGCCCAATAAGTAAAGCAGCTTCCCTTCGGCTGTCAGGACAGCAGGAACTGCAACCAAACATAGTTAGAGCAATCAGAGAAAAGTATCTGTTTTCATTAGATTTGCAACTGACAAACCTGAGCAATCCAATGACGGGTTGCAAAGCACCGGCAACAAGGACCTCTTCCTTTATGTTGGGAGAAGAATGCACAAGATTCCCAATTACACCAACCTTCAAAACAAGCAATCATGTAAGGTCAATCATAGATCATAAAATTTTACAAGAAATTACTGATAGTCTGATATAAGTTCTGAGTAAAAACTTACCGCCTCGTAATGTATGGCAGAATCATTAGACTGGAGCATTAGAATAAGGGTTGGTAAAGCACTGCATTTTACAATCTGGAGATTTACAAATCCATCAGTGACCGCATCAGTTATGCTGATAAACAGAAAATGTCGTTGGGAGGGGATGCTCTTCTACCTGTTTTTTGTTCTCATCGTTTTTAAATGCAAGTGTTCGTAATGTTCCTGCAGCAGCTCGCTGAACTTTAGCATCCTTGGACTCTAGCAATTGGACAAGTGGTGGGATGCCACCATCAAGTCTGAGTCGAAACAACAATCAAGAAGTTAATATGATGCATGAACAGCAACTCACACATGTTCAGTTACTCACACAGACAGAAAGAAACAGGCATGCTAGCAAACCTGACACGTGATTTTATACTGCTATTCCGATGAGCTAGGCTAGTTATTGCATCAGCTGCTCTTCTAATGGCACCATTAAGAGATCGTGAATTACATCCGCTGCTGTTCCTTTCCAAGAGGTCCACAAGACAGGGAAGAGCCCCAGCATCAACTATAAGTTGCTGATGCTCTGGCTGTCAACATAAACAGGTAAAACTGGTAGTTAAGCATTCAACCGTCAAATGTTGCTAGGCAAGCATATTATACTCTTGATGAATCATAATGTTTTCAAAGAGTTCTTGTAAAAAGATTTGAAGATTTCACATGTTGGCACAGACAAAGACCAAAGGGCATGTGAAATTTGAACACGAAAGCTAAGAACTATGAGCAATGGATTGATTTTGTAGATATGATTGTTTATGGCTCAACTAAGCCACATAGATCCAAAATTAAAGGCTCTATACAGATTCAATAAGCACCAACAAACTATTCAATTTGAGAACTAAAAACAATCACTCGCTGAGCTAATGGAAACAAGTGAGGATGAATCAGTAAATTAAAAATCAATAACCTGAACCGCAAGAAGCCCAAGCGCATAAGCGCTTCCTTCCTCTACCTCGTGCTCTAGCGGCTTTGCTCCGCCGTCCTCCGGCGGCGCCTGCAGATGCCTCACTAGAGCGGGCACAGCTCCGCACTCCACCATCAAATTAACATGCTCCTCTGCGCGCGCGCACACACAAAAAAAAAAAGAAACTGTTAAATCGAAAAATAAACAAAACCTCGTTAATTGGAAGTCGACGCAAAGATTCAATGGCGAGACGCACCGTTTTCAGCGAGCTCCGTGAGTACTACAGCGGCGCGCCTGGCGGCAGTACGATCGGCTTCTGTCCAGGAAAAGGTGGAGTTAAGAACTCCAATTTGAGCAATCACTTGGTTTTGGAGATCGAGATCCTCTCCTTGTTGGAGAGTTTTGTAATCCATGGCGGGTAATCGACTAAAACGAGTGCGTAATTTGGTAAAATATTCCTTGTCCTTTTTACAGAGATAATTGGATTCATACTCATAAGTCACAACATACCTAATTTTACATCAATTTCTCCACGGATTAGGTTTCTCCATACAGTCCACGCTCAAAGAATATTCAAAGTCTTTTGTGCAATGTTTTTTTATTTATTTATGAAATACGGAGTAACAGTTAAATACATTTAAATCTAGAACATAAATATTACAGAGGGTGTCTCGTAAATAGTTTGAAATTTGTAATTTTTTAACGTTAATCCAATTTCTTTGAAGATTTGGTATTTTTAAGAGATCCATCCAAGTTCATTACAGAGTAACTGTTTTCCATGGTTATTTTGGAATCGAAATCAGTTGATTTCAACTTTTCTCCTTTTCTTCGCCGGCACGTTTTCATGCATTTCCATCTGTTCTTGTTAATTTGTGCAAAACTTGCCTCTAGTTTATGCGTCGTACAGGGAAATCTGAACTGATTTATGTTGCAGCCATCCAAGGCATCCTCTTCCACATTCACATCACCATCCTCACCACCTGGCTGCAATTGTCACCCAATTAGCCGTTCTCCGAAGACCCATTCACTACAACAGCTGAGAAAGCAGATGAAACGGCTGCCACAGCAGGCCCGTTAATAGTGTTGCACGAATGCTGTGCATCAATTAAGACACTTATTAATCCACCAGACAGGAAACCAATCTTCAGTTCACCGGTTGGAGAATGTCATCAGGTAAATTTTAGTAGACACATCAGAAAACATGTAGAGCTAGGATTTACTAAACAAAAATGAAGCTAAATCCAGGGAAGGTAAGTTTCCTTTTCCATCACTCGCCACTTTACCAAATGGAAAGCTGCAAATGAACCCAGCAAGAAGCACCTCTTCAGGCAAATCACATGACTACTTCAACCAAAGATCCCCTACAGCAAATTCTCATATGTTCTCTTGATTATCTCCATAGGATATGACTTAACAAACTGTCCTGGTAAATGATGCTGGAGTCTTAGTTGTACCTTTCTGTATATACTGATCCCTGTGTTGCTGTGTCTATTCCAAAACTTGATCTCAAGATCAATAGATATTGAAGAACATATGGTAACTAATAAAATATTGATGAACAGGGTAAAAAAAATTTAACATCTCAAATGACACCCATTTAATTGTCAATATATCAAGCATCAATTATGTACTCAAAGCCCAACAAAGGTATATCAGTAAAACCAACAAGGTAACAAAAACACTTTGGAGTTTCTTGAATTTATTACAACAGCAACAAGTAATATCAACACAAGTATCCATACAACTAGATTTTAGACAGAAAGATACATGCGCAATAGAGGAAGAACTTGACATGCTTTGCTTCTATTTCCATTTTCCAATCATGCCTTATCTCTAAGACTTTCCTATTCAGAATTACAAATCACTACTTACCAGAGAGATTCATGTCTTAGAATTAATACCAATTGCAAGCAAATTGACCTCTTTTTGATCCTCTCCTGCATTTTCCCTTTGAATCCTCATGTTCCTCTCCCACAAATCCCTTTCACATATCAAGGTCCTCCATTTGAATGCTACTCTTAAGAGGCACATACTCTCCAAGATACCCACCCAGATGATCGTGCAAGGCGGTTTTGTCAATGCTCTGGTGATGAAAGCTCTTACAGACGTAATAAAACACACTCTGAACAAGCAATCCCACCAGATTCACAATCACCAGGACGCCAACAAGGAACCCTCCCACCACGATCCTCCCGAACACGGACTGCGACTCCCCGCTAACCACAAACACCGCGAAAACCCCATTGATCATCCCGCAAACAACCAAGTACCCAAACACAAACACGCCAGCAGTCAAAACCTTGCCCTTGAGAAGCTCGTAGCTCTTCCTCATCGCCGCCAAGCCGTAGATCGGCTCAAGGACGGATATCACGGAGGCAAGGTGCCAGAGAGCGGTGATGTACACGTGAGCGAAGAGGAAGAGAGCGAAAGAGAGAATGATCGAAATCGCGAGGAGAAATTGGGAGTGGCTGTCGATGGCGACTATAATGAGGACGAGGAGGAGGATGAAGGCGAGGTTGTAGATGAGCATGAGGAGGGAGACCCATAGGAAGGTGTAGAAGAGGCGGCGGAAGACAGAGGGGATGGCCGATAGAACGGAGGGGAAAGACACGGGCTTCCCGGAGTAGATGGATGCGACGGTGAAGACGACGGCGGCGGTGGAGAGGAGAGAGAAGACGAAGAGAAAGATAAGGTAGATGAACTGGAAGAGGAGGAGGAGGATCCATTCATGTGACTGGGCGCTTAAAGGAAGATCTGGATCTTGAAGGCGGGAGAGGATCGGGTGAGTGAAGAGAGAGTGAGCGAGAATTGCGAAGGAGAGGGGGAAAATTAGGGTTAGGGTTATGAGGTAGAAGGTTTTGGGGGAGAGCTTGGGGATGGTGACAGATTCCCTGACTATGTCGGTAAGGGATAGAAATTGGAGCTCCTCTGGTTGCAGATCCATGGCGGATTGCTGAGATTCGGGAGGAAGGAGAGAGATCTGGAGAGAGAGATGAAGGTGAAGTACAGAGGAGAAAGAGAAAGAGGGATTTTAGGGGAGGAAGCGATGAAGAGAAGCTATGGACGTCGGAGGTCGGTGTTGTGAGCCGTTGACTGGGTAAACAGTAAACGTGGAGTACAAAAAATGTGTTATGGATTTTGAAAAGGAAAAATATTTACTCCGTATTTATTTATTGGGAAAATTACAGAAAACCACCCTTTAAATATGGATGTTTTCACTTAACCACCCCTTAAATTTAGAATTACAGAAAACCACCCTTTAAATGGTATTTGTTTACAATTCACCACCCATTCAACTATTTTCGTTACTTTATCATTAAATATATTATATTTTAATATTTTTAAACTCAAATTTGATTGTAAATATATTCACATTTTGAATTTAATGGCCCAATTATATTTTAGGGATCATTGTATTTATTTTTAAAAATAATAATCAATAAAGCCTAGAATTATTATCTTAATTTATGTTTGAAAATGTTTATAAAATTTTAAAACATTATGTAAATTACTCTTATTTAAAAAATAAATAAATAAGAGTAATTTCCATAATATTTTAAAATTTTATAAATATTTTCAACCATAAATTAAGATAATAATTCTAGGCTATATTTATTATTATTATTTTAAAATAAATAAAATAATCTCTAAAATATGATCGAACCCTTAAATTCAAAATATGAATATATTTACAATCAAATTTGAGTTTAAAAATATTAAAATATAATATATTTAATGATAAATTAAAGAAAATAGTTGAATGGGTGGTTAGTTGTAAACAAATACCATTTAAAGGGTGGTTTTCTATAATTTTAAATTTAAGGGGTAGTTAAGTGAAAACCCCCATATTTAAAGGGTGGTTTTCTGTAATTTTGCCTTATTTATTTCCCGATAGTAGGGATCACTCACCGACGGGAAGTCACCATCACCGGGAAATGATTTTATTTTCTTTTACTAGTATTTGTGTGAACTGTGAAGGAAATAAATTTTACGTATCGGAGGACAACGAATCGAAAAAATAAAAAATGACCGTCAGTAATATAAGTAAAAAAAGGATAAAATATTAGCAAAAGAATAAAACACGGAGAAAAATTATAAACATGAAAATATATTGATGTAAGGGCATGTTTGGTATAAGTGTAGTAATCAAAATGGGAATCGGAATAAAACTTAAAAATAATACGGAGTTAAAAATTTATATTTGAGTGTTTATATAAATGATTCAGAGATTGAAAATTAATAGAAAATAGTCTTTTTTTAATAAATGGAGTTATAACATCAATTGCAAGTAACGTCGTGAATTTAATTGACTTAAAGAACTGGGCTCGTTTGGTTGACAATTGAAAAATCTAGTATGTTGAAAAACTCAAAAAGTAGATAAAATATATATGTTTGGTTGAATTTTTTATCACATAAAAATCTAGGAAGTTAAATTCCTCCATTTTAAAGGAATTTAACTTACCTACTTCTCTCAGTTAAGGTTTTGAGATTTTTCGTTGACTATCTCCTTTTGAAAAAGTCACTAATTTGTCGAGATTGGAAGCTGTTGGAAAAATGAATTTTTCGGGCATTGTTGAGAACGATTTCGCAAAAGAAATCCTCATGAACGTGTAGCTCTTGAAGTTAGCTTTCCATCAAGTGCTCGAACTTCCCAATCCGACCAACTCATCTCCTGTTTTGACAAAAATACCGAGCATGTGTCTGTAAGTCCTATTGTAAGGAATATAACCTTCTTTTCCGGACTTTTTTGACATCCCGGGTGAGTGTTTTTTTGGACGTCTAGCCTTGATAGCATAACACCTCCCTAGAGCAAAGGATACTGAATTTTCTTTTTTTTTTTTAAGATTTGAGATTTTTCGTGGACTACCCCTTTCGAAAAAGTCATTAATTTGTTGAGATTACAAATTGTTGAAAAAATGATTTTTTCGGGCATCGTCGAGGATGATTTCGCAAAAGTCATCCCCATTAAAGTTGTATCTCTTCAAGTTAGTTTTTCAACAAGTGATCAAACTCTCTGATCGGACCAACGCATCTCTTGTTTCGACAAAAATACAGAGCATGTGTATGTAAGTCGTATTATAAGGAATATAACTTTTTTTTCGGGGCTTTTTTGATATCCGGAGGGTGTTTCTTGGACGTCTAGTCTTAATAGCATCACATCTTGTCTAGAGCAAATGATTTTGGATATTCATCTTTTTAAGATTTTGAAATTTTTGTGAACTACTCCTTTGGAAAAAGCCACTAATTTGTCCAGATTTCAGTTTGTTGGAAAAATGATTTTTTCGGGGATCGTCGAGGACGATTTCGCAAAATTCATCCTTATTAAAGTTGTAGCTCTTCAAGTTAGCTTTCCAACAAATGCTCGAACTCCTCGGCCGGACCAACACATCTCCTGTTTGACAAAAATACCGAGCATGTATTTGTAAGTCGTATTGTACGGAATATATCCTTCTTTTCGAGACTTTTTTGACATCCCGGATCCGAGTTGGTGTTTTTAGATGTCTAGCTTTAATAGCATCACACCTTGCCAAGAGCAAAAGATTTTAAATTTTTAAGATTTTGAGATTTTTCGTAGACTACCCCTTTGAAAAAAGCCACTAATTTGTCGAGATTACAAACTGTTGGAAAAATAATTTTCTTGGGCATCGAGAGGATGATTTTGCAAAAGTCATCCCCATGAAAGTCGTAGATCTTGAAGTTAGCTTTCCAATAAGTGCTCGAACTCATCGATCGGACAAACGCATCTCCTGTTTTGACAAAAATATCGACCATGTGTCTGTAAGTCCTTTTGTAAGGAATATATCATTTTTTTCTGTGCTTTTTTGACATCGTGGGTGGATGTTTTTTTGGTCGTCTAGCCTTAATAGTATCACACCTTACCTACAACATAGGATTTTGAAATTTTTCGTGTACTACCCTTTTGAAAAAAATCACTAATTGTCAAGATTATAATTTGTTGTCATTTATGGTGGGTAAGAAACTAATTGTAAAACTAGGGTGTGTTCGGCACCATTTTTTGGGGTTAAAAAAAAAGAAGTTGAAAGTTACAATGTTATTTAAAAAAAAATCTTCACCTTTCACATCTTCCTAATGTAAATTAAAAAAAAATCTCCATATCTAAAAAAAACTCAACCTCCAAAACTAATTAAAATAACCCGACCTTTAAGGGGTGTTAAAAATATATCTCTACCTTTTAAAGGTAAGATAAATATCCTAACTTTTATATGTGATGTTAAAATAATATCACAATAATTTTATCTCAAAAAATTTAAAAGATAAATATCCTAACTTTTATATGTGATGTTAAAATAATATCACAGTAATTTTATCTCAAAAAAATGATGACATGCGTAGAAAAAAAATTATAACAAAATGAAACTTTAAAAAATCAGCATATTAATATATATTTTTTTTAACGCTGATAAACAGACTCATCAAACTGCTAATTCTTGTCTTCTTGGGAGTTTGATGTATCTTTTTCTTATGTTTTTTGGTCTGAGGCTGTTCTTAAGAAGTTGATCCTGTCATCTTGGATTTATAATCTTTCCTTTTATTATTGGACAGGACGAATCTGATGAGATGCTTAGCAGAGGTTTTAAGAATCAGATTTATGATGTTCCCCCAGAACTTCAGGTATCACTATATTGTCTCCTTTTAGCTCTCTCTCTTTTCCACTTTGTTGGACCAATCACAACAGTCATTGGTCTGGAATGGGTTTAGCTATGTTTTCATTCTTAGGATATCTCCTTTGCATAGTTGCATGTATATGGGTTAATTTTGCTCCCACATCATTGCGAAACGACAATTGCTTGTTCTCTATATTGTTTGTTTGATGTAGAGGCCTCAAATTTTGTTCTTGACCTTCTTCATTGACATCTCTTTTTCTGAGAAATTAATATGTCAGATTGGGCTATCAAAGAATGCCTCAAATTATGTTTGGAGCATAGGTTCTAGTTGTTTTCATTTTATGTCATAGTTGCTCCAAATTACTTAATTGATGCTGCTTTTCTCTGTTATGTTAGGCTTGTTTGATATCTGCTACTCTTCCAAACGAAATACTGGAGATGGCCAGCAAATTTATGACAGATCTTGTTCGAATCCGTGTAAAATGCGATCAATTTGATTTCTCTGTATTTTTGTATGATGTCAGGGCATCAAATAATTTTTTGCCGCATTTGAAAGAGAAGACTGGAAGCTAGATACGGTGTGTGATATTTATGATACACTCACAATCACACCCATGCTGTCATTTTCTGCAACACAAAGCGGAAGGTATAGTCGATGCATATAATGATTGAGACGAACTTGTGGCTTTTTTTGGCACTCATGTCAGTTATATTGCTCGAATATGGAATTCTAAAATAAATAGTTCCAATGGGGATGGTTCTCACTGCCTTGAGTTACTTGGACAGGTTGATTGGTTAACAGAGAAGATGCACAGTTATAATTTTTTTTTTTGTTCTTGGAGTTATAGGTTTGTGATATTCTCTTGAATGCTTTCACAAAAAATTCTACATCTATTGTTCAGTGAGTCTCATCAGTAGCTGGCTCAGTTGTTCAGATATTTGTTATGTATTCTTCTTAACGATAACACAAATGGAGGTTTCTGAGACGTCATCTCATTGTGTGTGTGGTTAAGCCTGAATTTTTATGTTATGCTGCAGGGCGTTGCCATAAACATCGTGAAGACCGTTGCCATCAAGATTCTAAGAGACATTGAGCAGTACTACAGTGCTCAAATCGACAACATGCCAATTCAAGTTGCTAATTTCATAGGAAGCATCAAAAGAGCATCTTAAGCGTGCACCACGAGTGGCTTGAGATGTGCATCTCATGCTCGTTATGTTCGTATAGCAACACCATTTTTTGTCCTTGGATTGGAAATACGGTACACGAGTTTTTGTGACAATGTGATATCCTATGAGTTGTGTCATGTTGTTTGATACGCTCAAACATTACAAAGTACCAACAAGCTATCAACACCGATCCTTGAAGAAGCTGTAAACACCACAAGATCAAAAGGAGGATGTCAGCTAAGGATCTTGATTCCTGATGATATTCCTTGCTGAACTACCGAGGAAATCGGCATAAAGCAATCTGGTCATGCGGCAAAGAATAAAATTGAGATCTTCAGAGAGATTGCTTAAGTTCTTTTCTAATGACAAAGAAGGTGACTACCTTAAACGTTTTCTACCTCTCTTTGTCACGTTTTCAAGCAATGTAGAGTAGTACGGTGTACATTATTGATGCAGAAAAGGTTTTAACAAGGACAGTAATCCCGGAGAAATAAACGAGCCCGTGGTTTCTCTTTAAAACAAGGAAATTAAAAAAAAAAGTTGTTTATTGACTTTTAGTCTGCATTCTGTGTACTGCTGAAAACCCAAAAAACTGCGGCTTCATCTGAAGACTGAATCTCACTCCAGTTTCTATTTGGGTATCTCATCCCAAGCCCTTTTCCGATCCTGGAAAATATATCCCTTCACTGCAATTGGGGATTTTGGGGATCATCAAGTGCCTAGGGCAGCAGCTCCAATTGAGCTCAAGGTGTAGAGGCGGACCTCTCGAATCGAAGCAGTCCTCATTTCAGTATCTGGGTATGTGTAAAAAAGCTCACTTTGATGCTCCTTTTTTATGGGGTTCGTCTGATTCCTGGTGTTCTTGGCTGATTTCGTTGGTCGATCAAGTGATTTGGTTGAGATTTACCTTGCTTTTGAATCAATTTCATTTTCAGATGGTGTTTCTGGTGTTTGAAATTGATGCTTCTAATTTTCAATTAGGATGTTTTTCACCTCTTAAGATCTTCAAACTGTGTCGCATTTTAGAATGTGGTGTTACCTGCGAATCAATCCTGGGAAATGAGAGTATGCAGTTGATAAAGTAGAGGTTGTGGTATTTCAGATCATGTTATCCATTAGGTTCATCACTTGGTTTTTTACTGCGAGATACATATTTGTTGAAATCATGTGACCTTGATGCGAGTTGCCTTAGATGAGGCTTGAAACCGTCTTTGAATGCATTGATCTATCCAAATCTTAGACTAGCTCTATAGATTGGGTTCAAATGCTTGATAATTGTTCCTGAATTTATTGTTCAGGGCATAGTTTATGCCCCTTGCTTTGATTTATCTCTAGGGGACCTTTATTTTGTGCCAAGCAAAAATTAGGTTTCACTATAGCTTATCGAGTTTGGATATAAAAAGTGAGGATTATTTATAAACCACATAACAATGCAATTGCGTGGCATTGTGCATTCTCAATGATACCGTATGCTTAGCGATCTACTTTCAAGTGTTCTTGCTCCTTAAACATTTTTCTTCCATTGCTATTCATAATATGATGTCCATGACCTTTGTGACTCATTTCTATCTTCCATTTACAGAACCAGTAATTTTAGTTAGCTTTGAACTATAGGGTAGGTTGGTAAAATTAACTTGCTTCAAGTATGAAGGCAGTATAGACTCACAGCCTTTATCTTTCTGTTCTTTCTTTTGCGGATTATGTCAAGTTATTGAACTGCATTTTACGTTCTAACTGTTAGTTGCCATTCCGTCCCAGAAGGATTCAGCCGTTCTAACTACATTTTATGGCTAGAGTAACTCATCTATGGGAGACTATGGCTTTGTCTTTTGCAGAAGGATTCACCCTTTTGAATGCATTGAGGATTGCCTTTTTGATCTGAATTCGAAGGTCCTACAAGTTTCAGAAGTTTCTTTTATTGGAGTTGTTCATCTAGCTGATATTTTGGCCTCTAGGAATTTCAAAGATGTCGGTTTTATCAAAACTGCGCTGTATCACTGTTGATGTCACTGGAACCCTGATAGCTTACAAGGGGCAGCTTGGGGATTATTATTGTATGGCAGCCAAGTCTGTAGGACTACCATGCCCAGACTATACGCGCGTTCATGAAGGTTTCAAACTTGCTTATACAGAAATGGCAAAGACATATCCCTGTTTTGGACACGCTGCCAAGATGCCTAATATTGTTTGGTGGAAAACTTGCGTTAGAGACTCCTTCCAGAGGGTAAGGATTTTAGCTGCTTTCATTAGTATCACCTGATGCTTTCTGTGTAACTCTCTGACTCTGAAAGACGCAAGTAGCTAACGAATTCAGCAATTAGACGGAATCTCAGATTCTTGAGAGTTCCATTCGTACGAAGTTTGATAGCACAACTTATCTTTCTTGGAAGAAAATTTTGCCAAGGCAGATAATTTGCTTGCTTTCGGGATATCCTTTCTGCTAAATTATACATACAATTTGCTTGCAATAGGCAGGATATGATTATGATGAGGAGACGTTTGAGAAAATATTCAGACGCATATATGCGTCCTTTGGTTCGTCTGCACCTTACTCCGTCTTCCCAGATGCAATTCCTTTCCTTAGATGGGCTCGCGAGAGAGGCGTCACTGTTGGGCTTGTTAGCAACGCAGAGTACCGTTACAGGGATGTAATCCTTCCTGCACTAGACATAAACCAGGTAAGCCACCATAATCTCCCAACCATCTAACTCAAAATCTGATTATCGCCATTTTAAGTTGTTCTACTGGCTTTCAGGGGTCTGAATGGGATTTCGGAGTATTCTCTGGCCTTGAGGGCGTTGAGAAGCCAAATCCTCAGATATACCAGATCGCGCTGGAAAGAGCTGGCAACGTCGCGCCTGGAGAAGCTCTCCACATTGGCGACAGCATGCGCAAAGATTACGTGCCTGCGAAAAGCATAGGTATGCATGCTATACTGCTAGACAGGTTTAACACACCCGATGCAGCCAACTGGAGGAAGGCTGGAGCACCTGTGCTTCCGGACCTCGTCTCTGTTCAGGAGCTGCTGAAATATGATGATTTTACTGTCTTTGGTGAGTCCCAGTAGCACCCGAGCTTCTCGAATCCTTATAATTGCTGTGTAACGATTCTCGGTAGTCGTAGAAGACTCTCGGTAGTCGTAGAAGACAATGTACAACATGTCTGATCTCGGCGAATTTGATCATCGGGTTCTAAGGCAATTGTGCTTGTAGGCCTGTGGCATATGTATCATTGTAAGAGCCTCTATATGGCTTTTGGCCTTTATATTAAATCTCATAAAAATAAATTTCGAAATTAAATATTTGTTATCCACAACTTGAAATATTGAATTGAGATATTTCTTATTTGATATAACAAACTAAACCCAATGCAACGACTAATAATTGTCAAATTTGAAATTGTCAAAGTGTGTGTTTTTCTCTGATGACTCCGCAAGCACCAATCGAGGCATCGGAGGTCCCAATCTATGGTAGCTTTGCTGAATACTTCCATTCATGGCGTTCGTCATGCTCTTACGTAGAGCGAATCATCAAGGCGACAGTTTTCTTCAAAATGGAAATCAATCGAAAATTCGTAGTCGATTGCACAAACAATGGCCGATTCTCTTCGAAAGATTGTTACTTTCTTCTGGATACCGTTGTTCGCGTTGAACTCTGGTGGGGCCTGTTATAGTTCCTGATGATTTGATTTCACTCCATGATGCTTTGATTGCGAGCTTTGGAGTGCCCGATCATCCCGGCTCCATTGTTGGCTCGGTGGCTTATCCTTCCGAGGGAACCAATGCGTGTATTCCTTATGACGGTGATAAGATCTTCAAATCCAACACCTCTCTTCCCACCATTGTCATCGTTGATCGCGGAGGTATTTCTCTGGTTTTTTTTTTCTTACAAGCATTTTATCATACAGTTGGTGTGCAATAGGTGATAAGCCATTCAAGTTCAATCTCAATTCTCCTGTTCAAAAGATCAACATATATTGCAATTCAATGGCGTCTGTAATCTTTTAAACACTTTCTGAAACATTGTCTCCTACTGGGAAGCATATAATATGCTGAAGCCTGAAAATAATTTGTTTGGCATCATCATACATATAACAAACAAGAGACCTATTTCATTAGATTATCCATTTAATTTACCTGTTTATTTTATTTTATTTTGCAAATGAAGAGTTCATGTGATTATCTTCTATGATTCTGAATATTAGCACTAATGTTGGTCAATCTTCATTGCTGTATTGTTAGAGTGTTACTTTGCAAAGAAAGTATGGCACGCGCAACAGGCTGGAGCTTCTGCTGTGTTGATTGCTGATTACATAGATGAACCTCTAACAATAACAAGCAATTCACCAGAGAAACCCGAAGATGATAAATATGTCGACAAAATCAATATTCCTTCTGCCATGATAAAGAGGGCTTTTGGTGAATTTATGAGAAAGGCTGTGGAGTCTAAAAAGGAGGTAGTCATAAAATTAGAGTGGCCAGAGTCAATGCCAAATCCAGGCAGAAGAGTTGAGTATGAGCTTTGGACTAACATCATTCATGAGTGTGGTGCCGACTGTGATGATCAGATGAACTTCATCAAGAATTTCAAGGGTCAAGCACAGATGCTCGAGATGGGCGGTTATACCCAATTCACCCCTCACTATATAACTTGGTATTGTCCGCTCCCTTACATTGATGATGGAGAATGCAGTTTGCGGTGCATAAACCATGGGAGATACTGTGCACTTGATCCTGTAGGGGATAGCTATCAAGGGAGAGATGTGGTTATTGAGAACCTTAGACAGCTTTGTGTCCACAGAGTCGCGAAAGCAGAAAATAGATCTTGGGTTTGGTGGGACTATGTGACTGATTTCCATACCAGGTGCTCCTTGAAGGAGAATAAGTACAGCAAAACCTGTGCTGACGATGTTATGAAGGCTCTCAGTAAGTACTGATTTTAAATAAGTTCTACTGTGTTTGAGAATAAAATCCAACAGTTTTCTGGTTGTCGTTTACAATTTCTGAACTGCAGATCTACCCGTTTACAAGATCAAAAAATGCATGGGAGATCCTGATGCTGATATGGAGAATGAAGTTCTGAAAAATGAGCTAGAAATGCAGGTATAACATCTTCCTGCCTCGGTGTTGGCCCTTTGAACTAGCTAATATTAGCTTAATTTGGTTGACAATTGAATTTTCAATCTCTGATACATAGGTTGGTCATGGAGGCCGTGGTGATGTCACTATCTTGCCCACTTTAATAATCAATGATATTCAATATAGAGGTTTGTTTATACATCCAAGTATCTGATCTGCTCCTCTGATAATCAACTTGACATCTCCTCTATGAAATGGTAAAAGAGAAACTTTTCTTCTGATTTGGAAATTCATTTATAAAATTTCAGTTTTAGTGCTACAATTTCTATGTCAGTCAAGCAGAAACCCTTGAATGTTTGGCTTTTGTTCTTGTCCATAATATTATTATTTACATTTGAAGGCAAACTTGCGAGGTCTGCTGTGTTGAAGGCGATATGTGCTGTATTCAAGGAGACAACTTATCCTCCTGCTTGCTCCACTTCAGGTTGGTGACCTGTTATTCTCTACTGATCCTTAGCTCTTGCAGTCGGATTTAGCACAAACTGATGTGGTTGGCATGGCGTTTTTAGATCTCATAACTAACCGCTGTTTCTCTGTTCACCAGACATTGACGATTGCAAGGAAGGCAGCGGTTGCAAGAGCAGCGAATGCAGCTGCAAGAATACGCTAGGTGGATACGAATGCAAATGTGGAGGGAACCACATGTACATGGAGAAAAATGATACATCTTTAGGTACGCGAAATACATTTCAGTATTACCTTTTGCTTCCAGTTAAAATTGTGTTTGATCTATGAAGCAATTTGTGATCTGATTCTTGTTCAGAGACTGCATTGAAAATTTCATGGCTCCTACCACTCCTAGTCCTAGCAATCATGGTGGGTGCTGCTCTAGCCGGTTCCTCATTCTACAAGTACAGGCTTCGGGTATGTTTTTATGATGAAGTTGATGCTACAGCTACTCGGGTGACTCGTCATATTTCCAAAATCTTTATTCGATCAAATTTTCTGCGCTTGCAGTCTGAAAGTGACTCTGCTAACATAGCTATCCTGTCGCAGTACATGCCACTCCACAATCACCATGGTCAGGTAGAATTCTACTCTAATATACTCGGTTTCAATCTTGCATCCTTTCATAGTAAACTCGTCGCTGAGGCCATCGTTTGTGCAGAACCATAATCAGAATCCGCTTCTGCAGGAAACCAGCCCCCTCAAACCTTGAGATGCTAAACATTCAGATTTGATTTTCACAACGACCAAACAGCTTGTAAATACGTCCTCACTGCAGAGATCAACATGGTTTCTGTTAATATTGTAGCAACTATAAATAATGCACTTGTTCTTGAAAGGACCATGAGAAACAGCGCCAAGAGGTTGGTCTGGTTATGCATTATACAACCATGTATGATTGTATGATATGGGATTTACATTGTTCTTCACATTTGACTATCTGAATCAAGATTTTATGTAAGATTTATGTTGTCTTCAGCTTCGTTTCGATTAGAAGCTGGCAGACAAATCCATGTATGTGTGCTTTTTTTCGGAGTACTTGATTTTGGAAAAATTCAATTCAACTGCAAGATAGGCCATAAGGGTGATCCTCTGATCTAAAAAATAGGAAATCAAATCCAAATCCAAATCCCCAAATCCCCAAATCAAATGTGCTACTCAGCCTACCAAATTTCTCACTGCAACTTCCAAGTTCCAACCTATACCCTATGAGGTCCCAATCCATGGCAGCTTTAGTGATCCCCTTTTCCACCACCACTTGTGGCGTTCGTCATACGTAAAGCTAGTTTTCAACTACACTTTTTTTCAACTCAAAGTTAGGAGAAATCAAACTACTCTTCAGCCTCACACCATCACATTACATAAACCAACCTAACCGGAAGGAAAAAGAAACTCTCCAAAACCACATGCCATGGTTGATTCTCTTGTAAAGATTCAATCTTTCTTCTGGATAGCACTGTTTCTGATCAATCGCAGTGGTGTTCATGCTAAGTTTGTGGTGGAGAAAAACAGCATATCAGTTATAGCGCCAGAGGATTTGAAATCAAGCAATGATGGGGCAATTGGGAACTTTGGGGTGCCGGAGTATGGCGGATCCATGGTTGGCTCTGTAAGGTATCCCTCCAAGGGCGCCAATGCTTGCGATCCTTTCGATGGCGATAAGCCCTTCAAATCCAAAACCTCTCATCCCACCATTCTCATCGTTGATCGTGGCGGTACTTTTCTGTTTTCCCTGCCAACTTTTGATTTGTTTATGTCAATTTTGAGCACAAGCATTTTATGAACAAACATTTGGTGGTGCTCCTTATCATGGTGTAGTGTAAATATAAGATATATATGCTGAAACATAATTGACTTTGATGATCAATGAGCTAACATAAACAAACATTTTGTTTTTATGAAAATCGTAAAATAAAAAAAATTGATTTGTCATGGTTCAGTAATGTTGAGATGTGAAAAGACAAAATTGTTCTTTAGTAATGAAACTTATGTGTTAGGCTACTAGCACGTACAAACTAATGAATGAAATTAATCGTATGCTCGCTTTCTGTTGTCGAAAAGATCAATAGTGATCTCATTTCTTTGTTGTTGTTGAGTATCATCAGAATGCCCCTTTGCAAAGAAAGTGTGGCATGCTCAACAGACTGGAGCGGCCGCTGTGTTGGTTGTCGATAACATAGATGAGCCTCTAATAACAATGGACTCGCCAGAGACGAGCAGTGACGCAGATGGATATGTCGACAAAATCAACATCCCATCAGCCTTGATAAAGAAGTCTTTTGGTGACGCTTTGAAGAAGGCATTGAGTGATGAAACCGAGGTATTGGTAAAGCTAGACTGGTCCGAGTCGATGCCTAATCCAGATGGAAGAGTCGAGTACGAGCTTTGGACTAACAGCAACGACGAGTGTGGGGCCAAATGTGATGATCAGATGAAGTTCATCATGAACTTCAAGGGCCATGCGCAGATCCTTGAGAAGGGCGGTTATACCGAGTTTACTCCTCACTATATGACTTGGTATTGTCCAAAGGTTTTCATTGATACCAAGCAGTGTGATTCACAGTGCATAAACCATGGGAGATACTGTGCACCTGATCCTGATGGAGACTTCCGGGAGGGCTATCGAGGGAAGGACATCGTCTTGGAGAACCTTAGACAGCTTTGCGTCCATAGAGTCGCCAAAGCGGAAAATAGATCATGGGTGTGGTGGGATTATGTGACGGATTTCCATGTCAGGTGCTCCATGAAGGCGAACAAGTACAGCCAAACATGTGCTGAGGATGTGTTGAATTCCCTCAGTAAGTCCTTATTTTAGACAAATCTGATGTGTCTAAGGATGAGCTCTAATGGATTTCTTGCTATGTCCTTCATCTGCAGATCTACCTATTGACAAGATCAAGCAATGCATCGGAGATCCTAAAGCCGATATGGAAAACGAAGTAATGAAAAACGAGCAAGACTTACAGGTACATTGTGGACAATCACCATTCTTGAACGCTTATCGAGCTATTTTGTTTGACTTGGCTAATAAGCCTTTCAATCTCTGAAACACAGGTTGGCCATGGAACCCGCGGTGATGTTACTATCTTGCCCACTTTAGTCATCAATGAAGTCCAATACAGAGGTTTGTTTTACTGAACAAATTCAAACAAGAAGCTTAATTTTAGCATTGAATTGAATCTATAATCCAATTTATGCTGTGCTTGTTAAGGCAAGCTTGAGAGGTCGGCGGTAGTGAAGGCTATATGTGCCGGATTCAAAGAGACAACTGATCCTCTGGTTTGCTTGAGTTCCGGTTGGTGAACTAACTATTGCTATCATGTCTTAGTTTGAATCCGGATTTACCATAAGGCATAAGCTGATGTGTCTAACCTGTGTGGCGTCTTCAGATCTCGAGACTAACGAGTGTCTAGAAAACAATGGCGGTTGCTGGCAGGACGTAAAGGCTAACGTTACTGCTTGCAAAGTACGTATATGGCGATTTTTTCTCTTAGGTTCCTTGTTGGTCTATCGATAATGTTCGTTATAGGTTGCTTTTTTTTTTTGGTAGGATACATATAGGGGAAGGGTTTGTCAGTGCCCTCTTGTTGGTGGTGTTCAATATACAGGAGATGGTTACACATCTTGTGAAGGTAAGACCACCTTCGACATAAATAGCTTCCTTTAACAGAAAATGTATGGTACACTTTGCTTGTTTTTTGATCCTTTGTATCAGCCTTTGGACCTGGAAGGTGTACAATAAACGATGGCGGATGCTGGACAGAAACGAAGGACGGAAAGACATTCTCAGCTTGCTCGGTTCTGTACCATCCCTCGACGATTTTACCATCGTTTGCCTATCAACCAGTTCTTACATATATATATCTAACACGGTGGTCATTCATTTTGCACCTCCAGGAATCTGATGTTTCAGGCTGCAAATGCCCGAAAGGCTTCCGAGGAGATGGCCATACGTGCGAAGGTCCTCTATTACTCACAAAAATGCCTCCATCTACCGTTATCTATGTCTATAATACTTCGTTGTCGTTCCACAGATATCGACGAGTGCAAGGAGGGTAGCGCTTGCCAGTGTAGCGCGTGCAGCTGCAAGAACACATGGGGAGGATACGACTGCAAATGTCGAGGGAACCGCCTATATATAGAGGAACACGATACGTGCATAGGTAGGCTTATAAGGCCTCGAGCAATTCCATCCGAGTATTTTTTATCTATGATGTTGCAAGGAGCTCAAGAAAGATTCGTCGCGTTTCTTTTTCAGGGAACTCTTCATCTAAGTTTTCATGGTTCGTCGTCCTCGTGCTCCTAGCTGTCGTTTCGGCTATTGCACTGGCAGGTTCCTTGTTCTACAAGCACAGGCTCCGGGTACATTTTCATGACCATTGTTACAAGAAGAGCACTGATTAATGGCTACAATGTACTAAGTTCCGTCAATCGTTTTTTGCACTTGCAGTCTTACATGGACTCGGAGATCATGGCGATCATGTCGCAGTATATGCCACTCGACGACAATCACAATCAACAACAGGTTGAAGTTCTGTCTGTAGACGGACCTCCCCATCGCAACTCATCGGTGTAAACTTAGGTAATCCGGCATAGTCAATTCTTTTGCACGGAACTAGTTCTCGTGGAACCATGAGGTGGCAGTTCTTGAAGGTGCACACATCGACCATTGTTAGAAACATCGAGAAACAAACACATATATTACCCGAGATCGATCGACCATCGTCGAAACGGCTTATACAATACGTACATGATCCTTTACACTTTGCATAACCGAGTATACAGAACAACAACAGCAATTCCTATATGTATCACTTTCCAATTAGCAAGATTTTAAGGGTCCAAGTATACACACTCTTACCCTGACATAATCAAAGCCGAACGAGCTAATTATTTGCTTATTTATATTTAGATTGTTTAAAAATGAGCCGAGTTCAAACCAAGCCTAAAATTGGACTCAAGCTTGAAATTATGCTCATACTCGACTTTTTAGTATATTAGTGAACGAGTTCGAATCAAATTTTTTTTATTAGTATCAAACAACCCTACCTGTTGATTACACAGTAACTTACAAGAAATTTTATAAATTTATCAAAATTTAAGATATTCGAGCTTGGATCGAACCGAGTTTAAAAATGTACACATATTTAATTCGTTTACTAAATAAATAATCTCGAATCGAACGTGTTTATCAAGCGGAACCCAAATCAAACTCGAACTATTTTGATGATACAAGAACCTAGCTATCTGAATGATCCATAAATGCCAATAAAAACATAATAAACATAAATGGCTATTGGCTCTACATCAATTATATTGAAATCAGCATGATATTTTAAAATCAGTATACATAAACTTAGTATACTTTTTAAAATTAGTATATATTCAGTATACATACCATAGTATTAAATAAAGAGCTAATTAATTAGTCAACTCAAACACCGATTTGGATTTCTATTTTTTATTTTTGGAAGGCCGATTTGGATTTAATAGATGTTAATTGCAAGATAAAATATTTGCATTAAATATTAACTTAATGCAATTAAAGTTTATCTTGTCTCTCTCAACACCACGTATTAAGCATATTACTTTTCCTTTCAAGATCCATAGGTTTATATATATTGTGGTTATCACGTTATTTGCATATTATATTACAGTATTTAACAATTGTTACACATTTTGGTAGACACGATATACTTTTAATTTTTATTATTAACAAAAACTGTCTGAAATGTTCCCCTATTACATTATTACTTTATTTTTATTTTTTTAAACATCACTAGACTGAAAAAAAAATTCTCCTGAAACTTGCCCCACCTAAAGTTTGGCCACAAATTACAGTATGATTTATTTTCAGAATATAATTTCTAACCTAACTTAGTTTGTAAATTAATCCAAAGTAAATGAAAAATAAAAGTAAAAATAATATAAAAAAAATTAAAGAGTGAAAATCTGATTTTACCTGCCAAGGAAAATGTAGCCGGGCACGGGCGCTGGGGTTGCGAGCCAACGGGGCGCACACGCTCCCCGAAATTCCATTTGCTTAGCCGCTAAACCTGGCTTTGCGGTGGGGCCCACCCTCCCTTAACGGCTACATCCCCCAACGTCTCTTTCGCTCTCATTCCTCATTTTACTCTTTTATTCCTCTCATCTTGTCCTCTCTGGCCTCTCTCTCTCTGAGATCTTCCTCTGTAAAATCTGCTTTCGGTTTCTGGGATTTCGTTTGCTCCTTTTCCATCTTGTTAGGGTTCTTGTTCCTCTTTTTTGGCACTATAAATTAACTTCCCCAATTAATTGCCATTTATTACAACCAAACGAAACAGTCATTAATTGGCGGTAAACCCGTCAAAGGATCATCAATTGACAATTCAAACAGTTCCCTTCTCTCTCTTGTTTTCCTTCCTCCTTAATTGGGGGTTAGGGTTCCTGACTTGATTGAATCAATGGCCTTTTGGTATCGACTTCCGAAAGGATCATCTGACTTTGGATTCTTTGATTCAATCAGTTTCAACTGAACCCACCACCACCACCACCAACCTTTCTTGACATCCAAAGCAATCCAAGCTTGTGTCAATGGCGTCTTCAGAGGTGGAAGTGGCTCCGTCTTCTTCTTCGCCTTTCGGCTGTGTCCTCAAAGACCACAACCTTCGCGATCGCCGCCCATCAGCCGCTCATCCCGCCGCCTCCAAATGTCAACCGAATCTGCAGAAAACCCTCAAGGAACTTGTCAGAGAGCACCTCCGCCCCTCCATATCTCCCTCCAATGAGAACTCCAATTCCAGCCAACCTTCCTCCAAAGCCAGGCCGTCATTGCCAAAGGGCCGGTGGCAGATCAAGCGGCAGGATCACAAGGCCGAGTTGAATCCCAACTCCGGTTCCTCTAAACCCGTCAATTTCAGCAGAGACCCCTCGCCAGCCCCCTCCGATTCCTCAATTTCCGGCCTTGTTCAGAAATGGAGAGGATTAGAGACATCTGATCCTAATCAGCTTCTTCCCAATGCACCCACCTCCGATGTGGTCATTGCTAGCAGGAGTAATTCGCAAGGCTCCGACAATGATTCGATGAGCGATTGGGAATCCGATCAAGCCCCGCCAAGCGAATGCCCATCTGGTGCCGCCGCAGATGGCAGAGCCAAGGAGAAGATCCGAGTGGTTGACATTATAAGGAAGCTGCCATTGGCAGTGCCGTTAAAGCAGTTGAAGGCTGGGGTTCTTGAGTGTGGGGAGGGGCCTGCCCTCTTCTCTCCCCGGATCCGAGGCCGGCAAGCCGTGTCGGATTTGTTTGCCAGGATGGCTCGAGACCGGTATGGCGAGGTTGATGCGCTCTCTGAGCTTCACACTGTGTCCAAGTTCCCCAAACGAGGCCGAATTCAGGTGAATAACCGACTGTCTGGAAGTATTTGGATGTTAGAAATCTGAAAGCTCATGTTTTTGTCTGTCATTTTGCAGTCATTGCTCAAGATCAGGCTCTTAACACGCCAGGCATCGGCGTATAACTACCGGCAATATCAAGAGCCTAGAGTATACGAATCGAGCAAATCCACCCGACAAAGGGTCTCTTCTGTGAAAAGCTTAAGGTAAATTCTGTCTCTTCAAAATGTCAGGTTATTGAATTTGATTTCATCAAGTATCATTGGATTGAATAAGAATGCACTGAATGAATGATCTGTTCTATATTAGGAGGAGATTTAGCACAGCAGCAGCTGAGCAGAATGATTCTGGTAACAAAGCAAAGAGAGAAATGGAGGATTCAAGCAGCAATTTGGTTGTGGAGAAGGCTTCTACCTCAAATCCGCCATCCGAAGTAGCAGAAGCAAGCAAGGACATGAATTTAGTCCAGATCGACGATGAGAAGGTATCCACCTCAAATCCGCCACTGGATGTAGCAGAAGGAAGGAATGACATGAATTTAGGCCGGATCATCAATGAGAATGAGAAGGCATCCAACTCAAATCCGCCACCGGATGTAGCAGAAGGAAGGAGTGACAACTGTCATGAGGAGTTGAGTTTAGGCCGGATGAACGATGAAACATCTGAGCCTAACCATCAGGAGCAGCTCAGTATGACAGAAACAAAAGAGACTAGAAACAATGAGCAGGAAGAAGTAGAGCTCCTCAATGCAACGGAGAGATCAGAGAGCGATAAACATCAGGATGAAGAGAACGGAAACTTGGGAACAGAAAGCAGCAGTGCTGAATCCACAGAAGTGGTGCTGCAGGGTACGGCATTGCAAGAAGAGACCGAAGATCTTCCACGAGAAATCCCTTCTTCAAATGTCATATGGCGAGAGAATGGCAGTGATGAGGAAGCTATTGACTATGGTTCACCCGGAAGGACGGATACATTCTCCAACAACGAGTGGGAGGAATATTATGAAGATGATTTCTTCGAATCCAATCCTGATTGGATCCATGACATCTCAAGGCCTCGTAGTTACTGGGAACGTAGAAGGCGGTGCAGGTACGAAGAGATACTTGAGAGCTCACCTAATAATGAAATCCGACAGCTCATTGAGAGGTAAGCATTCATAGAATCGTGAATGTACAATTTTATCTGTTCAATTCACTCATTGAAAGACCAATGTTTGGCCATTATCGTGTATGCAGAGGAAGTGTGTCAGCTGTTCTTACAAGTGATTTTCGGGATAGAATGGATCAATTGATGATATCTAGCGTGCAGTTACAAATGAATCCGATATCTTGTGAAGATGAAGACCGGACTATGGTGGCTGTCTTACAAAGCCAAAAGCAGTCGTTGAGAGACAGCTTGGAAGAAGAGGAAGAACAAAATCAAGGCCATGAATACCACCCTATTGTTACAAGCGATTTTCGGGATAGAATGGATAAATTGATGATGTCTAGGGTGCAATTACAAATGCATCCGATATCTCGTGAAGATGAAGAGCAAAAGCAATCATTGAGTGGTAGCTCGGAAGAAGAAGAACAAAATGAAGACGATGAACACCACCCTGTAGAGGAACAGCTAGTAATGTATGGTCAGGAGAGTAGAGAAGTTGAACCCGTACAAGAAGAAGCTATTAGAGAGGAGGACACGGATGAAAATCAAGACAACATAGAGGAAGAAGACGATGAACAAAGCTTGAGCTACTACCGTGAACAAACTCCATTGTTGGAGCTTCCTTGGAGTACCTACCAAGACCAAGAAGAAGATAGCGTTGATTTTGAGCCAATGGAGTCAACAACTCATCGTCAAGAATCGTTTATCACTAACTCCTATGATCATGGCAGTCAAGCAGGCGTTTCCATCAGAAACGGCTCTATAACAGTAAGTTGATTGCACCACCATAAAATGCATCATACAGGAAAAGAGTACTTTCCATTTTTTCCAACTGCAGATTGATGAAAACTTCAGCCTTTTAACTGTATGGCTGTTCATTCTTCACAGGAAATGGAACTAATTTATGATATAAGAGCACATATGCAGCAAATGTACCGCGAAATGTCAGAACTGCGTAAAGCAGTAAGCAGCTGTGTGGACATACAGTCGAAATTGCAAAGCTCTATTAGAGAAGAGGTTTCAGCAGCTATAAGAGAAGAGGTTTCAGCAGCTATAAGTCATCCAAGTAAATATCCCTCTACCAGATTTTAACCAATAAAATCATGATATCAGAGTTTTCATGAAGGTAACAAGTTGGTTTCTTGGTTACGCAGGTTCCGAAAATTCAGAAGGGAATGAATTGAAAAGGAAGGCGCGGAAGGGATCATGCTGCATTTGCCGTGAAAAGAAGGCTGACTCAGTTTTGTGTACAGGTAAAGATTCATGAAGGAACTTCTGAAGTGGTTTTTGCCATTGTTGGTGCTGATAAAAGATGCAATTTTTTTGAGATCAGAACTCTAAAAATATGCATGAATGTTGCAGATGCGGGCACATGTGCACTTGTTTCGAGTGTGGATCCGAATTGCAATGGAGTAGCGGGAAATGTCCAATTTGCTGGGCTCAGATAGCAGATGTGGTTCAAGTGCGTACCGATTACTACTGACACTTACACGGAAACGAGTTCTCGCTCTTAGAGGACCTTCTTTATCTTGTACATGATGAAAATTTTCTGACTCAACAAACACAACACAACACAACATTCACTCTATGAATAAAGAGATAGAGACACTTTAACTTACTGATTCATTCTTGGTCCTTCTTAACTTGGAAGTCGTCCTTGGCATCATCCTCCTCCCCGCATTCAGAAGAAGGAAGAGAGATTATATACTTGCATCTTGTTATTTCTACTCAATCAGTCTCTTTTGAGTGATGTAAATGGAATAGGTATTTTTGACATCAACAAGTTTTATTTATTGCAATGGTTCCATCTCCATTTGTATCCATCTGATATCTATTCAAACAGAATTTTTTACATTCATTTGAAGTGTTCACAATCTTACTCTGATTAATAGACCTAAGTAAACTAAATATGATGAGTATAAAACATCGTCTCTTTAATCCGTGCAGCATATTGGAACAACAGTAAAAGTAAGGAAAGCGTGATGCCAAACCCAAAGACGAATGCAGTATGTCTTACAAGTTACCGCTTCAATCCCATCATATAGATGGCTGAACAAATTCTCAAATAAACTGTCAATTGCCAAGATACAGTTTCTGTTGCTGGTCAATGTGCTAAACGAATCAGTGATTGTAGAGGAACCATTAGCTGACGAAAGGGTGCTTCTTTACACAGTATAGGAAAAGTGCATAAGCATGCTCGGTAAAGTTAAAGCCTAACAACTTACAAAGTTACAACAACGGAGGTAGAGGATACAAAGCATAAGGCTAAATGATCTGTAAAGATGAATATACATATCAAAATCATGGAAATCGAATAATGCACAAGGACTTACTGCAGCTTAGAATTTTATCAGGATCGCCACCAGATGCTAACTTGAGCTCCACATCCATGTTTTCTTCCTCTCATCTAGTCATCTTCCTCATCATTTTCCTTGTTCATATTGTTTGGCAATCCCATTCTAGCAGAACCAGTTAGAGCAGCAGAAGCCAGTGACCTATCTTAATGAGCAATCAATTCCTGTCCATCACCGCCTTCATGGTTTAAAGCAAAAGATGCACCAGGAGTCTGGGTTTCAACTTTCAACATCATTAGGATCAATTGGAAATTCTGGTGGTGATTCCTCTTGTTCCTCAAATGCTGCTTCAAATGGATCTTTTGATTGCTTCATGATCTTCTTTCTTTACAACATAAAAAAGGCCGACTATTGCCCACCAGAAATCAGCCCCAAAACATTCAAGTCAAAGTGGTAAAACTGATACAATTTTGGATGAAAATATTAAATGTGAAATCAGGTTTGTGGTAATCACAAAATGCAATGCCAATTTAAGAATCCCTAAAGGTCCTAAAGTTCCCTCTTCAGTTCATCTCAACCTAGAGGCTGATATTCCTTGTAATATAACCAGCAAACTCGTTGATGAACCATCAATGCCTAATTTTACTTCTCTATCTACATAAAATTCAACAGTACAGGACTCGAGTGTTTGAGATTGTTTAGAATCAGGGTCAGTATTTGTAATCTCTTCAAGTTTATAGCTCGTTGGTAAATTTCAGTTTTTTAGGTTTTTTCAGTACAGACGTATTCCAGTTTCCTTCAATTGGGGCTTCATCAGAATCAAGACCAAGGAGAAGGTACACGTTAGGCCGAACTGGATATGGAATCGATAGACTCAATCCGGATGGATTTTAACCCTATAAAAAAAACAATGGAAGAGGATCCGGCGTTTAGATCGAATTTCTATCTCCGGCGCGCAGCGAATGTACGGGAGCGGGCGGGAGGACAACGAAGAAGATTGAGGGAGGAGAGATAAAACGAGAGATTGAATCACACACCTGCGACAGTGCGACGGGGAACGGCGGCGGAAGCTTTGGCCGGTGGCGACGCAGGAATTTTCCTTGGCGTTATATAGGTTGTGTAAGACCCGGTCAACCCAAAAACTCGACACAGTGGCCTGTTTCGAATCCAAATAACCCAAAACCCGAAAGGTCACCAAAATGCATTATCCGAAATCCAACCTGAGCCGAAGCAGAGTAATCTGATACATTATTCATTCGTCCCAATCTAATTCACTAGGATGGTTATCTTAAGCACAGCAGAGTCACAGATGATCCATCCCAGTGAATCTTTTCTCGACGAACACAACCTGCGCTGCAAATATTTTCTCAGACAAATATTGTATGACCAGTCAATGATCCATTCAGGTATATATCTTGTTCCTTTTCATATATCATTCTTCTTCGATCAAATTGTCACATGTTGACAAGAGTTTTGTTCGTGCTTAGGTGCAAGTCCTTCTTCTAACATATATATTACTAATTTATTCCTTGGATACAAATTAATTATTCTAATCATAAATTATTTTTTCCGAAATTTATTATCAAAATGTAAAACGCGGAGATGGCTACATACATAACAAATTATCGAATTTTTTTTAATTTGGACGTTATTGATCGAGTAGAGAAGTAAATTATTGGTTATACTTGATAGACAACCAAGCATTGGATCTGGTCGAATTATAACAACATCGGATCGGATTGAACGTTGTGTAAATTAAAGGCAAAACCTTCAATGTTTGAGTAAGTTGTGAAGCGCCTTGTCGAACCTATCGACGGCATCCTCCGGCAAGTACACCGGCAAGACCCTCACTTCCTCCCCCTTTTCATTCCTAAACAAGGTGATACATCCCAAAATATGAGGAATAGTATTGATGGCTGAACAACCATACATGGGGTATCCCCACCCGAAATCCAGATTCAAGAACCCAAGGCGCGATATGTCGGTGATCAAGCACGTATGTTTCTCAAAGGGGAGGCTAATCGTCCTTGAAATCCCCGGGCCAATTGATGACTTCTTGTACTCCTCCATCGTCGTACGTTTGGCCTTCTTCACTAGCTCCACAGTGTAAGTGTAACCGTCGTCATACTCATCGGAGACGATTTTGCCAGCCTGGGAGGCGGCCGTTGCTGTAGTGACTGCGTTTCCGTAGTAGCCCGCTGGAAGCGGAGGGCAGAACACAGGCCGAGCATTGAATGAGAAGCCCAAGCGTACTTCTTCTTCGGGTCCGAACTCAAGACCGATGGTTCGGCAGTGCCACAAGGCGGCCGCGATTAGCTCGAAGCTGGTTGTGGAGCCTCGGAGGTGTTCTGGGATGCGGCCACGGAGGGTGGCAATGTCTCTAGCGTTGAAGATCATGGTGCGACGAACCAAGTCGCTCGGAACTGTATTATTAGTGGCGCCGCCAGGGTGGTTGTATCCGTTTATTATCTCTTCATGTAAAGGGTCGTGAGAGTTGACGTTGAGAAGGTGGCGTTGCCAGACGGGGAGGATCGACGGTGTGGAGGAGCCGCGCGCAAACTCTGTGATGGCGGTTAAGAATTGGATTATGCCAGCTCCGTCGCTCATTACGTGGTTGAATTTCAAAGCAAGTATGAATCCTCCACAACAACCTAGTGACCTGATCGACCAACACACTCAAATTATTACGAAATAAAACCTTAAAAAAAATGAATGATCTGAATAGAATTTTTTTTTTTCCAAATTGGTCAAAAAAAGAAACAATAATTAGGGAAATAGTTAAATCTCAAAATATTTTGGAATTCAGTTAAAATAGGCCTAAATTGCTATTTTAAATAGCGATTTATTATTTTTTTCTTAAAATAAATTATATGAAAAAGGCGTAAAAATCAATAAAAAAAATACACGGGAGCTTTTTATTTTTGTTGAATTCACTGTGCGTTGGTTAATTAATACTGTAGCCATCAACATTAGAACATCACCATAACAATTAAAGAAAAAAAATATAAGAAAAAGTAAGATTTTTGAAAGAACCCAAAAAGAAAAGTGAGCTCAAATATCATGTGTATGATACTCATTCTTACACAATACCATAGAATATTATCCAATAAAAAATTAATAGTGGATCCCATTTGATTTTTACTTCCAAAAAAAATTGTAAAAAGTAATTTTAATGCAAAAAGTAAACTAAGATACTTATGTCAAGTATCATGGTTGTGGAGTACCAAATACTAAAATGAGGTGGATGGGAGAGAAATGACAAAAAGCAAGTTATGGTACTCAACATGAGTACTATGGTTAAAGATGCTCTTAATACACTACACGTACTGTTGGGGGCCATCATGAATAGCCGTGGGGGCTGGGGAGATTGAGACCATCTGCAAGAATGAGAAACCTCTTTCCTCTTATTTTTTTTATCTTTCTATCATAACTTTTCCCTTTATTTATTTTTTGTTTAAAATTATTTTTATTTTTTTTTATCTTTTTCTAAAAGGTTTCCTCTACAACCATGAGAAACCTCTTTTACTCATTTTCAAATTTCTTTTCACTTTTTTCCTTTATATATTTTTCCTTTATTACATGTGTATCATCATATATTATTGTCAATTATTTTTATTTATAATTTTATAAATAAATAAATAAATAAAATTATATATAAAAATAGCAAGTAATTGATATAAATATATTTGATTACATCTAGATCCAAATTAACAAAGTTAGAAACATTATAACATGCGTAAATACTAATCGAGCTACCTATAAATTCGGATCAGTTTTGGAATTGGTTCCACAAGTGATACTCCCTTGAACACCTGGAGAATGCTCAAAAGGTTGTTGGATTGGAAAAAAAAAGTGTACACATTGGTAGGATTGTTAAGCATTTGTTAAATCACTTTTTTAGACAAATTTGTAACATCACTTGAAATTGAGGATTTTTGAGAAGATTTGGATCAAATGACATATTTGGAATGAGTGGGGTATTTGAATTAATTATTGTAATCCATAGTTAAGAAAATAAGTGCAACTACAATAGCTCAAGATGTGGGTATATATAGGGTAAAATTGGGTTTAAATTATAGCGAAAAATAAAATTAAACCAATGGGATATTTTGTTTAAAAAAATAATGAAATATAAATATATTTTTTTATTTCATTTTAAACATCATTACAATTAATAAACATGAATGAAAAAAATAGAATTACTTTTTCATTAAAAAAAGGAAAACAAAATTACAAAAGAAAATATGTTACTTCTTTCTACCAATGTAACATCTTCCATTTCCTTACCTTAAGGTATAACCTACAATCATGGATTTATCTTTTACTGATCTTAAGTTGAGCAAAACTCATGGTTGATCATGCTCTAAGGGCTATTAGAGCATGCGGAGTCATAGCGGAGTCGGGCAACACATCCCCATGATTGGGCAAGAAGATTTCACTATTTTTTTTAAAAAAAAGGAAGAGTATCTCGTGTATATTTTTTTCCATTTTGTAGCCTTTAATTTTTTCATTTAAACTGAATTTTTTATATAAAAAAAGATTAATTCATTGTTTGAAGCAACAATTTAGCCCTACTTTTGCTAGCTAAATCCCAAAATAATTTGAGATCTTGACTATTTCTCTAATTTGTTTTCGTTTTTTGTCCAATGTGAGAAAAAAATTCCTAAATAGGTTATAATCTAATAGAATATTTTTCAAATCCAAATCGACATGTTCAACCTATATGTTAGAAATTAGGTGAGTACCTGCATAGTGAGCATAGGACACCCAATCACTCCTACATTGCAATCAAGGTCACCATAAAGGAGTTTGTCAAGGTAAGGGTAGGGTGGCACCAAAGGTTGCTCTCCAAGTTGTTGGAGACTAACATCGGCATCCGCCTCCACAAAAACCACTCCCTCGGCCGTGCAATCCACTGCCAACTTTTGGGCGGATGATGGTTGGTCGCGCATCCTACCCGCCCATGGATAGTAATACACCAATGCCTCCGCCAACGCATTCTTGATCACCTTGGCGGGATCTTCTTTGTCTTTCATGACGTTGGACACCGCCGGATAAAACATGATGAGTGGCAATTGAAGCCGCGTCGCGTCTAGCTTGTCGATATCGGAGAGGAGCATGAGTTTGTTTGGAGTAGGGCAGGATGGTCGCACTAGCTCTGGATCAATCCTCCTCACAGCGAACTCTGCGAGAGTTGAGTTGAATCGAATCCTGTTTATACCTGCAGCCCTCTTTCTCCAAACAATTTCATTGTAGCCCGTCAAAAAGTTCCCTATATACATATACGATATATATGAATCTATATATATATAAGTTTAACGTACAATGCGCGCAATTAAATTACTTTATACCTTTAATCTTGTCGCAGTGTTTGCCTCTTGTCAACCCTACCTTGATGATTAGATTGCGGGATCGGGATAAGAACATTGTCTTATATATTATCGAAGATATATCGATTCTCAATTAAACTTGAATTCATTTCATCATTCATGGGTACTGCCCACCCATATTTATAGCTGAAAGAAGCACATGGCCGGTGGTGGAATATTGACATTAATTATAATATTGTTAAGACTAGTTCAGGGCAGATCTACAAATTTTTTTTTGGCGTGCACAATTTTTTATGGATAATTTTTTATTATTTTTATTAGAAATAATTTTAAAAATATATATGAAGAAAATATCTTAAATTTATAAGAAAAATTATTATTATTTAACTTTAAAATACCAAATAAATTATAAAAATATTAAAATAATGGAAAATGGATTGAGGAAAAAATATAACTAGTGAGATTTGAACAAGGGTTAATTAAATTCTATTTAAAATGGGGTGGATTTAACCACTAAACCACTAAAAGATACTTGAATTTTACCTTTTAATTTTTTTTACATAACACATATATTCTTGTATTTTTTTCTGGATTGGAGTGGGCGACGACCCGGTGTCACCCACCCTTAGATCCACCACTGGACTAGTTGTATGCCGGTGGTGGAATACATGAGCACTTATTGTGTGTCATGTTAACAAATTTGGGCCATTGAATTAAGAAGATCAACGGATGAGATTAAAAGTAACTTTTGATATATGTGTGTGTGTGGAAGTGTTCTAATTAAACGAATAATACGGTGACGCAAATGAATATTACACTCTATTCATATAAATATTATTTTATATGAATATGAACATATGAATATTATGTTGTGTGATTATGAATATGTTGTAAATATGGGTATTTGAATAAAATATTATTTATATTCAAATAAAAAAAATGAATATGACCTAATATTCATTCGTCTCACCGTTACACCGTATTATTCGTGTTTCCTTCATAATATTCATACCCACTTGCTTGGTTTTATTAATTCGTCCTTGCGTCCTTGTTATATATACATTAATACCATAATCTAGCTAGCTATCATCCTTTGATCAAATTTTTATCCTTGTCTTTACATTAAAGTAACATTTTAATTAATTTTTTAAATAATATTATACTTATTCTTAATAAATATGAGTTTATCAAAAAAAATTATTAAAAAAAATAATATTATCATCCTTTGATCAAATTTTTATCCTTGTCTTTACATTAAAGTAACATTTTAATTAATTTTGGGCGAAACTAATTAAAATAACCCAACCTTTAAGAGGGTGTTAAAAATATATCCCCACCTTTCAAATGTAAGATAAATATCTCGACCTTTATAAGTGATGGTACTATAATATCCCAAAATTTTCTCCCCCACAAAAATGCTTACATGGCACATATATGGCAAAAAATAATTATCATATTCACAAGCGTGCCCTTGGATCTTAATGCTCGAATTATACAAAGTATAGTCTAGATTGTCATAATAATTTTTAAAAAATAAAAGTCTCTTTTGTAACTAAAAAAAATCATTCAATTTAATACTCCATCCGTTAATTAAAACTTGACGTTTTACTATTCACGTACGCTTTTTAAGGTGTTAAAAACTATATAAAATATTAACTTTTGTAATATATTTTTTAAATAATTTCATACTTATTACTATTAAGTATGATTTATAAAAACAATTTTTTTAAAAAATTAATATTTCATATAGTTTTTATCATTCTAAAAAAGCGTGCATAAATAGTAAACGACAAGTTTTAATTAACAGATGGAGTACTTATTTATATATTATAATTAAATTTAATCAAAACAAATATAATAAAACAAGTAAATATTTAAAGTATAATTTTCAATATCTTGATTGTGTAAAATATCATTCAAGTTTAGTAGATTAAATTAGATTGGTTTTTAATTTTATCTTAATTTTTTTATTTTGGATTTAATAAAAAATAAAAAATAAAAAATTTACATTCTTTTATATATTTTTTAATAATAATAATTTACTTCTTATATATAAATGAACGCCATTTAATAATCTAAATAATTAAATTTTTATTTCAATTTCGTAGTAACATAAAGTTTATAATTGACAAAATATTCTTCAGTTTTGATAAGTTAAATCACTAGCTAATTATTTACTAATTGAAAATATGTTATTTTGCTTTACATTTTTTTATTTGGCTTGTTATAGATATTATTGATTTAAAAAAAGATATAAAAAGTTAGGTTCATATTAAATCTAAAACTACAAAAGTTTATTAAATAAACTTTTAAACTCATCTAATTTAATTTTATATGTTTTATTTGAATTGAAAATACATGAGTAATACAATACAAAAAATAAGAATTTTATGGGAGAGAAATCATTAGGATATTATATTACCATCACTTATAAAGGTCGGTATATTTATCTTACATTTGAAAGGTTGAGATATATTTTTAACACCCCCTTAAAAGTTGGGTTATTTTAATTATTTTTTCCTTAATTTTTTAAATAATATTATACTTATTCTTAATAAATATGAGTTTATCAAAAAAAATTATTAAAAAAAATAATATTTTATATTATTTTTATCACCTTAAAATATGTGCCTAAATAGTAAAAAGTCATTTATTTGGAAACAGAGGGAGTATTAAATATCTTCCGATGAAAAAATAGTCTAAAAATTCAAAAAATATCCAAAAATAATACTCTCTTCGTTCACTTTTATTTGTCGTTTACTATTCACACACATTTTCTTAAAATGATAAAAACTATATAAAATATTAAATTTTTTTTTATCAATCTCTTACTTTTTAGTAATAAGTATGGGATTATTAAAAAAATTATTAAAAAAATTAATATTTTATATAGTTTTTATCATCCTCCAAGTTGAACCATCAGTACCAAAACAGTTTCAAGGCCTTACTGGAAGCCAAAACCATGGTTTCCAGGTTTTGGCAAGACCTTACCAATACTGGCTTTAGTTTTACACGAGCTCAGTTTTAATGGGTTTATAATTTCGATTGTTTTAATGGGCTTATAATTTCAAAGCTTCTTGGACCAATATGTTATTGGGCTTAGATGTATTTTATGGGCTAGTTATTTGCTCAGATTGTTTTGTTATTTAGATTGAGTTTTTAACTAATCGAGAGATATGAAGGATATATTGTTTGTTTTTGTGATGAGATATTCCAGGGATTTGATTTGACCATGCCATCAGTCTTCATCGTTCAAAATCAAACCAAATCCCAGGTGTAGCTTCTTGAATGCAGTTTGAATTGCCGGTTGTTCTCCCCGTATCTCTAGCAATGTCTTCAAGTATTCAAACGTTCAAATTCTTTCTACTCGGGCGGACGGCCTTTATAAGGAGAAGAAGAAGATTGCAGACGATACAAGCTTCACCCCAGCGCATACAAGTTCTCCTGCAATCCTTTGTCTCCTACAAGCACCGATCTCACATCACTCTTGGTTTAAACGTTTTTATTTCTTTGAGTGTGTGAGGTTTACATTGAGCTTTATCGTACAATTCATTAGGATTATACTAAGGGTACACCTCTACCTAAACGTATAAGATATTTCGGTATCGGTAGAACTTTGTTTCACTGGTGTGTTTGGGTTGCTAGATAGGAAGTTAGTTTAGAAGAGGGAAGGTCTTCTAAAGGTTGTATCTAGAACTCATAGGGAGAAGTGAAATAAAGTTGTGTTGAATCCTACGGGTTGGATAACCCTAGGCGGGGACGTAGGCCGGTTGTGCTGAACCTCGTTAACAATTCGCGTGTCCTTTACTTTCTGCGCTTTATCTTTATTGTTTACGTTTGCCTTGCTTATTATTCGTTATTTCTTGTCTTAACTTGTTTCTGCGTTTCAGATAAGGTCTTATCTCTGGCGGTAAGGTCTTACAGTTTCGGTTATTGCGAAAAGTTGCCATACTCTATTCTTCTCCCCTTGCTAGAGTATTTGTTAGCCTTTTATCTGCCTATTCCGCACTTCACTATATATATACAATACTTAATTAATTCAAAATACTTTGTGCTTACGTGGCTCGCTCTCCACCCTTCTCTTCCTTCCGTCCAATCACGTTTTTTTTTATTTTCTCAACCAAATTAAATTCAATCTAATATAACTATTGGACTTAACTCAATTTATTTCCTAACTATCTATATATATATATACTTAATTTGGAATACTTTGTACTTACGTGACACGCTCTCCACCCTTCTCGGAGTTCTCTTCCTTATGTCCAATCACATTTTTTTTCCTATTATTTTTTTTTCATTTTTCCAACTAAAACTCTATTAACTAACTATTGAACTTAATTCAAAACATTAAATTCAATCTAATATAACTATTGGACTGAACTCAAATTTATTTACTATCTATATATCTATATATATACAGTACTTAATTCGGAATATTTTGTGCTTACATGGCGTGCTCTCCACCCTTCTCTCCCTTATGTTCAATAACGTTTTTTCTTTTTTTTTTCTTTAAATTTTTTTTTCATTTTCTCAACCAAAACTCTATTAACTAACTATATATAGAACTTCATTCAAAACATTAAATTCGTTCAAAACATTAAATTCAATCTAATATAACTATTGGACTTAACTCAAATTTATTTACTAACTATATATATATATATATATATATATATATATATATATATATATATATATATATATATACTTACTAGTGTAAGTCCCGTCCTGTGCACGGAGAATATATTAATATAATATTATAAATAATCTAGATAGCTTCTAATAAATAAAAAATAATAATCTAAATATAAATAATTTTTCCTACCAAACATATTATATACAAATAATTTTTTTTCTAATCTATCGTTAATTAAATCTCATGTCCGATCGAGCAACATTGATAATTTCTCCACTCAACAATGTCCAATTCAACGTTGCATAATGTCGGTTTCAACATTATTAGACAAAAAAGTGTAAATTAAAGGTAAAACCTTCAATTTTTGGGAAAGAATATATCATTGCTTGGTTTAGCAAATGGATCAAAAAGGCAATTATTTGATTTTAAATTTAACAATGAAGTTGAATCGATATATAAATCCGATCCAGACATATGATGAAATAGTGCATTGCATATAGATGCAGCTATTAGTTTTAGATAACTCTATACGTACGTTGTTCTCCATTTATTGTACGTACGTTGTTGGTGGTGGTTGTATTGATTGCCGGTAGTTATCGATCAGATCTGTTGGAGGGGAGAGGACGTGTTTCCTCTCTCATCTTGCATTTTTTTCCCCAAAAGATTTGGTGGACAGAGTGATGACTGTTTCTCCATGTTGGTGGTAGTGGTGACTATTAATGTACAGTACAGTGATGACAGTTTCTTCACTTGTTACAAGAATGCATAGAATTTTCTAGTTATCTGGCTCACTTGATATTTACATGAATGTTCTTTCTAGGCAATTGCTTTGAATTTTCTAGATGGTGGGCTGAATTTATGGCCCAAAGTAGAGATATTTCTTAGCCCATCAAGGAGAGAGCCCAACAGAATTCCATCTCCATTTGTATCCATCTTATATCTATTCAAACAGAAATTTATACATTCATTTGAAGTGTTCTGCTTACAATCTTACTCTGATTAATAGACCTAAATAAGTAAGCTAAAAATGATGAGTATAACATCGTCTGATTAATTCGTGCAACATGTTCCTACAGTCAAAATCAATGAGAGCTTTTGTGTAACAAAGGTAGAAGTAAGGAAAGCGCGATGCCCAAACTCAAAGACGATTGCAGGATGTCTTACAAGTTACTGTTTCAATCCCATCATATAATTATAGAATATAGATGGCTAAACAAATTCTCAAATAAACTCAGTCACCAAGATACCTGATAGAGTGTATACTACCCAGAAGGGTATTTCTATAATTGCCTGTTATGTTGAGTTGTATAAAATCAAATGAGAACAAACAAGTTGGAATAACAAATTTTAGTTGTTTCTCATTTTTCTCTCTTTTCTTCGTCACAATCAAACATGGTATCAAAGTCAGGTTTGCCTTAACCGTTTCTGTTGCTGGTCAATGGTCTATTGTAGAGAGGAACCCTTAGCCGATGAAAAGTACGTTCAGTGCTTCTTTACAGAGTATAGGACGAATGCATAAGCATGCTGATTCATTATTGTCACTACTAGGAAAACGTATAATTTTCGACGCTTCTATCCCGACGTTTTGTGTATGCGTCGCTAATTTTCGACACCTATAGGCGTCGAAAATGACCTGACCTTTAATTTTAATAAAAAAAATAAGTCAGATCCCCCAAACCCACTTTTACACCCGCGTTTTCCCAAAATTGAGTCTCCATTCATCTCCTTTCTCCTCCTCCGCACTCCGCCTGTCCCTCGTAACCCTAACAATCCGATCTCTGACTTCGAATCGCCATTCGCCAGCTTCAAATCACTGGTCTCTGGCTTCGAGTGTAGATATTCGGCTTCGACGATCTCCAGCTTTGAAGAAATTTGCAGTTTGTTGGAAAGAGAAATTTCAAGTGATTGAAAGATAGAACTGGCAGTTTGATTCCTGTCGCCGGCTTCGAATCGCCGTTCTCCAGGTTTGAATCATCATTCTTCGGCTTCGAGTGTAGATCTTAGCTTCGTCGAGTGTAGACCTCCATCTCTCACCCTCTCTCTTCTCTGATTTTCCAGATCCGAACGGAGTCTTCTCCAAATGGAGTTTAGTCCTCGATTTTTTACATATCCGACATCGTAACCGATTTCACTTTCAATTTTTGTGCATTTATCTGATGGATTTCGAGTAGGAAGGTTGCAAATCCAAGTCTGATGCCCAATATAGCAGCAAGTGAGTTTTGTTTTGTGTTTTTTTTCGATTTTGGAAAACTAGATCTGCCAATTTGTTATTCCAAGGGTTTAATGGAAGATTTTGGTGTGCTTATGTATTTTTTAGGAGGCTGTTGAAGACTGGAAAGTAACAAAGGATCCGAACAAGCCTCCAAGTGCGTTCTTCGTTCTCATTTATGTTGTTTTAATTTGCAAATGCCTATTTCTTTTTCCATATATATCTGATTCTGCCCTGTTGATTGAAATTGTAGAGTGTTTTTATTTTCAATGTTTTTTCTCTCTATTTCCTTGATAGGGAGGAATTGAGAAAGTTATTCACTTATTCAAGGAGAAGCATTTAACATAAATTAAGAAAACTTACAACAATTTGAAGAGCATATTTGGGTGTTAGAGGTTGATTCTCTTGGTTTTCTTTAATGATTTTCTGATACTTATCAGTTATCATTCTTTGTCATTTCTTTTCATAATTCATAGACTCTTGAATAAAATCCAACTGATTGGCTCCTTTCTAGATAAGCTTGGCTATCTACCAAATCTCGACAGCTTACAAAGCACTTGTAAGCTGACTATTGGATTTCAATCTCTTGCTTTTTCTGGGTGAGATTTTAGTCGTTTATGTAACTAATAATCTTTAATACATAAGTGGAGCTCTAGTTTTCTATCCTAGATTGTAAACCACTGCAGCCTTCTTGACAATAACAACTTATCAGGATCCCTTCCGCCAGAATTCACTGAGTTGCCAAACTTGTTGATACTATGTTTCTTGCTTCTAAAACTTATCTAATATATTTAAGTGTTCTAATGTCTAGTGACTAGTACCCTACCTCTGAAATTCTGTTGCTTAAGTTGTCTAATATATTTAAGTGCTCTCCTATAATATATTGGGAAGTGGTGTCATTTATTGCGTATTGCTAAAGGATTTCATATTCCTGTAGATGGTAACAAAATTTTCGAATTATGTCTAATGGTATGGAAGATTGGGATTGTGTTTATTTGCTTTAAAGATGTTTGATGCTCCTGATCAGATATTAAAGGAAAGTTTGAGATTGAACGTGTAATTGCTAGTTGCTACAAAATTTGAACTTCTGTCACCAACTCCATCTATTGCACTCCCATTGTATTATTGGAATAACTGAGCTTTTTGCATTCAGTTCTCACAGATAAGAGAAGCTGCTGGATTGTTCCGGCTAGACATTTGAGAAGCTTGAAGATCACTGAGCCCTTTAGCTACCCTCCCGTTAACAAGCTCAAAGATAAAAGGGTAAACCTTTAGACTACTAGCTTGTTTTGTTTTAGTTTTATTTTCTTTATATCATCATCAAGTCTATTAAACTAATCTATGTTTCTAACAATTAAATAGTATCCGTTTTGGTTTATTTTTTGAGGACTTGCACTTGTTTCATTCTCAAATTAGTGCTAAATCTTGTAGTTTAATACAGCTTTGGTTCTCATCCTTAAACATTAGTGCTATCATATAGCTGGCTCTCAAATAACAACCCAATCTTTTGACTCAACTTTGATGTTTTGGACCTTTTGTTATCAGGTATATCAATTCTTGTTGCAACACCTGGGCGGTTACTAGATCACTTAAAGCACACATCATCGTTTTCACATGCTAATTTGCACTGGCTAATATTTGATGAAGCTGATAGGTAATGTACTTTACAAGTCTCATTTTATGACTTGCTTTGAATATCTTGTTGATATATGTTTCCCTCAGTGTCATTATTAGTGCAGTTCTTACTAGCAGAGCTATATTTCAGAGAATGAAGAACTATATTGTTGGTTCGTTCTTCCTGTTTCTTCTGTTTCAATATGCATTTAAACCTCTATATATGTCTAATATATGTCTAACCTTTCGCACTTTCCTGGTTCAACAGATCTATGCAGTGCCCATCACAATCCGTATTGTGATGGGCATGATTGCTTTGATTTGAAAGTTCTATTTTTCCCCATTTATGGTTCTTATCATTGCAGTCCTGAATGATGGTAAGATACAGTGATCTAAGAAAGATTACTTCATTCTCAATACCACTATAGCAGTAAATTCTCTGGACTTTTTAACTTGTATGTTTTTATACTACTAGGAACTATCATGACCATTTTGAACTCCTTGTCTAATGTTTTGCTTGCTTGTCCATTCTTTGATGGATGATTGCTTTCTGACTTTTTTTATTCTTTGATGGAGGATTTCACTTGTTAGCTTTTCAGCTGTTCTGCAGGTGCTTGCTGGGCTAGATTTGTAAGTGGCTTCCCCTCTTTCTTGTTCCTTTACTTTTTATGTGGACATTTGTGATTGAATCCTTTCAATTTTATAATTTTAGCAGAAATTTCTTTGCCTGTATCTTTCATGAATGGTACATTCTGGAGCCTTTGAATAAAATAATATGTTGTCATTATTTTCAGAGTCCTGAGGAGCTGGTTTTGTGAATGAGAATGCCATGAAGTGTATTGGTAAGGTCAGAGATAAGTTTGTGAATGGAATGACCAAGATGAAGGAAAAGACGTACTGGTTTTGTTAGGGCTTTTGTGAAGGAGCTGCCTTGAAGTTCTTGTTCAACAAGTATCTATTTTGCTCTGCAAGTGTTGATGTGGATGTGTATTGTGTATATGATAAATTGATGTTTCGAAAGTGTTTCAGCTAACTATAAAGATTATTAGAGGTTATATGGTTTGATTTCTAAATATTAGTATGCTGATGGTTAATTGGTGCTGATCAGGTGTATTGTGTACGTACGTAGATGATAAATGGATGTTTTGAAAGGGTTTATTTTGCTCTTGCTACCCATACTGATGGTTTTATTGTGTATATTAAATGTTATAATATATATATATAATAAAAACAAAAATATAAATATAAGCCATTTAATATACTAGTGGCTGGGGCGTGCTACGCACGCCGCCTTGGGTTTGAGCTACGAGCTCTTCCTCTTTCGATAATTGATTTCTTTCATTTGATTAGCCTAATATGCACTCGAAACCTTTGGTTTTAGGAAAGGGTCACTATATAACATGCTTTGTTTCCTCGCTAAACTATCATACACACTTGAATTATTACCAATTATACGATTTACCCATCGCAACTCGAACAATTGTGACTTTTACATGTTGATTCCAAACCTTCTTTCCAGCGCAGTATTCCATCATGTGTCAGCGACTCTCCTCCTTGCACCAAATCATGAATGAAACTAACTGAAGAACATCAGTAACGATGGAGTTAGCGAAAGGAGAAGAATCCGAACACACAAAGGAATATAAAGCCACCCTTTCCATCTTTTTATCTCATCTACCTAACTATATTCTCTTCACATTCACTTACTTTCCCATGATGTATGTACAATGCTGTGATTAGTTTGTATGTAATGTGATTGCTTAGAGAAATAAATTGGCCCCTCTATGCATCCATTTCTCACCACCGGCTATTGAAGAGTCTGACTTGATCCAACCCGAATTAGATAGATTCTTACTTACAATGCTTCCAAGCGATACCAAGATGGCCCCGAGGATGCTTGCCCCTTCTTTAGCCTTCTGCTGGTTAGTTAAGGGCGGTTCCTTCACTTTCAAGCTACTTGAACCGATCCTCTCCCTGACGCTGTCAATGGTCTTGTTATCCGGGAGGAAGCCCTCTGAAATCCGTCAGATAGAAGATGTGTGCGGCCAAATCCCCACTTGTCAATATCTCTGCCTTTGTTACATTCAGGCCATTCTCGCGAAACGTCCTGGTCACTTCAGCCAGTAGGTATGGCTGATCCTTGGTGGATAGTTCTAGCCTCACACCCTGTTAATCATACCAATTGCGAATTAAAATCTTAGGAACTGCATCGATGTAATGCGTATTCATTCGAGGACACAAACAGATTGAGTAAAACTCTAAAGTACCAGAGATGTTCTCCTTGCAATTGAAGCATTTAAACACTGTAAGATGCGTTTCTCTTCTGTTTTTAAGCTAATGGGGTACCGTCTTTATGCCTAACATAGAAATCCTATTATAACAACAAAAATGATGGAATGAGTTGGAAACATAACAAAATTATGTTAAACAAGTTACGTAAATATAAGAATCAGGCGAGAAATAATACCAGATAAACGTGATTCCCTTTCTTGTTAGAAGTTTCATGGAAAACCACATAGCCCATATAAGTCAACATACAAACATCAAATGACAGCTTCATCCGATCCTTGCGTACTCTTGTAGAAACAACTGCATTAAGCAACTGATTTCTACTAATACAGTTTTTTGCTTGATGAATGCCTGCTTAGTTGGTTAGGAGATTGATTCATCTATTTCGCATCTCTAGTTTGACACTGATTCATCTATTTCTACAGCTAAAGAACTTGGATTTTTTAGGCGGTTGATTGGATAAGCCATTTACCCAAAAGGTGGACTTGTGGTGGTGGTTCTCTTTCTTATTTGAAGGATCCAGTTATGCATTCCTTGCAGTTGGGCTGCACCTTTTGTTGCACCATCCAACTCCTTTTCATATTTCTTTTGATGCTACCTTCTTTTCTTATTCCTCAGCGGAAGCTGAAGACTTCTTCCTCTCCTCCTTTTTCTTATTTACATTCTTGAAATTTGAAGGGGCTACATCCTTTTGTCTCCGTTATCAACACCGACTCCTCTCTGAGCTCCACCTTGTTCCTCTCATCCACCGCCTACAAGTTAGGTTTCATAATAAACAATTCTCATAATGAAATATTTTGGTCTAGGTCTGGGTAAATAAACAATTCTCATAATGAAATATATGTATTGAGCACCTTTAATGCGTCATAAAATCTCATGTCATGTTGGGTTGTGTAAAGCTGGCAGATTTGGCCTTACATTCGGCATCAGGTCAACACTGGTCAGATTACTTCGTACGCCACATAATTATAATTTTGCAGTTCAGTTTTAGGATGTCATCATGATTTTTAGCTCTACTGAATTTTCATTTGGAAATTCATATTTACACATTTTGCAGTTCAGATTTAGGATGTCATCATGATTTTTAGCTCTATTGAATTTTCATTTAAAAATTCATATTTACACAGCATTTTGTTAAGTTCTACAAACTATACCAGTAATAATATTCTTAAGGCAGTTGGATCTTATTTTGCCTGTTCTATTATCATTAAGTGAACTTACCTGGTTTAGGCATGTGACTTTTAGATTCATGGTGTCAAATTCTGTTGTATGTTGCTCAAGAAGGATGTCGGTTTGTATGCAACAGTCCCAAAGGCGATCAACCGCATTTACAAGAGCTTGTAAAGCATAATCTTTCAAGTTGTCTAGTACCCTAAATACATATATGAGGGAAGAAGACTATTAATATTAAGCAAAAATGAAGGCACTTTCCATGTATTCATGGTAAGATAAATAGGATAGAAGAGTAGGCTTACATTTGTTTCTGCTCACTATGAATGTAAGACTTATCACAATATTCAGTAGCAGAATATAGATGTGGGCTCAAATTCTTGAGTTCCTACAAAATCCAGACATAAGGAGGCTCGAACTTTAATTGATCGAACAAATTGAAAGCATAAAAACAAGCTACCAAATGCAGAAATAAGCTATGGGTTGAAAACCAATAAAAATAATGTGTTATACTTGTTAAATCAAATCTAATACATGAAAATGAAAAACAACTGTCGAATGAACAAAAACATTTTACTTAACTCAGTCTAGGCCAGTGGTCACACAATTTTCAAAATTATCAGAAAGTAGCACCGGTCGCATGCATCAAAATTAGAAAATATTTAAATTATGAAACCGCAAGTTAAACGCATCATATAAAAAAATTGCTACACACATTATTGAATTGCAACATGATCTACTTCCAATTACCATATCAAGTCAGTGAAAGAGTTATGCTTTAATATCCATAGTCCATACCTCAAACTTATTCCAAATTTCAAAGTTCAGACACGACCTTCAATGTTCATCAAATGAACCAACTCAAATACTTCAAGAAATCTATGTGATTCATAAGCACGAGAACAATCTAGGAGGAGCAAAACTTGTATCAATTAAAATCAAAATATAATTTCTTTACCTTGAGAAAAGAGCATGTACTTGACATGGAATTTCGCGGGAAAATCAAAGGCGGTATCTTTTTGGTAGGTGAATAGTTATTTCTTCCAATTTCAAGAGAAATCAATGAAGATCCAGTTGAGAGACTCACCTAAAGGAGCGATTGGGTAGGCTGCACGTGGTGGGGAGAAGAAGAGATGGGGAAAAGAGGACAACCAAGAACACTCAGGAGGAGCTTAAGATCGGACCTTTTGTGAAAGAAGAGGGAGAAATGGGACATGACCCAGCTCTTCCATTGATGGTTTCTCTTGAGTGCTTGTTAAGGTGTTCCTCATTCACTGGCTCTTCAGAGAGAGGAGATAAGCGACTCATTTGAATGGCTGGCTATTCACGAGCACTCACTACAATTACCTAATGCCAACATATAAATTTTAGAACCAAAAAACCAGCAGAAATTCAACGCACAATTTTTTTTTAATTCAATAAACACCTAATTTAAGAGAAGAAAGCACACAAACCTAATTAAAGAGAAGAAAGTGCAGATCAGAGGCGGCATGAACATACCTAATTGAAGAGAAGAAAGCACAGATCAGAGGAGGTAGATGTTTGATATCAGAGGAAGCATCAACGCGAAAACCTCACAATAAACCCACGCACAATCATATCAAAAACAAAACTATCTTTTAAGAACCAGTCATTAAAATCGTTTTCAAATCGACAATCCAGGTTGGAAGGTCAAACATCTTCCTACAACTCCAAATAACAAGTTGATCACTTTCTTAGCAGTCACTTTCAAAACCAAAACAAAGATTACATAATTAAGCAATATTTAACCATATTTAACAATCTGAATTGGATATCACTATTAAACAATCACTCAAAATCAGGAGCCCTTCAATCTCCAGTTGAAGAAACGATCAAGTTGATGGATCAATTCACTTTACAGCATTGACCACAAAACACCAATACACAGTACAAACCACTTTCAATATTTTATAAAAAGCAAAATAAAAAAATTGCTTCTTCCATCCTGCATGCTCAAAAGAAGATAATATTCTCAAAGATGTGGCTTTTTTCCTTTACATAACTCACTTACAGCAAAGGAAGAAGTGAATAACACAACATTTTGAATTATTGCTCAATCAAATCCCTAACATTGCAAATTGACCAATCACAAAATGAAGGGAGAAAACTAATTGCAATACCCTACAAGAGCTGAAAATTCCATTGACGACAATCCATAAGGGTATCAACAAACTCTGATGAGGTACAACGATTAACGAACCTCGTTTTGATCCCAGAGATCCTTGAAGAGTACAGATTCGATGGCGGCCGTAAGAATATCAAATTGGGCGATGCTAAGAAGTTCTCATTCAGTTAACTCAAATCACTAACCTGACATCAAACTGAATCACAAGCCCCCAATTCTGATTAATCGCAGTTGACATCTCTTGAATAAAAAAAGGATAAGCTCAAATCCCCTAAATTGAAATCATGTTTCGATCAATAGACTGAAAAATCTAGAATAACAAGAGAAAACAAGAAGTGGACCTTCTAAAAGATCAAATTTACGAACCCTAATTCAGAAATAAACAAACCTGTAGCCCAAAAAAAAAATTCAAAATCAATTTCTGTCAATCATAAAACATAATTCAAGAATTCAATAGAAATCATAATCATAGAGGGAAGCAAAAAGACGAAAAGAGAGAGCCTGACCTTGATTTCTGCGATTTCGAATCCTAAGGACGAACCAAATCGGTTGTTGGAGTATGCTCAATGAGAAAGGTTTCACACAAGCTGTAGAAGAAGACAACAGATATCAGTCTCAATTGCTCAGACTTCTAATGAAGAACACAAAACCCCTAATTGTAATTAATAAAGAACACATAACCATTAATTCAAAAAAAAAAATAAGCCACGAAAGGTAAGATTGAGGGTCATTTGTTCAAAAGACAGACAACAAAATTTGTGACCTGGGTTCCCATCTTCGGTGGTGGGTTGGAGCTCGCCGACAGATTCAGAGCCCAGAACCGACAGAGAGCGAGATGAAGAACCGGTTGGGAGGGCTAGGCGGTGTAAAGCATGACAACCAAGAGGTTTCTAGAGGAGAAGAAACCCTACAAATTTAGGAGAGGCTGAAGGCGGTGGGGAGGGTGCGAAATAAGAAAATTGCAACCACGAGGTGTTGAAATTGGAAGACAGACGAATCAGAAGGACCGTTGGAGAAGATGAAGAACAGAGCAGTAGTTGGAGAGGAAGAAAGCTATGGCGGTGCCTGAAAGAGCCAGGAGAACGAGAAAGGCGATCGGACTCTACAATTACTTGAAATGACAAAAAAGGACACCGAAATAAAAAAATAAACATTTTCAAATTGATGGTTTCAAGGGTAAATAAGACATTGAACATTTTGAGAGATGCCAGCCGTGGATGAATTGGACCGACAAGCAATGAACGGCTAGAATAGTAAAATTTAGTAAAGAATAGTGATGCAGACTTGCTGCCTTTATGGTAGTAAGGATATAATAGAAAAGTGAAAGAACAGAATATAAATATAAGCCATTTGCGACACCCTAGGGCGTCGAAAAAGGTTGGTAGGTTAAGCAGTGACATAAGCCATTTTCGACACCCTAGGGTGTCGGAAATGGCATGCCAATCTCGACGCTTTTAGGCGTCGAAATGTGTTACGACACAATTTAACGTCGAAAATGACAGATTGCCATTCGTGACGCAAAAAATACTGACGCTTTTTTAAAGCGTCGAAATTGATTTTTTTGACGCTTTATAGTGTCGAGAATGGCTTTTAAAAGCGTCGAAAATGGTCCGGTTTTCCTGTAGTGTGTTCAAGTTGTCAAACTTAATTAATCAGCCAAAATATTTTCAAGAAAGATATAATATGCTTGACAAATTAACCCCTCGTTTGTTTTTAGCTAAGGAAAGGTAATAGTTAACCTTCCGAATCTAGTCCATTTTAAAGTTAAGCAGATTCATTGATTAATATTATAATCGTTATCCTCATGCCCTCATAACCATTTCTCACTTCTACTCATTAAAAAAAAAGAGTAATGATCATACAAATTTTATACATAAAATTTGATTCATTTCCGTTCAATTCCCTGCTACTCAAACAAAAAAGGCCTAAAAGCTTACATATATGGTCTAGATTTCGCGAGTGTTTTCTTTCTTTTCCATATCGCATCTATTTCTCCTTAATCAATTAGGGTGAAATATGAACTTTGTTAGGAGATGTAAGAAAATATGAATAAACAAACCTTAATATATAAGCTAAATGGGCTACGCCCGTGCACACGATTCCGGTCAAGTCTCAACCGACTTCAGTGTCTTAAAATAGGGACCTATTGGTGTTTTGAGTAAGTTGTGAAGTGCCTTGTCAAACCTATCCATTGCATCCTTGGGCAAGTGCACCGGCAACACCCTCACTTCCTCCCCCTTTTCATTCCTAAACAAGGTTATATATCCCACAATATGAGGCAAAATAGAAACCGCCGGACAGCCATACGTGGGGTTTCCCCACCCGAAATCCAGATTCAATAACCCAAAGCGCGATACGTCGGTTATCACGCACGAATGTATCTCAAGTGGGATGCGAAGTCCCCTTGAAATCCCCGGAGCAATTGATGATTTCTTGTACTCCTCCATCGTGGTACCTTTGGCCTTCTTCACTAGCTCCACGGTGTAAGTGTAACCGTCGTCGGAGACGATTTTGCCAGCCTGGGAGGCGGCCGTCGCCATAGTGAATGCGTTTCCGTAGTAGCCCGCGGGGAGCGGAGGCCTGAACACAGGTCGAGCATTCATTGCGAATGCCAAGTGTACTTGTTCTTCGGGTCCGAACTCAAGGGCGATGGTTCGACAGCGCCAGAGGGCGGCCGCGATTAGCTCGAAGCTGGTTGTGGAGCCTCGGAGGTGTTCTGGGATGCGGCTACGGAGGGTGTCCATGTCTCGGGGTTTGAAGAAGATGGTGCGACCAACCAAGTCGCTGGGGACGCCAGAGTGGTTGTATGTGTTTGTTGTGTCTTGTAAAGGGTCGACGTCGAGCGAGTTAAAGTTGAGGAGGTAGCGTTGCCAGACGGGGAGGATCGACGGGGCGGAGGAGCCGCGCGCAAACTCTGTGATGGCGGTTAAGAATTGGAATATGCCAGCTCCGTCGCTCATTGCGTGGTTGAACTTCAAAGCAAGTATGAATCCACCGCACAACAACCGAGTGACCTGATCGATCAACACACCAAATTACCAAAGAAAACTCTATAAGAAAATGAATGAATATCTATCTAACTATTATTTAATTGGTCTTTTTAAAGATAGTTTTTGTTTTAAAATAGTTGGTCTTTTATGTTTTCTAGGTAGAGAATTATAATGATCTGTGTGTTCTTGACATTTTAACTTATTTTAATTGGTTAAAATGTGTAGTTGATATTAAAAATAATAAAATTTATAAAAAAAAAGTTGGTACAATGATGATATTTTTAAAAGTGCATACCCAATGTAGTTAGATATCGGTTTATTTTTACAATATTAATATAGCTAGAAATATATGGTTAAGATAATGTTTTATCCGATTTCCTTAGATATTGATATATTTTTATAAAATTTTGTCCATGTTTGTTAAATATGAATATATTATATCTCTTTTATTTATAGTCAATATAAACATATTGATAGAAATTAATTAGTTAAACAGGTGTTAAAATAAATATTAAAAAAATTAATGAAATGATATATATATAGTACATTGTAATAAAGGTTAATGTGTAATTATAAGTTTAATATTAAAAAAACCGAACAAAAGTGTATGCAATGAACTTGTTCAAAATAAAATACTTCCTCCGATCCAAAACAAGTGTCGTTTGACTGTTTAGCACGTATTTTAAAATGCTAAAACCTATATAAAATATCAATTTTTTATTAATTTTTTTAATAACTTAATATTTGTTAGTAATAAGTATTAAATTATAAAAAATAATAATAGAAAAATTAATATATTATATAGTTTTTAGCTCCTTAAAATACGTGTTGAAAAGTCAAACGACACTTGTTTTAGATCGAAGGGAGTATATAACAATGGATTAAATAGGTTAATCTAATAGAACCTAATTACTATCCAAATTCACATGGAGTATATAATCCACTTTCGCTTCATATATGGTAAATAAGGAATGATCCTAAATTCGCATAAATATTTTCTAAATCGAGCTGTTTAATTGAACCTATAGGTTAGAAACTATATTAGGTAATTAAGGTACCTGCATAGTGAGCATAGGACACCCAACCACTCCCACAGTGCAATCAAGATCAACATAAAGGAGTTTGTCAAGGTACGGGAAGGGTGGCACCAACGGTTGCTCTCCAAGTTCTCCGAGAGTAATGTCGGCATCCGCCTCCACAAAAACCACCCCCTCGGCGGTGCAATCCACTGCCAACTTTTGGGTGGGTGTCGGTTGGTGTCGCATCCTACCCGCCCATGGATAGTAATACACCAATGCCTCCGCCAACGCGTTCTTGATCACCTTGGCGGGATCTTCTAATTTGTGTTTCATGACGTTAACGTTGTTGGACACCGCCGGAGGATAAAACATGATGAGTGGCACTTGAAGCCGCACCCCGTCTAGCTTATCGATATCGGAGAGGAGCATGAGTTTGTTTGGAGTAGGCAAGGACGGTCGCACTACCTCCGGATCACTCCTCCTCACATCAAACTCCGATAGAGTTGAGTTGAATCGATTCCCGTTTATACCCGCCCTCTTTCTCCAAACAGTTTCGTTGTAGCCCGTCAAAAAGTTTCCTATATACACATATATCAATTCAGATTGATGATCAATATATAGCTTAATTACATACAATTCAAACATATATATATATATATGATATGAATCTACAAGTTTACCAATGCAATTCACTTAATTTATACCTTTAATCTTGTCGCAGCGTTTACCTCTTGTGAACCATACCTTGATTATACTGCGGGATCGGGATAAGAACATTGTCTATTATGTATTAATTATATATCAAAGATCGATCTTTAATTAAACTTAATTCATATCATGATTCATGGGTACTCATGCCCACCCTTTTATACGGCTTAAAGCATATAGCCGGTGGTTGATGAACATTAATACGCACCAATGGCACCATCTATCATCCTATCCCGTAAAATCAGAATCGGCCACTGAAAACGCCATGTAACCTTGTTCAATCCCTTAAAATACCTAATTAACCAAAGATAAATTATTTTTATTAAATTGGAAATATTTTAAATTATTATTATTTTTTAAATAAATTATATATATATATATATATATATATATATATATATTACTCTAAGTTGTTCTAGATTTTAGTTAATGGGATTTATTAGCCAATTAATGGAATTTTAGTTACAGGTTAATTATAAGTTGAACTTTTATCTTATAAATTATTATAGAATTTTTACTTTTAAATTATTGTTATTCTTATTCTAGATTGGAGTTAGTGGGATCAATTAGCCAATTAGGGTTAGCGTTCAAGGTTATAAAATAAAAATTTTATCCTTTAAAATTACTCGACGTACGTTGTTCTCCATTTATTGTAGGTTGTTTTTTTTTAACAAGGGTAACCCACCTTTGGTGGTAAACTCCGAACACGTGATTCAGCCAGTCGAGTTATGCGTTAGGTAGTCGGTTACGTACCGACCGATTAGACCCAATGGTAATAAGCAAGGTGAACTCTGATTATTTCACCAAGAGAAAAAGCGGAGAGAAGGATCGAACTCGGAACCTCCTATTAACTCCTCTTACTCCTTACCATTGAGCCACCCATTAGACACTTATTGTAAGTTGTCGGTGGTATTGATTGGCGGTAGTTATCCATTAGATCTGTTGAAGAGGAGAGAACGTGTTTCCGGCCTCTGATCTTGGCTTTTTTTTTCGATCCCCAAATGATTTGGTGTGTACGTGATGACTGTTTCTCCATGTTGGTGTTAGTGGTGGCTATTAATGCATCGACTATCGATCACATAATGTATTAATGTTGGGCCTAGCTGGCTAGTTTGGATTGGCTATTTGAATCCACGGATTACAAAATTGAAACTTAAGTTCCTAGAAAAAACCGTACCATTCATAATTGTTTTTATGTTTTAAATTATGTCTAAAAATATTATATTATCACTTTAGTTACATAATATTTTAAAAAATTATAAGTATTTTCAAGCATAAATTAAGATAATAATTTTAGGCTATTTATTATTATTTTTTAAAAATAAATAAAATGATCCCTAAAATATAATCAAGTCCTTAAATTCAAATTTTTAATATATTTATGATTAAATTTGAGTTTAAAAATATTAAATATAGTATATTTAATGATAAATTAACGAAAATAGATGAATGAGTGGTGAGCTTATAAAGACCATTTAAAGAAAGGTTTTCTACAATTTTTAATTTAAGGGTGGTTAAGTGAAAACTCTCATGTTTAAAGAGTGGTTTCTTTGTAAATTTCCCTAATTATATATGTATTTTAAATTATATTAGGTGGTTTGTTTGTGTTTTATTACTACTTTACCTTATTAAATCATTTCCATTATTTTTTTTATTGTATTATATCTCTTTCCAACTAATTTATAAATTAACAAAAATCACTTTATACATCAATTATATATAATCATCATCAATTATTATATATAATAAAGGAGAAGACGTTTGTGACATGTGTCGGCTTCTCCTAAATTGTATTATTTTTAACCAATTGCATTTTTTCTCATTAATTAATACAATATAGCAATATATACTCAAGATAAGATTTTACTAATTTTTTTTATCCAATTCCACTTAATCAATATAGAAATATATGTTTAACATAAGATTGTATCCAATTTAGTTCGATATTAATATAGAAATATATGCTTAAGATATATTTTATCAAATTTTGTTAGATATTGATATATGGAAAGAAATTAAACATACAGACAGAAACTAATTAGTTAAATGGGTTTTAATAAAAAGTTTTTAATTTTTTTAAATAAAATAATATATAGTATAGTGGTAATTAGAATTAATGTTTAATTGCAAGTTATTTTATTCTTTTTTTGATAGTTAAATGGGTTTTAATAAAAAAAAATTAATTTTTTTAAATAAAATAATATATAGTATAGTGGTAATTAGAATTAATGTTTAATTGCAAGTTATTTTATTCTTTTTTTGATATTAAACGAATTAATATTACAAAAACTGCACAAAAGTGCGAGTACTTAATTAACTACTAGTATTTTATTGTAAACAAGTATATATTAATATAGCATTATATCGATATATAGAACGACGTTCAAATTGAAATGGATGAAAATCTCGTACCTTCAAAGCACGGACGGGTATTACACTATTTGCATCTAATTTCATGTAAGCATCGCACAAACGAATTATTATAACACATTACTGTAATAGTTAATTCTTTAACCATTGCCTAATTGATGAACTTCAAAACAAAAACAAAGACCTCCTATGGATGAAGATTCAATTAAAGGAAGGAGCGTCAATAGAATGAAATAGATTTGTTGGTTAATTGAAGGAAATTGGGAGCATCAATTATAAAATATGAGCAAATATGTTATTAAAGTAAAAAAATATACCAATAATAAAACAAAAAACTAATGAGTACATTTACCCAATAAAAAATTTAAAAAAATGTACAAAATCTAATTGGCCATAAAAGTGTAGTAAAGAAATCTAATTAGTACTCCGTACTAGTTACTACGAGTAGTTAGTAACCCCCTTCTCCCCGCCAAAACGCTGTGCTTCACTCACATTAATTAGATTTTTGGTACGCATTAATTACCCCACCGTGTTTTTTTTAAATAAGCGATTCAAAACATTAATTATGTTTGGTGTATAGAGAGACCGAACAATGACAAACGGACTAACCATCATATACAAAAAAAAATCCGACTAGTTAGAGACATATATAGGAATACCAAATAAAACAAGAACCTTCTCGATAAAAGAAGATAAAGTCAACTTGAAAAATAAGACAAGAACCACTCGAATATCAAATGAGCATGGAAAGACACGAAATAGTAAGGATTATCACGGTCTCTCGCCGTCGAGGAGCAGAACAATATAAACTATCAAATGAGAAAAGTGACACTTGGAGCATGTCAACTAAAACCATGGACATAGCCACGATCAATATGATCAGATGATTACAGTCTTATTAGCAACAAGTGCTCAACCAAAACCAAAAACGACTTCAATTGAAAAGACGTATCAACCAATATCGAAAAAGATCGATCGAATTTTCGAAGTTCAGCCTCTCAACCGAAAAAAGAATATTAAAAGATAAATTTGCGTATTTTAGTAATATTATATCAGTTTATTTGAAGATGTGCAAACGGAAGATAAAATGTGATCAAGATAAAGGAAATCAACACAGAAAATACTGTAATCAACCATGAATCATACTGAAACACTATCAAGAATCAGTTAGAACTAATTTGTTCATCATGAAGAGTACAACCAAGAGCTTCTGTATTTATACAGATGATGGAGCTAACAAACCCCTAACTGACGTCCATGTAATATTACCATATTACCCCTGTATATTCTATACACCCCCCCTCAAGCTGGACACACAGAAGGAACTATGAATCCAAGCTTGACACACAAAAACTGATGTTGAGAAGCCCTTAGAGCCTTGGTCAGGATATCAGCAATCTGTAAGGCAGAAGAGACATGTTTTGTGTAGATGAAACCTTCTTCAATCATGTCTCTGATGAAGTGACAATCAACACGAATGTGTTTAGTTCTCTCATGAAATACAGGGTTAGCAGCTAAGTGTTGTGCAGCCTTATTGTCACAGTGTAAGGCAATAGGCAAGGGCACAGAAATATGTAGGTCAGAGAGAACACCAGAAATCCAAACCAATTCACTAGCTGTTGCAGACATACTCCTATATTCACTTTCAGTTGAGGATTTAGAAACAACCTTTTGCTTCTTTGTCTTCCAGGAGATCAATGATGTTCCAAGAAAAACACAATAACCAGATAAGGAACGACAAGAGAAAGCACAGCTTGCCCAATCTGCATCACTATATGCTTGGATAGATAAAGATGACTTAGAAGAATAAGCCAAAGATAGATTGAAGCTACCCTTGAGATATCTGAGCAGATAGACAACAGCATTCCAGTGTGGCACAAGAGGGTTTTGAAGAAACTAACTAAGCTGCTGCACTGTGTAAGAAATATCTGGTCTTGTAAGAGTTAGATACAAGAGACGACCAACCAACCTTCTATACTTCTCTGGGTGATCAATAGGATCTCCAACAACAGTTGACAATCTAACCCCATGTTGCATAGGAAACAGAGAAGGTTTACAGTTAAGCATTCCAGCATCAGTAAGGATATCAAGAATATATTTCCTTTGATTCAAAATGATGCCAATAGAGGATCTGGCAATTTCCATGCCTGAGAAATATCTAGCAAGTCCTAAATCTTTGATAGTAAAGGCTGAATGTAGTGCAGATTTAGTGGAATTGATCTCAGAAGAGGAATCACCCATGATCAACATGTCATCAACATATACTAGAGCTACTGTCATGCAACCATTTGTGAACTTAGTGAATAAGGAGTAATCATGCCTAGACTGTGTAAACCCCAATTTCAAAAGGAATTTGATCAATTCAACATTCCATTGCCTGCTAGCCTGCTTTAGACCATATAAAGATCTAGTTAAATGACAGACCTTGCCCAAGGGAACCTCAAGACCAGGAGGAGGAAGCATATATACCTCTTCATCTAAGGACCCATGTAAAAAAGCATTATTAACATCCAGTTGGTGAAGATTCCAACCTTTAATAGCAGCAATAGCAAGAACTAAACGTACAGTGGCCAATTTAGCCACAGGAGAGAAAGTGTGTTTATAGTCTTTATCCTTGACTTGGTTGTAACCTTTAGCAACCAATCTAGCTTTGTATCTTTCAATAGTACCATCAGGTTTGTATTTCACCTTAAAAACCCAACGAGACCCTATGGCCTTCTTGTTGGGAGGCAAATCAGTAATCTCCCAAGTATGATTCCTCTTGAGAGCATCCAATTCATAAGCCATAGCTAACTCCCACTCTGGATGACCCTTAGCCTGACTATAACTGTGAGGTTCAAAGGTACTGAACACATTGAATAAAGAATGTGTGTATGAAGAAGATAAATGAGCCAAATCATGATCATCCATAACCAAAAACACCTGACTCAAAGAATCATTCTGACTTCTAGAAGGCAACTTGCTGGTGACAAAATCTTGCAGCTTAGAAGGCCTATGTATGATCCTTTTTCCAAGAGGGACAATAGGAGCCTGAGCAGAAACCAACTCATCACTAGGAGAAACTTCATGATTATCATTGGCAGAAATAGAAGGCATAGAATCAGAAACTACAACATTATCATTTATAGACCCTCTTGAACATTCTTCCATAGAAAACTGATCAGAAACATCTGGTGCAGTAGCAGGATTCATAAACAAAGAATCATCTGTAGCAGGATTAACCAAAGGCAGAGATGATGAAGGAATAACAGAAGGAGGTTTCAAATCTTTATAGGGAAAGACATTATCCCTGAAAATAACATGCCTGCCCACAAAAACCTTCTTATTATCAAGATCAAACAACTTGAAGGCTTTCTGACCAGGTGGATATCCTAAGAACACACATCTCTTAGCAGTAGTATCCAATTTGTCCCTATGAGACTTATCCAACAAAGCATAACATAAACACCCCACCACATGAAGATCATCATATGAAGGAGAGGATTTATACAAAACCTCATATGGAGACTTCCAATCCAAAACAGCAGATGGCATCTTATTAATAAGATAGGTGGCACTAAGAACACAATCCCCCCAAAACTGAATAGGAAGACCTGCATGGAACCTGATTGCTCTAGCAGTTTCAACCAAATGTCTATGCTTTCTCTCAACTCTTGCATTCTGTTCAGGAACCCCAGGAGCAGATCTTTGATGCACAATGCCTTTATGATCAAACAACTCCTTACACTTAGCCTGAGTAAACTCAGTCCCATTGTCAGATCTAATGATCTTGACAATCACATGAAACTGATTTTCAACCATAGCCAAAAAAGACTGAATCATCCTATAGACTTGCAACTTATCTTGTATCAAAAACACCCAAGTAGTACGACTGTAATCATCTAAAACAGTAAGAAAGTATCTAGCACCACATAACGAAGATACTTTGTAAGGACCCCATAATTCCATATGAACTAACTGAAATGGATACTGAGCAACAAAATCACTTCTAAAGAAAGGAAGCTTATGTGCTTTAGTCATGTCACATGCATCACAAACAAAACCAGACAAATCAACATTCTTACAAATTGACAGATGTCTCATCTTTGAAACAGACAAATGCCCAAGTTTGGCATGTAACTCATGAACTGTAGCAGAATTACACTTATTTGAAACAATGTTACTGACAGAAGTTGCATGCTTGGTCTTGAGCTTGTATAATCCTCCTTGCTCATGACCTTTAGCTAAAATGACCTTAGTTGTAAGGTCCTGCAATATGCATTGAATAGCATCAAAGCTGAATCTCAAACCACTGTCAGATAGAACTTTAGAAACAGACAATAGATTGTGTCGAAAATCTGGAACATATAGCACATTCTGCAGCTTCAAATTATCAGCAATCATAACAGTACCAGCAAACTCAACAACCTTAGCAGTACCATCAGGCAATCCCAACTTTATATTCTTAGATAAACGATGCATATCATGAAAAATAGATCGATCAAAGGCAATATGGTCAGTTGCCCCTGAGTCAATAATCCAAGAACAAGAATCAGATTTATCTATACCAATCAAGAATGAAGAACATTAGGTACCTGCAAAATGAACCATAACAGAGTTCACCATCTCATGTCCATAACCTTCAGCATGTGCCTTTCCTTTCATCATCTTGACAATTTCTTGAAAAATGGCATTCACCATAGTTGGATCAGGTTTCATCACATTCAAATCCTGATCCAATGGACAATCAGACTGTGGAGTATCCACTTGAGCAACAAGCTTGTTACTCCCTTTAGCCTTGGGACCTTGATACCACTCTGGGTACCCATTCAATTTGAAACAATACTCTCTGGTATGTCCCTTTTCATTGCAGAAATCACACTGTCTATCATACTTGGTTTTCTTGAACTCCCTCTTATTCTGATCACTGAACTTAGGCTGATCATTTGATCTAGATTGCATATTCTTTCCCCCATACTGAGAACTGGAACTCCCTGGAGCAAAAGAATTATTTCTTGCAGCAACAAGGGCATTAGCATCAACAGATGGTGCCGAAGTTATCCCTTTCTGCCTTTCAACATGAGTAGCCATTTGAAATGCCTTACCCAAACTAGGCAGAGGCTCCTTGGACAAAACAGAAGTCCTGAAACTCTCATAAACATCATTTAACCCCATAAGGAATTGCATAACTTGTGCCTTGGCATCTCGTTCAATAACTTTCTTTAGAATCCCACAGCTGCACTGATTCATAGCCCCACATTCACAACGAGGCAGACCGTCAATCATTTTCAATTCATCCCATATTTTCTTTAACTTCCCAAAATACACAGAAACAGAAGAATTATCTTGCTTAAGATTACACAACTCTCTGTGTAATTGAAAGATAAGCGCATCATTAGTTTCAGAAAATCGCTCCTTGATCTCATCCCAAAGTTCTTTCGAAGATTGAATGTACATAAACCCCTCTGCAACCTCACTGGTCATCGAATTAATGATCCAACACATCACCATGTAATCAGCTCGAATCCATTTCTCAAATTCTTCACTATCCTCAGTTGGCTTAACACAACTGCCAGTAATAAAACCTAACTTGGCTTTCGCACCCAATGCCATACGAATACCACGACTCCAACTAGTGAAATTAAGGCCATTAAACTGAGTTCCAACTAATTGCATACCAGGATGATCACTATTGGAAAGAAAGAGCAGATTACAATGGATATTTCCCAAGCTTTGAGCCTGAAAATCCCCAAATCGAAAACCATGCTCTACAAAAGGTGATCCTCTGCCACCAGAGGCACCAGTAGCAACCTGCGCATAGCTCTGTGAATCACCTGCACCAGGATTACCCCTACCAGTGCCAGAAGCTTGACCACGACCAGCCATGGCGAAAAAACACAAATGCGGAAGCAAACAAATATACGAAGCCAATCGAATAGAAAAACAATCAGGAAACCCCGATCACAGATCGAATGGCTCTGATACCATTTGAAGATGTGCAAACGGAAGATAAAATGTGATCAAGATAGAGGAAATCAACACAGAAAATACTGTAATCAACCATGAATCATACTGAAACACTATCAAGAATCAGTTAGAACTAATTTGTTCATCATGAAGAGTACAACCAAGAGCTTCTGTATTTATACAGATGATGGAGCTAACAAACCCCTAACTGACGTCCAGGTAATATTACCATATTACCCCTGTATATTCTATAGTTTACATGTAAGGGCTCATTATACATATACCCCATCGTTAACTTGTAGTACTCCCATATATATTTATTAGTTAAAAAGGGAAAAACAATTAAAACGAGAGAGAGAGAGAGATCGAAGTAGTCGATCTGAGGTGGTTGGACTGGTGGAGCTAGAAAAGAAACTTAACACGTACAATGCAGCTTTGCTCTCCAATGTCTCTCTCCACCGCCTCGCCTTTTCAGCTCCGGCGATGGTCGCCGACTCCGTCTCTCCGCTGCTATTCAGGTGTTTTTCTTTCTCTGTATGGTTATATTAATTACACTGTTTTGCTCCCTTTTCATAACTTCTAAATTCCTTAATACTAATTGTTAACAAATTAATTTCTCTCCCTATGATTGTTTAAATTAATTAAATATATTATTATTATTATATAAATCATATTGGCTTAACCAAATAAAAAAATAGAATCAATACTATCAATTTGTTACATAAAACTAAATTTAAAAAAAATCCAAAAAATCATAACTAATGATCAATATTTTTTGTCAATTAGTATGTAAAACATATTATTTTAAATACTTATAAGAAATATGAATTAAAAATAGCGGGGTTATCGGTTTTGATCGGATTATTATAAAGTAAATAGTGAGGTTATGATCGGATTATTATAAAATAATTCTTTATAGAGTTTTTTATGTCAATTATAATTAATAGTACAGCCTTATCGAATACAATAATTTTTAGGCACACCTTTGTTGCGTTGCTTGGGGTTTGGACATACACAACAACGACCCAGGTCTAAACCTCCTAAAATCCAAAACTATAAGTTCGACTTAAAATAAAATACATCCCGACATGGGAAATAAAAAACTATAAGTCGACCAATCACCTGTCTAGACGTTAAAATTAAAAAATCGTCGAGCTAGACATGCCAAGGTGGGTTTCTACCTAGAGACCCGCCTAGACTAGCTAGCGTCTAAACTCGGGATTTTCGGAATACTAAAAAAATAATTAGGTATAAGAAATGGTAAAGCTTTACATATATAATAATTTAAACTTTTGTGTTAATCACAACTTTATAACCATAACCAAAAAAAAAAACATGATCCAACCCAACACATATCTGTCATCTGTTATTATATTAAGTGTGATTTCATTCAATTTTGTTACATATATATGCTAAAATTCTTGCAAAATTTGAAACAGCTTCTCTTAAAACTGAACTGACAGCAACTACAGAAGCCAAAACGAACATCATGGTAATTAAGTTAATTGATTAAAAATCAATCTTTAATTTCTTGTACGTATATGTTCATGTATGTACCGTATGTTGATGTTGATGATTTTGTGGCGGTAGAAATACGAGGATGCAAAAGAAACCATAAGGAAAATGTTCAATAAAATGGAGGCCTCGGTGTCAGCATATGACACTGCTTGGGTAGCAATGGTTCCATCTCTGGATGCTTCAGGAACCCCTTTTTATCCTGCTACTTTAAACTGGATTTTGGAGAACCAGCTCCACGATGGATCTTGGCGTCTTCCTCATCGACATGCTGTACCGATTAAGGACATCATCTCGGCCACTCTTGCATGTGTCCTTGCCCTTCAAACATGGCAAGTTGGCGAACAACAGATAACCAAAGGTATACATATATATGATATATATATTACTTAATTGTACTGTCTAGATTGACACATATAGATTTTAAATTTGTTTTGTTGCAGGCTTAGACTTCATACGCTCGAACTTTGCTTCAGTGATGGATGACAGTCTACACTCTCCTATCGGGTCCGATATAATATTCCCCAGCATGATTGATTCCGCTACTGAAATGGCTCTCAATCTCCATATAGATCAGACTGATTTAGAAGCTCTTGTTTCTAAGAAGGATTTGCTGCTCAGAAGGTAAAAATGCGTACGCTTTCTCGATCTATGTACAATGCTTCATATATAGTTAATCGATTGTCGTTCCAATTATCTGTATCCTCTCAGTATTTGTACGAAGAACTCAGAAGCCGATAATGCCTACCTAGCGTATGTTTCAGAAGGTATGGGGAAGTCACAGAACTGGGAAATGGTAATGAAGTATCAGAGGAAGAATGGATCAGTGCTTAACTCGCCAGCTACCACAGCAGCTGCACTCTCTCATCTCCACGATCCGAATTGTCGTGCATACCTTGACACTCTTGTTCACCAGTTTGGGAATGCAGGTACTTCATTGCCAGGCCGGGAAAAAAAATGTTTGGTTTACCTTAACTATATTAAGATCGGTTGATCATCTTACTGTGTTTTTTCATCTTTTCAGTTCCAGCAGTGTATCCATTTGACATATTCGCAAAACTTAGAGGAATTGATCGACATTTTACTGCGAATGTCACATATGTCTTGGACCAAGTATATCGGTAATGCCTCAATCAAGAGATATATGTTTCTGAGATAATCCCATTCATGGATTGTATGTTTCACGCATCATCTTGTCGTAAACCTGATATATATGTTTACTAGTCTTTGGATGCAGGGCAACGAAGAGATATTCGTAGATATTGCCACATGTGCAATGGCATTTCGGTTGCTACGTAGTCACGGATATAATGTCTCATCAGGTGGAGTTTCTTAAAAGCTTTGTTTAGATTTATGCTTAAATTCCGATTTTGGTAATGGTATACGTATATGTAGAGCCTTTAGCTGCTTATGGCAAGGACGAATTGCACTTCAATCGATTTGGTGGACACTTGAAGGATATAAGTGATGCCTTGGAAGTGTTCAAGGCATCACAGATGATCATCCATCCGAGTGAATCTTTCCTCGACGAACACAACTTGCGCTGCAAAGATTTTCTTAGGCAGATATTGTCTGACCAGTCTGTGATCCATTCGGATCAGTTTCATAAAAATATCACACAAGAGGTATATAGTGTTATAAATTTAATTATAAGCTCAATCAATATATATAGTATCGGTGTGTGTTCGTGTCAGAAAGAGTTTCGTTTGTGCTTAGGTGAAAGATGCACTAGCAAGTCCTTATTCGTCAAGCTTGGAACGTGTAACAGTCAGACAGTACATAGAGCATTACAACTTGGATGATACAAAGCTTCTTAAAACAACATACTGGTAAGATCGATCGAGTTGTGCAGTTTCTAGACCGTTTTCGTGACGCTCATCATTCACAAATTAATGATATGTTATAATGTACTATATATTTATCGATCAGTTTCAAGAACCTCTCAAACGAAGTGCTGTTGGGAGTAGCAGTAGAAGATTTCAACTTGTGCCAGTCGATGTACCGTGAAGAACTGAGACAACTTAAACGGTATACAATGCATGCTTTAATTTGCTCCTTTTGGTATCAATCTTTAGGTTCGATACATTGAAAAGGCAAATCGTTTGTACCATACATACCAGGTGGGCTGTGGAGAACAGGCTAGACCAGCTGACATTTTGTAGGCAGAAAGTAGGCTATTGCTACTTCTCGGCTGCAGCGACAATGTTCGCTCCTGGACTGGCTGAAGCGCGCTTATGTTGGGCTAAGAATGCTGTTCTTTGTACGGTATTTGACGACTTCTTTGATGTTGGAAGTTCTGCAGAGGAACAAGATAACCTCATCAAGCTGGTTGAGGAGTAAGTAGTATTGAATTAAGGTAGTCCTTGATCGTATGTTGTCTTTCTAATTTAGGCGAAATCTGACATATACAATGTAGGTGGAATGGAAAAGATGTTGTTGTTGCTGATTGTTGTTCAGAGAATGTTAGAATCTTATTCACGGCCCTTCAGAGTACGATTTGCGAGATTGCAGATGGAGCATATGCTTGGCAAGATCGTAATGTCGTGGACCATATAATCGAGATTGTAAGTCTAGCCTCTAGATCATATATATATCAAACTTGCAGGCTTATGCTTATTTCAGTTACGCAATATGCATGAATTTCTTACAGTGGCTGGCATTTATCAAGTCAATGTGGAGGGAGTCAGAGATGACGAGGAATCAGGCAATGCCAACATTCGAGGATTACATGGCAAACGGACTAGTATCCATTGCTTTGGGACCAATTGTTCTTGCAACCCTTTATTTTGTGGCACCCAATCTGTCGAACGAGGTGGTCAGAAGCGATGAATATTACAAGTTGTATGAGCTTATGAGCATCAGTGGTCGCCTGCTCAACGATGTCCAAAGTTCAGAGGTATTCATACTTAGTCGTCCATTGCAAGATAATTTATCTCTTTAAAATTTCTTGTAAATCTCAAACGTTGATCTTTTTAATCCAACGCTTTAGATTTGTTCACAGATTACACTGTTCACAAATGATACTATGAATCTTTAATCGGTGCAGAGAGAGGTAGCGCAGGGGAAAGTGAACGCGGTGTATGTCTACGGGCATCATCACCCAGGCATATCGAATGAGGAGGTTGTGTCGGAGCTGAAGCTGATGGCGGAGGCTAAGAGGAGACAGCTGGTTGGACTGGTTTTGAATGACAAGGATAGCGGGGTACCAAGAGCCTGCAAGGAGGTGTTCTTTAGTATGAGCAAAGTGTTGCAGAGATTCTACATGGAGAATGAAGAATACACAGGAAGTGACATGGAAGTACTTGTAAAATCAATTCTCCAAGATCCTATTGTTCTGAATTGATCAATACGATTACGTACGTACTGGTCTTTTGTCTTGTCGCTAGATGATGATCCAAAAATATGATTCTAAACCATGTAATCTGTATGGGAGGATTAATTAGGTGCGATCACCCAGATCGATGTATCAGTTACAGACCGTTAAGTCTATAACTATATATATATATATATAACGAGTACCCGCTATATTTTTTATTATTAAAATAGATATATATAATAATTGCTTATATTATACTTTATTTGTTTGGAAAACAATATAAAATTATTAAAAAAATTATTAAAAATGAATATGTTAAATACCAGTAGTTTTTATTATCTTAAATAAACGTGTATAAATAGTAAACGGCGTATTTTGACGAAGGGGTCAAGGGAGTATATACTTGTAAAATTATTCCAACAGCAGTTGTTGTGAAGAGCAAATGTTTGATCACATCGTCTTTAGTTTTTGTGGTTATAAAGGATCGAGATCCACCTTCTAACATAAAGTATAAGCCACGCACATATCTCAAAAATATATATTTATCCGTTTCAAGCCTGGTCTATACCCGCTAGTTTACCCAGATCGATCTACGTATACGCATCAACGTGTCGACTCCATTTTCCATCATCTTTAAGAGATTTCTCGGTACGTTCGAGCCGAAGAATTAAGCGAGGACCGATCAAGAGCGAAATCAAACTGGCCGGCCAGTACATGTCGACCCTCCTTCAACCATTGAAAATTGGTATACGCATCAGCGTAACTTACGGTGTGGCCGGCTGAATCAAAACATTTATACAACTTAACAACACCGAAATACATTATAACTTTAATATATAACATAAAATACCAAAATGAGCCCTTTAATGGAGAAACTTACCAATGTTACTGGCCGACGAATTAAATTTTCTACTGGAAGTTTCCCAAATACATAGTAGTTGTTGAGATCTTACTATATATATATATATATATATATATATATATATATATATATATATATATATAGAGGTTGGATCCCGTGTAAGCAACCCTTACAGTGTAATTTGTGAGCAGAGAAATTATTCGCAGGTACCAAGCGATTATTCGTGTATAATAATGTAATTATTCGTATGTATGAACAAATGTAATTATTTGTAAGTAACAAAAGATTATTCATATGTATGTACATACGAATAATCACTTCGTACCTACGAATAATGTTACTGTTCAAAAGTTACTTTTAATCTCATCCGTTTGATTTTCTTAATCCGACGCTCTAGATTTGCTCACAAATTACACAGTAACACTTGCTTACACATGATCTATCCTCTCTCTCTATATATATATATAGGGTTGCACTCCGGTGAAAACCAAAATTGCGGTAAAAACCTGTGAGGACCGGCTTTTTAGCTCGGTTCACTAGCTTTATAGCCCGGTTTTGAATAGAACCGATCTATAAAGTCATATATTTTAACCCGGTTCTGAATAAAACCGAGCTATAAAGTCACTAATGTAATTTTAAAACATGAGTTTTCAGCACGGTTTTTAGGTTTAACCGAGATATAAAGTCATGTGTTATTTTAAAACTGGAGTTTTTAGCACGGTGTTTAGGTTGAACTGAGTTGTAAAGTCACTATGTTATTGAGATTTTTAGCACGGTTTTCAAATAAACTAAGCTATAAAGTAGTCCTCACGGTTTTTACCACAATTTGAGGTTTTCACCGGAGTCAATCCCTATATATATATATATATATATATATATATATATATATATATAGGGGTGCGCTCCGGTGAAAACCAAAATTGCGGTAAAAACCTGTGAGGACCGGCTTTTTAGCCCGGTTCACTAGCTTTATAGCCCGGTTTTGAATAGAACCGATCTATAAAGTCACATATTTTAACCCGGTTCTGAATAAAACCGAGTTATAAAGTCACTAATGTAATTTTAAAACATGAGTTTTCAGCACAGTTTTTCAGTTTAACCGAGATATAAAGTCATGTATTATTTTAAAACTGGAGTTTTTAGCACGGTTTTTAGGTTGAACTGAATTGTAAAGTCACTGTGTAATTGAGGTTTTTAGCACGGGTTTCAAATAAACCAAGCTATAAAGTAGTCCTCACGGTTTTTACCACAATTTGAGGTTTTCACCGGAGTCAATCCATATATATATATATATATATATACACTATTTGTGAATTTGTGATTGACAAACATGGTTTAATCCAGGGGTATTTATGCACCATTTAAAATTTTTAGGGTCTACCAATTACAAGTTGGTGTAGTGGTTATGAGACTACACCCCATGTGAAGAGGTTCGAAATTCGAATTCCCTTGAAAATATGGAATTGCTTGTGAGTAGGAGGGTCACACAGTACCCGATCCAGATGTAGAGCGGCTGAGCCGATCGAACTGGACTCAGATAAAAAAAAAATTCTTAGGGTCTATATTACAACAAAAACAATACAAGGGTCTATTTACTTCAATAAATATTAAATATGGTCTATATATATACCTCGTTTACCCTTAATTATATTATACTCTCTCCATTCAGAAAAATAGTAAGAAATTGTTAAAAAATATTAAAAATAGATATTTTATGTATAGTTTTTATTATACTAAAAAACACACGTGAATAGTAAATGATATGTTTTGACGAATAGATGGAGTATATACATACTTAGAGCATCCAAAATGGCTTTAGTTAAAATATACACATTTGCACAAGATGTGTAAAAATGCACATCACTTTTTAGTAATTTGCTCCATTGATGAAATATGCATTTTTTACACACCATTCAAACATAATTTATTTAAAACAAAAAGGGAAATAAATTCATAAAAAAATAATCCAATGAAATTGTTTTTTTTGTACAAATTTATGCACAGGGGTATAGGGCTGGAAATCACTTATGAGTGACCGACTCACCTGACCCACCCGACCCGATTATACGGGTGAAAAGTAAAAAAAAAAACGAGTGATGGATGGGTGATGGGTTGGTGAAACAGGTGATGGATCGGGTGATGGATGATGTGTGTTTCACCAACTACCCGACCCGTTTAACCACCTCTTAACCCACCCGATTATTAAAAAAATCCTAGTTTATAAAAAAATATAGCCTATCATAACTACATATTTATCCTTTTTCTAACTCTATCTTATCTATTCTCTAATTGTTTTTGTGCAAAAAAAATCTAAAAGAATATAAACTTATTTTATTTAACCCCACATCACATCTTTTTAAAAAATTATTTTATTTGTTTTGCATACACTATTAGAGTGTTAGCAATAGAATGACAAAAAAAAAGAGTGTTAGCAATATCGCTTGTTTTAGCGACTTGATTAACATTTAGTGTGTTACCTGTTAATACATGATTTAGCCAAATTGTTTTTTTCTTTTTTTTTTTCAACTATGAGTCTAGGAATGGACTATAATTCATCTCATTTGATTTGATATTAAACTTTAACGGTGACTAAATACACCACAAATCTGCACGTTGGAATGGACGTGCATAGTTGTAGTGGGTTAATTAATTGAAAAAGTGTGTTAATTAATTAAAAGGGCTTGCACGTTGGAATGGACGTGCACTTAAAGAAAAGGATTTGCATTGTATCTAACAAGACCCTTAAACTTTTAATGCTAACTTTGTAAGATGATGATAGTGATATAATGTATGAATAAACATTTTATACATTTAATAAGATTTCTACGTTGACGTGGTTTGTGAAATTATTGAATATGATCGATTTCTAAGTATGTCTTGTGACTCATTTTCTTTTATTTTACTTCATCCGATTACCCACCCAACCCACCCGATTCACCCGACGGATCGGGTGATGGGTGAAACATTAGATGAACGGGTGATGACTTGGGTGAAAATTTTTTGTAACGGGTCGGATGGAAAAATGGCTCCATCCACCCATCACCCGACTTATTTCCATCACTAATGGGGGAGGTGGCCGGTAGACTCAAATTTGCATATCACATGCTCAAATATGTACATTTACACACATCCAATACAACCAATGAAAATAAAAAATGTCTAAAAATTTCAACCCCGATCTACCTTCTAACGTGGGATTTTAAAATTTCAAATATCCATATCTCAATAATATGGCAAAATTACAGAAAACCACCCTTTAAATATGGGTGTTTTCACTTAACCACCCCTTAAATTTAAAATTACATAAAACCACCATTTAAATGGTATTTGTTTACAACTCACCACCCATTCAACTATTTTCTTTAATTTATCATTAAATATATTATATTTTAATATTTTTAAACTCAAATTTGATTGTAAATATATTCAAATTTTGAATTTAAGGGCTCGATCATATTTTAGGGGTTATTTTATTTATTTTTAAAAAATAATTATAAATATAGCCTAGAATTATTATCTTAATTTATGGTTGAAAATGTTTATAAAATTTTAAAATATTATGGAAATTACTCTTATTTATTTATATTTTAAATAAGAGTAATTTACATAATGTTTTAAAAATTTATAAACATTTTTAAACATAAATTAAGATAATAATTCTAGGCTTTATTGATTATTATTTTTAAAAATAAATACAATGATCCCTAAAATATAATTGGGCCCTTAAATTCAAAATTTGAATATATTTACAATCAAATTTGAGTTTAAAATATTAAAATATAATAAATTTAATGATAAAGTAACGAAAATAGTTGAATGGGTGGTGAGTTGTAAACAAATACCATTTAAAGGGTGGTTTTCTGTAATTTTGAATTTAAGGGGTGGTTAAGTAAAAACACCCATATTTAAAGGGTGATTTTCTGTAATTTTCCCCAATAATATTTACCCGTTTCAACCCCGACCTGCACCCGCTTTTACCCAGATCTACTTATCCCCCATATGGCCATATATAGGCTCACGGGCACGGCCCTCCTTCATGATTGCCCACCAGCCCAGCCGATTTCAACAGTACGTACTTGCATTTAACACTAGTTGTATTTAATTTACATTGGGCCACTTACCGACAATGATGCCATTAATACTTATTTATGTTGGGCCTAGCTAGCCTGTAAAGATGATGGATAAGTGGACCCGTTTTTTTATCCGATTCATCGGAAAAAAAAAAATTTACCCAACTCATCACTCATCCATCTAATTAGAGGTGATATTCGAGTCGAGCTTGACAGGTTCAAACTTGGCTCGAACGGGAAACGAGTCGAGTCGAGCTCGACTCGTTTCCCGATTCATCGGAAAAAATTAAATCAATAACTATAAAACTTGCTCATTCTTGAAACAAAGCATCAATAATTCAATAAACCACCGACAATTTCAAGAAGAAAAAGGAAAAGCACTAAATAGAGCCAAACCATGCATGTTAGTTCAAATCCTAGAAACCCAAACAGTGACAAAATTAACACACCAAAAAAAAACGAGAATTCAAGTCTCCACAGTAAGATATCAAAATTTTAACTGGTCACTAGAGAGTATCAAGCGGATAATTGTGACACTCCATTCAAAGAAGTTGTTTTCATCGAACAATCCCGCTGAGAACCATCAACCAGTTGCTTACAGAGATCTAGCAAGTAGCAAGAGAAAACAAGAATCAAAACCAAAGAATCCATAAAGAAACTATTCAGATATATTGAGAAGATCGAGAAGGAAGAAAAGTAGAAAGGGGAAAGCTAATCAAGAAAGCTCGTCAGTTGGCCGCGCAGATGAACAAGGAGGGAGTAACAAGAACAAACCTGGCCGCGCAGAGGAAGTTCGCCGGTAAGAATGGCAATGGAGTCGGGTGGTGGGTGGATGAACCCCCATTTCACCCGACTCACCATGGATGACCAATCACCCAACCCGATCCACCACCCATATCCACTTCATCTATATCCACTCACCCATATCCATCGGATGAGCGGGTGAAATGGGTGAAATATGGATGACATATGGGTGATTTTTGCTAAATACACATCATTGAATTCCAATAAAACATGTAGAGAAAACAATGGCTAAAATAACATCATTTTACACATTAAGTCTTAAATGATTCATGACCATAAGTCTTAAACACAAACGAGAGTTTAAATAGCATTCTCTTAAGGAAAATAAGTCATCCATCAACCGCAAGACAAAAGTAGTATAGGACGAAGAAGGCAAGAGGTTCGCAGAACGAATTGCCGATTAAGAAGTTAGGGTTTGGAAGTAGAAAGTCTATATAATTTTTATATAAAATATATAAATAAATATTTTTATGATTTAGATGGATATTGGATAGTGGATCGGGTCGGGTGGTGGATGATGGGTCAGGTGGTGGATTGGATGCGGGTGGAAAAAATATCACCCCACCCGACCCACCACCCATATCCACTTTCCACCCGCTTTTTTTCGGGTTTTCACCCACTTTTTCGGGTCGGGTGATTTGGGTTGGGGTCGGGTGCGGTTCAAATTGTCATCCCTATTCGCCGGTGACGAAAGAGGAACGTACCTAGTGCTGCTGCAGCAATTCGCCCGCGTCGCCTTAGGGAAGGAAGGACTAAGGAGCGACCGAGGGAAGGAAGGACTAAGGTGCGAGCGACTGAAGGAAGAGGGAGAAGCGACTGATGTGAAGCGCCTTCGGCGGAACTACTCCTCATACTTCAATTAATAACCCTAGGGGTAATTTCATAAATCCACCCATCGAGCTTTCGAGCTCGGCTCAGACTCGGTTCGAGCCCAAAATATTGTTCAAGCTCGGCTTGATTTATTCGAATGAGCCGAGATCAAGCTTTTACGAGTCGAGCTAGCCGAGCTCAAGTTGTTCGACTCAGATAACAACCCTACGTCTAATGTTTCACATATCACTCGATCCATCGTGTAAATCGGTTGGATCAGGGTGGTTAATCGGATGAAAAAAAGTTAAAGGAAATGAGTCACAAGTCATACTTAAAAACCATTTATATTCGACAATTTTATAAACTATGTCAATATATTAATCTTACAAAATTAAGCTCATCGAAGTTTGGTTAATGTATTAATTTTATAAACCATTTATATTTGATAATTTTATAAATTAACCTCATCGGGGTTTGGTTAATTTTTTCATGCAAACTTACCATTCCTAGCAACCTCATCGGGCTTGTGCATCTTCATTTTCTTAGATGGAAAGAGAGTATGATAAGTTATACACGATTCATAGTTAATCTTAGAGCATCTTTCTGGATAAAAAAAATTCGTATTTAAGATCAAAAATTTTGAAATCGACAGAAACAGTAATTGAATACCAGGGAATGAACTAGAATTGATCAAATTCAATATACAAAGACTCCATGAAACTCTTGGAGCTTTTCTGTTACAATCAAGAAAAGTCAGTTACAACTGACGAAGAACAGAGTATTTATATTGGGTGAGGTTGAAGGAGCTGAGCTCAGTTGGTTTTAAATGACCAAAATGCCCCTCACCGTTTTTGCTTACATCAGCTCACATATACTCTATATACCCCCCTCAAGCTGGACCTATGCTAGGAAGAACTAGGCCCAGCTTGGAGCACAGAAAGATGTGTTGTTTGGCTCCTAAAGCCTTGGTAAAGATATCTGCAACCTGGAGAGAAGTTGGAACATGAACTGTCTTCAGAAACCCCTGCTGGACCATCTCTCTAATGAAATGCGCATCAATCCTGAGGTGCTTGGTTCTCTCATGGAATACAGGATTGATGGCTAGCTGTTGAGCGGATTTATTGTCACAGTTCAATGGAATATGAAGAGAAACCATGATGCCCAGATCAGAAAGAAGACCCTGCATCCATACTAGCTCACTTGCTGCCTGAGACATACTTCTATACTCACTCTCAGTGGATGACTTTGACACTACCTTTTGCTTTTTAGTTTTCCATGAAACTAAAGAATTGCCTAACAAAACACAGTAACCTGATAGAGATCGACCTGTGTCTAAGCATTTCCCCCAATCTGCATCACTGAATGCTCTTATAGACAGAGAAGAAGTGGATGAATATGACAGAGCCAGGTTGAAGCTCCCTTTGAGATACCTTAGTACATACATTAGAGCATTCCAATGAGGCTTCAAAGGATTTTGAAGAAACTGACTTAACTGTTGCACCGTGTATGCAATATCAGGTCGTGTGAGAGTTAAGTACAATAATCTGCCCACAAGCCTCCTATAATCCTCAGGATGATCTATGGGTTCACCATCATGCACTGACAACTTTACCCCATGTTGCATTGGGAATTCAGCTACCTTGCAACCTTCCATTTTAGCATCAGTGAGAATATCTAACACATACTTCCTCTGGTTGAGCAAAATTCCTGAGTTTGATCTAGCAATTTGCATTCCTAAAAAGTATCTTGCCACTCCTAGGTCCTTTATGGTGAACTCTCGATGCAAAGCATCTTTAGTGTTCTTAATCTCAGAACTGGAACTGCCCATTAGTAACATATCATCCACATAGACCAAAGCAACTGTCATATGATCACCATTGATTTTGACAAACAGAGAGTAATCATGATTAGTTTGAGAATAACCAAGTTTAACCATGAACTTGGTTAGTTCATGATTCCACTGCCGACTAGCCTGTTTCAATCCATATAATGACCTCTTGAGCATACACACATGACCAGGAGGAACTGTGTAACCAGGAGGTGCTTGCATATACACTTCTTCATCAAGAAATCCATGCAAAAATGCATTATTCACATCCAGTTGATGTAACACCCAACCTCTGCAAGCTGCAATTCCTAAAATTATCCTGACAGTAGCTAGCTTTGCAACTGGTGAGAAAGTTTGCTTGTAATCCTTATCTTTAATCTGGTTGTATCCTTTAGCCACCAACCTAGCCTTGTACCTCTCAACTTGCCCATCAGGCCTGTACTTAATCTTGAATATCCATTTACAACCTATGGCTCGTTTGTCTGAAGGAAGAGGAGTGATTGTCCAAGTGTGATTCTTGGACAAGGCTCCTAACTCAGCAGTCATAGCCTCCTCCCATTCTGGTATGCCCTTTGCTTGAGCATATGAATTAGGTTCAAACAAGGTGCAAACATTAGCAAATGATTTGATATAGTCTCCTGACAGATAAGCCAAATTGCTCATGGAAAACACAGCAAAAGACTCTGAAGCTGAAGACTCAGTAACCCCTCGACTAGGCAAGTTTGAGCGTATATAATCCTGAAACTTAGTTGGCCTATTCACTTGCCTTCTCAAAAGCATATGAGGTGCCACAGCTGAAGGACTACCATCACTGATGGAAGGGCTATTTGCAGAAGAAGAAGGTACAACCTGCTGATGTGTTACATAAGGAGAACTAGTGACAGAAGAAGAAGGCACATCATTGAGCAAAGACTCATCAAGTAAACCAGTAGGACTAGTCTCCTGTCTCAAGAAATCTTCTTCAACAAAATCAACCATTTGCAGCTTGGACTGACTGGAACCCATCTGTTTGAATGGAAAAATGTTCTCCTCAAACCTGACATGTCTACTCACAAACACTGACTTCCTATCAAGATCAAAGCATTTATATGCCTTTTGGCCAGGAGGATATCCAAGAAACACAGATCTCCTGGCTATCACTCCTAACTTATCTCTGTGGTCATTTGGTTGTACAGCATAACACAGACACCCAATGACCTTCAACTGGTCATATCTAGGACATGTTTTGTAAAGCACCTCAAAAGGAGATTTCCATTGAAGAGTAGGTGTGGGCATCTTGTTGATGAGATGAGTAGCCCCTAAGACACAATCTCCCCAAAACTTAAGAGGTAATCCTGCCTGTAATCTTATGGCTCTGGCAGTTTCTAGTAAGTGCCTATGTTTCCTTTCAACTCTCCCATTTTGCTCATGTATACCAGGAGCAGACCTTTGATGAATGATGCCCCTAGAAGCAAACAATTCTCTGCACCCTTTCTGAGTAAACTCTGTCCCATTATCAGTTCTAACCACCCTAACAGACACTTGAAACTGAGTTTCCACCATGTTCAGAAAATCAGTAATCAATCTTAGCACTTGTAGCTTGTCTTGCATCAAATAAACCCAAGTAGACCGAGAACAATCATCAAGAATAGTAAGGAAATATTTAGCTCCACACATTGATTGCACTCTATAAGGACCCCAAACATCCATGTGAATCAAATGGAAAATTCCATCAGCAATACTCACACTTCTGTCAAACTGTAATTTGTGAGCTTTTGTCATAGAACAAACATCACACACAAAATTTGTTACATCAACACCTTGATATCCAGATATATGTTTTAATTTGGAAATGGACACATGTCCTAGCCTAGAATGCAACAAATGTACATTATTACAATCCATTTTAACAGCACTAAAAGACTTGATGTCCTTCCACTGAGTCTGAGCAGATCCAAAAGCCTTCATCACATAGAGACCTCTATCTTCTGTACCATTGGCTACAACCACTCTAGTTGTATGGTCCTATAACCAACAAGCCATAGCATCAAAACCAAACCTCAACTTCTGCTCATGCAGTATCTTAGATACAGACAGCAAATTATGCCTAAACTGAGGCACCAACAGAACATTACTCAATACCAACTTATCACTCAAAATAATTGTCCCAATCTGTGTTACTGTAATAAAATTCCCATCAAGCAATCCCAATTTAATAGAAGAAGATAACTCATGAACCTCAAAGAAAATATCAACATCAAAAGCAATGTGATATGTAGCTCCAGAATCCACTATCCAAACATCATTTTGAGCTTTATTAATACCAATAAGAAATGAAGTACTTAGAGTACCTGCAAAATGCACCACTGCCTGATTAGCTGAGCAATCATAGCTCTCCACCTGAGCTTTCCCTTTCATCATTTTCATAACCTCATTGAATACTGCATTCACCATTGCTTGATCAGGCTTCCCCATCCCACTTATGTCTTCATCAAATGGACTCTCTTGCTGAACATTCTCAAGCTGTGCAGCAAACTTGTTTGGAGGCCTTGATCGATTGTCCTCTTTGGGACCCTTAAACCACTTAGGGTACCCAATAAGTTTGAAACAATACTCCTTGGTATGACCTTTTTCTCCACAATGATCACATTTCCTATCATATTTAGCTTTCTTATAATCTCTGTATCCTTGCTCATAATTTCTGGACTGATCTCCATTCTTGAACCTGTTCACAGCATTAGCTTCCCACTCATACTGACCAAACTGTCCAAATCTCTCTCCCTGGCCAAACCTTTCACCTTGCCTAGACACATTCAAAGCATTTTGATCCCCTTGGCTTGAACCTGTGACCCCCTTGGATCTTTCAATCTGCGTGGCCATTTGAAATGCTTTATTAATCCCTGGCATAGGATCCTTAGACAGCACATTGCTCCTCAAGTTCTCATACACATCATTAAGCCCCATTAAAAACTGCATTACTTTTGCCTTTTCCTCTCGTTCAATCATTCTTTTCAGCAAACCACATCCACAATTATTCACTACTCCACAACCACATACAGGCACAGCATCTAACAACTGTAACTCATCCCAGATTTTCTTTAACTTTCCAAAGTAAGCCCCTACAGACATATTTTCTTGCTTGATATTCGACAAATCTCTACGCAACTGATAAACTAAAGGATCGTTCGATTCATAGAATCTTTCCTTTATCTCATCCCATAGTTCTTTAGAAGATTCCACATATATGAACCCCTCTGCAATTTCACTTGTCATGGAATTGATCAACCAGCACATCACCATTGAATCTGCACGCATGCATCCATTTCTCAAAATCCTCACTCCCTTCCAGAGGTTTAACACAACTACCAGTTATAAATCCCAATTTCGCCTTAGCACCAAGCGCCATTTTTATACCACGACTCCAACTATTGAAATTCAAGCCATTGAATGGAGTAGAAACCAAAACCATTCCAGGATGATAAGAATTTGATAAAAATAGCGGATTAACATGTGCGCTATTCATACCTTGCATTTCCCCAAACTGTATTCCTGGATTCGCAAAATTCCAACCCCGACCAGCTCCTGCACCTGGCCCTGGTGGAGTCACCGAGACGAAATTGCCCCGACCTTGTCCATTTCCCTCAACTCCTATACCAGATCCCTGGCTTTGCCCATTCGTAACACCTCTACCAACCATATCGAATCAAAACACAAATGAATTCCGGAAAAAAAAAACAAATTCCCCAATCGCACAGTACACGCAGCAAACCTCAGACTTCAGAACGCCCGATCGTCACCTTGAAGCTCTGATACCATTTGAAATCGACAGAAACAGTAATTGAACACCAGGGAATGAACTAGAATTGATCAAATTCAATATACAAAGACTCCATGAAACTCTTGGAGCTTTTCTGTTACAATCAAGAAAAGTCAGTTACAACTGACGAAGAACAGAGTATTTATATTGGGTGAGGTTGAAGGAGCTGAGCTCAGTTGGTTTTAAATGACCAAAATGCCCCTCACCGTTTTTGCTTACATCAGCTCACATATACTCTATAAAAATAATAATTATACGACCTAATTAAATAGGTCAATCCGTGGTAGACTAACTTGTGCAATTTTTTTTTAATAAGTAATAATTCAAAATATTATATACAAGTCTTGGTAAATAGAGATGGCACAAGGAGTTAACGCCACATTGTTGTGCAATTAATATTTGATGCTGCGTACCAAACTATCAGTTCTTACGCCTTATTTATTTATTATTTTATCTAGTCCTATATTGGAGAAAACGTTATTATTTCTAAATTAATTTGAACCAGGTTATAGACGGGAAATTGCTGATGTATAAATTAAAGAAAGCATGCATGCATATATTTTCCTTCGGCCAACTTACATATAATTAATTTAATTTAAATATAAGGTTCTATACCCAAGTCGTCGGTCCTAATATCGGTCCCATGCCATCTTTTCGATAAAATATATCATTTATATATTTTTTAAAATAATAAAAAAACATTTAATATAGTTTTTTTTATCATCATTACGAAAATGTCTACCAATAATTAATGACATATTTTTGTATATATGTGAAGTTGGAGTATTAATAAATGAATTGATAAATTACAAATTTTTATCATTAATGTTATTTAAATGGATAAATATTTTATTATATAAATAAGTGACCAAAATGTCAATTAATAAGAGACCTATAGATTGGAAAATTATCCCAAAGAATGAAACGATTAATAAATTTGTATGCATGAATTCAAGATATAATTTCATTATGAAGTCCGTTAAGACTCGAGATCGAAGGTTGTAAGCACATGTACGTCCATACGCTACTAGCCTAGCGATGGATTCAAGATTTCGAGCTTCGATATTGTTCAAATGGAGAAGAAGAGGCATTTATTTTTATTTTTATTTTTGGTTGTGACTTGTGAGGGACACCTCTGGCCCCACAATAGTTCCGCCACCGTGTTCTGTGGAACCAATTCAAATTAAATGGAATTAGAAGAAACTTTGTGAAATCGATTAAGATGATGGATTGCTACTATTGGTTGAGTTTGGGTGTGCTCCTTGCAATAGCAATTCAATCCTGGATGATGATGAAGCCGCCGAGAGATGTACCACCAGGGCCTCTTCGGTTGCCGATCATCGGTAACCTTCACAACCTGGGCAAAAAGCCACACGAATCCTTGGCTAAACTAGCCAAGATCCATGGCCCCTTGATGTCTCTTCAACTAGGAAGTCTTACTTCAGTCGTCGTGTCGTCGCCTTTGGTGGCTCATCAAGTCCTCCAGAAGCACAACCTCGTCTTCTCCAACAGATGGGTGCCCGACTCTATGTGTGGAGCTGGCCACAGCGACTTGAGCATCGCCTTCCTCCCCGCCCATAGCCTCGCTTGGCGAAACCTCCGCAAAATCTGCAACTCCCAGGTGAGGTGTACGTTTGAATGACTTTTTTTTTTTAATTTTTTGGCCGGTCATTCAATTCGATCATTGTGCGTCCGCGCATATATATATATGCAGTTGTTTTCGAATACGAGTTTGGACGGTAGCCAACGCCTTAGACAGAAGAAGGTGGAGGAGCTGATCTCAAACCTGGATGGATTTTGTGGAGCTGGTGCGGCGGTCAATATTAGTCAACAAGTGCTCTCCTCCACAATCAGTTTACTCTCCAATACCATCTTCTCCTTTGATATAGAAGACCCTGATTCCGCCTTTTGCCGCGACCTCAAGGAAAGCCTCTCACAAATGGTATCTTTAGTCGGTCAACCTAACATTGGGGATTACTTTCCCCTTCTCAAAGGTCTAGATCTGCAGAGGATTAGGCGTCGAGTCGACGAGAGCTACGCAAAGTTGTTTGCTTTCTTTCAGAGATTAATAGACGAACGATTAGCCAAAGGGATTGATCAGACGACTGAAACCAGTACCGATGTCTTGGATGCCTTGCTCAAGATCAACCAAGACAACAAGGAAGAGCTTGGAATGCCCTACATACTACAATTACTCCCGGTATCGATCGATCTCACTTGATTCCCAATTTTTCAATACACTACTAGTGTTGTGTCTAATTCGATGGATCATCGATCAGGACCTGTTCGGTGCTGGAACTGACACCACATCAAGCACGATGGAGTGGGCAATGGCGGAGTTGCTCCGCGACCAAAGCAAGCTGAAGAAAGCACAAGAGGAGCTAGACCAGATTATAGGCAAGGGAAACCCCGTAAGAGAAGGAGACATAACGAGGCTTCCATACCTACAAGCGGTAATAAAGGAGACCTTAAGGCTGCACCCGCCAGGGCCACTGCTGGTCCCGAGAGTAGCAAGCTCCGATGTCAATATTTGCGGGTTCCGGGTGCCAAAGGACACTCAAGTGTTGATCAATGTATGGGCCATTGGGAGAGACCCAAGTGTGTGGGAGAGGCCGGGCTGTTTCGAGCCAGAGAGGTTCTTGGGTTCGGAGATTGACGTCAAGGGTTTGCACTTTGAGCTCCTTCCCTTTGGCGGTGGTCGTCGGATCTGCCCTGGAATGTTGCTTGCCCTTAGGACTCTATATCTAACATTGGGATCTTTGATCCATTCCTTTGATTGGAAGCTCGAAGATGGGGTTCAGCCTGAAACTATCGACATGGAAGAGAGGTTCGGTATAGCTATCCATAAGGCTACACCCTTTTGTGCCATTCCTGTTAGGCGCATATAGGACCTAGCTATAGTACAATTCTCTTGCTATGCGATATATATGATGTAGTGTAATTAATGTGCCTCAAGCTACAAATAAAATGGTCTTGATCGATCGAGAAACGCTCTCCAAATCACAACAATCACACATATTCGACCCACAAATCACAGATTCTTGTAAATTGTAAAGCGAAAATCTAATAATATATATACACAGTACTTCTCCCTTATTGTTGGATTGAAAAGCAAGATCTCCCTTAAGTCTACGTACAGTTTAATATATTTTCATTGTCCTAGCATTTCACTTCATCAACATATATGTTCAACTTCATTGGATCTTTGCGGGTTTCGTAAGTATCTCTACTGAAGATCAACTTTGAGGGGGCATGTGTATTCTCTCTAGTTAGATTATTTATCTTTTACTTGCTCTATGTAAACAGTGTTCTCACCTTAACAATATTCAAGCATTCATGTTCTCCGCAATAATGTGTGCATTAATGGCGACCCAAATCAGATAACGTAGTTGAAAACGGGTACGGTCCAACAGTGAAATTAATAAATATTGTGTCATATTTATATGAATATAAGAATATGTAAATATGAACATATGAACATTATGTTATCTAAATATAAATATGATGTATTTATGGGTATATATATATCATCAAATATGATACTCCGTACTCCCTCCGTTCGGCAAAACATGTCGTTTACTATTCATTCACGTTTCTTTAGAATGATAAAAACTATATAAAATATTCATTTTTTTTATAAATTTTTTTTAACAAATTTGTACTTATTAATAATAACTACGAAATTATTAAAAAAAATCATTAAAAAAACTAGATATTTTATATAGTTTTTATATCTTACAAAAGCGTGCGCGAATAGTAAAGTGACATGTTTTGTCGAACGGAGGGAGTATAATTTATGTTCATACATCATTAATATTCAGGTCTTCATATCCATGTAATGCAACATTCATAATAATATATCTAATAGTACAATATTAATTAATTCGTTTCACCGTTACTTTGCAGACTGACATTAGCTCTCGGAAGAGCTAGTGTTTCATGCATATGTATCATTCAAGTGTTTGAAAGAGGACTTTAGAGAGGTGGGAACTGATGGTTTCCGGTGAGCAATACGCGGAGTAGTAGTAAGCCCTTGCAACCGCCAAAACGCTGCGCTTCATCCTGGTGGTTTCAATATTCACAGTCCTACTGCAGTTGTGATCATCAGAACTAAGCACCAACTCCATCAACCTCTGCATGTTTGAGTTCACCTCACTAGGGATTGATTTGCTGTTTCCAACATCAGTACTACTTCCTTTGGACGCCTCCTGAATCAATCAAATTAAAGTACACTTGCTTTTGCACGTACATCGAGTTTGTAAACATAAAATTAATAATATAAGGGATGGTGAAAACCTACCGGTTTCTTTTTAAGAATGAGATGAGCAAGCTGGTGGCAGATGTTATTGGCAATTTCCAACAAGAGATTGTAATCACCAATCCACTCTTCTTCTTCTTCATCCGCGGATTCCAAATGTACTCGATAGTTCTTGGAGGAACAAGCGTGGATGGTTCGAGCTACAAGTTCGGCTACTCCTCGGTATTCACCCCCTTCCTCCGCCCATTTAACCATCCATTTCTCCCACTATATACATCCAACGTACGTTTTCTTAGTAGGTTTTGGGTAACTAACGTACAAGGATTTATAAGATAAAATGTAACTCACAGCTTGGTGAAGATGGTTGGATATGTCAACACCGCGTGCCTCCAATGTGTCAACGGAGAGCTGGTTCAGAGTGCACCGAAGCAGATCCACCAGCCCCTGCCCTGTCCTGTATTTCGCCGAAACACACACAATGCAGACGACACGAAACATCAATGCGAAATTCGATAAACTAATTGCGACGTTAGCTTGTATATATATTACCATTACCATTTGATGTTGGAGTCCAAAAATTGATCTACAAATACTCTCCTTTGCTCATATGAATCCCAGCTGCGCCATCTAAAATACGTTGTGATGGCGGTGGTCATGGCCCAAGTCTTGGCCCAAGCTAACCTCTCGTTCGATCTCTCTGGCTCGAAGATGCTCGCTGCTGCTACAAAGTATATTTGGAGCAGTTGGCTTTGTCTTAAACCAAACTCGCCCACATTATAATCTATATACCACCTGCATATATACATGTTTCGACAAACGAAAAAATAAATTTCGAAAGGGAAAAATGTTGAAATCAAATTTATTTATATTTTTTCTAAAGAAGAGCACAGCGATATATATATACCTCTTAACATTTTGCCAATCTAGCAAGTGAATTGACTGGCAAACATTAAAGTCTAATTTCGCAAGCTCGAGGTAGACGTTGTTGCTTACATTTGGCATCCTATATATATGTACAATTAGTTACCATTAGTTGAGTACACACAACACACATGAATTTAAGTTAGCTAGGGTTTGAACTTGATCCTTGTAGAATAAACAGGGAGCTGGAAAAATTATGACCTGTAAAGAGTTTTTCCGATCCAAACATCATCTTCACCACCGTACTGTTCAATGTAAAACCTTGATTCGATACGAGGTAGGTTGGCATACCAGGGCATGTCTAATGCATAAGCCACCTATCAGGCAGTGAATCAATCATTTGCAGGCAACAATATTTACAATTGTAATCGAATAGGGACGTACTATATACTTCCTCCGTTCGGCAAAACATGTCATTTTAGTGTGTTATTTTTGTTCAGAAAAACTTGTCATTGTAGGTATTTTGCACTTCACTTTACAAAAATGCCCTTGACATGATTGATGGTTTGTTAGTTGTAGTTTTCGATAAAGTAAAAATAGAGGGTAATAATTGAGGGTAATTTAGTACATTTGTTAATTGCCTTAAAACTTGTGAAATAAGCTAAAATGAAATGTTTTGCCAAACGGAGGGAGTATTAATTAATTTTAATGACTTAGTGTACGTGTGTATGTACGTACGTACCTCACCGGGAAGGTCCTTAGGAATGAACCACTTGTCAAAGAGTTGGTTCGAAGCTCGTTTGTTTCGCAAGAAGCTTGAAGAAAACTCGGCAGCTTCCTCCAGAATGGTTTCGCCGGGAAATTGCAGCTGAGAAGCTCTATAGAGGTTGAACATACCACTAACAGCCTCGGTTGATTGCCCAACAAAGCAGAAGAATTTTCCATCTTTCTTGAAGTGTTGCAACACATCTGTTCAATCATATATCGATCCCACCAGTTCGATCCTTAATTAGACTCTACTCTACTGCGTGTTTAGTTGTTTTTAGTTGAGAAAGGTAATGATTAACACTATCCATAAATCTAGTCTATGTTTAAGATTAATTATTTATCAAAATTATAATTAATTATATATTATTGTCTTTCTCTTATTTTTCATACAAAATCTTTATACACATCATCATATATACGCACGCATAGATAGTGCGTGCGTGTTTAAAGATATGATATGATTACCAGGAGAAACAGGATAGCCGTGCAACCTAAGCAGCCTGAAACCCATGGAAGTGTCGTCGATATCCTGCACTTCTGACTCCCGCGCCCAACAGATTCCAAATTCAGTCCAATACCTGAAATATATATATAACTCATGCATCTATTTAATTTTATTTTATATAATACTTAATTAATTGTTCAGTATTTTTAATTACTCTGTATGTGAATATGTGATAATATTTAATTATTAAAGTACGATCGCGGACTATGATTCCATCCATTATGGCATAATAATTACTTACCGATATTCTCAAAAAAAAAAATATACTTACCGATAAACATAATCCATTATGGCATTGGACTGGGTTTCGAAAAAACGACTGATCCCAAGTCTTTGAAGCCGATCAACCGCCCAAATGTGCTCGAACATGTCGACAGGGTAAACATTGGGCACTATATAAAAAAATAAATAAATAAATAAATCCCCGTCAACAATTAGTTTAATATATACTAGGTATATATTTTTACGTACAAGTTTTCATGATTATAAATTATAATTGTATATTTTTTTATTTTCTATCTATATTATTTGGTCTTTAAAATGAATTAGGTTTAGTTTTTATCATAATTGGACATTTCATGTTAGCAGTGTTAGGTGCTTTATATTTGGACATTCTTATAACTTTTAATAGTGTTGAAATCTTTTTGATATTTTGCATCAAATTGTGAACTTATAAATATTTTTATACTCTTTTTTATTTGATGGCCGGATATGACAAATACCGTCTTGTCTGATCATAAAGAACAAGAGCAAAAAAAAAAGTAAAATTTGTCCGGGTCCCATATTGCAATTACAATAAATACGTGAGATATGTTGCGATTGAGATGTCCCCAATCTCATCCCGTCCAATCCCACGACTCCCATTAGTTTGAACAGACGCGAGAGAGCAAAAGGTGAGGTCACGCGCGAGCTTTTTTTTAGGAGTATTTTTATTTAGCTAATTTGAATTTAATCAGACTGTAACTTTTTTGCCCTAAAAAGTTTTGTTACAATATAGCACTCATGTATTATTGAAACATGGTAATTTTAAGTTTTAATTCTTTCTATGGGTGAATACAGCAGCTAGGAAAATGATATTAGCTTAGGATGACAGAGGGGCATTTTAGTCTTTTCCAGTTCATCTGGTTTGTATAAATAAAGAGAGAGCGGGAAGTTAGTTGTAACAACTGTAACTAATCTTCTTGAACTCAGAAGATACGTTTCCTCCTTCGATGGAGTTCTTGGAGTTTCTGTCAAAATGTGAATGAAGATCATGAGCTGGTGAAGCTCAATTTGTCAAATCTGTGTGATTTCAAATGGTATCAGAGCGCACGAGTGACGATCTGTGCTGTTCGTTGTGACTGGTATGAGATCTGTGTTTTCTCTGTAGAAATTGCGATCTATCTTGCTCGTCGTTTGCCCGTATTGCTTCGTTTCCGTTGATTCGTAGTTTTTTGCTTCCGTTTACTGTAAGATCTGTGAGATCTGTAAGATTCGTAGTTGTTTTTTATTCCTGCCATTAAAATGGTTGGAAGGAGAAATGGAAATCAGCAGAGTCAAGGTTCGGGAGTCGGTGGAGATGGAAATGGACAAGGACGAGGTAATTTCGTCTCTGTTACTCCACCTGGTCCAGGAGGTGCAGGACGAGGATGGAATTTTGCAAATACAGGGGTACAATTTGGGGAGGTGATGCAAGGCATGAATTCTACTCATGTCAACCCTCTGTTTCTGTCAAACTCAGATGATCCAGGGATGATCTTGGTCTCGACACCATTTAATGGCTCTAATTTCACCAGTTGGAGTCGAAGTGTTAAGATGGCGCTTGGGGCTAAGGCTAAGCTCGGATTTATCACAGGAAGTTGTGTCAAACCTGTTGAAGGAAGTGAGGATTTTGAGAAATGGATACATGCTGACTCCATGGTTATGTGTTGGATGATCAATTCAATGACAAGCGATGTTGCAGAAAGCTTTATGCATGTAGAATCAGCCAAGGAATTATGGGATGAAATCAAGGAAAGATTCTATGAATCTAATGATCCTTTGGTGTTTCAGTTGCGAAGAGATCTTGCTAATCTGAAGCAAGAAAATTTGTCTGTGGGTGCATACTTTGGGAAGTTAAAGAAGATTTGGGATGAGCTGCAATTGCTAGATGCAGTGCCTGTTTGTAACTGTGGTGGAATCACCAACTGTGCATGTGGCTTGCTGAAAAGAGTTATTGAGAGAGAAGAAAAAGCCAAGGTTATGCAATTTCTGATGGGTCTCAATGATGCTTATGAGAACATAAGGGGAAATGTGTTGTCTAAAGATCCTATGCCAAGTATAAACAAGGCTTTTCAGATGGCTACACAGATAGAGAGGTCAAAGGGGGTAACTGGTGCCTTGCAAGGAGAATCTTCTGCTTTAGCTGCTTCTAGGCAGTTTGAGAGGTTCAATCAGTATGAGATTGAAGCTAATGCAGTGAATAGGTTTAAGTACTCTACTGATCAGTCAAGGCAGGGCCAGGGTGACCAAGGGAAGAAGGATTACAGAGATTACAAGAAAGCAAAATATGAAAGAAAATGTGATCACTGTGGAGAGAAAGAACATACCAAGGACTATTGCTTCAAATTGATTGGGTATCCTGAGTGGTTCAGAGGCCCAAAAGAGGATGACAGACCAAGAGCTACAGGAAAGTTTGTTGCTCAGCTTGAGTGTGTTCAGCAGGAGAGTCCTTTTGATGATGGAATGTGCAACAATCCTAAGCCTGATCAGGCAATGGTTAATGCTGTAGTTCAAGAAGTGATGAGGATGATGAAAGGCAAGTCTCAGATAGAGAGTGTGGATAGTTCAGTCAATCAGGCTATGGTGCACTTTGCAGGTACTTTTAGTTCATCATTCTTTGTTGGTGTGAATAAGTCTCAATCTGATACATGGATAGTAGATTCTGGTGCAACAGATCATATTGCTTTTGATTGTCACATTTTTTCTAAGATGCATGATTTGGTGTCGACAGTTAGATTGGGTTTGCCTGATGGAAATAGTATGACAGTAAATAAGTGTGGTAGTGTTCAGTTGAGCAGTGGTTTAGTGTTGAAAAATGTTTTGTTTGTGCCTCAGTTCAGACACAATTTATTGTCTGTATCTAAGATTTTGGTTGATCAACAGTTGAGATTCAGTTTTGATTCAGTGGCTTGTTGGTTACAGGACCTTACAACTAAGAAGGTCATAGCAAAGGGTATTGCAGATAGAGGATTGTATGTGCTAAGGGTGCTTGGTCAGGAGAAGATCAATCTGCAAGGAGCTAATTCTCTTAATAATGTCAGTAGCAGTTGTAATAGCATGCTATTGATGCATGCTAGGCTTGGACATATGTCTTTTTCAAAATTGCAACATATTGTGGATTGTAAAGGTGTGGATGTAAAGAACATGGTTTGTGATGTTTGTGCTAGAACTAAGGCACACAAGTTGAAATTTGATAGGAGTGAAGTAATTGCTGATAGCATATTTTCTCTTGTTCATGTGGATATCTGGGGTCCATATAGGACACAATCAATGTGTGGGGCAAAATATTTCCTTACAATACTTGATGATCATTCTAGAGCCACTTGGGTTTACTTGATGCAAGATAAGTTGCAGGTGATGAGGCACCTTACTGATTTTTTGAACATGGTGGAAAATCAGTTTCAAACTTCTGTCAAGACATTAAGGTCTGATAATGGTTTGGAATTCACTCAAAAGAGTTGTGTAGAGTTGTTATCTGCTAGAGGGATTGTTCATCAGAAATCTACTCCAGGGGTTCATGAGCAAAATGGTAGAGTTGAGAGGAAACACAGGCATTTGCTGGAAACAGCAAGGGCAATTAGATTGAATGCAGGGTTGCCAATAAAGTTTTGGGGTGACTGTGTGCTGAGTGCAACTCATATTATCAATAAAATGCCATCTTCTATCCTGCATTGGAAATCTTCTTTTGAAGTATTGTATAAAGCAGTGCCTAGATATGATCAGCTGAGGGTAGTTGGGTGCTTGTGCTATGCAGTACAACCTAATGATTATAGAGACAAGTTGGGGGTGTTGGCTAGGAAATGTGTGTTTCTTGGGTACCCTCCTGGACAGAAGGCATTCAAATTGTTTGATCTAGAAAGGAGAAGTGTGATTATAAGTAGACATTTTAAGTTTGTGGAACATGTGTTTCCTTTTAAGGATAATGTTGTATCACAAGCACAGTTCCAGCTAGTTGAGTTCACTGATGGAGAGGATGATCAATTTACTGACAGAAATGTGTCAAATAGGTCTACGTTACCTGAGCCAATATCTGCTGAACAGCTAGAAGCTTCTAATTCAACAGATCCAATTATTGAATCTTATCATCACAGTTCACCTTCTGTTCAAAGTGATGATTATCTTATGTCTGATGTTCATCTGAATCCACCACAAAGGGTGATAAGGAGCCATGTTAATAGACCATCTAGGCTTCAAGATTTCATATGTTCAAGTCTGCCTGTCAGGGGTCAGCAAGATGAATCAGTGAGTCATTCAATGTTTTTTCTATGCAACATTTGGCTCATCTGTCATCTGGGTACATCACATCCTTGGTTAATATGTGTTCTGTGTTTGAGCCTCGATCATATTCTCAAGCTAAAGGCATCCTAGAATGGGAGAATGCTATGGCTGCAGAACTCAAAGCTCTTTCTGATAATCATACTTGGTGTTACTGATTTGCCTGCAGGACAGAAACCCATTGGTTGTAAGTGGATTTTTAAGATTAAGTATAAGCCAGATGGTTCAATTGACAGATACAAGGCTAGGTTGGTGGCTAAAGGGTTCAATCAGATCAAAGACAAGGATTACAAGCAAACATTCTCTCCTGTTGCAAAGTTATCCACAGTAAGGGTTATTTTAGCAATTGCTGCTTGCAAAGGATGGGTGCTACATCAGTTTGATGTTAATAATGCCTTCTTACATGGGTTTTTGGAGGAAGAAGTATACATGATACCTCCTCCAAGTTATAAGGTGGATGTGGATAAAGTTTGCAAGCTGAAAAGGAGTTTATATGGGTTAAAGCAGGCTAGCAGACAATGGAACCATGAGCTCACCAGATTCATGGTGACCCTGGGGTATAATCAATCTACTCATGATTATTCCTTGTTTGTTAAGCATTCTAATGGTCATATGACAGTAGCTTTGGTGTATGTGGATGACATGTTGATAATGGGAAGTTGTGGGACTGAAATCACAGCAACAAAGCAAGCTTTGCACAATCAGTTCACCATCAAAGATTTAGGAGTGGCTAGATATTTCTTGGGTATGGAAATAGCTCGTAGCTCAGCTGGGATACTTCTTAATCAAAGAAAGTATATTTTAGATATACTCACAGATGCTAAGATGGAAGACTGCAAAGCTACTGCTTTTCCTATGCAACATGGAGTCAAGCTATCTTCTCATGAGGGTGATCCTTGGGAGCAGCCAGAAGTATACAGGAGGCTTGTAGGGAGGTTGTTGTATCTCACTCTTACACGACCTGATATATCCTATACAGTTCAGCAGCTAAGTCAGTTTCTCCAACATCCTCTGAAACCACATTGGAATGCTTTACTGTATTTGTTGAGATACTTGAAAGGAAGCTTCAACCTTGCCCTTTCCTTTCCATCAACCACTTCTCTGTCTGTCAAAGCATTCAGTGATGCAGATTGGGGAAATTGCTTGGACACTGGTCGTTCTTTGTCAGGATATTGCATATTTTTGGGATCCTCATTGATCTCCTGGAAGACAAAGAAGCAAAGGGTTGTTTCTAAATCATCTACAGAAAGTGAATACAGGAGCATTTCATACACTGCAAGTGAGCTAGCTAGTATGGTTACAAGGGTTGCTATCTGATCTAGCTATCAAGGTTCCTCTACCTATTACCCTACACTGTGACAACAAGTCAGCGCATCAGCTTGCTCTTAACCCTGTGTTTCATGAACGCACAAAACATGTGCGTATTGATTCACATTTCATTCGAGAAATGGTGCAACAGGGCTTCATAAGTACTTCACATGTCCCAACTCAGCTACAAGTGGCTGATATTTTCACAAAGGCTTTAGGTGCCAAGCAACATGAGTTCCTCAGGTCCAAGCTGGGTCTTATTCTGCCTTGCCTAAGTCCAGCTTGAGGGGGGGCTATGGGTGAATACAGCAGCTAGGAAAATGATATTAGCTTAGGATGACAGAGGGGCATTTTAGTCTTTTCCAGTTCATCTGGTTTGTATAAATAAAGAGAGAGCGGAAAGTTAGTTGTAACAACTGTAACTAATCTTCTTGAACTCAGAAGATACGTTTCCTCCTTCGATGGAGTTCTTGGAGTTTCTGTCAAAATGTGAATGAAGATCATGAGCTGGTGAAGCTCAATTTGTCAAATCTGTGTGATTTCAAACTTTCACTAGCCAAGTGATGCATATAATATATTTCGGCCACTAATATAATCTATATAATGAAACGTTTGATAAGTTGCACACTCGCACCCAATTCAATCCAACCCTTCCATAAATATATTTAATTACTAGCTAATTATTAATTAATTAATTAATTAATTAATTACCTCCTCCATGGAATTGGCGAACTCTTGAGTGTAAGTAGGTGAAGCAGTGAAGGTCCTTTGTATGAATAAAAGCAAAGGCAGTGGAGGAAGGTGAGAACAAAAAGGACCCATCTTTGCTTTGTAATTTCAAAAGCTGATCCCAATCCAAACCTTCAAAGTCCATCCCTTCTAGGCTATGCAGTAATGTTGTTGGTTTTCTATGCATTATCTCCTTCGGTATCCTATATTTGCAACACCGGACAATATATGATATTGTTGTAACGAGAACGATAAATAGAAAACAAAGATATAATATAGATTTATGTGGTTATGGTGTATTACCTACGTTCACAGTCAGTGAAACTAAATTCTTTATTAGAGAGGCTAAGAATAAAACTGATTACAATAATATGACGTTTCATGAGTCCCTAATCAGATTACGTGGTTCTAGGGAGCGCCACCTCATGAAACTCTTAGTATATAACTAGCCAACAACATGGGCGGATTCGGAAATTTTATAGATGGAAGAGATTCAAACCAAGCCCAAATAGTATAAATAGACTTATAAATTTCTCTGTTTGTAGTTAGTTATGTGTTGTGTTTAGAGATCCCGGTGTTCGCTCAAAATGTAAACCAAATGCACAACCTTTAGTTACCGCAAAAAGCACCAATTCGATCGATCAATTGATGAGGAAATGCCGGCCTGCTCAAAACTAACGATTCGAATCCATTTAATTCGCTCAAAATTAATGAATCGATGCTCATTCAATTGAAAAATCAATACTTTGCAGACTGAATAAATCAAAACAATATATATAATATTGGAAATATATAAAGCAATTAAGGACACCTGGAGAGCTTGATCCTCCTCTTTGCATAAATGTCCTGCAGGAGCAGTTGAGCTGAATCCTCCGACACCAGAAGATGGATGCCAAATTTTTTGGCGGTTTCGACGAGCGAAGGGAAAACAACCTCAAACCCTATGGGCATGTGCTCTTCTTCCTCCTCTCCCACCTTCATCAGATTCTCTCTTATGAACTCCATCCCTGCATGTATATACACTTGCACATGCATCTATCAGCAATATATATATTCTGTTAAACTTGATGGGTTGCTAACCGGCCGGGCAATTATTTGTTTGTTTTGTCATTAATTATTTTATCTGTTTTTTCCCGTAATTATTCGTCTATAATATAATTATTTGTTGGTACAAAAAGCGTAATTTTTTTATATATATAAATTTCAATCCAAGGAATAATCGTTCAATATCATCAAATAATCTATCACAACTTACTATAAACAAACAAGCTAGATTATTCGTACTTAACAACAACATTATTCTTATGAATGTAATTATTTATATTTATTAATTGTCTTTTTATATGAAAATTATTCGATCATTTGGTTTTGAATAACCTCGTCTGCCAATATTTTTCGTGTCTCCATTACATATATGGACACACACAGGGGCGAAGGGAGGGAGACATGAAGTGGCTAGAGCCCCACTTTAGCTTGGGGGAAATGTGTGTGTGTATATATATATATATATATATATATATATATATATATATATAATGTGGATCAAATGTTAACAAGTCTTATTATGTTTTGTGTTAACAAATCTGGGCCCTTGATTGTGGAAGCATGGATGACCAAGATTATTCCAATATATTAAATTAATTATAAATTAAATAAAAAATAAAAACAGCCACCCCCTTTCTCATAGCGCGTGTATTATCTATTAATAAAACCCTAATTAACCCAACGCTACTGAGGAAGAGCAAAGAGAGGAACGACGGTGAAGAAATTGGTGATGGCAGATCTCTCTCCTTTCTCATCTCCGGCAAATCGTTCTCGATCATGGATGGTGATTAATCTAATTATTAACATATATTTCGATGCTTCTCTCTATCACGCTTTGATCATGGATGGCGGCAGATGCTTCTCTATTGGGTTAATTTGTATATTGTTTCCATCATGGATGGTGGCAGATGCACAAGCAGTAGAGGATGGATGGTGGCAGATGCACATGCAGTAGAGGATGGATGGCGGCAGATGCTTCTCTCTATCACGCTATGAGTAAGAGAAGTCAATCTATTGGGATAATTTGTATATATATTGTTTAATTAAATTGACATATATTTTGGGTTTGGATTGATTATGTGAATGGGGAATGTAATTTTTTTTTTGTGTTGGGGTCTGAACATTATTCGTTGATAATAAGGAATTATTCATATGTATGTGTGAATTAGTTGTGGATTTCTTGAAATTCAAACTCTGTTTAAAATTGTTCATGAATTTATCGAATATTCGGCAAATTCAGAGTCATTATTCGTTGATAATTAAGAATTATTCATATATATGGGGGCAATTAGATGTAGGTTTCTTGAAATTCAAGCTCATCAATTTATCGACTATTCGACAAGTTTAGAGTAACTATTCGTTGATAATTAGAAATTATTCATATGTATAGGGGCAATTAGATGTAGGTTTGTGGAAATTCAAACTCTGTCTAAAATTGTTTACGAATTCATTGACTATTCGGCAAGTTTAGAGCCACTATTCGTTGATAGTAAGGAATTATTCATCGAAAGTGTGAGTCAATTTTGCAACTATTCGCTAAGTTGATAGTAGTTATTCGATAAATTTTTAGTAATTATTTGCTAAGTCGAAGACCGGCGAGACGACCCATAAGCCGGTAGCAGGCAAGCATTGACGGAACAAATTTGGAAGCACTATTTTATAAGTTGATCATTATTCATGTCAATTAGAAGAATTATTCAGTAGAATATGTAGTATTGTTTAGGGATTTGGGGTTTATAAAACATTATTCGTCGAAATTTGAAGCATTATTCGTCGAAATTCGAAGCATTATTCGTCGAAGATTGGATACATGTATACATGCATGTCAGAACTCAAGTTGTACTGCTTGTGCAACAGAGGCGTGTTGTTACCCACTCGCCAAAATTGTGGATGTGGTTATTGATTGGCATGGGACCCACACTTTTTTAATTGATAAAAAATAGAAATAATTAGATTAATCTCAACCCTTCATTCTATCATAATAAAAGGCCCAGATTTGTTAACACGAAACACAATAAGGGGTGAGTACACCTGACCCACCCTATATATATATATATATATATATATATATATATATATATATATATATATATATATATATATATATATATATATATATATATATATATATATATATATATATATATATATTATGATTTTTGATAATTTAAGGATTGAAAAAAGTTTAAAAGAATAATAAATTAAAAAGTGTGCTTAGCTTAGTTGGTATATATGGAGTGGGAATTTGAATAATGTGGTTTTGAGTTCAAATCTATATAGCTTTATTTTATGAAATTTTTTTCCTTTTAGTTTTTTAAACTTAAAATAGCTATTTAAACCACATATTTAATATGTTTTCTACTACATTCTTTACGAAAAATTGCATCTCATATATTTATATTAAAAAAAATCAACAATACTAGTCGAGCCCCCCTCAATTTTTTTTCTGGTTCCGCCCCTGGACACACATGATCCGGCCTCCTTCAATTTATTGACCCCACCAGATCAAGCGGACTTCGTACAACATGTATAACACTAGTGGTGATTTATCTATTACTAATATTTTTGGTAAGTATGACTATGAAATAGTTTTGATTTATATTTTTATAAATTAACTAAAGTATATAGATAGATAGATTGTGACTTGATAACTTCTTTTTTTTTTTATGATGAGAAACCCACTTTCGGTGGCAAACTCTGATCACGTGACCCAGCCAGCAAGAGCCACGTACAAGGTAAACCGGTTTGCGCCGACCGGCTCAACCCACTAGTAACGTATATACGTAGTACGGAGTATTATTTTAATACTTTTTTTGGGAGAAATTTTTTTTTATATCAACCATAACACGCTACGTAAAATGGTATGCATCATTATTCGTATATGTATATAGATTTCTTAGTGTATCCATATATATGATTTTCTATAGGTATAAAGAGAAAAATGATTAGAAATAATATCAACTCTAAGTTATAAATAAAAAATAATACGAATAAAAAAATCTAAAATTAAATAATATAAACTATCAACCTATAAACTAAAAATAATATAATTTTTAAAATCAACAAAATGAACTATAAACTGTAAACTGAAAATAATACAAAATTTTAAACTTAGATAACTCTACGCGCGTTGTTCTCCATTTATTGTACCTTGGTGGTGGTGGTTGTATTGATTGGCGATAGGTATCGATCGGATCTGTTGAAGTCTTGAAGAGGAGAGGAAGTAGGACCATATGCATGAGTATTGTACTCCGCAGTAACTATCTATATCTAACTATTAAAAGATGATAAAATTAATTCATAATCTTAGCCTAAATTATAATTTTAGTAGTTTTTTTAAAAAAAATAATCTATATCTAACTATTAAAAGAGAAACATTTTTGATGAGGTGTCATTCTCTCCTTAAAATAGGATATTCAATCAATTTTTTTTATAAAATTCAATTAATTCATGATCTTAGCCTAAATTATAATTTTAGTAGTTTTTTAAAAAAAATAATGGGATTAATAAATTTTTTTAATATAAAATTTAAAATTAAAGAGAATTATAAATTCAAGTTTCATGTATAATCCAAACAATTAAGTTATTAAAATGACCATAAACCATAGTAAAGGAGGAAAATATATATTTTATTTATGTAAAATTGCATCAAGTAAAAACTTACTTGATTTGAGAGAAATTGAAAACAATGACTCCTTTTTATAATTATTTAAAAGTTAATTAAGTTTGAAATTTAATTTTTTATAATTTTTACATTCAATAATATGAATTAAATATATTATGAATAATTAAACAAAATATAAATGATTTGATGATAGTAGCTTAGAATTCATGTATTAATCCAGTGTAATTATTTTAAAATTTTGGGTTGTATTGCATAAAGTAATACAAACAAATAGTGGTTTTGTTCTATTTAAAATATAAAGTGTGGATTTGTGCAAAATACGACTAAGTGTGGATTGTTTTTATAATTTTGATAAATAAAGTTTTGTTTTGAATCTTACCCTCTAAAATTTTGAATTATTTTAAGTCAAAATTTTATAGTTTGCGTTATTTTTTTCGTTGTTTTTAAAATTTATATTATTTTTGGTTTATAGCTAGGTTGATTTTAAAGTTTTTTCCAGAACAAATTAAAAAGAACTACCATATGACCATAGTTTAAGTATTACTAATTATGAATTATTTTTTTAAAATTTTGATAAATAAAGACATAAAGTTTGTTTTGAATACCATAATTCAAATTATTTTATATCAAAATTACATAGTTTGAATTGTATATTTTTTTCATTTTATATATATGTTGATAGTTAGGATCATTTTAAGAATTCTTTTTTTTTTGTATTAATTTTTGTTCAAATATAATAGTAGAGTAGGCATAATATATTTCAAGTTATTTTAAATATATTCTTTATAAAAAAAAAATTTGATAAAAATGTCCCAAACCTAAATATGGGGAGGTAACAGGAGATGGACAAATTAATGAAGAATTACCTTTAGAGCATTTGTGTGGGTGAAGATTCCAACAAGTGAGAGCGGTAACGCAAGCCAACGTGTTGAGCAGCCTGTCATGGGCTTGAAAGAAGCGGGTGTCGCCCCACGACCCGTCTTCCATCTGGTTTTCGGATATCCATTCCAGGCTCTCCGGGAACTGCGGTTTCCCGCTCCCGTCGATCGCCTCCACCAGCCCCACCCACGCGGTGTCGTAGGGCGACACCGTTATCTCCCCGCCCTTCATCGATCCTAACATCTCCTTTACTTTCTCCACCAGCTCTTTCACCTCATCATCATCTTCGTCGTCGTCGCCATCATCATGTTCTATATATTCGGTTGAATACTTCTTCTTTAAATTTGCCTCCTGCTGTACAGGATGAGGATCTTGGGTGTGATTACATCTCAATCTTATCAGATTACGTCTTATGATCACTCGCTTATCCCTTGCTTTGCCTGATTTTAAACCTGCATATGAAGAAATATTATTATTTTTTTTCCCTAGCTAGCTATTTGGGTATTAAATTACTTACTAGGAGTAGGAGGTGTCGGAGACGATGGAATTGTAAAACTACAGGGACGGAGCAACATTGATCGAAGCTGCAGGTGAGAGAGTATTGCAATTAGTTACTATATGATCGGTGAAGTAATGGCCTCTTGGGATTTAGAAGACCTAATTATTACATAGAGGGAGAGTGTATAGGTAATTAAGGTACCTAGTATCGGGATACTGGAATTGAATCACTTATTTATACTAATAACTAGTCGGAGCCGCCGCAACACCCACCCATAATAAGTTCGATTTAAAATTGGTAATGTTAAAAAACAAAAAATAAGTGGTGAAAAAATATAGTCAACGTACACTTGCATCAAATAGAGTTAGTTTCTAGCAAATAAAAAAAAATCAAACGAAGTTAGTATTGTAATTCTTACTACCTCCGTTTTAAAATATAAGTCCGTTGATTTTTTGGCAAGTTTTTTAAGGAGTTAAAAACTATATAAAATAATATTATTTTTATTAAATTTTTTACATAGTCTTGTATATAATTATGTAAAAAATCAATAAAAGATTTATTATTTTATATAATTTTTAACTAATTAAAAACCGTATGAAAAAGTCAACGGACTTATATTTCAAAACGAAGGGAGTATAAAATAAGGGCAGATAAAAAGAAACATTTTTGTTACTTTTTTAAAATAAGGGTTGTTAATTTATGTTATTTCTATGAATAAGAAGTTTTATATTAGTTAGTTTTAGACCAGTACTTAAAACATGAATCGACCCGAACGCCTGATAATTTGTCGGGTTTGAACTTGGTGTTTTAGACCCGGAATCCGAACTCGAATGACCCGAGAATTTAAGGCTCGAGACTCGATGACCTGTTGGGTCAAAATCGACCCGTTGAGTCAACGTCATATAAACGTTATACAGGCACCACATAGACCTCACACAGATTCGTCATTCAGTTGTGTTCGTTAAGATCATTCATAAGTTAAATAATGTATATATTTTATAATTATAGTATGTTTAGAACACTTATTTGTATAGTACTCATTCACATGTGTTGTGGTCATTCGGCTTCAACAACTTCAATGGTGGCAGCCACCCTCTGATCAAATTCGAGTTCATCCTTCATCTACGTTGTTCGTAGGTCTGACTTCCGAGTTCATCTTCATCTCAACCTCGTCTCCTTTAGTACGAATTGTAGGTCCGACTTCCGAGTTCATTTTCATAGGGGGTACGAATTTGTAGGTTCGTTCTTAAATATTGTTGGGTTTAGACGAAAATCTAAGCGTTGGAATAACTTATACGCTTTAATTAAGACGTATTGTGTTTGTATATATGTGTTTTTCTCAATACTCGAAAGTTGGTAAATTATCATTACCAACAACTACCAACTAACTTAATTGGTAACCAGTTAAGTCGGTATACTAATTCCACCCCTACGTAGGAGACTTCCGGCGAAAACTTCTGGTTCTCACCGATCGCCTTGCCTTGGCCAAAATGAGTTACTTTTTAAAATAAAGATAATAGACCATAAAAAAATTGCACGATTTAAAATAAATATATAAATTGTTATGTGTAATTAAACTAAATAAGTTATTGTTTATATAGAAATATAGAATAGTTGGACCAAAACTCTTGCTCATTCAATTGAGTTGGTGTACAGTACAAATGTGTCTGTTTTATAGGCTTCAACCCGATAACAGAAATGAGCACAAGCCCAAGCCCAAGCCCAAGCCCAAGTTTATTTGTAACAACTTTGTAAATTGTAAACGGTTTTGACTAACGTTGACTTTCAGTAACTACTTTGGGTAAAACTGAAACCAGAGAGCAATCATCTTTTCATTAATTCACATTCAGAGATTCATCATAAAACACATCGATTCTGATTCAAATTTATGAGTGAATCATCATCTTTAATTATGAGTAGAGGCCATTTTTTCAGTAACGCCATAAAAAATATACATGATTTTGTGGCAGTGCAGGGGCTAATGGCCGGCTGGCTCTTATCGAGTCAACGTGTGAATACGCACAAGTGACACTGTTTCATGTATCATTCAAGTGTTTGAAAGAGACTTTTGAGAGATGGTAATTGATGGTTTTCGGCGAGCAATACGAAGAGTAGTAGTAACCCTTTGCGACCACCAAAACGTTGTGCTTCATCCCTGTACTACTAACCTTTGCATTTTTGAGTTCACCTCACTCTGGGATTGATTCGCTCTTTCCACGTACCACTACTCCATTTGGCTTGTGCATCCATCTCCTGAATCAATCAAACATTGCAGTTCAACTTACTATCAGATTTTGTTTATTGGAACATCGAGTACGTTTGTAAACGAAAGATTAATAATACTACGTATAAGGGAATAAATTAAAAGAGATCTTCAGGTTGCACCCGCCAGGGCCACTGCCAATCCAGCCCGAAAGTAACGAGCTAGTTCCGATCTCAACCTTTGTGGCTTCTAGGTGCCAATTAGGGACACTCAAGTTGATAAATGTATGAGCCATTTTGGAAAGCTAACTTCAAAAGCTACGACTTTAATAAGGATGAATAAAAAACCATTTTTCCAACCGTTTGTAATCTCGATAAATTAGTGACTTTTCAAATGGGGTATTCCACGAAAAATCTCAAAATCTTTAAAAAAAATCCAAAATTCATTGCTCTAGGCAAGATGTGATTGTATTAAGGCTAAACATCCAAAAAACATCCACCCGAGATAACAAGAAAACCTCGAAAAGAAGGTTATATTCCTTACAATAGGACTTACAAACACATGCTCGGTATTTTTGTCGAAATAGGAGATCCTTTGTTCCGATCGGGAAATTCGAGCACTTGTTGGAAAGCTAACTTTAATAGCTACTACTTTAATGAGGATGTGTTTTGTGAAATCGTCCTCGACGATGCCAAAAAAAAAATCATTTTTACAACAGTTTGTAATATCGACAAATTAGTGACTTTTTCCAAAGGCGAAGGTAGTAGGCCACGAAAAATCTCAAAAATCTTTAAAAAATGAAAATACACAATCCTTTGCTCTAGGCAAGATGTGGTGCTATTAAGCCTAGACATCCAAAAAAACCACCCGGGATGTCAAAAAAGCCTCGAAAAGAAGGTTTTATTCCTTACAATAAGACTTAGAGACACATTCTTGGTATTTTTGTCGAAACTGGAGATCCGTTGGTCCGATCGGGGAGTTAGAGCACTTGTTAAAAAGTTAACTTCAAGAGTTACGACTTTAACGGGGATGGATTTTACGAAATCGTCCTCAACGATGCCCGAAAAAATCATTTTTCCAACAGTTTGTAATCTCGACAAATTAGTGACTTTTTCCAAAGGGATAGATAGTCCACGAAAAATCTCAAAATCTTAAAAAAAATAAAAATCTAAAATCCTTTTCTCTAATCAAGGTGTGATGCTATTAAGGCTAGACGTTCAAAAAAACCCACCCGGGATGTCAAAAAAACCCCGAAAAGAAGGTTATAATCCCTATAATAGAACTTACAGACACATGCTCAGTATTTTTTCTGAAACAGAAGATGTGTTGATCCGATCGAGGAGTTGGAGCACTTGTTGGAAAGCTAACTTCTAGAGCTACGACTTTATTGGGGACCACTTTTGCAAAATCGTCCTCAACGATGCCCAGAAAAAACTATTTTTCCAACAATTTGTAATCTCGAAAAATTAGTGACTTTTTCCAAAAGGTGTAGTCCATGAAAAATCTCAAAATCTTAAAAAAATGAAAATCCAAATTCGTCAGGCAAGGTGTGATATTATTAAGGCTAGACGTCCAAAAAACACATACCCATGATGTCAAAAAAGACTCGAAAAGAAGGTTATATTCCTTACCATTGGACTTACAGACACATGCTCGGTATTATTTTCAAAACAGGAGATGTGTTGGTCTGATCAGGGAATTCGGCACTTGTTGTAAAACTAACTTCAAGAGCTACGACTTTAGCGGGGATTAATTTTGCAAAATCATTGTCAATGATGCCCAAAAAAATCATTTTTTCAACAGTTTGTAATCTCGACAAATTAGTGACTATTACCAAAGAGGGTAATCCACGAAAAATCTCAAAATCTTTAAAAAATGAAAATCCAAAATGCTTTGCTCTAAGCAAGGTGTGATGCTATTAAGGCTAGACGTCCAAAAAAAACCCACCCGGGAAGTAAAAAAACTCTGAAAAGAAGGTTATATTCCTTACAATAGGACCTACAAACACATGCTCGGTATTTTTTTCGAAACAGGAGATGCGTTGGTCCGATCAGGGAGTTCGAGCACTTGTTGGAAAGCGAACTTCATACGCTATGACTTTATTGAGGATGACTTTTGCGAATTCGTCCTAGACGATGCCCGAAAAAAATTATTTTTCCAACAATTTGTAATCTCGACAAATTAGTGACTTTTTCCAAATGGGGTAGTCCACGAAAAATCTCAAAATCTAAAAAAAAAATGAAAATCCAAAATCCTATGCTCTAGGAAAGGTGTGATGCTTTTAAGTCTAGACTCTAGACGTCCAAAACACACCCACCCTGGATGTCACAAAAGCCCCGAAAAGAAGGTTATATTCCTTACAATAGGACTTACAAACACATGCTCGATATTTTTATCAAAACAGGAGATGCGTTGGTCCGATCGGGGAGTTTGAGCACTTGTTGGAAATCTAACTTCAAGAGCTACGTTTTTAGTGGGAATTAATTTTGCGAAATCATCTTCGACGATGCCCGAAAAATTATTTTTTCAACAGTTTGTAATCTCGATAAATTATTGACTTTTACCAAATGGGATAGTCCACGAAAAATCGCAAAATATTAAAAAAAAATAAAAATCCAAAATCCTTTCATCTAAGCAAGGTGTGATGCTATTAAGGTTAGACGTCCAAAAAACACCAACCCGGGATGTCAAAAAAAACCCCGGAAAGAAGGTTATATTCCTTACAGACACATGCTTAGTATTTTTGATGAAATAGGAGATGCGTTGGTCCGATCGAGGAGTTGGAGCACTTCTTGGAAAACTAACTTCTAGAGCTACGACTTTAGTAGGGATGAATTTGGTGAAATCTTACTCGACGATGCTCGAAAAATCATTTTTCCAACAGTTTGTAATATCGACAAATTAATGACTTTTTCCAAAGGGGTAGTCCACGAAAAATCTCAAAATCTTAAAAGAATGAAAATCCGAAATCATTGGCTATAGGTAAGGTGTTATGCTATTAAGGCTTGAAGTCCCAAAAAAAATACCCACCCGGGATGTGAAAAAATCCCCGAAAGGAAGGTTATGTTCCTTACAATAAGACTTACAGACACATGCTCGATATTTTTTTCGAAACCGGAGATGCGTTGGTCCGATCGGGGAGTTCGAGCACTAGTTGGAAAGCTAACTTCAAGAGCTATGACTTTAATGGGGATGACTTTTATGAAATCATCCTCGATGATGCCCGACAAAATCATTTTTTCAACAGTTTGTAATCTCGACAAATTAGTGACTTTTTCCAAAGAGTGTAGTCCATGAAAAATCTCAAAATATTAAAAAAATAATAAAAATCCAAAAACCTTTGCTCTAGGAAATGTGTGATGCTTTTAAGGCTAGACGTCCAAAAAACACCGACCTGGGATGCCAAAAAAGACCCGTAAAGAAGGTTGTATTCCTCATAATAGGACTTATAGACACATGCTCGGTATTTTTGTCGAAACATGAGATGCGTTGGTCCGATCGGGGAGTTCGGGCACTTGTTGGAAATCTAACTTCAAGAGCTACGACTTTAGCGGGGATTAATTTTGCGAAATCATCTTCGACGATGCCAAAAAAATAATTTTTTCAAAAGTTTGTAATCTAGATTCTCGACAAATTAGTGACTTTTACCAAATGCGTAATCCACGAAAAATCTCAAAATCTTAAAAAAATGAAACTCTATCTTTAGGGGATCCGATTAGATCGAATTGAAGAAGATATTGCAGACTTTCATTCCATCTATCACGTTCACCGTAATTCCCTCTTCATCATTCTATGCAAACCTACAAACTCCTATTGAAAATCACAAACCACCACTAGCTCCGATCACCCTCGACCGCAATTCCGGCCAAACCAAGGCCGACCACCACCACCACAGGTCTCCTACAACACCCAGGAAGCCATTGTGCATGCCCCGATGCAGCAGCTCATCGAAAAGACGTCCGAAACGACGTCGGAAGTTTCTGCAGAAAGTGATCGATAGGCCAACTTCGAAGCATTGCCACCACCACCACCACAGTGATTCAACGCCATCAAATCTAACTCCAGCGTAAACGTTGCAACACCCTCTGTCTATCCTATCTGCCCTTTTTCTCAAATCTGCTCAGATTTGCTCGTAACATAGCCTTGAAGTTGACTGGTGAGCAGTTTTTCTGCTATGTAGAAAAACGTGATTTTATGAACGTTTTCTTTATTAATTCGATTCAAGGGCTGATAACTCATGAAAATCCTTTTCTTTCAGATTCCTACCACACCAAAGAATCTTAGACTCGGAATTTGGACGTTTTCGAGTCTTGTTTGGGTAAGACTCGCTCCGTTTCTCGCGAATTATCATACTTCGATTGGTTTTTGGCCCCATACTAATCAATCTGTTGTATTGACTCAGTTCACATCCCTTCTTGGCTCCTGAGATTTCTTGGGTACATATTTGGGTTTCTTTTGGAAGAAATCAAGGGTAAGTTTCACTTTTTGAAAGTTACGAGGCCGTTTCTGTAATTTCTAAAAAGTTACTGATACCCTTTTTAAATTCTGTAAAATCTCATGTCCGATGTCAAATTATTTCCTCAATCACGATTAAGCATTTCGTCAGATTAAGGCAAGTAGTTTGGTTCAATCAGTGTATTTATGCAATTTCGTGCCTTTTTCGCAATTATTGCCTTTTTATGTCCTTCATCAATTCCATGTTATGAGTTTGTGATAAATATGCAAGTTAGTTCAATTTGTTGCTATTTATCAAATTCTTAATCTCACATAGCATGAAAACTCGGGTAATTATAACTTGATCCCTTGAATGTGAGATAATTACATTGAATGCCCGAACTTTCTAAAAAGCATGATTTGTTTAGTTTGGTTCCTTCATGCTAGTTAAGTATGGTATATTATTTGTCTTGGATATCCATACTTGTCGTTTATCTTATTTGGTGCACTTTATCCTTTATAAAGTGTACAATATGCCATTTGTGGTCACCTGGATGTAAGTGTGGATTAGTAATCATAAAGTGTGATATTGTATATTAGTGTGTATTATTATTACTGTTGTTATTATGATGTGTGTATTAAATAATGGAAAAGGGTAAAGTCAGGTCAAGGTTCGGTTATACCTTGCTCTATAAACGTCTCATGAGATGCCCCTTCGAAATTGCAAATCTCTCGAATGGGTACATCTACCTATGGGTAGTAGGTCATCCGCCCAGTATATGCGGCTGAGACCAGTATCACTTGTCCTAATTAAATGATAACGTTGTTATAAGTGTATTGTTATTGTCGTGTTGTATATTATTTTACTAATAGGTGACCCACTTTCAGTGACGTTATATCATATTCTTTCCGTACTCGGAATATGATTCCTTACGGTCTTCGGATCCGCATCCCATTCAAACACTCGGTCCTTTTGGATCTTCCTGTTATTTTATTTTAATTTAATCAAACGAGTCAGGTTCCACATAAATATTAATTCCTCATTTGTATATTAGTCTACAATCCCCAATACCCTTTTATGGTCAATAGGTGGTAGACGGAGTCTTGAACATTTTACTTTCTGCTACTTGCTAGTCGTAAAAAGACTAACCGTCCTATTTTTCTCCTTTGGACGGTTGGGGTCCCTGGTTTGCATATTATACCTCCGCCACTAATCCGCAGGTTTAGGTAAACTGTCTTGAGGCGCTGAAGAGTAAAGGAGTCTATTGTTTTTCATTGTTTTATGTTTTGTATTAAGGTACAACCTTTTCAAATTTATGTAATTGAGCTTATTTAATTCCGCTGCAACTATTTAAACATTATTTTCGCTGCTACTACTCCATTGTTTTTTGGTTATCTTATTTAGACCCTTGTTTTGGGTAACATTGTTTTAGAATATTATATTATATTTTATATTTAAGTCTTCCGCTTATTTACTGTTTATTTATTATCATCTTGTTTATGGGAGCATGGTTGCATGTCCCTATAAGCCTAAGGCGGTTACGAGGACATTAAAGTCTGAGTAATTGGTGGCGTTGTGACATCCCTTCAGTGTTCTAACAAGGGGTGTTACAGGTCACGGGTCGGGAAATCACGACCCGAACCCGAACCCATGGGATAGGCGGGTCGGCGTGTCAAGTGACCCGGGGGGTCACGGGTCGACCCGTTTTTTAAAAAAAATCAATTTTTTTTTAAATTCTACCTAGAAACAACCCTTTTCAAAAAAAAAATTGTCGACCCGACGGGTCAATTTCACAAAATCTCTGACCCGAACCCGAACCCGTAACCCGGCATGACGCTTGACCCGTCTGACCCGGACCCGCCGGGTCGCCGACCCGCCAAACTCGCCGGGTCACGGGTTGACCCGTGGACAGGCCTAAAGCCAGCTGTGCCCAAAATCATCATTACTCATATTTTTGGGTATAATTCTAAAAAATTTCTCAACTTAAAATGCATTTTTTTAACTATAAAATATTTTTTATTTAATTTATTAATTTAGCTAAAATCACCTTTTCATACTTACATAACCTTTCATAATTTTATCTCTCCGGCCACATATTAGTCATACTCCCTATCATTTTACACTGTCCATCTTCATAAATAATCATTATAAATTTAAATAATATTTTTTCCACATCTTGATTAGTTATATTTAAAAATGTTGTGTGACTTATTATAAATCTAATCAATTTTAATAAACTAAAGATATTAAATGTTATATATATAGTATATATTAAATGTTAAATAAAGTGATATTTATAAATATAATTTATTAGTGTTTTAAAATAACATACATCAATATAAAAGTAGTTCAAATAATATCTTTTATATTATGCATAATTTTAAAATTAAATTATTTTATAATACTCTAACAACTAAATATTTATTTGCTATTTTTAGGTTAGTTAATTATACATTGAATATCTTTTTCATCACAAGTAAAAAATAATAATTTAAATCGGTTACTAATAATTTAATCTTTTACATCTTATAGGATAAAATTCCATCAAATAATATTTGACAACGACAAATAAATAAATATGTGATATTTTATTGTGGTTTTTATACTTTTACATTTTAAAATTATAAATAAAATAAAGATCTTTTATTTTACTATGTACTCTTTATTGGATAAATAGTTGAAGACGAGGAGGTTGAGGACAGAGGCGCAGTGACGGGGAGAGGCTGGTAGCCCATGTTCTAGATGTGAAGCGCTGCATTTTGCTTACTTTGGTTCTTCGTCCGGTGACCTAGTTATAAAAGCTCTCTTCAACTCCCTGCTTCTTCATATACAGCTCTCTCTCTCTTTCTCAAACACTCTCCTAGGGTTTTTGGGTTTTCTAGGGTTTGATATCAATCCCTTATTCTCCATTCCCGACGATGTTGAGAAGGAGAAGGTGGTTGATCTCAAGGTCTTCTAGTGCTGGCGCAACAAGAGCTTCTGGCTTGGGTGGCTGCTTCCTCCTCGTTTGAAGATCTAGGGTTTGGAAGATCGAAAACTTCTTCGATCTTCAGTTTCCCACACAGGGGAATTTTTTATCTTCCCTATCTCTAATTCACATGAATGCTAGATCTAGGGTTTTTCGTTATATCTGTTACTTGATTGTACCGTCTACAAACTTTTACTTAATGGATTCGGTCAATTCTTGAGGCCCCGAGGACGTAGGCCTTCTTGCCGAACCTCATAAAATCTCTGATGTTCGATCTTGCATGTTCATAGTATTTTACTCGATTTTGTTCACTTCCGCTCAAATTATTTTCATTCTCTTTCGACTCTCGGTTTTAACATATTCAATTTGAAAGTTAATGGCTACGTACTAATTAATTCAGATTTTAGACTAAGAAAAAAAGGTGGGTGTGGAGAATTTAAAGTCAACAAAAGATGGGTGTGGAGAATTTAAAGTTAGCAAAAAAAGGTGGGTGTGGAATAAATAAGTACACAACCTTAAAAAATGTTCAACAAAAGACAAATTATTGTACTTTCCTGTAAGAGCAATAGCTGTAAATTACTCCCTCCTCCGTTTCATAATATATGAAATTTTAGCTATTGACACAAGTTTTAATAAAACAATTCACTTAAAAAAAATTATCATTTCACTAACTTTTTCATAAATTTTATTATTTTTAATACTCACTACACATTTTAATCAATCAAAATCTCTTAAAAAGTCAACGACACACAAATCAATATAAATTATTACAATTCCTTACCTAAAAATATATAAAAGACTATCTATTTTAAAACAAAAACTATCTTTTAAAAATATATTCATATATTATGAAACGGAGGGAGTATAAAGTGCAATAGCAAATATAACTAGAAGTACAATAGAAAAATTAGTAGTAGTAGTATATATATAGGCAAGAGTTCTAGTGAAACAAAGAATACGGTAAAACGGTAAAATGAATGAATATTGCATTATATTAATATAAATATGGCATTATGTGGATATGAATATGTGAATATTGCGGTATGTGGATATGAATATGGTATTATTCATTTTATATTATTTGAATATAAATAATAACATATTCATATACCCATATTTAAATCATATTCATATTCACACAACATAATATTCATATTTTTATATTCATATGACCCAATATTCATTCGTTTCACCGTTACACCGTATTATCCGTTTCATTAGAATCCCTCTGATTTTCCTCCTCAACCATGAGAGAATACACACGATCGATGCTCGGCAATGGATCCATCATGAGCACCGATCCCCTTGCGTTCAAGAACGAATCGTTCAGTCCCATGAGTAACTCAATCAATCTCTCTTCCTCGGCAAATTTTAACGTCTCATTAGCTGCACCACACGTACAAACAGGCCTTCTTCGCGCATTGTCTAATTCATCCCAAAGAGCTTTAATCTTGGTGAAATAAGAAGGGAATGAAGTCGTACCTTGCTCCACACAACTGATTTCCTTCTTGATTGGGAACAATTGCGTACCTCCGAGTCTTCCAAATCTAGACTCCAGAGAACGCCAAATCGCTTGTGCCGTTTCATTGTAAATGACACTTCGCTTGATCTCTATGCTGAGACTGTTCAGAATCCAAGCTCTCACCATGTCATTACACCTCCTCCATGCTTGAGCTCTCAGAGTCCCCGAATCTGGCCGCTGTGTGTCTCCGTTCAAGAAACCAAGCTTGTTTTTCGCTGATAAGGCAATCAATACAGATTCTCTCCATTCTCCAAAACTCCGGCCATCAAACGTCGGAGTGACTAACACAGCTCCAGGATTGTCACTCGGATGAAGGTAAAGCGGATCATTGGGATGAATTTCATCATTCGCCATTTTCGCAGCAGATCACAAATCCAGAGGAAACAACTAGAAAGGGGAAAACGAAATCACTCCAAGATCCAGAACAGACGCTCTGATACCGTGAAGGATTCGTAACAGAATCGTAACAGAAAACCAAAACTTTACCAGATCGAGGAAGGAAGAGAAAACGAAGGATAGAGAGGGAAAATCTGTGTTTTTCATTGATTGTAAAAATGTGATGGAAGGAGTATTTATACACAGATTCGGGCTTAGACCCGATACATCATGCACAATACAGATCCGGGCTTAGACCCATTACAACCAATGCAATATGGCCCAAAACCAAATAGCCCCATATCACCTCTGTTTCCAATATGACTAGTAATTCTTTCATAATAATTTCCACGTACTCTTCTCTCGTATTCTCATGTTTTTACTTGTTAATTATCTAAGATTGCAGATGTGTATATATATGAATGTCGTTTAGTTATTATATTTTTTACAAGTATTTGTTGTCTCAGGTTCATTGAGATCGATCGTCAGAGATTTCATCTTGATTGAAATTGCAGGATGAGTGCACATCACAATAATGTCTGTAGCAATTTCAAATTGTAACATTTCAGTAAAAGAAGGTTTGTAGCAATTTCAAATCTAAACCCCAATGCCACATCACAAAAAAAAAAAAACAAACTCAATTTCAAATTGATCGACTTCACCAATTTCACATTACAAGAAAACCCCTAATTTCAAACTGACTGCATGAATTTCAGGTCAATTTCAACCTAAACCCTAAATTTCAGTAAAGGGGAAAAATGAACTAAGCTGATATCACCTTCGTCCCCACCTCCGGTCGCCGGCCTAGACAATGGGTCACCATTGCCTTCGCTCTCAGTCACGGGGGTTTGATGTTTGCCTTCTCGATCCTCCCTCAATCGCCTCCATCTCCACAAGTCACAACAGCAGCTGCACTCTCTCATCTCCATGATCCGATCCAACTGTCGTACATACCTTGAGACTTGCTCACCAGTTTGGGAATAATGCAGGTACTTCATTATATATATATTGCCGTTCAAGAAATTAAAATAAATATATAATGCTTGGTCTACCTTATAACTATATTAATTAAGACTAATCATCTAGCTAAGTTTTTCAGTTCCAGCAGTGTATCCATTCAATTCGACATCTGACATGGTTGAAAATCTAGGAATAATTGGTCGACATTTTAGTGCGAATGTAACATATGTCTTAGACCAAGGATACATTGCCTGCTTAGATAAGATCATTCATATGGAAATTATTCGATTTGAAATTTAACAATGAAGTTGCATCGATATATTAGTGTTTGAGTAAGTTGTGAAGCGCCTTGTCGAACCTATCGACGGCATCCTCCGGCAAGTACAGCGGCAACACCCTCACTTCCTCCCCCTTTTCATTCCTAAACAAGGTGATATATCCCATAATGTGAGGCATAACAGTATCGACTGCTTGACCGCCATATGTGGGGTTTCCCCACCCGAAATCCAGATTCAAGAACCCCATGCGCGATACATCGGTGATCGCAAACGTATGTGTCTCAATGGGGAGGCGAAGGGACCTTGAAATCCCCGGACCAATTGATGATTTCTTGTACTCCTCCATCGTGGTACCTTTGGCCTTCTTCACTTGCTCCACAGTGTAAGTGTAACCGTCGTCCGAGACGATTTTGCCAGCCTGGGAGGCGGCCGTTGCCAAAGTGAATGCGTTTCCGTAGTAGCCCACAGGAAGGGGAGGGTTGAACACCGACCGAGCATTGAATGTGAATGCCAAGCGTACTTCTTCTTCGGGTCCGAACCCAAGGGCGATGGTTCAACAGCGCCAGAGGGCGGCAGCGATTAGCTCGAAGCTGGTTGTGGAGCCTCGGAGGAGTTCTGGGATGCGGCCACGGAGGGTGGCCATGTCTCTCGCGTTGAAGACCGTGGTGCGACGAACCAAGTCGTTGGGGATTGTAATGTTAATGGCGCCGCCAGGTTGGATGTATCCGTTTGTTATCTCTTCATGGAAAGGGTCGCGTGAGTTAACGTTGAGAAGGTGGCGTTGCCAGACGGGGAGGATCGACGGCGTGGAGAAGCCGCGCGCAAACTCTGTGATGGCGGTTAAGAATTGGATTAGGCCAACTCCGTCGCTCATTGCGTGGTTGAACTTCAAAGCAAGTATGAATCCTCCACACAACAACCGAGTGACCTGATCGACCGTACACCCAAATTATGAAAGAAAACCCTAAAAGAAAATGACTGAATTCCAGATCCAAATCGACATTTTTAATTTAACCTATAGGTTAGAAATTAGGTAAGTACCTGCATAGTAAGCATAGGACACCCAATCACTCCCACATTGAAATCAAGGTCACCATAAAGAAGTTTGTCAAGGTAAGGGTAGGGTGGCACCAAAGGTTGCTCTCCAAGTTGTTGGAGACTAACATCGGCATCCGCCTCCACAAAAACCACTCCCTCGGCCGTGCAATCCACTGCCAACTTTTGGGCGGATGATGGTTGGTCGCGCATCCTACCCGCCCATGGATAGTAATACACCAATGCCTCCGCCAACGCATTCTTGATCACCTTGGCGGGATCCTCTTTGTCTTTCATGACGTTGGACTTGGACACCGCCGGAAAAAACATGATGAGTGGCAATTGAAGCCGCATCAAAGGTATCTTATCGATATCGGAGAGGAGCATGAGTTTTTTTGGAGTAGGGCAGGATGGTCGCACCAGCTCTGGATCACTCCTCCTCACATCAAACTCCGATAGAGTTGAGTTGAATCGAATCCCATTTATACCCGCCCTCTTTCCCCAAACAATTTTGCTGTAGCCCGTCAAAAAGTTTCCTATGTACACATATATAGATTTAGATTGATGATCAATAAATAGCTTAATTACATACAATTCAAACATATATGATATATATGATATGAATCTACAAGTTTACCAATGCAATTTACTTAATTTATACCTTTAATCTTGTCGCAGCGGTTACCTCTTGTGAACCATACCTTGATTAGATTGCGGGATCGGGATAAGAACATTGTCTTGTGTATTAATATATATCAAATATCGATCTTTAATTAAACTTAATTCATATCATCATTCATGGGTACTGCCCACCCTTTCATATGGCTTAAAGCAGATGGCTGGTGGTTGATGAACATTAATACCATCTATCATCCTTTGATCAAGTTTTTATCCTTGTATTTACATTAATCAGGGCCGTCCAATCAATTTTAGAGGCCCGGGTCATAATTTCATTAATTATAAATTTTATATGTAATTTTTAAAAATTTTATATATTAAGAAGTATGCTAAAAATTGTAGATTTTTTTTGATAATTAAGGAAAATTATAGAAAACTAACATTAACATAAGAATTATTTAGAAAATCAATGGTAAAATTTATATTAAAACTTTTATACAAAAGGTTTTAATAGATTACGTACGCAAGATATTTTTATGAATCTTTTGCTCTATGAAATTTATACAATATCAAAAATAATTTATGTGGTGCATATTTAAATTTGTGTCATTTATTTTTATACACAATCCCATGGTATTTTTCTATATATATTCTAATTCCTTAAAACTTTTTTTCATTATAATATTCTAAAAATCCATGAAAATGTTATTAATTAAAAATATTCCCAAGTTATTCCATTCAATTCAATTAATATAAATACAGCTAGGACCATGTTAATAAAACTAAAATTATTCCTGAATGAAATAATTATAAAATAAAACCAAAAGATACATGTGTTTAAATTTGGATTAATAATTTAATACCCTGAAATTTATCATGCCTCGTAATTAATTATACACAAGTGCCCCCCGATAGAAAAAAGAGAGATGTGTTAAATTTGGGATTCGAACCTGACTGTAAGAAAACAGGGGTCCCCATGCAGCAAAACAACCACCATGTCAAATAGATAGTTCTGATATTTTGTAAAATATTTTAATATATATATCAAAATTAGTAAAATAAGGCCCCATAAAATCGGAGGCCCTGGGCAGTCGCCCACCTTGCCCTTGCCCAGGGCCGGGCCTGACATTAATTAAAGGATGAATAGTAAAACATTATATTTATCAATTTCATTATGAAAGATTATTTAATGCATCAATATATCATAGTAGAATTTTTTTATTTGGCTACAAAGAAAAGAGGTAGAATGTAATATATCCATATATAATGAAATTGGTTAAAATCTTATGAAAATATTTCGATATCTAACTAAATTGGGTAAAATCTTATCTTAAGCATATCTTGCTATATCAGTTAAGTGGTGTTGGATAAACATATGATAAAATCTTATATTTAGAATATAAGTACAAATACACCCTTCTACGATGTTTGAAAAAACGTCCTAAAAGCCTTAACATGGTGTTTTTAAACGCCATGCTCAAACGCAGTTGAAGCCAACGCCTTGCTTTTGTCCTAATTTTTTCAAACGCCATAGAAAATGCAATTAAAGGCTTTTTTTAAATGCCATGGAATTTATAGTTTTATTTAAACGCCATAGAAAATCCTTTGTTCCGGAACTTGTCCTCACCCCTCTGGACACACGTCAGTCACTATGAGCCCAGAATTAAGTTGAATCACCATTTTCCTATGTCAAACAAATACAAATTAAAATTTCATTAGGACACCATATTTCTTCTAAAACCTATTGAAATTATTATTGTAACATATTACTAATTTATTCTTTGATACAAAATATTCTAATCATATATTATTTTTTCGGAATCTATTATCGAATATAAAACGTGGAGACTATATACACAACAAATTATCATCTTTTAAACGTTGTTTAACATCGAATTGAACGTTAAACAACTTTATATTGATAGATTGAATGTTGTTGAGTAGAGAAGTATGCTGTCGGCATTACTTGATAGTCAACGAAGCATCGGGATCAAGCCGAGCAACAACATCAGATTGAATGTTGTTAGTACAGGTCAGATCAAACCTAACGTAGAATATTATAAGAAAATGGTGGGTCAACCGATTCTATACAAGTTTTGGGCAACGTCTTTTTTGGACGTCGTTGTGTGTAAGATTGTGTCCTTATAATAAAATATTTCCCATTTGCGTTCGATCCGACATTGTTAGTCCGATTGGTCCATATGTTCGATCGAGCAACATTGATAGCTTCTTCACTCAACAATGTCCAATTCCACGTTGCATAATGTCGGTTTCAACATTATTTGGCAAAAAAGTGTAAATTAAAGGCAAAACCTTCAATTTTTGCGAAAGAATATATCATTGCTTGGGGCAAATGGATCAAAAAGGCAAATTATATGATTTGAAATTTAACAATAAAGTTGAATCGATATAAATCCGATCCAGAAATATGATGAAAGAGTACGTCTGTACGTGCATATAGATGCAGCTATTAGTGTTAGATAACTCTATACGTACGTTGTTCTCCATTTATTGTACGTACGTTGTTGGTGGTGGTTGTATTGATTGCCGGTAGTTATCGATCAGATCTGTTGAAGGGGAGAGGACGTGTTTCCTCTCATCTTGGATTTTTTCCCCCAAAAAAATTTGGTGTACAGTGATGACTGTTTCTCCAACGTTGAATTTGATGTCGGTGGTAGTGGTGGTTATTAATGTACAGTACGGTGATGACTGTTTTCCCAACGTTGAATTGGATGTGGGTGAGTGGTGGCTATTAACTCTTCATTGTATTGTCCTCCATGAAATTTAAAGATAACAAAGTATAAAAATATGAGAGAAAAAGTGTAAAAAAAACCAACTCACATTGTGGAAAAAAAATCGATGGTGAAAAATCAACAAGGAATGATGAGGATTGACAACGACGAGTTTGGAATGACAAAGACATACAATAACGACGATGACGATGGACGAACGAACGAAAATGAACTGGCTCTAACACCACTGTTGAGAAAAATCAGATTTTTTCGCTTCGTGTGATTAAGGTGGACAAAACTCACTTCTATATAAAAGTAGACTTTGTATTATATAGTGAAATACTTTACAAAAATATAACTTTCTATCACTATATCATTTTTGTGACTCACTTTACACTCACTCCTACTACTAGACTATAGTTGGTCACTCTACTTGCTTGCTCTCACTTGGATTTGCTTGGATTGGATGTATATTTTCTGATGTCTCTACAATGGCTAAGTGGGTATTTATAGGCTGCCGGTTAAAGGACTCCACCGACCTTCACCTGTTACAAGAATGCATATAATTAATTTTCTAGTTATCTAGCTCACTTGATATTACAGGAGTGTTCTTTCTAGGCAATTGCTTTGAATTTTCTAGATGGTGGGCTGAATTTATGGCCCAAAGTAGAGATACTTCTTAGCCCATCAAGGAAGGAGCCCAACAGAATTCCATCTCCATTTGTATCCATCCATCTGATGTCTATTCAAACAGAAATTTTTACATTCATTTGAAGTGTTCTGTTCACAATCTTAATTACTCTGATTAACAAACTCTCAAATAAATTACTGCCAGTCGCCAAGATACCGTTTCTGTTGCTGGTCAATGTGGTAAAAGAATAAGTGATACTACGTATATTATTGTAGAGAGGAACCCCTTAGACGATGAAAAGTACAGTGCTTCTTAATTACATAGTATATAGGACGAATGCATAAGCATGCTGATCGGTACAAATAAGCTACCGAAAGAGCCTTGAAGCAGATTTTCTAGGTACTTTTCCTCTATGTCATTATTGTTCAAGCTGTCAAACGTAATTAATCAGCCAAAATATTTTCAAGAAAGATGAACGGACTTGACAAATTGACCACTCATTTGTTTTTGGGTAAGGAAAGATAATGGTTACCTTTAAAATCTAATCCATTTTTAAGTTAAGATTTATTGAACAATATTGTAACTATTACCCCATAACCATTTCCCTCTTCCTTTCTCTAGACTCGTAAAAAAAGGTTATGATTATAAAAATTTTACACATAAAATTTGATTCATTTCCGTTCTATTCCCCGCTACTCAAACAAACAAGCTAGGCCTAAAAGCTTACATGGTCAAGATTTTGCAAGTGTTTTCTTTCTTTTCCATATCGCATCTATTTCTCCTTAATCAATGAGGGTGAAATATGAACTTTATTGAATGATGTAAGAGAATATGATCGAACAAACAAACCTTACTACTTCCTCCGTTCGGTAAAATATGTCACTTTACTATTCAAGTACGCTTTTTTAAGAGATAAAAACTATATAAAATATCTAGTTTTGTAAATAATTTTTTAACAATTTTGTAGTTATTATTAATAAGTACAAACGGGGTGGGAAATAGGTCTATTTTGTACAATTATCTCTATTTCTCTGTTGGATTTGGATTGGGATTTGTGTTAACTTTTTGGATATCTAATCCAACCTGCTAATGCTTACACCCGTACAAATTACCTAGTACATAAGTCAGGCTATGTTTGGCGCCATCAGCTAGCTTTTCAAAGTTTTTTGTTTTGATATTATATAGTTTTAAATGAAATAAATATAAGATTTTACTATTCACCCAAGCTTTCGGAGCTTTTGGTTTTTCTATTTACAAGTTTTCATAAGCTACTTTAACAGCTAGGTTATCAAAGATTATAGTAGCTAGCTTATTAACATATATTTAATACAAATAATATATCAGTTTTATCTACTCAATCAGATTCAGCTATTCTTTTTACCAAACATAACCTTATTCTATCCAATCCCAAACTGCTTCATAACCATAAGCTGCCTGCCAGTCTCAAATTAAACTGCAGCATGAAAACTGGATTAATCCATGCAATTGCAACTTCGTTGTTGGGCTTACTTCCCCTAATTATGCTGAATTTGTAGGCAATTGGGCCTTATATGTGAGCCTATTTCTTACTGGGCTGGCCCATTCACTCAACTTGGATGAGTTCGTGCTTCTAATATAATATCTCTTTTTTCTTTTTAAGGAGGCGTTTGGGTAAATAGTGCAAGTGGGAATGGAAATGGCTATTTCTAACACTAGTATGCCTGATTTGAGAAAAATGTATCAAAGAAAATAAATGAACCTTAAGGGTTGATGACTGTTTATTTCACGAAGCTGTCCAAAGTTAGATTATAAAGCAAAAACGAAACGATATATATCATTCACCAGTACATCCATTTTCAACCTGTCGGTTGCAAAGCACCACCTTTTAATAAATAATAAGTTAAAATTAAAACCCAAAATTCCTAATAAACATGGGCCATAACCTGAATGACAGATAAATTATGAAAAATTGTATTAGTGGGCCTTTCTTAAGCTATTTCTGATCACATAGATGCTATAAATTCACATTGATAAGCTTAATTAGCTGCTCTACACAAGTTGTATAATTAAACAAATACTCCTTTGGAGTATTAAAATTCCAATTCAGATGAGAGCGACATGAAATTGATGGGAGAAAATCTTAGGGAAATCAGGAAATGTCGGTTAATGGGTACAGTTGGATGTAAATTGAAAGCGAAAGGAGGTGAAATATTTGGCGGTGCCGGTGCCATTTTCTTTTGATATTTTTAGACTATTACTACAGTAAATACCAAATTAACGGTCGTATATATAGTTTTCCATTTTAGATAAGAGCTGTCCCTTTCCATCCCCTATTCCTTCTTCCTTTCTCCTTCTATACTTTAATTTGATTGTTTTCATCTTCTTCTTTTATTTCGTTTTTGGTACAACTTTTATGTGTGTGTTTTTGAATGAAAGTGAAATTGTATGGTCATTCTTCATTGGGAGACTATGTTTATATATTAAAAGTCATTCTCTTTTCGAATTTCAAATACTGTAAATCGCTGATTGAACTTTTTTTTTTAAAGAAATATACGAACACTGCTTCAATCAATCGGTAGTTGAGACAATATCGCGGAGAATAGTTCAAATATTGGTAGTACTTGAAAGGTGATGCCAAAGCAGACATTTATGCATACCATCCCTACATAAACCAAGGGCTTGAGTTTGACACAAGTCTTCCCACAGTTCACAGTTCTTGTAGTTGTATTAGCGCGTCACGTGAGTGCCTGCCCCATCACGTGCCCTCTTCCAATGTCAAAACATCACGGAATTTATATAGAAAGAAATTCGGGATGACAGGTGGCAGTTGTAGGGCCCTACCGTCAGAACCTCTAAGTCGGCTGCTGAGCCGATGCCGCCGCGCCGTGTAGCCAAACGGCTCATCAGGGATCTGCCGGTCGGCCCCCCGTCAGTAACTACCCCTATAAAGCCTATACGTGCTCCTCCTCCACATTAAATTAAATGACTGAGCTATTTATATTTTAAAAACATAAAAATACTCCATGAATTAATAAAAAAACCAAAATATCCGTTTTTCCATCAATTACCCCTGTAGAGGGTGGGACCCATCACAAGGGGCGGAAAAACCCCGCGTATAAAACCAGTCCTCCTCCCCTTCCTTCTTCTTCACACCCCCAATTTACTTCTTCCCGTCTGAGTTCTCTGATCATCTTCTACTGCCGACACTTCGCCTAATCGCATTTAATTCGAGGCTTGAATTCAATGGAGCAGGAGCTCAGCAAAATGACTCTTGAGATCTTCACCAAATTGGAGCACAAGTGGCTCTACCACTACGACGCCCCCGCCGTCTCCCGCAAGGCCCGAATCCTCTCAATCGACGGCGGTGGAACCTCCGCCGCCGTCTCTGGCGCGGCGATCGTCGCCCTCGAGGACCAAATCCAGTCTCAAACCGCCGACCCCGACGCCCGCATTGCCGATTTCTTCGACATTGTTGCCGGCACCGGGATCGGCGCCGTTTACGCCGCGATGCTTGTTGCTGACGACGGTTCCGGCCGCCCTCTCTACTCCGCTCGCGACGCCGTCGCCTTCCTCCGACGCCACCACGCCGAAATGTTCAAGCTTGGGAAGGTCGCTGGCGTCTTCCCCCGCCGTAGGAGATTTTCCGGGAAGAGCCTCGATATGGTACTCAAAACGGCATTTAGGAGAGAGACTGACGGAAAGGTGTTGACTTTAAGGGACACGTGTAAGCCTCTGCTCGTCCCTTGCTTTGACCTCAACACCTCGGCCCCGTTCGTGTTCTCCCGCGCGGGCGCCTCCGAGTCCCCCAGCCTCGACTTCGAGCTCTGGAAGGTGTGCCGCGCCACCTCGGCGACGCCGTCCATGTTCAAGCCCTTCGAGCTGACGTCCGTCGACGGAAAAACCACGTGCTTGGCGGTGGACGGTGGGCTAGTCATGAACAACCCCACGGCCGGCGCTGTCACCCACGTCATCCACAACAAGATTGACTTCCCGTCAGTTAACGGCGTTGAGGATCTCATCGTCTTGTCGTTAGGTAACGGCACCTGCAACGGCAAGAGCAAAAAAGGCCCGTGCTCCACCGCCACCGTCGTCGACATCGCCCTTGACGGCGTCTCTGAGACCATCGATCAGCTCTTGGGCAACGCATTTTGCTGGAATCGCACTGATTACGTTCGCATTCAGGTAAAATATCTTCGAATTTCGAAATAAAAGCAAAATAAAGAGAGTAGAAATTGAAACTGTGGGCTAACTACGACGTCGTTTCGTGTTGTCTATGATACAGGCTTACGGACTGGAAGGAGCAACGGAAGAGGAGGTGTTGAAGGAGAACGGGGTCGAAACGCTGCCGTTTGGCGGGAAGCGGTTGTTGACGGAGACAAACGGGCAGCGAATCGAGAGCTTCGCGCAACGGCTTGTTGCCGGCGGGAGGAGCAACGTTCACAGTCCACGGAAGGCCGTCACTGACGGCCGTTAAGTTTTTTTTAAGTTGTACATTTGTACCATTTTAGCCTTCTTTATTTATTTTTAAATTTTAATTTAAATTTCTAGGTGGTATTTAATGGAGGCTGAGGTCATAATCGACCATGTAGGCCGAGTAATGGTGTGATCCGTGTGAAGAAATAAATTTTGCATTTTTCGTTTCAGGTACTGTACTGTCTGATGACGAGTAAAGTTTGTGTCTGTAGCTCAAATGTGAACCTACCTTGCAAGTGTGCAACTACTTATGTATATAATCTTATGTGTATTCTAGTTTCTACTACATTATTAAGTATTTGACGCCGGCCAATATGTTTATTAATTTGTATCTAGCTAGTAAAATAGTAACAATATAGATTCATCGCATATATGAGATTAAACAAAGCACAAAAAAACATAGACTCATCGGGAAAAAAAAGGATGAAAGCATACAAATTAAAGACAACCAATGCCATGACGAAAATCCCCGAGTCCAAACTCTCGCACTTTCGAACCAGGATGTTAGGATGTCTTGTGGCCAAATCCATTGCAATATATCTAAAACATTACTTACACATTGAATTAATTGATGAGAAAAAATTAATGATTTTAGATTCAATTAAAACGGGAGCTAGAGCAAGGGTTCAATTATATATGTATCCGGGGTCCATTTTCATTTCAATTAGAAAACAAAGACTGATTAACGGACATGTTTGGGACGATAAAGGCAGGTGAAATCTTGATTTCCTATTAACCTCCCTATAGTGAAAAAAAAAAAAAAAAAAAAGGTTTGTCCAAAAGCAAAGTGAGAGCAGTAAATCTGACTTTTACTGTATCTTGTTAAATTAATTTTGGGCACTATAGATTGCAGTGATCCACTTTGAAACATACAAATTCACATCTACACCGTAATCCGTATACGTAGAGATCTGTAAATGCTCATATTTATTATGAGTAACATATACAGTATTCAATTGATTAGCTAGTTTGGGGTATGGATGGATGTGTCGCAAACCCTTCTTCGATGGCCTGGGGTTTAATTTAATTTATTCCGTTGACATTGCTGTACATGTACAACAAATGTACGCAATATGTTTAATTTCAAACTATATTATACGGAGCTAGTATATATATGTCATGAGATTAAAATTTTGTTTTTTTTAGAAAATCTACCTATTTAATTACTAACTATAAATGCGCCAAAAAATAAAACAAAAGCATGTAATTAATACGACGACGTCAAAGCTCCATGACAAGATGTATGTATAAAAACCATTTAATTGGACGATCTTTGGCCAATTCCATTGAATTGGTATATGAAATATGTACTGTACGTAATACTACTGTGTGAAGATATTTGAGAGAATTTACCGGAAAAAGGGCCAAAGTTGATAATAATTACAATGTGAAATGTTATATAAAAATGGCATCGACCAGTACCACCGCCAGTGTGAAGCTACCTTCAAACCTGCCCTTCTATTTTCTTGCAAAAACTAACATCACCTCCTCCAAAGGACACTCACAGGTACATACAAACTAATTACATACTACGTATATTCCTATTAAATTTTATTTTTTTTAATATAAATAATTAGTTTATGCTCTCTACTAAAACATGTTACTATGTATACGGACACACTTAATAATGTTACTTTCTTTTTTGATTAAGTAAACATTCGAGATGAGACAAGTTTGATTTTTGAAAAGCCGACGAGTCGGTAGACGAAAACTATCTAAACATACCATACAAAAAAAAACAGGCGAAACAACACAAACGGAAACGAACCATGCATACAAGGTGATCTAAACAAAACTACTCCCCATATGTTGTGGACACCGGCGAAGAACGAAGCCAAGCATCACTGAACAGTAGCACCGTGGGTCAGAAGTACTGCAGGAATCTATCTCCTGTGACACTTAATAATGTTACTATTTACACACACGCACTTAATAAGTATAAAATTGTTTAAAAAATATTTATGATAAAGTTAATACTTTTTTTTATGATTTTTTATCAACATAAAGAAATGTGTGTGTGTGAATAGTAAATGATATTACCTTCATCTCAAAATATAGGTCATTTTATTTTTAACGCTTTTTAAAAAAAACTAAAAAATATATAAAATATTGAGTTTTTTCATTATTTTTTTGAAATAATATTATACTTATTAATGATAGCTATAATATTATTTAAAAAATTAATATTTTATAATGTTTTAGTTCCTTAAAAAGAGTGATAAAAAAGTAAAATAACCTATATTTTGATATTATATAGGATCTATTTTGTTGGATGGATGGAATATTATATTACTCCCTCCGTTCCTTTTTAATTGACTTTTTACTATTTATACACATTTTTAAGGTGATAAAAACTATATAAAATATTTATTTTTTTTATTTTTAGAAAAATATGTATGCCTTGAAAAAAATCATTTAAAAAACAAACGAATTAATGGAGTAGTGAAAATTGATAGAGAATAAGTTTTTTTTTTGGTCGGCATAGAGAATACGTATATGCATGAAAGTAGTTGGGAGGCATTAATAAGACATAGGTACAGATGGCCCCAATTTTGTACTTGTCATAGCTGCTGCTGCACCTCCATTCCTTCGTGTTGGCACCAAACTTAACCACTGCTCGCCCTTCCACTTCGCCCATATCATTTATGTTCACGTTTCTTTGTTTCATATATACAACTTTCCAATGGATACTATCTACACAACGTACACAAACTAATTATATATAAATGGTCAATGGTAACCCATGTGTGTTATATATATTCAATTCATTAGTATGTAGTTCGATATTTTTCCGGTGTCAAAGACGATTCCAGATTGCATACGCACGAGTGTGCATTAATTGTTATTTCCTCCACTGATTGATTAGTGTCCTAAATCTTCACCAAAATATAGTATCTATTGCTTCAGTCAATCGGCGCTGAAAACTTACCTTATTATCAATAAATATTGTTATTATATTTTTCCAATCAGTGCTCTCATAAGTTTAATTTCAAATAATATTTCTCAATTTATTTATTTTTTTTCAATTGATTTTTATATAATTTTTTTTGGTAATGATTTTTTTACTATTTTTTTCTAATTAAGTTTTTTAATCCATAATATCTTTGCAATATAAATTAGAAATATCATTACTAATTAAATTGTTAGGATTTCACATTTATCGTAAAGTGAAAATAAACAATTCCATTATATCCTGTTTAAGGCAGGGTCTGGAGAGTCAAATTGTACGTACTCTTTCTCCGATTAGGTCGAGAGAATGTTTCCTAGTGACTTATCATTAAATACGGACAAGACTCTACACCGACAAGCAACACACAAAGGAATAAAAGGATAACACACACGTACTCCATAATCTAAAATACAGGATGCGCGTAAGCAAGTTGTTAGTAGGAAATCACGATGCAGGAAATGATGCACATGTCTAGTGTTCATCAACTCGGACATCACTTTTCCACTGCACCTTATCACGTGATCTCCTGGGTGAGTCCCAAAAAGTTCAGGTCTTATCTAATCATCTCATCTCAACTCTTTTTTGGACCCCTTTGTTCCTGACGGACACTTCCAATAGCCAAGTTATTATATTTATGTATTGACACACTTGGATCTCTCCTCTATACATGTCCATACAATCAAAGTTTCGATTCCCACAACTCAACCTAGATACTAGTCACACCTACCTTTTTTTGGATATTCTTATTTCTAATTATATTGCACAAGGTAAACTCACACATATATCAACCTGAACATTCCCAAATTCACCACCATTAATTTCTATTCTTGCGCTTTTTTTTATCGCCCAAATATTTTTCTTACGATTAGGTTATCCTACAAATAATAATAAAAATAAACAATTGGATAAATATATAAATTACAGTTTTCAATAATAATAATAATAATAATAATAAAATTAAAATTAATACGCCGCGAGTCCGTTGTAGAGACGGGCGGCTTATTGGGTGAGCCGACAACCCGGTAGCTCCAACTCCAGGAGCCGCCATGGACTTCATACTAAAATTCTCTCTCAACCGACAAGATTTGAGAATTGAGATTATATTTTGATTTCCTCATTAATTTATTTCTTTTGATTTCATTTTTAATTATTTACATTAATCACCCTTGTCCCGTGGTGGACCCTTCATGTCTTTCACATTACAATTTACAAATCAGGAATTCCATTTCATTCAATTTTATAAACTCTTAATTACTACTTATTCAGTTGAATTATTAATTAATTTAAAATTTTAAACAAATTTTGTTATTTTTTTTATAGGTGATATATATTTCCACGCCTAGCTACCTACTATACACCAATAGTATAATTTTATTAGGAAATGTGAGTGTCGTTTTAATTTAGAAAAACAAAAAACCTTTAATTATAAATCAAACCTAGGTATATATAAGCGACATGTGTGTGCATGTGTGCGCCATTTAATTTAAGTATACGATCAAATATTTTTCTTGGTGGGATACGAACAAGTTATGATATTCAGCTAACTTGGTTACTTTAATAAAGAGTATTATATATGGAGGAGTAATTATTTGTTTTTATTGTTTATCTTCGATCAAATTAAGAAAGGTTACTTTGCCTGTCTTCAAAGATTCGCTTAATGAATAACTAAAGATCTCAAACGGTACATTTCTAACTTACGTCTCTAATCAATTCATTACCGCTTTTAGATAATTAGGCCTTGTTTGGTTACTCGGTTAAAAACATAAAAAGTTTAAAACCACAAGAAGTAGAATATATTCCTGTGTTTGGTTGACAGAAAGACACAACAATTCAACTTCCCAGGAATTTCAATTCCTCCAAATCATAGGAAGTTCACTTACCTAGGGGGACTAGGTAAGTTCAACTTCCACCATTTTCAATGTAATTTTCTTTATTTTCGTATTTATATTTCTAAAAAACAAAATTCAACCAAACGACTTTTTTCAATTCATGAGAAGTACATTTCACGGGAATTCAATTCATGGGAAGTAAGTTCCCGGAAATTGTACTTCCCGCATTCAACAAAACGAGCCCTTAGTTATATAAATCAATGTGATTAGGGTTAACTTATGTTGATCCATCTAATTAATCAAATTACAGGTTGATGTAATGATTCTAGTGTTATATATCCATATTAGAAATTGGAAGTTGAATCGATCTATTGAAAATAAGAATATAGTACGTGTGATTCAGATATAAAACAATTAAGTTAATCGAACTAGATTAAAATATAACATATTCAATGCAAAATAACCCATCCCTTTTTGTTAAAAAAAAAATGGGTGTGATTTAAACCCAACCGTCCAACAAGTGTATCTTTGGCACAAGGCGTGATCTTCGTGCCATGCTAGGAAACTTCTTGGCAATTTATTTAATTTAATAATTTATATGAATTAATTACTAAACCTTTGTTCATGATCAATGCAGGTTACATTATTAAAACATAATCAACGTACATTCTTACTTGATACTACTACTATATTGTTATTATTGTTTCTACCTAATTAAATTCGATTTTTATGATTTTATTTAATGAATGTGAAAGTGCATATTATCATGTCATCATTTTTAAATTTTAATTGGTTGAGAATTAAACATAGTATGCTGAATTAACGGACAAGATTGAAAGCATTAATTAGAATATGATTCATTTGTTAAAGACGATTTGATTAAAAGTATGATAACACGGACTACCATATATATCGATAGTGACCTACAAAAACAAATCAAACAGAAGACGGTAGTTGGTGAGGGAACAAATGATAATTAGGACTACCATATAGTTTTAATATTTACACACACATATATAACCTATTTATTTACTAATTTCTCACATTAAACCTGTGAACTTTGAGTATATATCATATGCATCTGTATTGCCTAATCTTTTACACATTTTTTGTATTTATTTTATATGTTTGACGGTCATTCATCATTTGTTAATTTGTCGACCTCTTGAGCTTCAAACTATCATTAACTGAATTGGATCAATAAAGACCATATATATACATGATCATAAACTCAACAGTTAAAATCATCTTGAAGGGAAGCGTCTATAAAACTTATTACTTACAATATCATGAATGAACTTAGAATTTGACTAAGAAGTTGAATAAACTATATATTGATAGATTACCGTTTCTTAATAGATGTCTAATCATAAAATTTTGAACACAAAATCCAATACAAGTTAGGACTTAAATAACCAATTGACCTACTTGCTTTGACATGAACTAAACATAAATCCAAAATAATTAAATCTAGAATGAATGAACAAAACTCGATCAAATCATATATATATATATATATATATATATATATATATATATATATATATATATATATATATATATATATATATATATATAACTTCAAGTTGAACAAGAAATTAAGAGAGGACCCAGCTCAACTTGCCTAATCTAATTCACGGACCTTAATTGAAAGTGATTGTTGGTAGGGAAAAAAATCAAATTAAACTTAATTAGTTTACTACCAAAGATTATTCATGCCGTTGAATAGTACACATTCAAAATTCGATACACTTTTGAGTAATGATCACTTATTCGCAAAACCAATAAAAACGTTTTTTAAATTAGGTGTGTGACTTGAGAGTTGAGTCAATCCATTAAAACTTTTTCCAACAATTTTTTAATTAGTGATTTAATTTTATTCTTAGAACCTCTTCTATTGATCATGTTATCACAAGAACATTTTCAACAACTTTCTAATTTTAGAGAATTTTAAGCAATTTTCTAGTCTAACAGTTCTCTTAGAGTGCTTTTTGATCGAATTCGAGTTTAGTACTTGATGTTAGAGATTAATTGGTCAATAACCTACTGGTATCTAATTAGTGAATAATCCCGAAGAAAAACATGGTTAGTTAAATTAATCATAATTAGTTCTTATCCATCAATCGGCTTGTCTTGTCTTCCCTTTTCGGCATGCTTTTTGTCCACCATTACCATCATAGTAATATCCAATAGATTTAAATGTTTAATTCATTAAATATTAAAAAAGATAGGCTTTTTATAAAGCAAAATACAATGACTATATATTATTATATTAGATTAAACATATATGATTATAAATAATTATCACTAGAGAGAAAACACACCTCACGCGGGAACACGAAGCTTCAATTAGTGTTCGAATGCAACAATGCTTTTTATTTACTTAATTTATCAATCTTCAACTAATTAACGGCTTTAGCATCTCATAATGAAATATTACAAAAAAGGGTATAATTTATTTAATTATACAAATCCTTACCCAAAAGAATAGAAATTAAAATTGAAAACTACCTACCCTCTCTTTTTGCCTTTCGTATTCTCTATGTGTATAAGTTAAAGTTGTACTCGATCATTGTGTTTTTTGCCCTTTTGATTCAAACTTAAAATTTCAAAAACACATGCTTTCAAAAACTTCATATTTCCCCTTTTGATTCAAACTTCATTTTATAATATCAAACTTTCTAATTTCAAGTTCAAAAACCTATGGGAGGAGATCAGTTTTCCCACTAATTCCATTTAATTTCAAACTGAAAAGCCAAATGAAAAAAAAAGGCAAAAATCAAATTCATTTGAAAGATAATATAATGAGAGGCGGGAGATAGAGTTGCCAAAGCTCGAACTATAGTAGAAAATCCTACCTAATTCATCTAATCTGAATATGATTGACTCGAATTAAAAACTTAAATAAGTTGAAACTTAATGAAAAGATATGAACTCGAAGTAAATCCTAATATGAATATTAAAAGTAAAAAATGTCAGTTTACATAAATCCGAAATAATGTTCGAGAATATGACGTGAGATACATGAAAAACTACTTATAATACCAGTTGATTTGTGTATATGCATTTGCATTTGTGAGTGTAACCTCTCACGTCGTATAATCCACTGTAATTTCATAAATAACCATAAACCAAATCAGATCTTATTCAATCCAACCTAACCAAACCAAGTCAAAATAATCTGACTCGACTCGACTCACCCGAAAACTAAGAGAAAGAAGAGGTGGGCGGCGAAACGGAGGAGCAGGTGAAGAAACGGTGCCGACACGTACTCGAGGGAGTATCTGTCAGAGATACGTATCGCACGTGCGTGTCAGATATGTGGGCTCGGCCCATGGGCCGTAGAGCCCAAAACGCGTACGTAGGGGTTGGTTGTACGATCAAGACTGATCCCAATCCATCCCTTCCTGTACAGCTCATAGTTGAAAAAAAAATAGTAAAGCCATAAAATTAGTCAAAGCTTAGGGAATTGAAGTACGTACGGTGCAGTTTGTACGACGTCACTACTTTACAAATTTTACAGCTGTGTAGTGTCTCGTAGTAGTAGAAGATATTATATGTGTCTCATCCCATCAATTAACTAATCATCCCTTTAATTACACGTACGTACGTACACACTGCACAGCTGTCACCGTACGTACATTATTTACTTAAAACTAATGTACTATTACTTAGTCAACTCAAGTCATGGTAGAAAAACATTTGTGTAAAATTTACTCTACTTTCGACTATCGAATCTAATTTTGTAGTATTGAATTATACTACGGAGTATAATATTTAATTAATTATTGATTGAATTTAATTCTTTCACGAAAGAATAAAAACAATAACATATCTTTGCTTACCAATGACTTCTATTACCTTAATGGCTTAATTATAAGGAGAGATATTCTTTATCTCTTGCTGATTATAATGAACTTAATTAATGAATCAAATCTCACAAATATTATTTGTGTTAGGTAAATGGTTATAACATGGCGCATATACTTGGAGTGTTTTACAAGATAGTGTGTGAATCTATGTAAAATTAATCGATAATATTGAAATTTGTATAATTTAAACAAAAAAAAAATGTTGAATAAATTAATGAATATATGAATTCAAAATATTAAAAGTGGATGGATGGAGGTGGTTCGTGGGAGAAGAGATGGATGTTAGTAACACGTGGAGCACATGCAATTGCGGCGCCGCATTTCACTGTTCATATGTTCCATGGTTGTCTGCCCCTCGTGTGTCTCTCAGTCTCCCCATCTCATCTTGTTTTTCTTTAAAAATTACTGTTTTTTTTTTTTAAAAAATAAATGTTTACCGTTATTTAAATTTCATTGTGGAGTTGTATTTTACAATTTTAAAGAAATAGTTTTTAAATTTCGATTTTTAACCTTTTATTTTTTTTATAAAGGTATAGGTTGGGATCATCAATTGTCTATTTATTTGGATGTAATCAATTACAAATTCTCAAGTCACTTGAACCTACTGATGGTTTGGGCAGCCCAAAATTTTATTGGGCTATCTGTTGCCCAATCTGAACTCTTTTAGCAGATTACCTATGGCGGCCCTTCAACTTTTGAAGTGACCAACACCCACAAAAATTCACCAGGCCTATTTGGTATCGATATCTATGTATCATATCAAAGTTGATATATGATATATAGTGTATATTTAGTATAATTCAATATCGATATCATTTGATATATTAATTCATATATTCCACTTTTCTTGCCTATTTAATATACTAATTTGGAATATGGCTGCCCCACAACGGAAATGTTGAAATTGCTTGAATAATATACTACTCTTCTCACTATCCATTGGTTTTGAGATTGAACCCTGTTAAATTTATATGTTAAGGTTATTATATGTGCCGATTAAATGTAATATAAGCTAATTAAGCACCACACCAAACAAATCATATATGGTCACAAAAAAAAACCCATATATTTGAATTAATCTTAGGTGGAATTGGGGCCAAAGCATTGCTTCATTATAGGGTTCCAAACCCATTGCACCAAGAACTTTCTACCCCTTACCCCATGTAGATTGAAAGCATTTCCCCACGAGTCCTTATACACACTTCCCACGTACCCACCACCGGCTCCTGATCCGTACACTCCCATACACAAATCTGCAATCTCCGTGGGTGCCGTCGGATCATCGCCGGCATACCATGCATTCACCAGAGGGTTGCTCGATACCTCTGCCAGCTCGTGCGCCAGCACGCTCACCATTCCGTCCATCCCGGGGTTGCGGTTCGGAGCGTGGAGCAAACCGTATCCCCTGCCTGAATATGCAAACAATATACTATCTTTCAATGTTTCATGTTTGTTTCAATCTGATATTATATAAAAACATTCATGGTTCTATTTCTATCCAAATATGCACAACCCACATATTCAGTCCACTCCTACTTTATCATTTTAGTGTTAGAGTGGAGTTTTTACATACATATAAAGTTTCAAAACGAAAAATAATGTATATGCAAAGTATCTACCATCTTACTTTTTACCCCTAAACTTAATTTTCACATTCTACTAAATTAAACCTATAGAAAAGATTGGAAATTTAACTTTAGAAAACATGTAGTAATAATATGTATGATTGACTAGTAGATTTCTGAATCAATTAAACATAGTATAGTTTTTTTTTTCCTTTTTTGGTAGTGACTTACCTGCATAGGAAGGCCAGGCAAAAGGGTAAGCACAGAAACCAGGGCACTGAGCTCCACTATGACCAACCCAAGCATAAGGCACTGTGACCCCAACCACATAAGGGAAGGTAAAGTAGTGAAACCCACAAACTGCCCTACAAAAGTCCTGGACTTGGACTTCTTGGGAGGTTAGCACCAAATAAACCCCACTATGAGGATCAAGGGGCAACCCATCCTTGCCCTTTGAAACTGCACCTCTAATCACATGCTGCATTGCTTCGCGGCTTAGGTACCGTCCTTGCGAGTACTCCCAATCATAAGCCTCACCCGCAAGGACCAAATCCCCGGTTATGTTGGAGCCGGTTTGGTCAGTGTAGAGCCTCACAGTCTGCCACCAGTCGTAGACTGATGGCCGAGGTGAAGCTGTGGAGGAGAGGGAGTGTAGGAAGTCCCTAAGGATGGATTGGTCATTAGGGTTCCAATGGCCATACCATATCACATAAATGTTGGTGGGGGTGGCTGCGAGAACCGGACCCATGTGGTACTCGAGGTCTACTAGGCTAGGCGCGCCTTCGTAGGGCGCAGCTTGGTTGGGCCACAAGGATTGGGGTTGCCCTAATGGAAGAGTGATCAAGAAAGATGAGATTAGGAATGGGAGGAACAGTAGGAAGTGGAGGTTTCTCATGTTTGTGTTTTACACATAAGATTGCAATGGTATAATTTGTGATCAAGAGGGTTTAATTTGTAGGGTTTGATTCGTACTTTCATGGTTTGGGGGTAGGAGAGCTGCAGTGGGTTGCATGTTCATTAGAATTATTTGATGATATTTTATGGTCTACATTTCTCATGAATGGCATCATATTGTCTTTAACTTGAGATATGATTTAGAGATTTGTTGGTTAATAAGTAACTTCCTGCCTGTTTTCTGTGATTGACATATAGTTGGTCCCTCAAAACACTTTTAACTATTAAGAATACTTTTTAACACTTTCTATCATGCCTTTTAAAAAGTGATTTCGAAAGGTGGTTTTACTTTGTGAAGAATATGACTCTGTTTTGAGTTTTACTTGATTCCAATATCTAAATAATGAACTTTTTTTGGAAGAAACATCGAATTGGATGTTACTTTTGGTTAGTAGAATTGATTGTAAATTGATAGAACCAGAAGACTCAAATCATGGATATTTTTTTGGGTAAAATTCACTAAAAGAAAATTGGGATATCATCTATTTCCCTCTGGAAATGACCATTTGAGTACAGTGCACATAAACTTTTCCGTTAATCTTGATAGAAAGGTACGTGTAATTTTGTCAAAAGGGATTGGCAATTAAGATGTTAAATGATGAAAGTAGAAAATCGGTTTGTTGAAAAGGAATGATTGATGCTCTCAAATCTTTGTAAAACAATGTAACGCGTTGAAACACTGTTACAGTTACCTTCACAAGACCTACACATTAGATTGTTTACCGTCGGGATCATCTCCTTCCGTCAATCAGGTCGTTGCAATTACAGATTGTCCGCACAGTAATGATGGTAGAAAGCGCGCACACTGCGACACATGAAATGGACTGGCCGAGCAGCATTACAGCTGCCACAGCTTTGGCAGTTCAAAATCAGCATTACAATGTGATCAGACAAAATGTGACAACAAATACACTTCAAAGTGCAGTATAAAAGCTTTCATATATTTACGGCAAACAGCACTAGGCATTCAAAAAACACGCTTATCTGTGTACGATAAACCAGCCAAATACCAAATGTTCACGCCCATGACCACTCAGTTCACAAAATAACAAAATAACAAAATAACCACAACAAAAAACCACACCTATCCTTTTCACTTATCACACGTCAACTTTACTGGTGGACTATGCAATCAGTGAAGAATGTTTGTTGGATGGTCTCAAAGAGTAGTGTCCTATTAAAGCTTTGCATATGGTCAGAATCTTTTACCAAGCAGTTGGGAACATGGTGAGGATAAGGCTCATGTCTCCGGAGATCTGCACCACTTTGTGGAACACCTTGATAAACGGTTGTTGTGTCACATAGGAGTATAGACAGATAACTGCTAAATCCTCCTGTGATTTCTTCCTTTGATTTTCCAATACGCTACCACCTCAGAGTAGAAACACGTATTGCTTTAGAATGCATTGCTGTCATACTTCAGAACGCCAAAACATTACCCGAATGCGTTGCTGTCATACTTCAGAATTGCAATTCCTCGAGGTATCATAATAAGGAGACCAATATTTTACTTTCACGTCGACGAGTCACCTCATCTATCTAAAGCAGCTACAGCCAATCAGATCCAGTGCATATCTTCACACCATGATAGATAAAAAATGCTGCAAGGGATATCAGTCATCTAGTTAACTCCAGCGCAAAGATTAGAGGCATGTGCAATCCATAAAGCAAAATATAACAAAAATAAACGTGATTATTTGGTTTCAATGTGGCAGGAAAAATACTCCTGTTTAAATATTGTATTTACCTGTGTACACAAGAAAAAGAACAAACATTACATAGATGGAAGACCTTAAGCATCACTGAACTCAGAAGTTAATGGAGATTCTTGTTGCAAGTACTCACGTACCAAATATATTGCACAAGTCAATCATATAACAACCCAACCTCAAAAGAGAAAGAGCATTACCTGTATCACTAAGAACTTCCACTAGACTTCTGCACCCATACTTGCTTCTGAAAACCAAAATCAAACAAGTCATATATCGGAACACATTAAAATCAGGGGGAGGGGGCATGATGAGGGTTTAAGAATCCCCATAATAAAATGTTTTTTTTTCAAAGTATACCTCCTGGGAGTAAGTTCCACGTCTGGCAGACTTCCCCTCGTGTACATTGACATCAGTATCCTTCCTAACTTGTGACGGTTTTCTTCTACTGACTTGTATAGGTGAGCCTACATTATCAACAAGGCAACCATTAGCAATTATTGATTGTTCCATCCAGAAAACAGCACTATTCTATTTTCAGTAGAAATTTCGCGAGAAAAAAAAAATTAGTGCCCTACATTAATGCACTCTCCCAACAAAATCTATAATAGCAACAAGGGCAACAGAAACATAAACAAAAAGAAATAATAATCAAATACTCATGCGTGCATTAGTAAGTTCATATAACATCCTAGAATATTTACTTGCAACACTTGAACTAGCAAGGATTTTAACATCAATCCTTTCAATTTCTTATTTTAGATATATAGCATTCAGAAACAGTAGTGTGCATGCATGGTGAAAGGATGAATATAGGGAGATTTTCAGCCGGGGTGAACTAATTAATCTGGGTACAACTTCATTACATTTAAGCATAACAATTACCATTATCAATAGCGGAATGGGGGTTTCGTGCAATACCCAAGACTTTCACCTCACTTCTTGCAGAAGAATTATCAACCTTTTGTGCCCCATGATATCCTGGAAAAAACACAAAATAGAATTACATTTACAAATATAGCAATTATTTCTTTAAAGCTAAACACGAAAAGCTCTTCAAGGTTAACGTGCTGCACCATCCAACGGAGGTGGAGGTATCTTCACAGACTGAGAGGCAGAGGATGATGACCCATCACTGCCATGCAAACCATCTGACTGCCGAAGTGGGGTCCAAACACCACGATCAGGCCTGTCCTTGTTTCTAGTTCGTCTTTCGATTTTCTCAGCAACTTGCAAATCACTACCTGAGACCTTACCATCCACAATTCCATTTCTACTTTTTGACAATATACGTATGTTTGATGATTGTGATTGTTTATCCCTCTCCACTTTTGATGATTGTGTTAGTCTATCAGGCTGGAGTATACTTTTCATTATCTTTCCACTAGTTTCTCTTCGTGGATTTGGTCTCAGGCTGCCACCAGAAGAAAGTTCAACCTGAAAAAAGTGACACACACCATCAATAAGACAATATGGTAACAGACATTGCTACTTAGTAACTCCTTACATATCAATTTGAGGATTGAGTATAATTGCTTACATGTGCTAAATCCCTTTCCTTCCCCTTCAGAAGCAGAATCTTTTTCTTTCCAACATCAGCAGTTCCTGCAATCATGCACCACAAGGGCATCGGTCCAAAAAATACTTAAATGATAGAAAATTTAACACTACAAAAGATAAAAATAAATAAAGTGAAATACTTATTTCTGAGGAATTAAAGCTCTGGGATAATAGAAGCTAGCCATCACAGTATTCTTGAGGACCTACCTTTCTTTAGTATTATTCTATTGGGGGCTAAATCAAGGTGATTTTCTTATTCAGTCTAAAAATTCTCTAAGATGAAGTATACATAATAAAACCAAAGAGAGTCATTTGCACTTTCTTTCCAGTAATGTTATCAACAAATTGTAGGCGTTACAATATCATGTCCAAGTGCATGTTAACAAAACCAGCTAACCTAAAAATAAAACTGCATGGTAAACGTTTACATGATTGTACATACCAGTTCCATATATGGAAACATCATCACCATATGAACCTCCTGAAAGAACAGTTTTATCAGAACACTGTTGATCCTCCCTTTTGGATACCAAAGGATCAGCTGACTTGTCTTTTCCCTTAGAAGCTTTCGTGGTATCCCTCACAACATACTGCCAACATAAGAATCATGAGTCAACCATCGCTATCAAATATAAAACATTTACTTATGTCATCAATCATTCAGCAAGTTGCAGCATTAGAACCATCTTACTGAAAAAAGAATTCAATATTGTTGATGTAAAATATAATGTTCGTATTCTTTGTTTTATGACAATAATATAAGTTGTAAGTGATTACTAACATTTAAGTTGACAGCCGTTGGAGAAAAATAAAAAAATCATTAGTTTATCACGGAAAAGTAGATTTGGAAATGATTTACTTGGACGGCAGGGGTAACAGAGAAAATAGAAGAGCTCATTCATTGCATTACATAGGAAGGCAGGGGTAACAGAGAAAATAAGTAAGATTTAGATTTTACAGGCTTTGTTGGGTAGGGTTGGGTAATTAGTAGGAAAAGGCAACCAAGCTAAGGGTTTAATTGGTTTCAGCTTCTAACTAGTTGAACTAGAACTAGTCTTCAATAATTTATAAGAGACTAATAAATTCTGTACAATAGATAAACGATCATCAAAAAACTTATTTGAACATGCAAAAAAATATTTTGACTGAAGTTCTTCATAAAGTTCATCCAGCAAGCCAAAGTGCATTGAAAACTAAGCTCTTAGCATTACTCTTTTCAATTTTAAACCGTCTAGGCTGCAATAGATTTCCACTAATAACTTCATAATTGATGTACTTTTCACTGCCGAAACAGAATTCTATGTTAACTTCATGAGCAATCATACAACACTGTCATCAACAACACTCCACCTAAAAAGTACTACACATGAAAATTCATTGAAAGTAAAAAAAGAAAGAAGGCGGTACCAAGGGGAAAAAAGCAACTTTTAGTCAGAGAATGACAAGTAAAAGAAACAAAAAACTGGCAGTATCAGATAAACTTCACAACTATGTGCTCTCTTTCCATACACTGGGGGAGGGAGGGGGTGTTCAAAATGCTAAAAGTAGCATATACCATGCTTGAAGTGACCCTTCTTCTCTCAGATTGTTTTGATGAACCAGAGCGAGGACTCTCACATGTTCGTCTGCCATTTCTTCTCACTGATTTCCCGTTAGTCAATGACCTCTGCCATCATAAACATAATGTCTCTCTCAAGATTGATATAATATCAGACTGAGGAGAGGAAAAGAAGCAAATAAAATTACATTCAAAAGATTTAGAAATGTCTTCATATAGGTCCTACATAACTAATACAGGTTCAATGGAAGCACATTGCTAATGCCATCTACTTAATCAATTGCCTTCCTTACTCCTGCTCCCATCTAAATCTTGAGCAATCAAACCAAGTGAGAGCCCCATATGAAGTATACGTAATGCAGATAACTCAAGTGAATTTTCTTTTGCAAGATATCCCAAGCAAAGAGAGGATTATACAGAGGGTGGGCCAAAACTCTAAAGTCTATACAAATGAAAATGAAACTAAAATTACCACTGCACTTGAAACCACATTTGAAATTATATGCAATTATGGGATCAATGCAGGTTCTCAAGGAACAGAACTAATCTATTTATCGTACCAACTCTAAACACCAAATGTTTCTCCAGAGGGGGGAAAGTAATATGTTATACAAGCAATAATAATTAGTTCAAACTGAATTTAGAAATCACTTCATCATGTGCAAAATGACTCAATTTGCCATTTTGGGCTAGCCTGTGAAGAGAACATTAGCAGCAGTTTAATAACAACCTATACTCTTAAGATCAAATCAAATAGCCTGAAATAAGGTTCATGCATGTACATCCTAGTATGACAGATAAAAGAGAGCAATACCCGAGATCCACTGTTTGCAGCTCTCTTTTGACGAATATACTGCATAAGAGGTGTGATTATTAATGCCTCCTTGCCAGCAGCTTCAAACACATAAACCGACAGAAAATCAGTAAACAGAAAGCATCACATCTATTTTTGCAGTGATGGGATAGCTAGAAATCTAGAGTTGAATTAAAGCCTGCTACCTGCTTGCTCTGCTTCTCTTCTCTCCAGTTGAATCTCTGCACTTGGAAGATGCTCGACAGGCTTTCCAATAAATTCAAGGAACTCCACATACGCAGGATCTAATGTAAATGGACAAAATTGTAAATATTCAACAGATAGTGCAGCCACATTCATACGCAATTTTGTGTCCAAGTCAAGTACCTTTTAATATTGTCCCTTCACGGCCATCTTTCTTTGAAGACTTCTTTGGAACATTTTGTGAAGGAGCATACTCGACGACAGCCTTATATTGTGCACCTATATATGAAATTTAAAAAGAATTGACTAAAGGTTTCAAGAAAGTATATAATGATCCTAAACAACAACCTAAATCATGTATATTGTGACCTGTAAGCAGTTAAAAAGTCCAAATTCAATTGTCCCATTACAATTACAACAGGACAACTTGAATCCTTTAACTATAAACAAAATACATTTCTGAGCTCTAGAGTCACAACTTACAAGGACTCACCCTTTTCATTCACAAAAACATGCCCATTGAAGAACTCAGCAAACTCAATAACGTCCTCAGCCTTGTTAAAGTTGATATAAGCCCTAGAGTGCACAACATGCTTCTTACTGCAGACACAGACAAGGAATTCAGTAAGGCCATGATATAATCCCAATTTCAGGGCACGTCAAATGCTCAGTCAGTCAGTCTTTCACATTGAAAAGATGTCAGGGTAAAAGGCATAACAAGACTCCAAAACATACAGCCTTTTAAAGTGAACCTAAATAATCAGTGATCGCTCAAGAATAACAGCTCTTAACTTGCCAGAATGTAAAACCCCTAACCAGAGTGGAATTAAGTCATACAATGCAGGCCTTCAAATTATATCAAGAAATGGGAGGCCATACGCCTCCTAAGGTGTACACATCTACTAGCCATCTGTCCTTGCACAAGCAGTAACAGTCTACACTACAGTACATTGTTGCTTGTTTCCAATTCGAATTTATATGAACCTATCAGAAACACAATTGTAATGATTTTTACCAACAAAAAAAAAAATCGAGACGACTCTTACACCACAATCCAAAAAATAAAGAATGAAAATAAAAGAGAGGGTAGGAATTCGTAACCTGGAATTGCCAGGGAAGAAGGAAATCCAATTGTAACGACCCGAGAATTTGGGGTCAAGTTGATCGATGAGCATGGCCTGGGAAATCGACGGCGGAAGATGCCGGAGAACAACTTTGGTGCGGTCCGTTGACCCTTTCATGAGTGATCGCTGGTCCGGTCCGGGATTCAGTTAAACCCTAGAAACTCCTTCCGAGAAAGCCGATTGGTAGGAAAAGAAAGTAGAAAGCGAAAGAACCTCGAGGGAGATCACATAGTTGCAGATTGTAGAAGGGGATTACGGGATGATAAGGCTTCGACGATGAGAAAAGATTGAAATTCTATCTTCAAATCTTCAGAACCCTAAATCCTCGATACGCACTTGCGATTGATTTGCGAGTTGATCCCTGTGCAATTTTTCCGTGCCCTAACGTAGAAAAAGAGAGAGGAGAGAGGAGAGAGAGAGAGAGAGGGGAATTGTAAAGAGCGTGCGAATATTATTAAAATGTCCGTATTTTCCAGGGGAAGAAAATAATCCTTCATAATTCATATTTTATTGGCGTATTAAGGCCAGTTTGGCATGTTCACTATTTAATCTAATGAAATTTAGGTAAAATATTGTGTGTTTTTTAACACATTTTGGACTATTAAACCGACAATGGACGTGTTTGATATGCCCATAATTTAATCTGAATTAATAGTATAATCTAGATTAAGATTATAATCTAGATAATTTTTTTTGTTTTTTTTTTTGATAAGGAAAGAATTCGAGGTCAGACATATCTGAACCTCGAGGGCCGACAAGTCGGCAGACGGGAACCGTCTAAGCAAACATAAAAAACAAAGGTGCAAAATACAGACCAAAAACACTACAAAGACGAAACGAGACACAACTAAACCGAAACACGACGAGGACGTAGACGAAAGACGAAGCCAAGCACAACCCTGAAGCAGCACCGTAGGCCAGCGGCACATCAGGAGTCACCTGCGGGCAGTGAAGACGAACCTCCAAGGAACCATTCTTCCGTCAAAAGGAGACGCCTCGATACACACTGCCACGACCCCAGCCTATCCCGACTCTGACTGCCAGAACCCCATCATACGAAGAAGAAAATCCCGTCACACCAAACGTAAACACCGCCTGAATCGAACGCACCAAAAGGCCAATTGGAAAAAAAAGAGTCCGACCGGGAATTAATTATATAAAGAAATATATGTTTTAATGTAACTCCACAAAAAATATAATAAGAGTGTTTTTTTTTTTAATTTTATGGGCAACTTTGGGCCCAAGAAATTGCCTTGGGCCCAAAGCACAACCATCGGGCCCAACCAATGGGCAAATCGGGCCCAAGGAAGATGGTCAGAACCAACGTCCCAGCAACACAAAAAAGGAATCGTCTGGTTGCAAAACGCCGCTGACCACCGGGAGAGAGAAAAAGGGCGAGCGGGATAATCGAGAACGATGCCGGACCCGAGCGCCGACAAAGGCGGCAAGCGCAGGCCGGGATCGAAAACCCAGGAGAGACGAGAACCGGGATCCCGAAAGGAGAGGCCGGAAATTCAGCACCCTTGAAGCGAAATCCATGGCGAAGAGAGTCGAATTGGTTGGGAACGAAGCTAAATTCGAGATCAGTGTCCCCGAAAAAACAAAAGCCCCATGATGAGAGGTCTTTCCAGGGAGGAGGATGACGAAGACACCCATGGCGACATTAATTAGTCCCAAGAGAAAACAATTAGGATGAGTGATCACCCGAACCTAAAGAGGAGGAAGAGTAGGAAAAGAAGGCTAATAAGAGCCCCCAATCCCACCCTCAACCCCACCAAGGCTCATGCCCGATTCCGAACGGAGAAACCTAGGGCCGGCGACGGATTAAGGCGGCCGGAGCCGAGTTGAGGCCAGCCGAAGCTGGGGTTAGGCCAGCCGAAACCGGGATTAGACGACCTAAGTCGGCGTAAATCAGACTAAGCCGAAGTTTGGTCTCCCTCTCTCTAGAAATCTAGAGAGAGGAGAGAGCGTTCTGAGGGTTTTTCGCTGATAATTTTTTTTGATATTTTTTTTGATGAAAATCTAAAGTAAATTAAATTTAGGTGAAATTTTGAATGTTTTTTTTAAATGTTACAAACTACTATCAACCAGGTAATGGCAAACAATTTCCTTAGAAATTATAAACCACTATATAAAATGCTCCCAAAAAAACCTTGTACTAGACATGCCGAACGTCAAGTGGCTTCCTTTGTAAACCACTGCAATTGCAGGTTTTTTGACCATATTGTTTTTCAGCTCGGGGAAACTGTCCGCAACAGACACTAGGCTGAACACCTCATAACGAGTTCGAACATTTGAACGATTCACCTTCAAATGAACCATAAGGTTGGGAGGGGGAAGAGATTATTTGGATTAAGTTTGATGCGTGGTTTAAGCTTATGTGGGCTTGTTTGCTTTATTTTACTGGGACAAAGGCAACGAAAAACTTGAAGAAGCTGCCACAAACCACAATGGTATCATCAGGTTGCAACATAAAAGCTCATAGCATTAAGATTTGGATACAACTAAACTGCAGTAGAACTAAATGCACACTGATCAACTCGTTGACATTCATAATGAGTTACCAACAGTTGCATACTACCTAGTCCAGCAAAGAGAAGAGTTAGGTATTGCCTGGATCAGCATTGCAATACAGGAGTTTGCAATATGTCAGGTAAAATACCATTAATTACAACAAGTGCTCGAGCTCTGAATTGGCTGCCCCTTAATCTGAACATTGCCTTGGGATTTCTTGTTCCCCGTGGGATGTTCCCCCATCCTGCAAACCTCAACTTGTAAGAACGCCATGTTTACATAATGAAAGGGGAACGCATATCAAGTAATGGTTCACAGGCTAAAACAATTAACAGATTTGGTAAATAATCAAGGAAGATGTGAAATTGTATAAAGAAACTATAATAATGATGCATCATATTCATCACCGATTCAGCCCTTGATTTCTTGACTAACATCATAGCTACTCCCTCATCTTACTAGAAATGGAGGTAGATTATGACAGACTATACTTAGTACTGATTCCATGCCTCCTTCAAAAATCTGAAATCAGAGCAAGATTCAGGTAGTTACGAACAAAGAACAAATAGAAGATGACTTACTTCTTCTTAATTTCACTAGCCATTGTCAAAAAGGCCTGCTCTACATTAATTGCATCCTTTGCACTAGTCTCAAGGAAAGGAATCCCAAGCTCATCCGCAAATGCCTGGTTAGAGTATAAACAGAGCTTATATAAAAGTTAGGCCCTCCTTTACTCATCAACAGCGAGCAGAAGGCATGGATAATCTTACAAGTAGTCTTTACTAATGATGATAAAGCAAAAAGTTAGAAGAATGGCTTCTGACTAAGAGCAAAATAATGATTCACTAACCACTAACCAACTTACCTTAGTGATAACATTCACAGAAGTTTTGAAATTACTGAAGGGACAGTTATCATTAACATTAAACACAACATTTATATATATTACATTTATACATATGACATGCCATAAGCTGATGGGTCCTAGATGCAGCAAATTAGGAACTAGACAGGCGGATGTTAACCTAGGGTGATGTTCTGTCCACATATTCAACACTAGAGATTTGTTTCCACAATATCAATATAGAAGTAGACCATATAAGAATCCTAGTAAATCAGCATAATTGGCGACCTCCAACTCTTCGGTTTCTTATATACTTCAAGAGAAGCCATCCTGATTTCTGACAGGATTGATATGTCCATGAACAATTATGGAGCATAGACAAAACGAAAAGAAACACTAGTCACAATATTACGCAAGATGTGGATCAGAAATATCCACCTAAGGGATGTAGGGACGAAAATTGCATGCTATATCAATGATGGAACAGCAGCAAGTTGACCACAAAAGCATTAGGTCTTGTAATATTTGCTAGCAAATACTTTACATAGACTGTTTAGAATTGGACCACAATAATTGAAAATCCCTACATCAAACCAGCTTTCAAATCCAATTAAGCATTATGAACAGATAAATCCTCTTCTAATATTATTAGACAAAACAATCATTATAGAGATCAGATAGAATGAAGGGCATTTACTATATACCTTCGCTGTTTGTGTATCCACAACCTTGTTCTCCACTAGATCACACTTGTTTCCAACAAGAAGCTTGCATACAGAGTCATTTGAATACCTATCGATCTCATTCAACCACTGCTTTACATTGTTGAAGCTCTCCATCTCAGTAACATCATACACAATCTGTGGCACCACATTCAAATAATGTAAGCTTATTACATTTTCCGATTTTCATTGCACCAACTTTCTAGGAGTAACTAATTCTATGATTCACAAGTTTTCCCAACATTCTCATGGGATAGTATACACTGCCTCAGATGTTACTCTCTTTTAGGGCAAGATGATATCAAGAACATCATTCACAAACACTTGAAATTGAACAGCATCCAAATGGAAAAACAATTCAAAAGAATTTCTTACAATAATTCCATGTGCCCCGCGGTAGTAGCTGCTTGTAATAGTTCGGAATCGTTCCTGCCCAGCAGTATCCCACTGAATAGACAGATTAAAATTTGAATCTCTTTAACAGAAAACTTCTTTCTTGCTTCATCAATTGAGAACTAGGCGATCATTTAAAATTAAAAGGGCTGTTTGGACTCACAATTTGAAGCTTGGTTGTCTTCCCATCTTGCTCAATAGTCCTAATTTTCTAAACAGCGGGAAAAAAAAAAAAAAGAATCCAATATCATCGCCAGAATACTATAGCTTTTCAAGCAAAGCAGAACGAGAACAGGCAGAAAACTTACGAAGTCAACTCCAATGGTGCTAATGTAGCTATCCACGTATGAATCATCCTGATGAGAAATTCATGAACAAACGAAATGAAACCATATCTTCGGCGAAATAAAACGATCAATTACAAAAATCGAAGCACAAATAAAACAATATATAGACGAACGCACAGCAAATCGGAGAAGCAGACACGATTTCCCGACCGCCGAGTCGCCAATTAGTAACAGCTTGAACAAATAGTCGCTAGTAGGAAACAGTAAGAAAAAAGAAGGGGGAAAACGCCATTGTTAGACCTCGAAGTAGAATAAAGAGAGTAAAAACGACAGAGAAGTAGAGAGAGAAGTACTATTCGGTGCCCATTTGAAGAATCTACTCTTAATGCGAAATGGAAGCTTGGCGAATTGAAGGTGTTCAGTTCTCTCTTGAGGGTTTACGAAGCAATTTTCAAGGGTTGGAGACTGGGACGGGAATTCCACTAATCAAGCCTCTGAAATGGGAAAGGATTTTGCCACCTTGGCATTGGAAAGATACGCATAAAATAGGGTAAATTATTGAAAATCGCCCTTAATTGTGGGGCTTGTAAAAAAAGGCACCCATAAATTAACAAACTGCATAAACCATTCATTTATTTGTTTTTCGTAAATCAACCAACTGCATGAATCATCCTTAATTGACTAACCATCATGTATAATCATCATATACTACAATTATCAGCTCAAAATACATCATTTTATTTTATTTAAAAATATAGACACAAGTTGAAGTTGACCCTTTTTTTATATTAGCAAGTTGGAGTTGACCAACCATTTCTTCGTCTTCTTCCTGACAATATTAGCGACTGCTCATTTCAAATGGCAAACAACCCTTTATTCAGAAGCAAGAAATCTCAAAATCAAAAGCTCCTTCTTATTGTGTTGGGATTTCACGTACTCCATTTCTATTTCTTGGTGACCTTACTTTTGTTTTATGCTTATTATGTGACTTTCCTATATATAGGTTGAGTCATGTTTTCTACTTATTTGATTTTCTTATGAGTTGAAGATATGGTTTAAAAATGATTTCATTTTCATTTTGAACAAAAAATGTTAAAATGCAGCATCGATCGATTGTTACCTAGCTACTTTCGATTAGATTATGGATAATGTCGAAAAGTCAACGAGGATATCTTCTAGGATCGGAAATCAACATAAAGCTAACAAATCCCCTATGAAAAGAGCGCGATGCAGCTCACCCTGTTGGAGACGACAATGTAGGTATTGAAGAGATGTGATATGAAGCTTCTAAACCAACCAGTGAGTTGTATGTGTAATCAAATTAAGAAATGTCACAGATTCAAGAGTCGGACAACTTGATACTGAAATTAAACTACAAGATGATATTGGAAGCCAGATTTAAATATATTTTTGCATCATACAACATTAGCGCAGTTCTTGATTTATTCAGATGAAAGTTATTGATGAATGTTTTTTTTTTGCGTATTAATAATAATGAATTTAATTTCTTGCTGATAATTTAGGTCTTATTTATTTCTCATAATAAAATGGTAGTTAAGTTGTTACAGACTTGGCAGCAGCAAGAACTTCAACTGCACTCTCTTTCGTTTCTTGCTCCCATCAATGGCTTCTACACTCTCTCTGCTCTTCCTCTCCCTCCTCGTTTTTCTTCCACTCTCCCTCTCCACCGCTCTAACGCCGACCCCGCGCCCGGCGATCTCTCCACGAAGAACATCCCCGGCAAGGCCGCCGTTGCGCAGATACCACGCACCAGCATCGAAATCCCAACCGACTCCGGCTGCGCCGACAAAACCGGCAAGACTGCCGTCGCAAATGAAACACGCACCAGCATCGAAGCCTCAATCGACACCACTGGCAAGGCCGCCGTCGCAAAGATACCACGCACCAGCATCGGAACCACAACCGAATCTGCCGGCGCCTACACCACCGGCAAGGCCGCCAATACACAGATACCACGCACCAGCATCGGAACCCCAACTGAAACTGCCGGCGCCGACACCACCAGCAAGGCCGCCGATACACAGATACCACGCACCAGCATGGAAACCCCGACCGAATCCTCCGGCCCCGGCGCCGACATCGACTCGCGTGATCGCGCCGCCGGACCAACCAATAAACAACATCATCGACGAGATGATCGGCTCCGGCGACTTCGGGAACTGGATCAACCTCCTAATGTCCGCCGCCGGAAACTCCTCTGTCAGTGCTACGCTCTTTATCCCAGACGACGTCGCTTTGCCCCAGCCCAAGAACCCCCACCCGTACCCTAACCAACAAGACTTCGATCCGTTCCTCTTCGCCTACCACGCCGTCCCCCGCCGCCTCTCCTTCGTCGACCTCCTCGCTCTCCCCGTCGGCTCCCGCCTCCCAACTCTGTTGCCGGGAAACTCCCTCCTCATCACCAACAACTCTTTCTTTAACTTCACCGTCAACGACTCTCCGATCACTCACCCCGACCTCTACTTGAACGGCGGCGTTTCAGTCCAAGGCATTGGGGAGGTGTTCGACTACAAACGGTTTGGGACAGTCCGTGGCGGTGGCGTTGCCCCCTCCGTAAACCGTCCTGTAATGCCGCCTCCGCCATCTCCGAGTTTAGTTCGCCGTGCACCGCCGTATCGTAAGGGGGATGCCGAATTTGGTTTCCAGTTCTTTCCGGGGGGAATCGGCGTTTCAGGTGCAAGAAGATCTGGACATGGTTTCTCCTTCGGTTACTGGTTTTCGATCGTCCTGGGAATCGGTAATGTGATCATCTACACGTTTCTGGTTGCAATTTGTTGATGGAATTTTCGCATTTTCCTTCAATTGTAGATGGTGTCAGTACATTTTGGGGGCGATTTCTGTCAATTTGTGGATTTTAGAACCTGTAAATTCAGGGTAACATTTGAACTGTAGATGTTTTGGGGGGCAACTTCTGGAATTTAGAAGCTGTAAATTCCTATGCACAGTGAATGCAGTAGAATATAATGGAATACAACACATGTTTTTGATGCCAGAAAAATGTAGATTTAGATCGCTTTGGATGAAGAAAGGCATCTGATATGATGAAATGTATGGTTTCCCAGTTCAGGGAAGTTAGATTGTTATTGGTATGTTGCATTTACAATGAGTTACAATTCGTCCAATCAACTAGAAAATTAAACATAATCTTTGAACATCAGTTCAGGTTTTTGTTTTTGGGTTTTGTTTACCTTCCTATACATTAAGTGCGTGTTTGTTTTGCTGAAAAATGGGCCAGGAAAGGTATTATAAACCTCGTTTTCATTTGGGACTGTTTGTTTGAAGTGTTCAGAGTAATATTTACTTTATGAGCCGGTAATAATTAACCCAATATGTTACCCCACTCATAATTAGGTATTCCTTCTCTCCTCATCAGATCTCATTCGAACCCCCGACCTCCTCCTTCCAAAATTATGAACATAGCTCTGGCTCCTCCTTCAAAACTCCTTCCATGGCGGACAAAGCATCCTCCTTCAAGGCAACCGACGAGGGATAAGACGGGGTTTTGATCGATTGGGATGTGAGGGATAGGACGGGGCTTTTTTTCCTTCATGAGATTTCTAATGTCTCTGCCTTCTTCTCCTCCATGGCTCCATAGCAGGAACCGACGCCGCTCGAAGATGAGATAGGAGCAGGGCCAAGGCACCACTTCGGCACTTCATATTCTCCTTCGTTGCAATGCCAGCGTCAAATTGAACCCCAAATTGAAATTGGATTTGCATTGAATCTCAATTTTTTTTGTTGAATTGTTGTATAAACTGATTTTGTAATTGGATTTTTTTTTTGAATTGTTGTAGCAACTGACTTTGTAATTGGCCTTTTTTTGTTGAATTTCTTTTTAATAAATTAGGTAAGGATGAAAGTAATGATTCCTCTCTTAAATCAACCAAACAAAATTGGGGTTTAACCATTTCTCTTTCCTTTCCTTTCTCTTGAAATGATTTATTTCCTTTCCTTTCCCTTCGTTCAAACAAACGGGCCCTAAAAAGAGAGGATCTGCACATTTTGTTGCAAAAGAAATGAGAAGGAATTAGGTTACAAGAGATCTCTGTCATTGCTTCGCCCTCAGAGTCTTTATCCGAACCACATCAAGTTCAGCACGGTCAAGATTGATGGCACGACAAATACCAAAACGAATCCAAATGGGTGCATCTGAATAACCTGCAATCGTGAATGCATGTGAGTTGAATGTATGAACCGAAGTTGAGCTTTTGTAACAACATTTTCTCCCCAAGGATTACTAGCTCTAACCCTGTTTAAGATCCGAGGGGCATTTTTAGGTCTCAAACTTTGCTATGCTGACAAGCAATGCTTTAGTTCCAAGAAAAAGAGAACATGAGGAGAAAGCAGTAGTACCTGGCCAAAGTGCATAAGTAAGCATGATAATCTATGTAAACAAACAACAGAATTCGAGCAAACTGCATCAGATGGTTGCTGTATTAACAGAGCCTTTAAGTAGCTCTCCGAAGTGAACCACATACTTGCGCTTTTTATCTTCGCTGCTGCTGCAATCGGAAAATAAGAGAAACTCAGCACTTTTCCGCTCAAGCTACAATGGAAAGTTCAAGAGTGTATATTGTTTTCAAAAGTATGTATTCCACGCCTGCACCAGCGTGATGAGTTTACTAGAATAACATGATATAATGATATTTACGAACTTTTGCATTTTCACAGATTCAACATGACAAGGCTAGAAAGTTAACTGAATAATATAATTAAGGGAAAGTTCCTTCCTCACAGAAGTTCCCTAACACGACAGTAGTCAAACTAAATTGTTTCGCCAATTTGATTTTTTTTGTCTTGATGATCATTTGGCCATCGCGACAGTAGTCAAACTAAATTCTTGTATCCAAGGATGGACATCATGTTCTTTCAATTAGATTTGAGTAACAAAGCTATCCGATGGTTTTGCATTTTTCCGTTGAACTTTCCTTTTATAATTGTTATGGTGGTTAGGTATTAATTCTTTTTCTTATGTATCAATCCTATTGTTCGTTAAATCTATAATCTAAACCATGGTTTCTTTAATCGTTGTAGAATTTTTAATTTGGCAAATTGGATTCATAAGCCGTGTTTACAAAACCTCAACTGAACTAATGTCCATAGTGTGTGACAATTTTTCTAATAAATAAAGGCCGATTTGATGTATTATCAAATCGGTATTCTGTTTGCGACGTATACCCGTTTTGTGATAGGTAGATCATTTGTGCTAAAAAATAATGAATTATTTTATTTTTAAATTTAAATGTAAAAATCTTTAAAAAGAGTATTAAATATTGTGTAGTTAAAATTATTTTTTCAATAAATAAAGGCTAATTTGATGTAAAAATCTTTAAAAATAATGATATTGTGTAATTCATATAAAATGGAGCAATATTGTGTCCCCTGATATTGGCTTCTAAAACAAATTCTCTTTTACAGTGACATCAATTATAGTTGCCTAAACATAAAAGAATAAGTATGAATTCAAATCATATAGTTCAATAATAGCTAATTAAATATATGATCATAAATTTAGATTACCAAAATCAAATTAAGTTATGATCAAGAAATTGGTATAACACTATAATGTACAAAATTGATTAAAAAAAAAAGAAGTTCAAAACTAACATTCTCATTAATTAAAAAACCAGCTCCAATGGAGTTTTTGTACAGTTAATACCGAAAGCACTTGAATGAATTCGTCTTTATCCCTGCTCTGACAATAGATGAGTAAGAAATATTCTCAACTCTTGTAATGTCAAAATTATCCAATATAAATAATCATATCAATACTCAAGTGTACATTGAATTAATTAAGTAGTGGAAAGTCCACCCAATACACATAGAAATTATCCAAAATATTCTTCAAAATGGGAAGTATATATACCAGTTTATAATCAACTTAGAAATTGAATGATAATTGATTGGAAAAGTAGATATTAGTTTCCAAAATACAAATCAAGTATATATTGATTTTTTTTATTTTTGATATTTTATATTTTTTTTCGAATCATGTATATCTATTTGTGTGGAAAAAATTACCAAAATGATAATTATATAACTGGTATAAAATATGAAATTGTAGAAATATATTGCAAGCTAGACCTTATAGAATTAAAAAAGTAGATATTAAATACCGAAAATAGAAGAGGTATGAAGATTAGTAGTTTACCTGCATAAATGTAAATAATACAAACAAATAAATAAATAACATAATTAATTGCAATTGGAGGAAATTCCTAAATTTAAGGTGAGGATTACACGTGTACAAAATGCTTCTGTTTTAAACTATAGTATATATATAATATATAGATATATAGATTTTTACTCCGGATAGTTTATTATTTGTAAGTTTTTGGAAAAAATATTAAAAGCATTATTCCAATATTTTTACTCCGGTTACTTCGTTCAAGTTTCTTCTTACATGTTAAATACGTATGATGGAGATCTTGATGCATTTAGGGAGTGCATCCTAAAAAAATAATATTCCAATTGAGACAATCAGGATCCATGTTTTAGGGCTGCAACACATGTTCATTCGCTTAATCAATCCTATATTTACAAGGATGCATGGGTTCATACCCTGTTCAAAAGGTCAAAGATATTATACAAGTACATGATTTGGTTGAATCAGTCTCCAGTTAAACAATCGATTTGAGAAAAACTCATAGCAAATGGAGTTTGTGCAAACACGAGTCCAATTACACGCTTCAAATGGAAAAAGTATATTATTGAGCTTGAAAGGGTGACTATGTTGGAGTATGGAATATGTATAATACTCCGTATCAATTATTTCATACACTCAGTTTTGGTCTGACAGACTACAACTAAAAGAGGCTCTAACCCCTCTTACGAATGCAATATTTTTACTCCGATTAGTTTTATTGTTTGTACGTTTCTGGAAAATTCTGTTCAAGAGGTCAAAGATATTATACAAGTACATGATTTTGTTGAATCAGTCTCCAATCAAGCAATCGATTCGAGAAAAATCATAACAAATGGAGTTTATGCAAACACTAGTCCAATTACACATTTTATTACAATTATGGATTTCCAATACGAACTCACAAAATGAAAAAAGTGTATAATTGAGTTTGAAAGGGTGACTATATTAGAGTATGTAACATGTATAATACTCCGTATCAATTATTACATACACTCAGTTTTGGTCTTAGAGGCTACAAGTAAAAGAGGCTCTAACCCTTTTATGAAGGCAATATTTTTACTTCGATTAGTTTTATTGTTTGTAAGTTTCTAGAAAAAAAAATATTGAAAGCATTATTCCAATATTTTTTACTCTGGTTACTCCATCCAAGTTTCTTTTTCTATGTTAAATACGTCTGATGGAAGTCGTGATGCACTTAGGGTGTGCATCCTAAAAAACAATATTTCAATTGAGATTACCAAGGACCCGTGTTTTAGTGTTGTTTTGCAAAGTGTGGTTGCGTGTGGCCATGATGCTGCAAATATGTTTGATTTAGGCATACAACTGAACAGAAGGTTGAGATCCAAGTTTAAGGATGTGATCTCTACGTAGGTTGAGAAATTTGGGAATACGACGAGATTGACAATTATGTTCTACAACCTAAATGCAGATGCAGAGAATCAATCCGCTTGCAAGAATTTCATATTATAAATCCAGAACTAATCCCAATAAGTGTACCAACCAAAATATATAAAGTATTAAATGCTAGCTTAAATTATGTGTTGAATTTTAACTTGTTGACATAAGTGACTTTTAATTTCTAATCGTGTCACAGTTCAATTGTGGGAACGCTATGGCGGAGATCAGTTTCCATTGTTGAAGAAGTGTGCTATGAAGCTTCTGAACCAACCAGTGATCGAGTTGCCTGTGTAACCAAGTTAAGAAGCACATGTCCGATATTCAACGAATAAACAACTTTGTACTGAGATTGAACTACAAGATGATGACATAATTCCAGAACAAGATCGGAGTTACTTTGTGAAAGATTTCTCCCGTCTTCTTGGAGGATTCAAGCACATGTTCGAGATTCAAGGATCAGTCTCCTATTTTTATATCATCTTGTTTTTTTTTTGGTTCCTAACTTGGCACACCGGATCCTCCCTTAGTTTCTCAAGTTTTCTTTTGTAATGGGGATATATTCATTTCCATATGAGAAATGTGTCTCCTGCTGCACTAGATGGACGAAGAAGATACATAAGTTTAGATTTGAATTGAAACCCCCAAACCTAGGTGAGGTCTCCAACCTATTTTCCTGCAAATTTTAACAAGTTTGAAGGAGTTAGGCTGCGTTTTCTGTAATTTTTTTTAAGGGGTGGGGTGGGTGGATTTACACCTCACCCTCTCCATCCCCCTCCCCCAAGGTACAAAATATACCCACACCCCCACGGAAAATACTTGTCTTACCTTCTGGTAAGCTTACCTAAGGGTATTCCCATGTCCAAGGAAAAAGTAGAATAAAAAAAAATGTTTTAATAGGGGATAAATAGGTTTGCTTTTTTGTGAGGTTCCATACACCCCTATGTCATAATTACTTTTTGTGGAGTTCAATGTACCCTATATCATAATTATTACCCCTTATTACTACAACTACCATTATTTCTCCTACTAAATACGAAAATGTTGGTAATTAAATTATTTATATGTTACTTTACTCCGTATAATTTATACTTTGAAGTATATAAGTACTTTGTAGATAAATTAGTTGGATCTCAATTTTTTTATACTTTGTTTACAATTTACAATTTATACTTTGTAATTAAATATTTTTATACTTTGTTTATATTATACAATTTAATTAGTTCGAATTCTTATTTTTTTATACTTTGAAATGTAATTAGTTCGAACTCTCATTAATCCGGATCGGATACATGCAAGCACGGATGCAATATGGAATATGTCATCAAAATCAAACAGGATATAGGAATCGATAATATAAAGTCAAAAAACACTTGCTTCACTAAATTAGCTTGCATACAGATGAAATGTGATTTTCACCCATTTTTTATATAATTGGTATGGAGAACATATTTTTCCTCACAAAAAAATTGTTTTTTTTAAGTTTAATGAAATAAAATTTTAATTTGGTCGAAGCATCTTGATTTTATTTTTATGTTTAATTGAAGATGTATCCATACTGTCGGGCCAGATGTCAGGGTAACAAATTATTATCTTTCATGTCTAAACAAAGTTATGATTTTATATTTTATTCATTTCAAGTTTTATAACTATTTTTTTGACACTTCAGTTTTATTCTTATGTACACTTATAATAAATAATAAATAAATGTGGATTGATTGTTATATTATTTAAGGCAAAGTTGTATAGTTTTCTTCAAAATAGAGAGGGATTTATAATTGTTATTTATTTAAACATTATTATGTAAAATAAAATATAATTAAATGTTATTTTATGTTATTATTTAAATTGTGTAGAATTTAAGTAAATGAAATTTCAAATATATATACACACACATTTATAAATGGAAATAGGTTTGAACCGGTTTTATTTTATTTCATCTGGTTCAAGCGAACCGGACCATCAGAAAATAAAAAGAAAAAGGCCAAACCGGGACCCTGAACCCTTCCCCTACCTCCAACCGTTCGAAGTCACTGTAAAAGCAAGGTGAAATCCAACTCCTCAAATCTTGCCCCAAATCTCAAACAAATCATTTCAGAATCTTCTCTATCAATTTCTAATGAGATTTCTTAGACGAATTTCGAGAGATTCGCATAAAAATCGGGTCGAATGTGAACATCCCAAATCTGAAAAACTTCCCAAATCCGGCGAAGTTGAAGGAATCGGATCAAATTGAAGATCTTTAGGGCTTTGTGATTGATTACAAACGGGATTTGCGGATTGATTGAAGCCAACTCACCCCAATTTTTACCCGGCCTATGAATACATGATTTTTCGGTCCTCAATCTCACACCTTCATTGAAGCACACCTTCGAGCTCTAAGTCGATCCCAACACCTTCCGAACACTCTCAGAAACACTCCATTCAAAGAAATTTCGAAAATCTCTCAGAAAATCAAAAGTCTTAATTTTGGAAAATCTTCGCCGGGAAGGGATGGACCGCCATCATCGGACCACCTGCGTCGCCACTAATTACCGGCCTCCATCGACGCTGCCACCAGAAACCACCTTTACCGGAGCTCCGCTTCTTTGACATCAACCGGCGCCTTGCTGCCACCGAAACCGCCAGGGGTTTCCACCGACGGACTCTCCACGCCACCACGGTCACGTAGCCGCTGTCACCTTTACCTAGGTTGTCATCGAGAGCCTACCGAAGTTCCACCGACGGACTCTCCGCTCTCTCACTGTTTCAATTTTCTGTAAAAAATATTGAGCTAGGCGGGTAAAATTAAAAATCAAAATTTGGATGAAATTTTTTGCGGGAAAAAAATACTTTTCTTTTTCTTGATTGTTATACAGCCACCCATACATTATTTTTTTGTTTAAATCAACACCCTAGCCTTTAATAATTGTCCATACTTTTCTTTTTATATGATTTTTTCTCAAAACATACACTTATAGTATTCTTATAATAATTTATTAGTTAAGATAAGGTTTTATCTAGTCCTTATTAGTTACTTATGTTATTTTTCCTTAAAACACACGCTTATAGTATACTTATAACAATATATTAGTTCATGTAAGGATTTATCCAGCAATTATTATTTACTTATATGATTTATCCTCAAAACACACACGTATAGTATTCTCGTAACAATATATTAGTTAATATAAGGTTTTATCCAACTATTATTAGTTACTTATATTATTTTACTTAAAATACACACTTATAGTATTCTTATAACAATATACTTCTTATTAGTAAATATAAGGTTTTATCCAATATATGGTTTAGGGTTTAGGTTTTGGGGTTTGGGGTTGTTTAGCAAAATCATATAAGGAACTATTGTTGGAAAAAACTTATATTAACTAATAAATTGTTATAAAAATACTATAAGTGTGTGTTTTAAGGTCTTAATGGCGAATATAAGATTTTATCCAACAAATATTAGTTATCTATATGATTTTTTCTCAAAACATACATTTGTAGTATTATTATAAGAATTTATTAGATAATATAAGGTCTTTTATAATTTATACATATATATAATTCTAAAAATTTATAAGATTAAAAGAACAAAATGCTCTCTACATAAAGCCCATACCAATAGAGATGGTGGCGCCATGGCGGCACCAGGCAGAGGAACGATTTTTCCATTTTTAACCAGTATGATAAATTATATTTCACATTTTTAACCAGTATGATAAATTCAAAACAAACGTTTTTTCCAATCCATGTCTAATTATGATATCTAGCAACATTATATATATTACTTTATGATTTTGACTTACTTTATCATTTATACTAACAATATTTTTTGAATAAAAAATATGTATAACTTCATGTTAGTACTAAATTTTTTATTATAGTGTCTTTTGGGGTTGAATTTAGGGTGCTCGTTTGAACAAAATCGAAAAGTTTGGGTGGGTATACAAGAACTAAGGTGTTCATTTGAGAGAGAAAATTTTTTTTTAGACAATTACGTAAGAAATAGGGTGCTATTTTTAAAAATATAGGAAGTTAATTTAAGCATCAGATGTAAGAACAAAATGCTCTCTACATAAAGCCCATACCAATATAGCCCAATATCATCATCAGATTCCCAAAAAACCCTAAAGCCGCTCGCTAGATACTTTGCCCTCTTCACCGCCACTATCTCCGTCGCCTCCGCCCGTTGCCGCCACCATCTCCGTTGCCCTGGTCTTTCTTCGCCCACTTCTGTCACCATTCCCGTCGACCTGATCTTCTCCGCTCGCTGCCGCAACCATCACCGCCGATCTGGTCTTCCTCCGCAACTTCGCCCTCTTCGTCGCCAAAAACTCCGTCGCCCTGGTCTTCCTCTGATCGGTGTCGGTTTTGAATCGCTGTCAACCTCTCCGTCGCCCTGGTTTTTATGAACATGTCTGTTTTTTATTTCACCCTCGTCTCTGTCCACCTCGATCCTTTGTCCAAATTTTGTGAAATCTCTGAATTAGGGATAACATCGTTTAAGCTCGTTTTTATCCGAAATCTCAAAATTGGTTATGTAAATCTACATAACAACACATATGGAAGCTCTTAGAATGTATTTGGTTGAGTTTTGAGCGAGATTAGAGGGGTTGAATTTCACCCATTTTTACGGACGGGAGGTTGAAGATGATGAGGTTGAACCGGTTCGGTTCACTTTTTTTCGTCTCCCCTGGGCTCATTTCAGTGAGCCAACTTAGACCACAAATTATACTCCGTATTACATGTAATCATATATCCACTTATATATGTTGGAATTTATTTATTTTATTTAATTTAAAATGCATAAATTAAATAATTAGAATAATAAGGGGTTTTATCAATTATCACTTTAAATAAATTCTTATAATTATCTTACTTAGAATAACAATGAAAATTATTCTAAAACTTTACCTATTTTACATAATTAAATCCAAAGTTTCCATTAGAGATGAGTGGGGTAAAAGACATTAATTGTTGATGCTATAATCAAGGTTGTCTACTAATTACTCCCCTAAAAGCTGCAGGTAATTATTACCCTACCCTCTTCATTTTCATTTTTTTTTAAGTTTGACTTACTTTTGACCAAAAGGATGTTACAATTTTACCCCCGGGTAAACTTACTAGAGGGTAAGAGAATCAGGCTCCCACCCCCACCCCCTTCCACTCCCTCACCCCCTCCACCCCTTAAAAAAGGGGTAGAAAACGGAGCCTTAATAGACGTGTTATACGAACTTTTAAAATAGAATTATTATTTTTTGCTTACGTGTCATTCTTAACTTATTTTTAGGTATTTCATTTTCAATCATCGTTAATTTGTATTGTTTTTCATTTTTATATTAATTTCTTTTATCATTAAACAATGAGATTAATTTAAAATAGAATTCAAAAAGATTTTTTTAGCAACCAATGAGATCAATTTAAAATATAATTATTTAAATGAATTAAAAAGATATATTTTTTCCACCAACCAATTAGATTATTTCAAAACATAAATTTTAACGAAAATTATAGAGGTATTAAATTTTTTTAGTGATCAATAAGATTTCTTCAAAATATAATGTTTTTAATGTTACAAAAATATTAATTTTCTTTAGCAACTAAGTAATTAAAGTAATTCAAAACACAATACTTTATATTAATAAGTAGTGAGATTCACTTAATAGACGCTCGAAAAAAAAGACCTAGCAAACGCTCTCTTCGAGCGTACTGTGGCCGCCGCCGCCTCCTTCACACCTAAACTTTCCATGGCTACCACCTCTTAGCCACCATCTTCCATGGCTTATAGCCTTCATCGGTTCACCCCTCCTTAGCCACCAGACCGTGGCTCCGATGGTTCCATCTCCATCACCACCCCCAGCACGGACCACGTCCCCACTGCAGCCCCCTCTTTGTCGTTGCCGACGGGTGGACCTCCATCACCCTTACGCCATGGTCACCAGCCTTACTTGAGAGCGTCGCTCTTGGTCTCGTTGTGGCCTTCGTTCGTTCTTCGGCCGCCGCCTCCCGCTTTGCTCGGGTTGCTCTTGGTTGCCGCCCGCCTGCCGCCCTTCTTCACTGCTGGCTCGGCAGCCAGATGTGGTCACCGTCGACCGCTCTCCGACTCCATTATGGGGTTTTGTCATCACTTTTTTTGGAGTATCACTTTCAAGTTTCAAACGCTTCGTTAGTTTTTAATCCGCTCATCCATTCGCTTACTTGTTCATTATTGCTCGTTTTGGCTTCCTTGTCTCGTTTTTTATCGCCTCTATTGGGCTTATCTTTATGGTAGCCTACTTACGATTTCGTTATCGTCCTTGAGGGTTGAGATGAGTGCTTGGGATTTGTACGAGCAATGGTGTGGTTTGGGGTTGTGTTTGCGGGTTGTGTACTGTGCTGTTCTTGTTGTGTTGCAGACTTTTTGTGAGCGATGGTTGATTTGTCATGTTCGATGACGTCGTGGATGTGCGATTGACATCTGAAGGCTCGTTTGAGTCCATAATCTGAGGTGTCCGCTGGTCCCTAGAGCTCTCTGTGTGCGTTGTCCCTTTGGCCGATCATTTCGTTTCGTCTTTTCGCTTGTGTGTTCGCAGTGTAGGATGGCTTGTACGTTCTTTGTATTTTATTTATGTCATTTTCTTCTCTTATTTCCTTTCTGTCATTTGCTTCAGTTTTTGCTTCCAGTTGTACATGATGATTAGTCCATCTACCGGCTTGTTCGGTCTCTCGGTTTCTCTAGGCTTGTCTAGAGAACCGAATCCTTATCTTGCTTCTGAAAAAAAAGTGAGATTCACTTAATCCACTCTAATTGTATTAAAGTTGAAACAATCTCTATATAAATAATTATATTATATTTCGTTTTTTAAAATAATGATCGATGTTTCAACTAAAAAAAAATCATCTCACAGAATATAAATATTCCTTAATTTGAAAGTAACTGGGTGAGAGGTAACCTCCACCTTGGCCACCACTGACAGCAAACCCTCAACAACAATCGGTGGATCATCAAGTAAAAACAGGCCAACAGGAAACGAAAAAGCCAAGGCCGCAATAGCATCGGCGACCGAGTTAGCCTCGCGGTAAACATGTCGAAATTGGCAAACCCAATTCCTACTTAAGAAGTCATGGCATTGTACCACCAGGCTGGATAAAGGGTGAGATGATTGGGTGATTATCTGGCTCAATTTATGCAATTTAGAAGCTCTAACTTTCGTTACAGTCAATCACATAGGAGCAAGATTGAGTTCAGTTCGATCATGATTCACTTAATCCAAGATTGCTGTAGGATCATACCCTAACTCTTAAAAAAATCAACCGAACAACTTAGATTGTCTAATCGGGTCACTTTAAACAGCAAAGAAGTGAAGCACATAATCTGTAAAAGCAAGGAAGTAAATCAGCAAGAAAACAGTTTTTTTGGATCAAGAAAGGCATCTGAAGTGATAAAAGGTATGGTTTCCCAGATCAAGGGAAGTTAGATTGGTATTGGTATGTTGCATTTACAATGAGTTGAGTTATGCATCTTCGAATCAACTAGAAAATTAAACAATCACTGAACATCAGTTCAGGTTTTTGCTTTGGGGTTTTGTTTACCTTCCTATACATTACAAAAGAGAGGATCTGCACATTTTGTTGCAAAATAAATGAGAAGGAATTAGGTTACAATAGATCTCTGTCATTGCTTCGCCCTCAAAGTCTTTATCAACCCCTTGACAATTCTTCCGAACCACATCAAGTTCAGCACGGTCAAGATTGATGGCACGACAAATACCAAAACGAATCCAAATGGGTGCATCTGAATAACCTGCAATCGTGAATGCATGTTAACTGAATGTATGAATCAAAACCAGCTCAAATAAGATTTGCAAAGAAATTCAGCTTTTGCAACACATGTCTCAGTTCGCCTTTCTCCTTGGGTATGACATTTTCTCCCCAAAGATAACTAGTTCTAATCCTCTTAAGATCCAAGGACGTGCATTTGTAGCACTCAAACGTCGCTATGCTGACATGAACTATTCCTTTTTACTTAAGTACAGTCTGGTTATTTGGGATCACAAGCCACCATTCATCTAGAAACCCTCTCTAGATTTTGCCCTTCTAAGCATAAAAGTGGTTCTAATTCAAGGCAAAAGATTCTTCAGTTCCGAGAAAAAGAGAACATGAAGAAAAACTAGTACCTGATCAAAGTGCAAGTAAACATGATAACCCATGTATACAAACAGCAGTATTCGAGCAACCTGCATTCGAAAGTTGTTGTATTAACATACAAGAAAATTGCTTTAGAAGACCCAGTTTACGTGATTTCTTAGTAACCCGGTCTATCTCGTCAGCACTTGTCATCTACAAGGCTCCCACAGTAACATATGAAATATGACTTTTTACTCACCAGCCAGGCCCAAAATATCATTACACCATTGATGACATAGGCACCAGACTTCTTCAATCCAGCTGTATCGAGAAACCTGCAATGCAAATTATCAAAGCACTTAATATCAATGATGAAATGATGAAAAAAGGACCAAAGGAATGGATAGAGGCATTCAGTGTGTACATGACTTACCAACGCATGTTGATTACTGGTGTAGTCACCTCGGATATAAGGATCATGAACGTATAAAGCTGCCCTTCCTTGGAAATCATAGAATAAGCGACTGCTACTCCTGATAAAGCATGATGTAGCACCTGAAGTAAACACATCCACCCAGTAAGACCTAAGAAATCACCAATCATATAAGGACTTTGCAGATCAAAAGTTATGATGTTTTGTTGAGGTTCTAGGAAATCTACAAACTAGAAAGGTCGGTGCTTCAGAGATTGACTGGGATTTTGTTTTCACATCAACACCGATCCTTGCTAAGACAGTGAAGAAAGGGGGAAGATATAACTTTGAATGGTAGATGAAGCCCCGATCAAAATAATTTCATAAACTAAAATGCATGAATATAACTGCAATGTAATAAATTAAAGATCCCCCTTGCTCAACAGCACATTCTTTCAAAACAAGTAGACACAAACTAATGCCATAAATGTAAAAATTGTCAAAACAGGTGCACACAAAATGAAAGAGAGAAAGTGAGCTTACAAACTCTTTTCCTCCCAAGGAAGGAAAAAACCACAAAAGCAATACAAGGTCTGCAACAAAGTATCCCACAGAAACCTGTCAAATTAAAGATCCAAGGAAGCATAATAAGTAACACTCAATCAGTGGCATAAATGTTGGTGTTCATTTTTATAAGCAGTAGTTCTATCTTCTAAACCATCATCTAGTAGTTCATCCATTCCAGGATGCAAACAGAAAATATCGCAATTTTTTGGTACTCTACAGAAGCTTTACTGTGAATCAGATAGCAATTAAGCACTGGATTCTAAACGTTGCAGTTCATTGTGATTTGTGCTTCCTATGCTCTTCGTTCATTACAAGATGATGGATGCAGATCTATTTAACAATGCTTAAATTACTATATTTGCACCTTTATCTCCCAAGAATAATGTGCATATAGTTTCTCTTGTTTTACAGATTTTAAAAAAGGCGAAACCTACATAGTTTTCAGTTATTTATTATCCAAACAGAATAAAACAACACCAAGGAAGATAAAGTAATACTTACGCCTAATGAAAAAGTCGAAAGTACTGAACTACGGACTGTAATAAGGTCAGTGGACCGATCATCGTCATAAAGATCTGACCAGAAGACGAAGTACAAAGACATAGCCGCTATAAAAACAGCATGAACTGTAGACATACCGCTGCAAGGAGAATCTAAATTAGAACTGCAAAGAGGGGGCTTTGGAAGCAGATGAAATTAGAGAAATCAAGGACTTGAGAGGAAACCAACCGGTTGTTCCACTCAACCCTCTGTATATTAGTAAAACTCTCATAACTCCTGAAGTAAAGGGTGGTAAACAGCTGCGTTAAATCATAGATCTGTGACAGATTTGAAGAAACTAAACATCAACAAACAAATCACTGCACCAGAAGCTGCCAAAAAAAAATACCAGCATTTTCCATGGGATGATCGAAATTAGAAATTAAGAACAAAGGCATACCACTTTGCAGGCTAATATACCACCGAGGATTGAAGTGTATGGAACGAATGAATCCCCCAACAAATATTTGTTTACCAGCACTTTAGCTTGGTGTTGGAAGGATTTGAATGTCATAATCACGGAGTAGGAACGATTAGGCGAATAAATAATCCAAAATCCTTTCTTACTCGCTTCATCAATGTGCACAAAATGCGATTCCAGAGAAAAATAAGGATTTCTATCGAATGAGTTTCATCCACCCAACATATTTCCAGAATATGCCTTCCAAAACACAATGAAAAATGATGATCAGATGAAGATGAATTCGAACGATACAGCTCCATTACTTGAATGATGAATGCGGAGTTTAATCAAACAAATAACAACATTTTCCAATCAGCTACTTTAGGGATCGATCGTCAGCATTTCAAGCACAAACGCAATGCACAAAAGATGACAAATCGTGAAAAATAGGAAGAAAGGGGTCAAATTTCGTCAACGAAATGGATGACATTCCGAATGAATTCCAAATTGCAAGTTAAATGAATCAAAAGAAAAGAAAAATATCAAAATTCGTGGGATTCAATTCCTCAAACAATGGGAATCACATCCCTAATCAGCAATATAGATTGTGTAGATTTTAAAATTGCCTGATTACAGGCGGCAACCATGACACAGGCAATGCGCATCATCAAAAGAAATTAATCATGAACAATTTTCTGCATAAGAAAATTGACATCACCGACGGAGTGCAAATTGATTAGATACCTATGGAGTTCTCGATCGGTTGGGTGGAATTCGGTAATGGGGTTTATTCGTCGGGTTTTCTTTGGGATAAATTTACAGGCTCTATATATGTGATGGTTCCTATCTGGCCATCTCTCCATTTTGTTCTCCCTGCAACATATTTCCCAAAAAGAATATACTCTCCACTTTTGTAATTAAATCGAGCCTTCACATATATCCTTTACTTTGATAATAAAATCGAGATATACGAAGATGGATACATCGATTAGGATACCGTTTCTTATTATTAATTAATATTTTTGAATTTGACCATTGCTGGCTATTGTTTGAAATCTTCAAAAATATTTATGTTTTTATGATTTTGTAAGAAGCTATGAAGACTCGTTCACCTTAAATGATATAGGATGACATGAATTTAGGTTTATAGAATAGGTGCCCTTTAATCAAATTGAATATTTTAGTTAATTAATTTTATAGTAACATTGACTTTAATAAATAAAGGGTCTCTTTGCATAAGTAGACCAAAAAAAGGACCCATTTGCATAAGTAGACATATACCCTTTTTTTTGCTAGGGGGAGAAAGTGGTATATTTTTGCAAATGTAAAAATACCACCGGGAGAGGAAGTAGCAGGTGAAGGGGAGGCCAGCACTGTAGCTGCATCAGTTGGCCGAGAGAAATCAGGAGGGGGAGGTATTGCACATGTCAGAGGAATTTGGGTGTGACTCAAATAAAGTAGGGAAATAAGAGGGGAGCATTTATGAGGGGAAATTTAAATAATTGGAATTAAAGGTGTCAATCAACCCTTATAAAATCTTGATTGATGGGTGTCATTCCTTATTAAATGCCCTGCAAAAAAGAGAGCCAACATAGGAGACGAGTGGAAAGGTGAGGGCAAAGCATCACCTTCAATTCTGGGAACTGGACACGTTTGGATTACCAATAGAAGACATTCGTCTTACCAATAGGCCAAAACTGTTCTACCATACATGGAAATTTTGGAGATAATATGGAGGGGATTGTCCGTAGCGGTTTTGGCGGGATGTCCGTGTAATTTTGGCGCCAAAACGGGGTTCTTCATTGGGGGGAAGGGGGGAGCATTTATGAGGGGAAAATGCAATCATTGCATTGATGGGTGTTCCCCAAGCACATATATAAGGTTGAGAGGAGGATCTGAAACACCCCAACATGCCTTGCAAAAAGTGAGGCAGAGCAGGAGAGAGGCGGAAAGGTCGGGGGAAAAGGCACACGTGCATCCGAGGAAACGATACAGTTGTCATCCTACCAATAGTACAGTTCTGGCCTGCCAATAGTGTTCAACTGTCTTTCCATTTCAGGAAAAGTGCAACAAGTTTGTTGGTGGCAGTGGTAGCGATGGGTAAGTCATCTTGTACATTTCCTTTGTAGTTGTTCCTCTTTCCTATATCAGAACTACCCCCCAGGTTGATCCTCTATTCCCGTGGCGTACCCCAGGTGATAGGGTATGTATAAATGTCGTGTGCGGCGGTTGGTGGGCTCCCGGGAGTGGGAGCTTGGTGTTCAAGGGAGAGGCACGTACGGCAGCTATGGTGGTGGCACAGAATATTGTCATTGTCGACGGGGAGAATGACGCATCCTGGGGTTCAATGGGCACTTCGAAACTCATCAAATACTTGGTCTTTACTATTACGATGATAAATAGCCTATTAGCTCAATTGGTAGAGCGTTGTGTTTGCACACAGAGATGTGAGTTCGACTCTCACATAGGCTAATACGGAGTGTGTGTTCATAAATCTCCGATATATTGTGTTGTGGTAAAGTCAATTATGCATTTACATATTTCCAATAGTATGAATATATCGTACCATCAGTGTGCATCTATCCTACCATTAGTGTCAAGTTATACAGGAATTACTGGGTTTCCATTATGATCCTACCAATATTGTTGTTTTCTCCTACCATTAGTTTCCATCAAACCTACCATTCTGATCCTACCGATATCGTTGTTTTCTCCACATTTTTCAGAAAAACAACCAAGGGTAGAGTCCTCCCTGTCGCGACGCCGCTTGTTGAGGCACTTAGCGTGGCCTAGAATCCGGAACCCCTCCGCACCCTCCCCATCTTCATCATCGGCGTCGTCTTTCTCCTCGGGATCCCTGTTGAGCTCGAGGAGAGGGCCTCTCTCATCGAAGCCGTTCTCAACCCTGGAATTTTGCGTGGATTGCTGCAGAGGGATCGATGAATTCTTGCGCAATCGGGAGTCGATCTGGAACGAGATCGATTCGTCGTTCATCCGCGGGGCCCTAATCGTGTTCTCCAATGGTGCTCACCCAGGATTTGGCTCGGAGGAGGCAGCGATGGATCTGAGTTCTAGCCTCTCTCATCTTTTCTCTTCCCAGGTCACCTCCTACAATGGGTAATGAACAGTGCCAAAAAACCTGTTGTTATATTTGCTTGGGGGTAGAGAGGTTATTTTGGGCCAATTTTTGGGCTTGTGGTCTAGTTGTGCAAATAGGCCCATTTTTTGGTCTAGTTGCTACCCTTTCCTCTAAATAAAGTTAGAATTTTTAAACATAAAATGGTTTTTGGAAAGTTTTTTTAAAAGAAAATCTAATTTGTGGGCGATTTCATATAGTTTCTTAATTTTAGGAGTGGTTTTCTAAAAAAGTCTCCAATTGAAGGGTTGTTTTCTGTAAATTGCCCTAAATAAATGGAACCGCCCGTCGAAGGCGACGCCCGATAACCATGTCGACTGGAAACGACCACACCGTGCCACCGGACCCATATGATTCTCCGGTGATCGGAAAAGATGAGCCGCCCATTGACGATCCAGTGGCCCAATTCACACTCGAATTGAAACGGGAGGGTATACTCGGAGTCTTCTACCCGCCCGACCAAATCATTTGGGAACCCATCCTCGTCGAGATCGACTTCGCGGCGTATCGCAACGCCGCGTTCTTGACGCTCCATCAGGTAATTAGGCGTCAGCTGCTTCGTTCCGGCAATCTTAACTCAACTTCAGCGAATCGAATCGCCAATCAACTAGCCAATGGAGTGACCTTCATGACTCATTTGAAGCTCCGATACGTCAATTGCACAGACCACCGATTCCTCTGCCGATTGGGGATGAAACCTAGGGTGCCTGACCCTTTCGAGGTGCCCGTCCCTTACGCTCTCGCGATTTCTAAGCTAGGCAAAATCGAAGTCTCCGGGCTAACCCGTCTGATTTACTTCGCCCCAATTGCACCAGAGGCTGCGAATCGCACCTTTGGATGTCCTGCAGATCTTCCATGGAGCCAAGTTTCTTACACTGATGCTGTGGCATCTGCTAAGAAGTTAGGCCTGCGGTTTTCAGGTGTGGATTTGAGTGTGAAGAGGGGCTCCGGCTGGTGGGCTTATAGACCAGTTGGGGAAGGTGAAAGCTTCTGTCTTGAATGTCCCTTTCCTGGTGAGAACTTCACGAATGAATCAGCTGTTATTGCTGGTCTGTTCTGTTGCAATGGCGATGGTGGATTCTACAACCCGATTTTCGATCTCCATCCCCTTGGGGATGAAAATTACGGAACAATGCTGCGCAATCCGCACTCTGTTTTAATGTTTCTGTTTATGATAATGTGATATCGACTCCACCAGTGTGATTACTTAGCGTTTCTGGACCAGACATCCGCATTGCTGTGATTTTGTTATGGACTTCAGAAATTATGATGATGATTGTGAAAATTTGCTGTCACTATTTTCCCTTTTAGGTCCAGTTTTGATTTTGAAGATTTCCTTAATCTTGGCCATTAGCTATGAACCCTAACCTTTTTCTTGATTTCGACTTTTGTCTAGTTCTTCTTGTCTAAGCTTAAGCAATTCACTTTTATTGAACCAACAAAGTCATTGCAATGAACTTTGACACTATCAGAACTCACTGAAAGCATATAATTAACATAGCAGATGCATATTGCTATCAACTTGTGGCCATGTATAACAGAAGAAAGAAAACACAAATTAAGAGCAAACAGATGGACAACAAATTCATCCATCATGAAAATTTCCCAATCACAAACATATCAGTGTAGACTGTGTAACGCAAGTTGAAACTTTGATGTATTAAAGAAACTATTTGGTTTGATCTAACAGAAATGATATATAGAATTAAGCATCCGGGCTACGAAGAAGAAGCTCAGAGGCCAAAGATTCGCTTACATGCTCTAAGGATCCTAGCAGTCTTGTGCTTCTTCTCCTTGCCATCCTTGCTACCGGATCTCGCCTTGGCAGATCCATCTTCCCCATCATCATGATCATCTTCTTCAAATGGAGATGCTAAAGCGACAGGGCCATCGCTATAGATCCTAGAATACTTCTCAGACGCCGAAGATCTGACAGAGAAAGCCCTTCTAAGAGCACCCTGGAGAGCCTTGCTGCTAACAATGCTGCTGCTGTTCTGCCTTTCTAGCCTCATGAATCTGCGAGACGCAGTCGAAAAATTCCTCCTCAGCTTACCTTTCCCATCTTCCTCCTCCTCCTCCTCCAAGGAGGGTATCTTCTTGAGGGTAACTTCTTTTTCTTCAAGCTGTTGTTGTTCCTTCATTCCCTCTTTTTGGGTTGGCTGATCAGGCACCTTGTTAGGATCTGATGAGGGATCAGTGGCTGATTTGGGATTGCTATTGTCAATGTTGGTGGTGGTGGTGGTGTTATCTTGGATCTTTGAATACCCACCCATTGGAGCTGTTTGCTGTTTTTGTTTGATGTGTAGGTTTTTTGTGATCAATGGGGTATATATGGCTTGAAATTGTCAGGCATTGTGAGTGAAAATGGCTGGCATGGAAGTGACAGGATAGAAAATTACATGTGTGATTGGAACTTGGTCTTGGAACAAGACAGATGCTTGCCTACATCCCTATCTCAATCTCCATTTTTTTTTAATATTGAATATATTAAAATAATTGTATTTTAAGATTTTAATTTCAACTTAATTTGATCTTCCAATAATCTTATCACATATTATGTGTCCATTAATGCATTTGTAGAATTGTAGATGTCAAACAGTACATTTAGAGATTGTTAGTGATCCTAATAAATGACTGAACCTTGACTTGATTCACTTAACCGACAACTTTTGGAGAAAATGTAATGCACCTAGTTAGTTAAAAAGGAAAAATGAATAAGATCAAGTAGTTAAGTTTGTGGTTAAAGAAGGTCAATGCATAGTTTAATTATAGATCAGATCAAGACATACAGATAATCAACAACTGTATCTTCTTGGGAAGATGAAACTTGTAGACAGATTCCTTTATTTACTCTTGTCTATATTTTTTTTTAAGATTAAGCCTGTGTAGGAGTAATTGGAGTTCTAATTAAATACTAATTGAAGCATATGGTGTAGCATTTTTTGTTCTTTATATAAATGAAATTATTTATAATTTAAGAGAGTGATTTGGATCTTCATCTAAACTTGGAGAAATAGTGAGGTTAGACATGCTAACAAATAGACAAACTATTATATAGCATATATATATGCACACAAATAAAAATGAATAAAATAAAGATAATGTCACATAGGGCCGTAACCATGAAAATAATTAAATCCAAAACCATACAAAATGTTAATTAGAAAACTCATAAAAACCAAACGCAGATGTTCCATGAGATTTGCTTTTTTTTAATCATTTAAAAATCATGTGAAATTTTGCACTAAAATAATCATGTGAAATTATTTTATGTAAAGTAAATCTTAAATTAATTTAACTATTGAAAACAACATCCATAAAAGAGTTATTGAATTATTAATACTCCATATTATTCATTTGATTTGTATGAGTTGGAACAAATAAAAAGTCTCTATAAAAATTTATATCTAATGATATTGTAAAAATTAAATTGGACGGATTCAAATATAGTTACTAATACAAAACGTTTCATAAATCATAAAAACATAAATACCACATATTAGTGACACAACTGTTCATGGTTGATGACATAAAAATACAGTGCAAAGTGAAAAGTAAGTACTAAAGTGTTGAATGAATATTTTTTTTTAATCAAAACACATCAATATTTATAACATAATTTTTATAATTATTTGAACAACTTTTGCTGGATAATGAGGTGATAGAGATTTATTTTTCATACGGATTTGGAAAATGAAGGTAGGCTTAAAAATTAAAAATTTCATATAGAAACTGTATCCGGACGGAATCTCTACAAAGTAAAATTGACAAACAAAGCAGTATCAATACCTACAAGTTATGAACTATGTGACCAAAACGAGGAAACCCTTAATTACCTATTCATCAAGTGCAATCACATTTTAGAACTTATGAGAAAAATAGACTCGTCAATTAAGCAAACGCTTCAAGATATGGATATAAGCAACAAAAACATCAAGGAAAATATAACAGAAATTTTTTTAAAACTAAACCATAAATAGAAAACAATATTAGCAACTATTTGGTGGTGCATGTGGACAAACAAGAATAAAAAGATATTTAACCACAGTAACTCCACATTGATTCAGAATATGAAAACCTTTACAAAGCAAACAATAAGAAATTGGGAGAAGACTAAGAGCATGAATGACAAACACAAGATTATCATTAAAGGCCCAACTACGACTATAAAGAAAAGAAACTTAAGATGGAATAAACCAACGATAGGAACCTATAAATTAAACTTTGATAGTGGTTATAGAGATCAGATAGTGGCACATAAACAACGAAGTATATAATTCACGACCATCAAGAAGAACCGATAGCTATTGGAGGGGCACATATTGGCCAGAAGAGTGCTTTGGTTTCGGAAGCGTTGGGACTCAAGATAGGTCTTCTAAAGGCAAGAGATCTAGGACTTCTACATTTGCAGATCGAGGGAGCGCGACAACCTTACCATCATCAACGTCTTGAAGGGTTCATGGTCTTGTCATTTGGAGATTGAGATCCTAATTACCGATATTCTTCTCATCCTTCAACAATTTGAGGTGGTAGAGATCTACCATGTGGTCCATGCCTATAGGGAAGCCAACATATGTGTTGATCGTGTTGCCGAACTCTTTCAGACAATCGCTACGTCGATACCCCTTCAAGATAAAGAATTTAATATTTTCATCTGATGTCATTGGTTGGTGGTCTAGCAGAGTCTTACCACTTCCAAATTTTTACCAATATAAAAATATATATAGAGAGAGATTGAGCCATTGAGGGCCTTGATTGAGGCTATCTTGGTGTATAGTTTAGGCTATTTCATGTAATTTCAAAACTTCAGACTATCAAGGGAAAATTCTTAGAAAATGAGTTATTTTTGGCAATTTCCCGCATAAATTGAGTTACGTATGACGTATCAAAGGGGAAATCAAAGGAATTTTGGGTTGAAGTAATTCAATCCATGTCGTGATAGAACACAGAAATTATCCTCTCCCCATTTCACATCGTCGGCAATGGCGGCTTTGCAGTTTCAACCATCTCTCCACCAACGCTCCCCTCTCGCCTTTGCCCACTCTCTTTCCTCCTCCATCTTCTCTCTCTCGTCTACTTCCTCTCTCGATTTCTCCCCGAAATTCAGTGTTCGATCATGTGCTCAGTCGCAATCTCCCATGACAGTCATCAACGGGAACGTTGATCAGCGCGTCCCCGATCGCTCCGAAATCAGATTCGGCCTGCCTAGTAAGGGCCGCATGGCCAGCGACACGCTTGAGCTTCTCAAGGTTCTGGCTTATCACTTCTCTTTTCAAGTTTGATGCTTTGTTTTCGGTTTTCTGATTTTGGTTTCGATTTGTGAATTAGGACTGCCAATTGTCGGTCAAGCAAGTGAACCCTCGCCAATACGTTGCTCAAATCCCACAGGTTTGTTTCCGTTGTTTGGTTAACTGAGGTGTTCAACGGGTCAGTTTTGTTCTTGAATCGAATCATTTGGTGAATATTTACTGAATTTTAGCAGAATTTGACTTGATTTTCCTGTGAGGGGTTGGCCCCATAGATTGATACTTGACTGGCCCACAGTTTGAAGTTGAACTGTATCTAAGCTGTTTGGATTTATCACTAAGCAGGAAGCATAAAGCGAGGGTTTCAACTAAAAATTCAATCTTTAATCTAGCAAGTGAACTGAGAAGCTAATCATCTTAATCGAAAACTCATATAATAGATCAGATGTCAATTATATATGAATTTTTAAATTGTTTTAATTCTTGTTTGAAGGTCTACTCCAACTGATTTAGTCTGTCTTTGCAGTTATCAGAATCCTGTAATAATGGGATTTAATGGCTTATTTCCTCTATACATTTTACCTTTATTCTATTCTTTGTTCAACATCAGCCAAGCTGCTAAATTCGGTTGTATTTGTAACTGTTGCAGCTTCCAAACTTGGAAGTTTGGTTTCAGCGACCCAAAGATATCGTGCGGAAGTTGCTTTCAGGAGACTTGGATCTTGGTATTGTGGGTCTTGATACAATCAGCGAGTATGGACAGGTGATTTGTTCTTTAGAGTGGGATGTGATGTTAAATTTGTTGATTTCCCTTTTATCGGTGAACCTTTAAGTGCTATATTTCATATTCCTTAGTCCTTACCTGCATATGATGAAACACAAATTCCATGAGAAAGATGTGTGGCACAGGGCTGAACTCTTAATGTGCTTTCTAGGGGAGTGAAGATTTCATCATTGTTCACGATGCTTTGGAGTATGGGGACTGCAGGTTATCACTAGCAGTAAGTATCTGTTGCATTTTAACAAACTTGAGGGCAGACTTGTATCATTTATCACATCTAAGTGTCAGCAATTCTTGTTTGGATTTTTCAGATACCCAAGTATGGTATATTTGAGAATATAAATTCTGTAAAGGAACTTGCTGAAATGCCTCAATGGACAGCTGAGAAACCTCTTCGAGTTGCCACTGGATTTACTTATGTACGGTAGTTGTTTTTGTGATATACCTTTCCATTGTCTCAGACTAAGAAATATGCGAGCTTCAATGGTGATTACTCTTGTCTTTATGTTTCTGCAGCTGGGTCCAAAATTCATGAAAGAGAATGGACTTAAACATGTTACCTTTTCAACTGCCGATGGTGCTCTAGAGGCAGCTCCTGCTGTAAGAATAAATTTATTTTGGGGTTTTTAGTTACTGACCAATCTGTATAAAGATTGTCACTAGCAGGGCTCTAGCTGTCTCCTTTAAGTATTTGTCAAGTGCATATAAAAGCCTTTTGCTTGGTGTACACACACCTCTTGGTTTTATTCTGTTGTGAGATATATCGGCTTCTGTTTCTTAGATGGGGATAGCTGATGCAATTTTGGACCTTGTAAGCAGTGGAACAACACTTAGAGAGAACAACTTGAAAGAAATTGAAGGAGGTGTTGTACTGCAGAGCCAGGTAGAGTTCCTTTTGATCAGCTGTTGCGAACATTGACCTACATGAAAACATATTTCGAAATGTTATACAGTTTAATGCTCAATTTCAGAATTTTAGTTGAACATTGAGTTATCCACAGGCGGTACTGGTTGCAAGTAAGAAATCATTGACGCAACGCAAAGGTGTCCTAGATGCAACCCATGAGATACTAGAGAGATTGGAGGCACATTTGAGGGCTAGTGGTCAGTTCATGGTGCGAATATAGCTCATTTATTTAAATTTTTTATATTCCTGGGCATGGCATGGTTGAATTGTGTTAATTAATTTTTGGGGTTTCTATTTGGTGGCAGGTGGTAGCAAACATGCGAGGAAGTAGCGCTGAGGAAGTAGCTGAGCAAATATTAAACCAAGCAGATTTATCTGGATTGCAGGTGTTTATTTCCTGGGCCAAAACTTTTTAACCCCGTGCTTACATTGTTGCAAACTTATAAAATCAGCAAATCTTAACACATACTTTTTTCATCAGTGATGACCTTTTGCTTTACCTTGACAATTATTTGTGCCCTCTGTGCAGGGTCCCACTATTAGTCCTGTCTTTTGCAAAGAAAATGGAGAGATTAGTCCAGGCTACTATGCAATTGTTATTTGTGTTCCTAAAAAATCCCTTTATAAGTCTGTGCAGCAGCTGAGAGCGGTAAGAATTCTACCTTTAAACAACCTTAACACAGTGCATTCGTGTTACTTGAATGCCCACTGTATAACAAGTACGGGGTATATAGCTTGAAGTTGCATGCTACTATCATTATTCATTATAGATTGCATGAATGATGTACATGTGGAGATGTGCATCAATCTAAACTTCCGTTTATCACTTCATCATACAAATTTTTTTATTTATTTGTTTGTTTATTTTTATATCAATGCTATGGAAGTGAAGACAAACACTGAAACTTTCACCTTGGCTGTAAATGTTGTAACACAGAGACTACTGTGCAAAAACTCAGTTGCTTCCAGTGTTGATGAAGTTTATATTCATGATTTTATCTAGTGAACTGACATGTATCTTTCATTCGTCAAATATTGTGTGGGTACAGATTGGTGGTAGTGGAGTTCTAGTCTCCCCTCTGACCTACATATTTGATGAAGAAACTCCGAGATGGAGGGAATTGCTCACTAAACTCGGCCTGTAATAGACAGACAAGCATTAAGCTTGGCCTGGGAATCTGGGATCATCCTGAAGAACCATTTTCACTGAATCACGGAGGCAAGGAGTAGTCTTGTCAGTTGGCGCAACAGGTAACAGCATTTTGTTTAGTTGTCTTTAAACTACTCAAGTTGAACCCTGTGTATCATAGCTATAGAGGCAGGAAGATCAGATTGTCTAATTGTATGAATGCGACTCTATACAAAGTTTTGTAATCGGGGCAATAGGTTCAAGGAATAAGAGATGTCTACGGCGTTTTTGGAATGTTTCATTATATTTCTAATTGTTTTTGCTGATCCGCAAGGGTGTCAAGTTTCCAGATAATTTTGTCAAGTGCGCAACAATTTGCCAGACAGATACATACTTCTTCGACTGCTAATCTGCTATTGCTCCAACAGCAAATATTTCAGGAATCATCTCCACCAGACGTCACTCAATCCCCAAATTCGTGCACTCGAGCATTATTCTCCACATTTTCGGCAGTCAAGGGCAATTCTGTTGCTCAATCTGAAGTTGAATAGGCAAGCCCTTAGAAAACCTACCTAACTACAGTTTATAGAATGATGCTCAAGTGCACAAACATAGCGTCTGTTAGGAATTCCAAAATCTAACCAAATAGGCATATATTGTCTGTCAAGTTTCAAACTGATTCCTCTCAAAACCCATCCTGATTCAAAGCCAATTTAACAAAACACCACCTCAGGGACAATGGGATTGTTTAGGAATATGATCATAGAATATGCTTTTCCGGAAATTATGATCATGGACTATCTATCAATAACAACAACAAAAAAATCCATGGCAAAAAACAAAGGATTCCCTTTCTAAAGTAGTGTTTTTTTTTTGCTCTCTTTAATGGGTATCCGCCATCCGGGTATTTGACCCGGTTACTATCACCGTCCTAAATTAACGGTCGGGTAAATTGGCTGCTGTCACAAGTAAGACTTAAATTGACCACCTTAAAATATGTCATTTTCTTGTATTTAATCCACCTTCAAACTGATAGTATTGAGTGGTTGGATTGTTATGGATAAAATTACACAACTTGATACCCAAGTGAGTCAAGTGACCTAGTCAAATATTTGTAGGTACAGTACAATCCAATGAATATAGATAATTCACATTCAATTCAGCCAGAAAGAGGTTGTGGCTGTAGTTCTTACAAATTGTGGTCTAATCAACATATACATTGGGATTAAGTGGAATCAATTGGAGAATCACAACCATAGAAGATACAATAAACAATTAAAAGTAGACAACTGGAACATTTATAAAAAAAGAAAAACACACACACAGTCTATGAAACTTCGCCTTCAACAAGGTACAAATAAAGCAGGCAGAGAGCAAGTTACTCCATCTCCAAAGGAGAGGTTTTTAATCCTTCGCTTTACGTCTTCCCCTTATCAAGGCCTCATCTTTTTTCTCTTTCCTCTGATCTCTGACTGCGTCCTCAAGATCTCAAAACACTCTTCCTATCTGCGGCGCTGAAAACCCGATTTCCCTTTTCTGTCTCCTGATTTCACAAGCAATTGAAAGATCTACGACTGCCCATGTACAAAATCAAATCTTGAAAGAGGCTGAAAGAAGCACACAATGGCGGCATCCGAAGACACTACTACTTCTTACAAGGGCATGTCGTCTGACAACATCAAGGGTTTGGCTCTTGCTTTATCGTCAAGCATCTTCATTGGCGCCAGCTTCATTGTTAAGAAAAAGGGGCTCAAAAAGGCCGGTGCTTCTGGTGTTAGGGCAGGTAGGTAGCTAATCAGTGTATTTTTTTTGCGAGTGATTGTTCAATCGGGTGCTCTTTCTGTGCTGGTCCTGCTTGATCAACTGCGAAATTGCTTCATCTCGTTATGTAAGATGTAAACTTTGTGGGCTAAGGGTTTCCTTTACTTCTAATTGGGTTAGGGTTTCCACTTGAAGATGGCAGCATCCTTGTAAATTGAGTGTGAATTTGGGGGCTATAGCAATAACTTTTTTAGTTTTTTACCATTTGGATCTTGTGTGGAATGAGATTTTATTGTGTAATGATCACACTTATTATTGTAAATTGGCAGCAATTGAGTTTCTTTGCTGGGTCTATGGATGCAGTTTTGTAATTTTCTATCTGATAGTGATAGCCATGGTCAATCTATCTGAAACTTATATTTGTTGTTCTTTTGACAGGAGTGGGAGGCTACTCTTATCTGTATGAGCCACTATGGTGGATAGGCATGATTACGAGTGAGTAGTTTGTAATTTTAACATCAGGTGCAGTTTCAGTTATGCTTGTATAGTGTACTGTTTTCGTTTTGCCGTTCTAAAGGTTTTCAACCTCAGTAAGATTTTGGAAGAAACAAAAGAAGGAAGATGTCAATATAATGTTTTGTGGCCTTGTCAACTGTTAAGGTTGCTGCATTATACTCCTTAATGCCAATTTAACTTTTGTATACAGATAGCCCTGCCAGTATAATATTCTATTGTTGTCATTTTGCATTTTTCGATTCTGAAACACACTTGCATTATTTCAGTGATTGTTGGAGAAATTGCTAATTTTGCCGCATATGCATTTGCACCCGCTATTTTGGTCACTCCTCTTGGTGCTCTCAGCATCATCATCAGGTATGCCGGCATTATTTTATTTCTCTTTTCTTTTACCCTTTAGCTGTTTGCATCAGTTGCTGTAATGAGTTTGTGTGGTACACCGACTGATGACACGTCTTAATTTTCTTTAATAGCGCTGTGCTTGCACAGATTATTCTGAAGGAGAGGCTGCATATATTTGGAGTCGTTGGTTGTCTGTTGTGTGTTGTTGGCTCAACAACAATTGTTCTACATGCTCCTCCTGAACGTGAGATTGAATCCGTTATTGAAGTGTGGAACCTTGCTACTGATCCTGGTAATTTATCTTGTTACTTGTATACGTTTACGCTGTTATTAAATCATTGGTTAATTTCAATTTATCTCGGTTGTTTCTGCAGGATTTCTTTTCTATGCTGCTGTGGTCATAACAACTGTGTTCGTTCTCATATTTCAATTTACTCCTCAATATGGGCAGACACATATTATGGTGTACATTGGCATTTGCTCTCTTGTAGGGTCTATGTCGGTGCGTGTTAACTTATATATGATATGTGTTTCAGCCAATTTTGTCAATGTTTTCATCTAATTCATTTAGTAATGTATCTAGATTGTTTGTATTGGCAGGTCATGAGTGTTAAAGCACTCGGGATTGCTTTGAAACTGACACTATCAGGGATGAATCAGCTAATGTTTCCCCAAACATGGGCCTTCTGTTTGATTGTAGCTGCTTGTGTAGTTACGCAAATGAATTATTTGAACAAGGTAATCAACTCATTTGTTTGATGTTGGACTATTTCCTTAATTTCCCATTTTCCTGAAGATAATGGGAGTCCTTGCATCCAACTTCGTTGCATTTCAATCTAGTTCTTGCATCTTAGATGCTGGATCTAAATTAGAAGGGAACAATGTGATTATTTTGGATTTTATGACCTTAAGGATTGCTTCTATAGTACTATGCATTTTTTAACCACATGTGTATGGTGCAGGCCCTCGACACTTTCAATACTGCAGTTGTATCTCCAATATATTACGTGATGTTCACGTCCTTCACAATTGTGGCTAGTGTAATTATGTTCAAGGTATAATACGTTTTTTCTGCATTTATACCGCAACTAGCATGGATTGTGATTTTCACTTGTTAATTGATGTCGCTGCTAGGATTGGGACCGACAGAACCCAACGCAGATTCTGACTGAAATGTGTGGTTTTGTTACCATACTCTCGGGAACTTTTCTTCTTCACAAAACCAAGGACATGCCTGATGGTACGCTTCCTTCTACTTGTACTCTCTCAATTATGACACACGTGATAGAATTGATTGAGAGCCCTGGAAAAAATCTAATCGTCCTCAACAATATATCACTTATCATCTTTTTATCTTTTATCCTCCATCTTCAAATAATATAGGAAATTCGCTTATTTTCCTCTCGGAATGACTTTTGCAGGCTTGACTACATCTTTGTCGATGAAACTCTTCAAGAACGTCGAAGAGAATGGTTTTGAGGACCCTGAAAGCATACCTCTCAGAAGGCAAGATTCATTGAAAAATGGCGTGACAAGACAGGCTCAGTCAGTTGTGTGAATCACAAAGCTTGGGCGTTGATTTCTTCCCCATTCCATATTTATGGAGGAATATGGAGCCGAGCTGAAGGGGATTAGAAGGCAGCTTTTAGGTTTCATTGTTTCGGTCAATGAAAATGTCCATTCGAAGCTTCGAACCCGAGCAGCTGCTTCTCCCGAAAGGCACATCACCCTGGTTAAATAAACCGCGCCGTGAATATTAAGTGATTGTTTGAAATTCAATGAAACATGAATTATAAAGAAGCTGTAAAGGGGAAATTGAGAATTTTAGATTTGAGATCATCATCATCAGGAGCTGGTTTACAGTGTTTCAACTTGCAAAGAATAATACTGTTCACGGGCTAGTTTGATGGGCCTGTTTTTGGGCCATTTTCTTCTCGGTTCATCAACCAAATAAAACTTTGTTTATTACTACTCCTTCCGTTCGGAAATAAATGATGTTTGACTATTTTGCACGTGGTTTTAGGAACTAAAAACTATATAAAATCTTATTTATTTTAATTAATTTTTTTCATAGTTTAATATTTATTAGTAATAAATATTAAACTATGAAAAAAATTAATTAAAATAAATAAGATTTTATATAGTTTTTAGCTCCTAAAACCACGTGCAAAATAGTCAAACATCATTTATTTCCGAACGGAGGGAGTACTTTATAGTGGAGTATAGCATTAGACTTAAAAAATAATTAAAAAAATTGACACTCTAGAGGTTTTTTAGCTTTTTAAAAAGCAGTCTGAAAATGAAATGACATATTTTAAGATAGAGGGATTATTAGCTTTGCAAATAACACTTTTATTTGTTCTTATCTATTCATTTTTCTATCTTCACTTCTTGTTGTTTTTTCTTTATGTTTTCAAACACTTTTTTTTTAATGATAGTATGTATTTACCGACTTGTTAAAATCTTCAATATATCCAAACATGTTTAGCTCAAAGCCCTCAAGCTTGTTTATTTATGGCCCATATTTGAAACATGTTTGAATCGCTATGCCATATAAATGCGTAATATTATATTATAATATAAATTTTTCAATAATTTAATATAAACAAATCTTGGGTTGTGGAAGATAGTGCCTCACGTATAAGGATTAAGGAGTGATTACCTTTTATTTCATGTATACCAAACTATAAATAAGCATATGATGGAAGAGAATCACCTTTATGGCTTCATGGGAGGGGGATTAAGAAGTGTTCAATATAATCATAACATCAATCAACCATATCATATCATATAATATGTCACAATATCAAATATATAATTAAAAAAAGATATCATAAAGTGGAGGGGCAACAAGCACCATTAATAAGTCTTTCCAACCTAGATGGACATGGCTCCTCTCCCAATCACTCATGAGTCATGCCCCCACACCTCCCTTTAATTACAAAGCTGCCACTCTCAATCCAAACTAGATTCTTTTCTTTCTTATCCTTCCATTCACTGTTTCACTGCATTTATTTACCTCTTGTGAAGCTTCTTAGTTATTACTCCTTTATTCATACAACACTTGTGAATCCCATTGTCAGTAGGTCTCAGTTCAAACACAAAAATGAAACCAGGTAAGGTAACTGTGAGATTCAAACACAAATCATCAACTTATTATGTAGTAGTTGAACTACCAAAGCAAAATTCAGAAAAGTTGATATTTTCCTTGGAAGACTTTAAAATTTTAAAGCAACACACAAACACAAAAGGTAGAAAAAAATGGAGTGTATGAATGTATCAACTATGATGCATGATTAATGGCCCTCAAAAAGCTTTAATGGGTGGGTCTTTACTTTGAAAGATTCCCCAATTCAGGCTTTTTCTCCAGTGAGTCCACACCTCTTTTATTTTGCTCTCTTTACAAAATCCTAATCCTCCAATATTCCTTTGTCCTAATTTCAATGTCCTCAAAATACCCACCTCTTTATATTTAATCCCCAATGTGTCCCCCCTCAAAAGCACCCCCCTCAATTTAACTCTTACCTCCCAACTTCCATCTTCTTGATTTCATCTTCATCTTCATCTTCATCTTCTTCAACTCCCTCCCAATTTTGAAACACAAAGGTAAAAGCTAAAAAGTAAGGAAACTAAAAGCATAAACCAGAAGCCAGCATCGATTCTCCTTTCTCTTTTCACTCCTCCATTATTGGAATCAATTCAGCTTTTCAATTTCAATTTAAATCGGTAGCTCGATCAAAGAAGAAGAGGACATCAAATCATATCAAAAGTACTCCTAGCTATCTACTAGCTAGCTGAAATGGGGCTCTCGGTGCCGGAATTCGACTACGACGAGCTCCGGAGAGCCACTGACGACTTCTCCCCGTCCCGAATCATCGGGAAAGGCAGCCATGGCTGCATCTACAAAGCTCAGCTCGAGACTGGCCGTGTCGTCGCCGTTAAGCGGCCTTCCTCCGGACTTCAAGCCCTACAGGACAACTCCAAGCTCCAAAACGAAATCAAAATATTTTCCTCCTTGCCGGAGATTCACCCTAACGTGGTCAATCTCCTCGGCCGGGCAACCGAAAATGGAAACGGCAACGTTAAAAGCGACGAAAGCTCGGTGATTATGGTCATGGAGTTCATGCCTAACGGCTCGCTTCACGACCTGTTGCATTTAAACGGCGGCGGCAACCGAATCGCGCCAATGGGGAAGCGCGTGCAGATCGCGACGCAAATCGCACGCGCCGTGAAATTCTTGCACGGTGCATCGCCGGCGGTGATCCACAGAGACGTGAAGTCGGCGAACGTGCTGTTCGACTCGGAGTGGAACGCGAAGCTGGCGGACTTCGGGCTAGCGGTGACGATGACGGATGAGAGGGATCGCAGAGTCGAATCGGTGAGTCAACCCGCCGGAACGATGGGCTACCTCGACCCGAGCTACACGGAGCCGCGTATGCTGAGCACCAAAAACGACGTCTTCAGCTTCGGCGTCGTTCTGCTGGAGATCCTGTGCTGCCGGAAGGCGATCGACGTGTCTCGATCGCCATCGTCGATCGCCGATTGGGCGCTGCAGCTGATGAGCGGCCAGGATCAGATCAAGCCGGAGAAGCTCGTGTGCGATAACACAGCGGTTTCGCTGCCGTGGTATATGAAGAGCACGGTGAGGCGTTTGTTAACGGTGGCCACCAAATGCGTTTCGCCACTCGACGGAGAACGGCCGTCGATGGAAGCCGTTACGGCGGAGTTGGAAAACAGCTGCGTCGTGATAGAAAGACCGCGGTTTCCGACGTGGAGTAAGTTCCTCAGGGCGATGGTGGTGTTGAGAAAAGAGAAGGGGAGAACCGTGGTAAAAAGGTGTGCTGCCACGTCAGCAAACGACACCGTCGCTGGAGCCGATCTTGTTGTAGCGCCAAGGGGGAAGATGCTGAAAGAGTTGTTAGATGATGTAACGGTGATTTGATAAGGACAAGACCGAGTTAACTCGTCGTGCTGACTGAGTTCGGCCGAGTCAATTTGGATTATTGTGTTTTGACTATTTGTAATTCTAACAAATAGTGAAGTTTTAATGGGCAGAAGTAGGTAGGGGAGGAATGTTGCAATTGCAAGGAAATACATCTTTAAAAAAAACTGCCAAGTTTTAATTAGTTTTTAAATACGGAATAGTGTTTTTGTTTATGAATTTCAATGTTGCTTGTTTGAGAAAAATATTTAGCTAACCACTACCTAAAATTCGTGTGCTTTCTAAATGGGTTTCCTAACTACTCTTGTTTATGTATTAGTATTTTGTAAGTAAGATATCAGTTGGTATTTTTTTTTATATAAAAAATCCAAATGAGAAAAGAAAAAACTAGTGTATTTAGTACATACATATGACTACCATGCACGCTTGTCTTTTTTTGCTGAGATCTTTTAAATTCGGGTTTTTTTCTTTATATTTACGGTCAGTCCGTCTGCCATTCTCTCGGTTTCTCGTTTTTTCAGATTTCTATTGTCATTTGGAAATTCGAATTATTTTCTTTTCAAAAAAAAAAAAATGACTACAATGCACGATATTAATAAAGAACTTATATAACTTCAGCGCGTTAAACAAACCCTTTAACGATAAATTTGGAATGATTATAGTTTCGAATATGCCATTCCGAGCATTTTTTTTAGGTGTTGGTAATAAGGGTCAGTAATTCATAATTCGATTTTCCTGATCGACGAATGGTAGAAATCCGAGGGTGGAAAAACTTACAGAAAAAACGAGCTCTTTGTTTCAAACAATTACGGAGTAGTAAGATTTACACTTGACAAAAGATATAGGTGTGTGTCCGGCTTCAAGCAAAAAAACAAGAAGCATTACAAATGAGTGTACAAACAATGTCACTGCAGAAACGTGTTTGTTTCAGTGCATATCACGAATCTAAGCTCAGATGCTGAACATGCATTGCCCAGATTTTTAAATTTTATTTCAATCGATATATGATAGAAACAATAAATACTGAATCAGACAGATGAATCAACAACCTGCAATACTCAGGTTTCTAATGCTACAACAGTTCATCAGATCTCAATGAATGGACATGATTGATTTTAGGATTGCTACATGGTGAATTTGAAAGGAAAGGACTAACCTGATTTAGATAACCACCTCCGGAAAGTCGTCTAGATTGGAAAAGGATGTCTTTTCTCCGTAATGACTACCAGGTGCACAGAGAATTAAGAATGCAAGGCAAGCGAAAGAATCGAATGGGGGCAAGTTAAGCTGAAGAAGAGCCTGAAACCAACAATCAGAATTCAGCAGACGTGGCATTGTGTGACCAGGGAAAGGAAGAGCCGTGTAAGCTGAAGAAGAGCCCGAAACAAATGAGGGCTTCTTTGATCCTTCAACAATGGGTTATCGGTAAATTCACTATATGCGGTACTGGGAGACCAAGGCACAAGAAACTCTCCAGCAGCCGAGAAAGTTATATGTGAACAGCATCAGTACTGGAACTAGCATCTTTGTGCTTCAAGTTGAGGTTTGCAAACTGAGAATCGAGGTCTTTGCTGTTGGCCCTTTTGTGGGTAGAGGAAGTTTGCCGCTGATTCAGCTGCTTGTTGTTTTGTTGCTGTAGCGGTGGTGGTTGCAGCTGTTGTTGGTATACTGCTCGTAACCGGGCAATCTCTCTCTCCAACATTTCATGCTCCACTGAAATAAATTTAGGATCAGTGTATCATTTGCCAATGTTCTGATAACTAAAACATAGTAAATCAAATCAACAAAATTATCCAGAGACTTACGATGCTTAATGAGCTGCTCCTGAGCCAAGCTCTCCAGTCTTTGTTTCAAGGCTTTGTTCTCCATGCTCAAGATTAGATTTTGCTGGTTAAGAAAGTCTAGCTCAGCCGATACTTCAGACCCTTCTGCCTGTGCAAGTTATGGATTAGGGATAAAACCTATCAACAAAGATTCACACTGAGAAACTTCTGGTTTCTGCTTTATTAGCACTAAAGTTGATGCTTGCCTGTATTGCCTGCACATTTCTTTCAAGCTCGGATATGTATTGAAGTTTGCGAACTCTGGAGCGTTGTGCGAATTGCCTGTAGGTCATTAACAATCAAGATATAATCATTTGTAAAGGGGGTGCATTCAAGAAATAGAACAAAACTGAGATCCAACTTAACTGTTTAGCACGTTTTGTATCATTCTCCGTGATCTTGGTCTGGGTGCCATCGTAATTTTCCAGAAAAGGTTTGGCATCAGGAAGACCAGATTCACCATTGACGTACTTCTCAGTTGCAGCAAGAGGAACTGAGTCAGCTTTCTGAGAAGCTGATGATGGTCCTGCACTTTGGAAAATGCTCTTATCTCTCAAGGAAGGAAGGGTTCCAGGACGTGTAGCTGAAGTCAATGGCCATTCCCATATTCTATTCCTTGGTTTTCCAGCAGAATACGAATCAGAAAAAATGTACCCTGGCTGAATATCTTTATAATGATCCATGTTCTGAGATCCCCACAATTGGACCAAACCTGCATTTTTATATCTGCTTTCACTGTGTAAATTCGATGCATAATCCATGTAAGAGCCACCAGCCACATCCATGTAAGCAAAAGAGTCACTAGATGATCGGCGATGGCTTCTTTGCACAGGTGTCTCTGGCTCATTTAGAAGGTCATCTAACCAGGATGGTTGCTCCTCCATGAGAAGGTTTTCTGATGAAGCTCGTTGGTGATAAGCATTAAAGTCCTTGGATCTCGGGATCATGTTTGATCCGGACAAAGGATTGTTGCTGTAATCCGAATAAGCTGTAGAAGAGCCAGGAAATGGAATTTTAGGAGGAAGCAATGTGCTCTTCCCTGTCTGGATGATGTTTCTGGCATTGGATCCCTTTTCATTTGCCATAACCTTGTGGTGGACCCGATTCCTTCACCCAAAGACATCAAATTAACTACAAAACTGCGGAAATGTATCCAATAATGTAACAAAAACTAAGACTAAGGGAGCTTTGGTCACAAAAAATCAAGGGAAACACAATATCAGAAAGTAAAACACCATAATATAAAGCAAAACCACATGCCATTGTTTTGTTTCTAAAGATGGAGAACAAAAATTTACTCGGGTCACAGCAAGTAATGCAACCAAAAAAGTGTTTCTTTCCATAGCTTGAGAGTAGAAATGCCATAACCAGTCAAGTTGTCTCTCATAGCGACAATTTGCAAATGAATTGACTACTTACAAAGGGGAGTAGAAGGAATCCCAATTGTTCACCATGAAACATTGATGCTGACATTGCAGTGCATTTGAGAATGTGATCAAGGGGTAAAAATGTTCTTTATAATCTTCTTCTCCTATAAAACTCATCAAGTTCAAAATATGAACACAGCATTCCTAGATTGCATTCGATTAAACCAATGTACATCATCAAAGATTCAAAGGCATGATGGCAACTAACCGCAGATACACTTAACCTAATTCAAACATCACCATTTGCAGAATCCAATATATAGAGAAAATAATTGTTTGTTATCAGCTGATGATCAAATATAAGCTAAACAATCCCCATTTCATCCACAGACATTCGAGAATCCAACCAAGTAAGAACAGGCACGAAATGGAATCAAAGTTAAGAACAGGAATTCCCCCGCAACCTAGGGTTTTGGATCAAACGATGGACAAAAACCAGAAGCGCATAAACAGATCGAATAATGTGGCTCACCGGGAGTGCACGATGCCGAATTGGAGTGAGAGGCGTACAAATGGACACAATGTAGGAAAAAGAGAGCGGAAGATCGGGAGGAGATTGACTTGTTCTACGCAACCAACATCTCTTTATTGCGCTATTTATTATGAAGATGTAGAATGTCTGGAAAAAGGTAAACTCAGCGGAGTTATTTGATGAAGACAGCCATGGGAGAATGATTGTTAGATAGTGTTTGGAATTTTTGCCTCTTTGCAGCCAATCTGTATTTACAGGGATAGAGAGAGATGAGTGGAGAGAGAAAGTGCAAAGATATGAAGGAGGAAGGGGGAACAGGCTGGATGGGACGACAAGAGGAGTGTTAACAGAGACGCCCAGTTTCAATAGAAAATATGCCAATACGAGTCGTTTTGATCCACAAATGAAAATTGTTATCGGAGATTGCAACATTTAAAACTGATTTAAGGTTATTAAGAGATTGAAGCAATCAGATTCTGAGATTCCAAAAAATATATGAACACAGTCACAGACCTTGTTTGACATTGGTTTTAACTTTTAAGAAAATTCATCCAAACAACCTGCATTGAAATTTCGGTTAACCAAATTCTAATGTCTAAGCAATGTCATAAACAAAAAGTGGAAGAAAAAAAGAAACATACATAAATACATTACATCCCATAGAACAAAATTACATTCATAAAGTTCAGAATCGACTCATTCACTCATCTCGTGCAGTAGTAGAAAGAAATAAGTCAAAACGCGATCTAATGAACACTTGAAAAGGATTCACAATACATACATTCCATAGACCAACATTAACATTCATATAGTAATAATTTCATAGTAATAATGAATATGAAAATTTGTATACATTTAGTTTTTGATTCATATTGGGAAATTTGCTCAAAAGACAGGCAACTAGGAGGAGACAGAGATTTCACTAAACATATACTAGTATGAAACTTATATAGCATGAGTAACAAGAAAGAACTTGCACTAATCATAAACCCAACTAGGAGGCGGCAAACAAATCTCATAGGAATTTTTTGTCCTTGTCAAAATAAACTCCCTCCGGCCATCCATCCGATAGAACTTGACCATCTCACCACGACTGCTCTCATCGACGAAACACCAATAGGAAAGATAAACGCAGTTTTTGGTGCACCCTCCGAAAACTAAATGTTGCATCTTCGCATATTAGGAAAGCCTTATCCCCCATACCTCTAACCTGGCACCATTTGCCATTGCACTTGTCGAGTTTATTCAGCGTCAGTCCGAAGTAGTCTTTTTGGAATAGGATCTTATGATCAATTTCTTGTTTCCCTAGATATTGGTAATAGAAATAGAGAGTATCTGGATTGATCTCCGACACCACGAACAAATCCGACTCGCTTTCCACCAAGTAATTGTCATTCGGAACTATCCCAGAAAGCTCCAACTTTGTAGCAACGACGACCGTCGGGTTCATCATCGAATCAAAGGAGACGAGGATTCCTTTCTCGTCTATGGCGTAACACTTTCCGTCACAGAGTATCACATCATCGAATTCATAGCCATTGGTATCAATGGGAGTCCAATCGCTTGCACCGAGCTTCCAGTAACTCAATCCCCCATCGCTTCGCAAAACCAAAGCCGCAAATTCGCACTCCGGCATATAATTCCAAAGCCCGATCACCTTCCTGATGTAAGGCTCCAGATTGAAATCAATGGCATCAATGACATAAGACTTGTAGATCTCGGAAATCCGATAATCGAGGAGATTCACGCGATTCGGGATGGTTCCGGGCATCTTTTGAGTGGTCAATGTGGTTAGGAGGCAAAAGGTGTTAGCTTTGATCGTCTCCAAAACTTTGAACAACCAGCCACTCGATGAATCGCCGGCGCGGGGCCCGGCGGCCGGAGGCGAGAGGCGGTAGAAATGGATCTGGAAGAGAGTGACTTCAAGAAGAATTCCGGGTTCGAAGGGCGATTCGGGAGGGATGGAGAGGGGTGGCAATTTGAGAGGGAAGGAAATTGGCTTATGAGGAGGAAGGGAACATCGCCAGGAAGGACAAACGGAACGGAGACGGAGGCGATCGACATCGGAGTTGAGGAGTTTGAATATGGACAATAAGATCTCAGCAGGAAGGTTGCTCCAGCGCACGGGCGCCATGGATGGATTGCTTGCTTGTCTACCAGTACCACTCTCTCTGTAAACTGTGTAATTTATATTTTATACAGTAAGGAGTATAATTTAAGATTGGAGAATCTGAATAAATCTATCTATTATAAAATGATTTTTTTCCCTTTATTTTTGCGATATATATTTTTTATTTTTTGAAAAAGATTTTACCAAATTTTATAAGATTTGGATAATAATTATATATATAATTTATTTCATACACTTAATCAATGCGTAATATCTTAAAGATAACATTTTTTAATATAATTTTTCTATCTTGAATCCAATTCCATCCATAATCCATGGTTTTTTAAAAATTATATATTGCATGAGATATGAAAATTTCATAAAGTTAAAATAATTGGTTGTATTAAGTTTATATTATATATATATTATAAAAGATCAAATTGTTTAGGGCCATAAAAATTAAATAATTCATTGTATTTACATATTATCACGATTTAATTTTTTTTCTAAAGAAGTTCTTTGAGTTTAATAAATTATGAGATTTATTTAAATTTAACATTTGATTTATTTTAGAATTATAGATTTGAATAAGTAGAACACGTATTATTATAAAATTTATTTAAATTTTTAAAAATTAAAAAAATATATACATATTATAATAATTTCATTTAATGATATGATAATTATTTAACAATAAAAAAGTATGGGAAGGAATTAATTTAAATTACAAAATTATTTAAATAAAAAAAATACATATTGATACATCCATTTTTGATTTTTTTAATTGTTAAAAAACAGTTAAACAAACAAACTATTTTAAATTATAGCCAAAGGTCCAAAACGAGGTTAAGTCATTGTTATGAAAAATGTTTCTAGCTCAGATTTAAAACAATGATTTACGGGTATTAATTTTTTTATTGCTTTTTACTTTTTCAGGTGTTTATTTAATTAAGAAGGGTAAAAAGAAAAATAAATTATGAAATCGCGACTTTGCTTTATTTTATAAAAAAAATGGTAGAGAATGATAGAGGAGTTTCATGATAGATAGAGGGGAGAAAGAGAGAGGAGAGGGAGAGAAGTGCTTCGAATCTTCTACCCCTAGTGCAGAGTGGATCTACTGCACCACAAAATTAGTAAGGGTAAAAAATTACTTTTAAAAAAATTAAAATAATATATTTTCATTTCATAAACTTATACTTCGAAAGAAATGAAGCCGGTATTGGCGAGCCCTAGATCTGAAATTTGAGACCTTGTTGTTTCAACTGGTTGAGATCCACGAAAGAAATGAGATCCTAGATCGAGAAATTGGAAAAGCCCTAGCACAATGGTGTGTTCTTCTACCCGAATCGACAACCGAAACGGCGAGATCAGTCGCCTGAACCAAGAAGCGTAGGGGGGAGAAATAGGAAGGGAGGCGGCGCCGTGGCGGGGAAGGTGGACAAGCCTAAAGGCAAGGCGGTGATCTAGTGAGGTGGGTTTTCGACCTCCGGAGAGGGTTTCACATATCTCAATTAAAAAGAAATTGCTTAAAAGGATTAAAAAAACAAAATAAATAAAAATAATTGCATAGTAGCACAAAGCCGCTCTTCAATACGAAAATTATGATTTCACCAACAAAACAAGCCACTAATGTTTTCCCAACTCAAATTCAGAAGCAATTAGTTAAAGAGCACACATAAAATTGTTGGCTCCTTAATGATATGCTTATATGTTATATATTTTTATATGATGGAAGCCAAATAATATCAATCGGTTTTTATATGCTTTTATTTGTTTTTATATATGCTGAATTATCTATTTAAATTGTTGTTGGAGATTTTGTGCAGGATTTGATTTGGTTATTGAAGATTTGAGGTTGACTTTCTAGAAGCTTCTTTGAAGATTTTGTGGAGCAATCTTCAAATTCAAAAGGTTGTTGGTTTGTTGAGATCTTCAAGAGATTTGGTTGAACCAATCTCTAGTTGATTGGGAGAAGTTGTGCACTAAACATCAAGCCAAGCAGGAGGCAAAATATTTTCCCAACATCTTCAATTCAGCCTGCCCATACAAATGCTCTTTCATCATCCAGATGATAGACACCGGCAAACTCAGGCAGCCAGTCACTTTTATCAACAAAATGATAATCAGTAAGATAAACTCTACCGCCTTTGCAGCCTGAGAAATCCGGAGGCCAAGATGAAAACCTTATCCCGCAACCTCCTAAAGACTCCCAACAACCGTTTTGCTTACTGAATTTACTAGAGAAGAGTTCAAATCGGTTGATATTCTCGTCAACGTCAATCGGTACCATGGAAATCAAGCACAATTCTGAGTTGCATCCCACCAGAAAACTCTCATGTATTCCTAAAGCATGGTACCACAAAAGCGGCCGAGAGATCGCTGTGTGGTTGTGTTGGTAATCGAAACAAACAAGAACGCCTTCACTGTTAACAGCATAACAAATTCCCTCCCACACAATCATATCGTTGAAATGATGGCCATTGGTATCGATCGAAGTCCAATCATCATCCCCAATTCTCCAATACCACAACTCTCCACTATGCTGCAGAGCCAAAGCAGCAAAATCGCAATCTGGAACAAAGTTCCAAAGAGGAATCACCTTCCTAGCTGACACACACCATTTCACAAAAAGTAAAGGAATAGGACTTGCAAACCTCAGAAATTCGACAATCAAGAAGGTTGATCAACTGCTTTGGCGCAGTACAAAGAGGGCTGTACAACCGATTTTCTTCACTTTCTTCAGTGATGAGTGTGTCAACAAGGGAGAAAGTGTTAGGGTTTGGGGTCTCGGAAACCCTAAACAGGCAACCATTGGAAGGATCACCAGCACTGGTGGGGGGCGATAGACGATACACAGTGCTCTCATGGAGAGTGCAGTGCTTACTAGTAGGAGAGCACGGGAAAAATATATCGATATCAGAGGGAAGTATTAGAGGCAATTTGAGCGGGAAGGATGATGGCTTTTGAAGCTTTGGGATAGAAGATCGCCAAGTTGAGCAGACTGAACGGAGACGAAGGGTATCGATATCGGTGTTGAGTGCTTTTTGTATGACGTATAGGATATCTGAAGGGAGATTGGTCCATTGTTGGGTTGCCATGGAAGCTCGATCACTTCACATGACTGTTCCTTCAAACAGTTCAACCTTGTATGGATATTTGTAGTTGAATATTGGAAGCTGGAAAGTCATTCTAGCTAGGAGCGGGGGTCTTCTACACCGTATCTATGTGATTATGTGGCTATGCGAAGGGTGTAAAACAGGGGGATAGTGCGAGGAGGAGGGCATGACTCATGAGTTAGGCTTCGGTAGAGGGGTGGGTTACGTTACGACCCAAAGGCTTTTTTGTACATCTGATCATTGAAATTAAAAAACTCAAACCCCTGATCATTCAAATCCAAACACAACCTACAGTCTCTGTCTCTGTAAGAACCGTGAAAAGACTCAATACATGAACTGTACTGTGTACATACTTGAATACCAATTAATTTGCTGATTATTTCAATCCGAATTCAGAATACAAAAGCGTATATATATGAACTTAAACCACTCCTTGGGAAATTTCCACTAAACATAGAGCCAACTAGGAGGAGGCAAAGAGATTTCACCTTCTGATCAAAAGAGAGAGAGAGAGAGATTTCAGTAAACACATACCAAACCTTATAAATAAAATGAGTAACAATAAATAACTTGCACTAAACATAAACGATAAACCCAACTAGGAGGAGGCAAACAAATTTCATCGGAAACTTTGACCCTTGTCAAAAAAAATTCCCTCGGGCCATCCATCCGATAGAACCCAACCATCTCACCGGGGGTGCTCTCGTCGATAAAACACCAATAGGAGTGATAAACACAGTTTCCGGTGCACCCTTTGAAATCCTTGGCATGAATACTAAGTGATGCATCTTCAAAGACTTATCCCCCAAGCCTCCGACATTGCACCACTTACCATTGCCCTTGTCGAGTTTATTCAGCATTATTCCGAAGTCGTCTACATCAATTGGACTCTCATCGTCAATTTCTAGTTTCCCTAGATATTTGTAATATAAATAGAGAATATACGGACTGATCTTCGACACCACAAACAAGTTGGACTCGCTTTCCACCAAGTAATTCTGCATTATCCCTCGAAGTTTCAACTTTGTAGCAACGACAACCGTCAGGTTCATCTTCGAATCAAAGGAGATGAGGATTCCTTTCCCATCTATGGCATAACACTTTCCGTCACAGAATATAACATCATCGAATTCATAGCCATTGGTATCGATGGGAGTCCAATAGCGAGCACCGAGCTTCCAGTAACTCAATCTCCCATCGCTTCGCAAAACCAAAGCGGCAAATTCGCACTCGGCCACATAATTCGAAAGACCGATCACCCTCTTGATGTAACCCTCCTGATTGAAATCAACTGCATAGCACCTGTAGATCTCGGAAATCCCATAATCGAGGAGATTCAAGCGATTCGGGATGGTTCCGGACATCTTTTGAGGGGTCAATGTGGTTAGGAGGGAAAAGGTGTTAGCTTTCGTCTCCAAAACTTTGACCAGCCAGCCACTCGATGGATCGCCGGCGCGGGGCCCAGCGGCCGGAGGCGAGAGGTGATAGAAAGTGATCTGGTTGAGAGTGAGTTCTCGAAGAATTCCGGGTTGGAAGGGCGATTCGATAGGGGGCAATTTGAGAGGGAAGGAAATTCGATTACGAGGAGGAAGGGAAGATCGCCAGGAAGGACAAACGGAACGGAGACGGAGGAGATCGACATCGGAGTTGAGGAGGTTGAATATGGACAATAAGACGTCTGCAGGAAGGTTGCTCCACCGCACAGGCGCCATGGCCGGATGGATTGCTTGCTTGTCTTCCACTCTTTCTCTGTAAACTGTATATATAAAGTACGGAGGAGAATCTTGAATAAACTCAAAGGGAAAAAGCGTTACGAATCAGAAGGTTTTTTTTGTAGAATTTAGAGAGATCGGTGGTGGAAGTTTCATATTAGAGAGACAAATACCTCCTGTTATTGTTCAACCCTTTATATAGGGATTACAATATGGATAATCTAAACCTACTAAAGATATATATTTCTAACCTAATATAACAATATTAGAGATTATATCCTAATACAATCATATCTAATATATCATAAAATATATCTATCCTAATATATCTCTAACAATTTTGATACGCCGGATTTCTTATTCAATTTAAATGATAGCAAACCTTCGATTTGAAATCTTATCCTCCACTTTCTCGGAAATCTCTCCGATTATTATTGCGGTTGCCTAAACACGTAGGTACTCGTCCAAAGATTTAACTGCAAACACTTATTGCTTGTTTGGGATGGGTATATAGATATAGGCTATGAGTATAGAAAACTCAATATCTATATACCTTGTTTGGTATATTTATTCAAATTAGTATTTGGATATCTATCCTATATCTCTCATCTACTAATTCTATGGTATTTTTCTCCTTTGGATATCTGGGAAATTTGGGGGCTATAAGAAAATAGACTTACGAGCGATTTCTGTTCTCTGCTCGCCTCCATTGTCATGTTCTTCTTCTCCTCCTCCTTCTTCTCTATAGATCTGCTCGTCATCTGCTTGCATCTGCTCGAGTTCTGTTTGAATTGCTGTTCGAAGTGCTTCCATCTACTTGCATCTGATTTCTGTCCGATTTTTGTATGCTTCCATCTGATTTCTTTGCGATTTTTGTATGCTTGTTCTCCGATTTCTACTTGTATCTGATTTCAACCCTAATTTGTTCGAAGATTATCATGTGTTTGAAAATTTTTATGCAGCTTGCATCTGATTTCAACCCTAACTTGCTGTCTGATTTCTGCTTGCATCTGATTTCAACCCTAATTTGTTCGAAAATTATCATATTTTCGAAAAAATTTATGCAGCTTGCATCTGATTTCAATCCTAACTTGTTGTCCGATTTCTGCTTGCATCTGATTTCAACCCTAATTTGTTTGATTTAAAAGTTATCACCTGTTCGATTCGAAAACGAGTTCATTTTTATTAAATTTTTTTATTCTGATATCTATATACCCTTTCCAAACAAGGGATATAAGATATAGATATTAATCTCATACCCATAGCCAATACTCATAGCTTGATATCTATATCTCACACTCATAGCCTATATCCTATATCTATATACTCTTTCCAAACGGGCCCTTAAAAATTGATGTTTTATTAGAAGTTTTAAAATGTTGCAGGTAGAGCATATCCATCTGAACCTAAGATTCAATCCGAGCTTGAAAATATAGACAAACAAGATCCAACCCGAACAAGACTTGACAAGTTCATATAATTTTCTTATTCTGAAACCCAACAACAACGTGAACTATGTATAATACATAGTACTCCCTCTGTTTCAAAATAAATGTCACTTTACTATTCCGCACGCATTTTAATGAGGTAAAAACTCTATAAAATATTATTTTCTTAATCAATTTTTTTTCATAACTTCATACTTGTTACTAACAAGTATGAAATTATGGAAAAAATTTGATTAAAAATAATATTTTATGGAGTTTTACCTCCTTAAAAAGCGTACACTAAAATCCAAACGACTTTTATTTTGAAACGGAGGGCGTAAAACCTAGTATTATAATTAAATAAATGAAGGTTAATACTCCCTTTGATCAGATACCAGTTCAACTTTGATCCAAATTCGAATACAACAGATCGAAGATATCCACACTGAGCTAGTAATGCACTATAAAACATGAAAGAAAACATTCAGATTCAAAATAAGATAGCGGTTCATCTTTGATCCGAATTCAGAATACAACAGCAGATGATCCATTCGATACTGAGATAGTAATGCTATAAGATAGCAGTTCAGCTTTGATCCGAATTCAAATACAACAGAAGATCAATACTGAATATGGCTACTGAGCTAGTAATGCACTATAAAAACATGACATAAAACATTCAGATTCAAAGTACGATAGCAGTTCAACTTCGATCCAAATACAGAATACAGAAGCACACAAAATAGAAAAGATCAACAATTTCTGCTTGGAAATTGGAAGAACATGCACAAAACCTAAAGCCAACGACCAGGATAAAATATTTTACCGACATCTGCAGCATTTGCGAATATGAATCCTCATCGTTCGTCCAAATGATAGACACCTCTCATATCATAATCACTCAAACCAGAGAAATAAAGATCATTCAGACAGATTCTATTCCCTTTGCAGCCTTTGAAATCCCTTGCAGAAACAGTTGTGGCTATATGCACCGACCGCAGGTGCTATATGCACTCCTTAGGACGGATCATGGATTCGTCCGTTGTAAATTTTTTTAAAAATAAACGGACGAATCTAGGATCTGTCCGTTATAAAAAAAAAAATCAAAAAATTACATAGGACGGATCTTAGATCCGTCCTATGTAAAAAAAATAAAACAAAATAAAAAGCTGTTTTATGGAAAGCTGTGAATTTCAATAAGATCCGCCCTTGTACTCTTTTTTTTTAAAGCTGCAAATAGCTTTTTCATTTTTTTTTTGCTTTTTTTTTTGAAAAACTACAAGGGCGGATCCGCCCTATGTAATTTTTTTTATAACATATCTAGGATCCGTCTATGTAATTTTATTAAAATTTTGTAACGGATGGATCATATATCCATCTTAAGGAGTGCATGCATATAGCATCTGCCCCGTGTGCATATAGCACCACCCTTGATGAATCAACACCCAAGATCAAAACCCTATCTCCCAAATCCCAAACATTTTTCCACTTTCCATTGGCCTTGGTGAGTTTACTCAGCTTCAGTCCAAAAAACACAGCCACAGCAGTGGAAATTTGTTCACAAGGCGATATCTGTAAATGTCTGAAACAACACTCAACGTCCAGAGAAGAGATCCTCGAAACTATGTAAAGATCTGATTCACACTCCACCAAGAAATTCTACACAACTGCTGCCGTAGGTGGAGTGATCATTGTCAGATTCAAATTAGAATCGAAAGAAACAAGCACAGAAAAGTTGTCAACAGCATAACATCTTCCATTACACATCATTACATCTTGAAACAGATAGCCTTTGGTATCAACGGGAGTCCAATCATCATCCCCAAACTTCCAGCAAGTCAAGCTTCCATCAAGACGCAAAACCAAAGCAGCAAACTTGCAATCGGCGACATAATCCGAGAGACCGATTACCTTCCTTATAGAAACAGTCAGAGTCCAATCGGAGCCGGGGTAACCGAGGACATATGACTTGCGAATCTCGGAAATCCGATAGTTGAGAAGATTCAACTGAGTCCGTATGGTTCTCGGGGGGATGAACAACTTTTCTGCAGTCATAAGATCCAGGAGGGAGAAGGTGGTTAGGGTTTGTCTCCGAAACCTTGAACAACCAGCCAAAGGAAGGGTCGGCGGCGCGGGGACTGGTATCCGGGGGCGAGAGACGATAAATAGTGCTCCGATTGAGAGTGCAGCTGACACTGCTTTCGGGATAGTAAGGGAGATTGGAAGGAGATCGAAGGAGAGGTAATTTGAGAGGGAAGGAAATCGGATTTTGAGGTCGAGGAAGGGATGATCGCCATGAGGAGCAAAAGGATCGGAAACGGAGAATATCGACATCGGAGGTGAGGAGTTTACCGATGACTGATAAGATATCGGCAGGGAGAGTACTCCATTTAGACCTGTCAATCGGGTCATTCGGGTCGGGTTCGGGTTCGGGTCATTCGGATCTCGGGTAAATCGGATTTCGGGTCAATCGGGTTACCGGTCATTCTGGGTCGAGTCAAACCGGGTTTGTCCCGGGTTCAGGTCGACCCACCGGGTCAAAAAACTTAAAACTTTTTGAAAATTTTTTTAAATATTAAAATTAAATCAAAATTAAATTGTAATATAAATATGTCAAATTAAACTAAATAATAATATTATAATTAAATTTATAAATATCATAATAATAATAATATTATATTAATATTTTAAGCATAAAAAATCATATTTATATAAATAAGTGTTCTAAACATACTATAATTATAAAATATATAAGTTATTTAACTTATGAGTGACCTTAACGAATACAATTGCATGATGAATCTGTGTGCGGTCAATCCGGTGCCTTTGTGGCGTCTATAAAGTGCTGACTCACCGAGTCGATTTTGACCCAACGGGTTACCGGGTCTTGACCCTAAAAATACCGGGTAATTCGGGTTCGGGTCGATTTCGGGTCCCGGGTTTAAACCCGTAAAATTACCGGGCGTACGAGTCGGGTTTTTCGGGTCGGGCCATGTTTTGACAGGTCTAACTCCATTGCATGGATGCCATGGTCGCTCACTGGCTCCCTCACTTTTAGGGATGGCAATGGGGCGGAGATTCCCCGATCCCCGCGGGGAATCACGTCGCGGGGATGGGGATGGGAAATTAAAGGAAAAATGACCAAGAATAATACCAACTATCACCCGTGAACAAAAAATAATACGAACTTTCAAAATTACTAATTAGTATACAAACTATCTTCAATTAATCCGATTTTGATACCATGGCTAGAATTCATAAACAGAAAAACAATTTAAACTCAAAATATAATTAACAAAAAGTTTGGAAAATTTTTGTAAAATTGGGGGAAACTAGTGCACTGTTCATCTTCTTCCTCGAGAAGCATTGTGGCGCTCGCGACGTGTGCAGCTCGGCATGAACTTCGACCTCGGCTCTGCTTGAAAATTGCAAGGTGACGGGAGGGGAGGACATATCAAGATAGAGGAACGAGATCGATGCGACCCGAAGGTCACCATTAGGCTCGGGAGGGATCTTTGAATCAGTTCATCAATGGCTCCTCACGCCTCGTCTTCTCCAACCGACAGATCCCTCACGCATCTCGGATAGCCGGAGAAACGCAACACCTTCCCTTACCCCCTGCAACTGCAATTGCTCTCCCCTCCATGGACGTTATGAAGAACACAAAAATTCCCAAACCACAAACCCTTCAATTGAAGTCAAGAACACAAATCATATATCGAATTAAGCAAGGATTTTTGCAGATTCTAAGATAGGAAATGAAAATTTGTCAACTTTCATGGCTAATTCGGATGAAAACCCCTCAAATTTCAGATTAGGGTTGCCGACAATCCCTGCCCTAGCCTTCAGGTCTCCATAGATGAATGACTTTTAATTTTACAACTTCTCCCAAACTTCTTATTAATTATCTTTTAAGCCTAGATTATTTTTTCTTTTGTAAATTTGAGCTATTGTGTTGATATTGGTTTAATATAGAATAGTTTGTATATAAATTATTAATTTTTAAAGTTCGTATTATTTTTGGTTCACGGCCGATAGTTGGTATTATTTTTTGTTATTTCCCGAAATTAAATGGGGGTGGGGACGAGGATGGGGGCCAAACTAATTCCCCGTGCGGGGATGGGGATGGGGACAATAGTCCCCACCCCGTTCCCCGCCCCGCCCCATCCCTATTGGGGACCCTCGCGGGGATCCCCGATGGAGAGTACAAAATCCCCAATTTATTTTAATTTTACCTAAGTTTATATAATTTTTCCTTCACTTTTAAAATTTTACCTTATAATTTACACTTATGAAATATTAAATGTAATATTTATATCATATTTTTAACATAATTTTAATAATATTGTATAATTTTCTATAAAATGGGGGGAAACATGAGATTTAAACGGGGAAACTCACGGGGAATGCAAACGGGGAAAATTATGCGGGGACGGAGATTCCCCGACGGGGACCTGCCGGGGATGGGAATGATCTATATTCCCCGAACGGGGACGGGGATGGGGATAAGGTTCATAAACGGGAACGTGGACGGGGACGGGGAGGGTACTCCCCGCCCGAACCCGCATTTACCCGCTCCGTTGCCATCCCTACTCACTTTGCCCTTTCCCTTTCTCTCCCCATGTCCCTTTATTAATACGTAGTATAAAAATTCACAGTATACAATACTGTAACAAACTTGAGGCATGTTTTGCTGTATAAATAAATTAAAGGCATGTTTGATAGAAATTAAAAAAAAAAAAAAAGCTTTGCAAAACAAAAATCATAAAATCATTGGCATTATAGTTTTTTGTCCGGTAACAATATAAATTTTATCTTCCGATCTGTTAATTTTTGTGCCATTTTATATGGAATCGACATCGATATATCATTACAAAAGTTTTTTCATCTATATAATCTCAAAATCTCGTTGATTTCGAGTATAGTTGATCACTAAATAGGTTTTTTCTTATTAAATTTTTGGCAGCAACGCAAGATTTTCAAATCTCAATTGATTTTCGGTTGTTTTGGGTGGATTTTGTTGTTATTCTTGTGAAATAAGGGTTGTATTTGCAAGAAAGGGTGTGATTGTGGCTCGCAAGTTGCAATTGTGAGATTTGAGAAGAGTCGGGGTGTTAGTCGAAAAACAGGCTCAATTGACTGAGTTGAGCAAAACAGAAAGACTCGGTGATGGGGTGTTAGTCGAAAAACAGGCTCAATTGACTGAGTTGAGCAAAACAGAAAGACTCGGTGATGTTCGCCGAGTTTATGTTATAGCCTCGTAGAACATTGTCAAGCTTATGTTGTAGCCTCGATTATGTTTAACGAGTTTATCATCGATTATTCGTGACATTATTGAAAACCCAAGTAAGTTGTCGAAAACCACCAAACTCAAAGAAAATAAAAATAAAAATAAAAAATACACCCCAAATATTGCTTCTCAGCACACATAAATTGATAAAAAAGATTAGTCATCACTATTATTATAGAACAGAATAACAAGCTAGATCTTGAAGATTCAACTAGCTTATCATCCTAATGGAACTTAATGCTTCAAAAATTTCTGTATAAGGTGATTCAAACTTTGTAATCTAACAAGCAATAAGCATACACTCCATTCAACATGGCTATATCAACGAAAAACATATTGAGGTAATTAAGAGAACAAGAGCAAACTCCATACTATTAAACATGAAGGAAAACATCCAGATTCAAAACAAGACATCGAAATTCAGAACACAAAAGCATATATATGACACAAAAGATAACAGATTACTACTTGGAAGAACTTGCACTAAAGTACTAAACGTAAAGCCAGCGACCAGGATAAAAGATTTTACCAACATCTTTAGCCAGCATGAACGGAAATGCTCTTTTGTCATCCAAATGATAGACACCTCTCATATTGTTATCATCATACTCGCCATCAACCGCGAAATATACATCATTCAGATATATACTCTTCCCTTTGCAGCCTTTGAAATCCCTTGCATAAACACCAAATGCTGCATCAACACCTAACACAAAAACCCTATCCCCCAAATCTACAACTTTTCTCCACTTTCCATTGCGCTTATTGAATTTGTACAGCTTCAGTATGATAGCCTCCGCAATCATATCATTTGGCTGTCTGTTTATACCTGCGAAGCAAAACTCAATCTCTGGCGAACAGAGCCTGGAAACCATGTACAGATCCGACTCGCACTCCACCAAGAAATTCTTCAAAACAAATTTATCATCAGCTCTAGCTGGAGCAACCACTGTCAAATTCAAATCAGAATCCAAGGAAACGAGCACACTGGATCTGTCAAGAGCATAGCACCTTCTGTTACACATGATCACATCTTGAAATATATAGCCTTTGGTATCAACGGGAGTCCAGACATCCTCCCCAAACTTCCAACAAGTCAAGCTTCCATCCAATCGCAAAACCAAAGCAGCAAACTTGCAATCGGAAACATAATTCGAGAGACCGATTACCTTCCTTATAGAAACACTCAGAGTAGAATCGGGCTCGGAGAAACCAAGGGAATACGACTTGCAAATCTCAGAAATCCGATACTCGAGAAGATTCAAGCGATTCGGTATGGTTACCGGAGGGATGACCAGCTTCTCCGAAACCAGTGTATCGAGGAGGGAAAAGGTGTTAGGGTTTGTCTCAGAAACATTGAACAACCAGCCATTGGAAGGATCATTGGCGCAGGAACCGGTGGCCGGGGGAGAGAGATGATAGATAGTGCTCAGATTGAGGGTGCAGTTGCCACTGCTTTCGGGATAGTGTGGGAAATTTGCAGGCGATCGAAGTAGAGGCAGCTTGAGAGGGAAGGAGATTGGATTTTGAGGTCGAGGGAGGGAAGATCGCCAACTGGAGCACACGGAACGGAGGCGGAGAATATCGACATCGGAGTTGAGGAGATTACCTATAACAGATAAGACATCGGCAGGGAGATTGCTCCATTGACAGGTTGCCATGGTTGCTCGATCACTTACCCTAACCCTTGCTTGCCCTCCACCACCGTTTGAAATTTATATGAGCGTAAACCCAAAAGATAAAAAAAATCGCGAAATTTAAAAGGAAAGATTTTGAAAGGTTTACTGTAGGATTTTTTTTAAGGGAAAAAAAAAAGAAACGAAAGAGATTATCCGATTTGTTTTCCAAAATATTATTCCCTCCGATTTTTAATACTACGGAGTACAATATAAGTCATTTGACTTTTGTGCACGCGTTTTAAGAAACTAAAAACTATATAAAATATTAATTTTTTTGATTAAATTTTTTTATATTATACTCCCTCTGTTCGGAAATATAAGATTTTTTACTTTTTGGCACGTAGGTTAAGGAGCTAAATACTATATAAAATATTAATTTTTTTAAAATTAATTTTTTACAATATAACACTTTTTATTAATAAGTATTAAAATGTAAAAAAATAATTTTAAAAAAATCAATATTTTATATAATATTTAACTCCTTAAACTACGTGCCGAAAAGTAAATGATCTTACATATTTGAACGGAGGGAGTAATACTTATTAATAAAAAGTATTATAATGTAAAAAAAATTAATTAAAAAAATCAATACTCCATCCGTTCGGCAAAACTTATCATTTTAGCTTCTTTCACAAGTTTTAAGGCAATTAACAAATGTACTAATTTACCATCAATTATTACCCTCCTTTTTTACTTTATCGAAAACTACAACTAACAAACCATCAATCATATCAAGGGCATTTTTGTAAAGTGAATGGCAAAATACCTACAATGACAAATTTTTTTGAACAAAAATAACACCCTAAAATGACAAGTTTTGCCGAACGGATGGAGTATTTTATATAGTTTTTAGCTCCTTAAATTACGTGCATAAAAGTCAAATGTCTTGTTTAGTTAAGATTTTCACCAAAAATTATTTAGTTAAAAAAGAAAATCCTAACAACCGGATACACATTTAAAAACAATTAATTGATTATTTTTAATATAATTAATATTATTAATTTAAATTGCAATTAATTAATTAACAAATCATAAATAAATAAATAAACAATCATAACAACCGGATACACATTTAAAAAATTGATTAATAATTGATTATTATTGATATAATTAATTTAAATTGCAATGAATTAAATAACAAATCATAAATAAAAAATAAAAATAACCTATTTTAAAGGAGAAGTCGTCACATGGCATAAACGACTTCTCCTTTAGTATTATACTATTGATTCATTCAAAGAAACGAAAGAGATTATCCGATTTGTTTTCCAAAATATTCATTCAAAGAAACGAAAGAGATTATCTGTCAACCAAACAAAATAAGGAGAACAACCATAAGAAACTATGAACCCATTAACAGGCCGGGTCAACGAGCAGATGTGGATAGTGAGCGTTCTTTGCGCCCTTTAGATTTACCAGATAAAATTTATCTGATATTTTGAATTTTTACTTGTTAAACAAATAAAAAATAATTATTTTTCATTTTATGCAAGTTTTACAGAGAAATACGGGTATATTCACAAATCCTGAAATTTTGAATAAAACGCGGGTTCAAACTGTGTTTATTTCGCTTTTATATTTTTAAATTTTTAAAAAAAATCGCTCCACCTTCCTCTCGCCTGCAACTCTTGCTACCACTTGCAACTCCACCGCCTTAAGCGCCCGCCCGTAGCTCTCCCAGCCTCCTCCTGTTCACCACTAACACCACCATGATTCCTCAACGCTTCCCAATTTCCCACCATCGATACCGTTAAGGAAGATGGAGGACGTTATGGCGCACGAATTGTACTATTTATGTGAAGCATGGCTTAAAATCATGCTTTAATGTTTTTTTTTAAGTTAAAAATACAAAAGTAAAATAAACGCGGTTTGAACTCGTGTTTTTATCCAAAATTGATTATAAAACGCGATTTGAAACCGCATTTCTTTCATTTACTTTTTTCCACTTTCTCTAGTTGCAAATTTTAGGGTTTAGGTATGCAATTCTTTGTAAAACCTTTAAAAAAAATATTTCCGTAAATATTTTGAGTGTATTAATATTATGGTAAATAATTATTTTTGAGTGAATATTTTGAAAAAAAATCAATATTATATATTCTAACTTTTGATGGGCTCGTTTGGTTGAATACTTGAATGTATGAAGTACAATTCTCATAAATTTAATTTTCATGAATTGAATAGAATTTAAAAAAAATGTATAATTAGATTTAAAGATTTCGGAAATTAAAAACCACCGGCTAAGGCCACCTAGCAAAGACCACCGGCTCTGGTAAACGCCATATTCAGAGTCATGACATCAAACACCATTGACATAAGCCACCACCATGGCATTCAAACTCAACTTTGACGACTCTTACCGGGCTTCTGGCGATGGCTCTTTCGGATTCATTATTAGAGTCTCTAAGGCTTCGGTGGTTTTGGCTGGCTCTACAGAACGCTTCCGCCCTCTTTGCCGAGGCACTTGCTCTACAGAACGGGGTTCTTCGAGCAAAAGAATTGGGTATCGATAACATGCTTATTGAGGGTGACAACCTACAAGTGGTTAAATCGATGTTGGGAGATTATCATTGCTCCTGGAGTATCGAACTATTGTAATCTGACACTAGGTCCCTTTCTTTGTGTTTTAAATATGTCTCTATTCGTCATATTTTCAGGGAGCCAAATTTTGTCGCCGATCGGGTCGCACACCTGACGTACGATATCCCTACCGACGAGGATTTGCTGGTTGATCACGAACTTTGCATTCTCTTCCGCAAGGACGCTATAGGATGTAGTTATTTACGTAATCGATAGTTGTATCCTAATTCCTTTCCTTGTATTAAAAAAAAATTGGGAAATTAAAAGGAGAGTTTTACAAGGAGTAATTTTTTTTAAAGTTTTTTTTTACCTTATTAGACATAATAAATTGTTTTTGAAATTTGAAAAAAGAAGAAGATATAAATGGATCCTGAATAATACTCCCTTCGTTCAAAAATATAAGTCATTTTAGACTTAGATTTTTATTTAAAAATATGAGTCATTAGGTATTGGGATATGAGAATTGTTATTTTTTAACTTTTTGCTCAAATTCTATTGGTTGATGAGGGTTGTGGATAATGAATAAGGGGTATAAATGAAATAAGTTTATGATTTCCTTAATCTGTGTGCAAATGTCTAAAAAGACTTATAATTTTGAATGGATATATTATTTTTTAAGTCCTAAACTTTTAAGAAAAATCACAATTGGATTGTTAAAATTCCATGAATTCTTAAACTATAATTTTTTCTCATTTATTTGGATTTTTTAAAACAAAAAGAGAAGCAAGTCCCTCGGAAAGAGCAAAACGGGCTACTAAAAAACAAAGTCGGGACTTTTGTTCCCCAGGGATTCCCTTGTTCCTCAAGGATTTCCTGCGTTGCCTCTATCAACTGTTAGAAGAGATGATTCACATTGTCCCGGTTCCAACTTTGTTCACCTTCGCCGGTTTTGACCATTGTTCTCTAGTTTATTTGTGTTGGTTTTGTCTTTGTTGATTTGTCTATATTTTCGGTTCTTTCATAAAGGTTTGTCCGTTGTCGTTCTTTTCGGTTAAAAAAAAAAAGCGGGGTAGCCCTCCCCATACAATTAAATCAAGAGGTCCTCCCCCTACCACCATTGTCCAAAGCCGGTCTAATTAAATTAAAGTGGGGTAGCACATGAAGTACTCTCGGTAAATCTAAAGCAAACAGAGTGAAGGAATCGGGGACGCAATCCGCTTCCTTGAAGACATGTAGGAACTAGACTTCCCAGTTTCTACTAATTAAGCCTTGGGATAGACAAACTCTTGGTAAATCTAAAGCAAACAGAGCAAAGGAATTGGCGACGTAATTCGCTTATCTGAAGACGCGTAGGAACTAGACTTCCCAATTTCTACTAGTTAAGCCTTGGCATAGACAAATCAGGCTAAACATCAATGCCACTCTGCAACACTCTTGCTGATTATCGAATGGGCAACTTTAGAATCCGTCTCGAACACCACCTTACAATATCCGAGGTCCCAAGCCATCCGAAGACAGCCGATCAAACCCCACATCTCCGCCATGATCACCGGACAAACCCCAATGCCATGGGCAAAAACTTGGATCCATCTTCCCTCGCTGTCAGAAATGAATTTAGAGGCCACAAAAGAACTTTGCCAAAGACATGTTTTTATAACTTTCTCAAAGCATCTTATAGAAATTTAGAGGCCACAAAGGAATTTTGCCCAGGGCCTCAAATTCCATTGGGCCTCAAGTTTTTCGGCCCAAGGGTATTATACTTCTTTAAAAAAAATTAATTTTGCTCAACGTTGACACGCCTCCGAGTGAATTGAAAGCGGGGGAGAATAACAAGAGCACGCCGCCTCGCCTTTTCATCTTCTCCAATTAATTCTCAGACTACCCTCAATCCTCCTCCGATTTTCAAGATTTATCGAAATCTAAGCCAAAATAATGGTGGTTCAATGGATCTGCTCTACAAATTGATGTTTCGGCTATTGGGAGGTGCAGTCCAGCTTCACTGCTTCAGTCCGTTGACGGTCACTGGCGGAGTTCACATTCAGTCCCAATTGGAGGCGTTTACGGCGTCGAAGCCGGTTGTTGGACAGTTGGAGGTGCCGGTTTTGCAGCAGGTCACCGATTGTTGGAGCCTTGGAGGTTCAGTCCATTCCGAAAGCCACAGGTTCGAGGTCGCCGATTGCAGTAGGTCTGAGTTCCCGTCTTTTAGAAATTAGCATTGATAAAATTGGTTTAGGGATTGTTCATTGTGCTCCTGCAGGTTTACTAATTTATGGATTGTGCTAATCTATTGTTGAATTGTGCCTGCAGGTTCAATTAGCAAGCTGAGATAATTTTGTTTTTGGAATTGCTGTTCCAATCCAAATTGTAAATAAATACAGTATATTAGGTAGGAGTTTTGATTTCAATCCTCATTTGTTTATAAATTTTAGTTGTTCATTTCTTTCAAAAACTGCTAATTAATCTTGTCATCTATTGGGAGTATTGGATCGATGTCGTTCATAGTTCTTGGTATTATGAGTATAATAAATGGTTGGGGGACACGTGTCACGTTTGCACTGGAGGTGGGAAGAAGCGGTTGAGATTGAAGGGAAGCAATTTAATCTAGCACATTTTAATTAAATTCAAATAATGTTATTTTCGCTATTTAAAATGTAAATTTTTTTTTAAAAAAAAATTACCATAATACTAGATTCATTTTTCTCTACACATAGACATCAATTTTGAATATGTTTCGACATATTTTGAAAAAAAAATTATTTCTTTCGATATAATTATATTGTCGGTAAATTGGATCTTGGTAAAAAAAATGTTATTTTAGTGATTAAATACTAAAATAATTGTTATAGAAGGGTTATTTTAGTATAAATACTAATATAATATTATAATCATATTATAAACATGTTGGAAATAATTGTTATAGAAGGGTATATTCGTAAATTGAATTGGTAAAAAAAGATAAATTGTTGGATGTTAGGGATGCTATTGTTAAAGTGGAAAAAATGAGGAAGGGATGCTATGCTGATGTGGCGGGGAGAGAGGAATAAAAAAAATAGTAATTTTAGTATCTTGAATAGTAATTCCTCTGTTAATTAAAACTTGTCGTTTACTATTCATGCACGCTTTTTTAGAATGATAAAAACTATATGGAATATTAACAATTTTTTAAATTTGTTTTTATAAATTCATAATTAATAGTAACAAGTATGAAATTATTTTAAAAATATGTTAAAAAAGTTAATATTTTATATAATTTTTAACACCTTAAAAAACGTGCGTAAATAGTAAAACGTTAAGTTTTAATTAACGGAGGGAGTAACTGATAAACATGGACTAATGTTCTTGATTCATGGAATGATGAGCTTCTTTATATTTGCCTTTATTTGGAGATATGAAATTCGAGCACACTTTAATTACTCTCCATCCTCTTTTGTTGTTTAACTCTTTTGTTGTTTTGTATAGTTCATTTGTGCAATGAAACGAATTGTAACAGTGAGAAATTTGTGTGTATTTTGCTGGTTTGAATTGTACTTAAGGTTTCATGATCTGTGTTATTTCATTGTCATTTGACTAGTGGATTTCATCAAAAAAAAAAAAAAATCAAGCCTAGTATGTAGTACGTACTATCCTGTTTTAAGGTTAGCACAGGGCCTCCGAAGTTCATTGGACGGCCTTGATTTTGCCTAATTAACAAAAAGCACCTTATAGAAATCGTCGGTCATGGTGTCCACTGCTGCGCTTGGTCTTCCGTAATCAACACAGATCGATCACCGTAGTCATTTTCATCGGCAAAAAGCCCATTGGTCACACAGTACACCTTTCCTTGGAAGCTTTTGAAATCCTTTACGGAGACAGCAATCGTCGGTTGATCACACAAGACGAAAACCGTATCCCCAAGTCTGCAATTGAATCCCAGCTGCCCTTGCACTTGCACTTGTAGAAATATGATAATCAAGAAGGTTCAGGTGGTTTGGCGATGAGCCGATGATGGATAAGATGTCAGCTGGGAGGTAGCCAACTAGCCATGGGTGCTGGCATGCCTTTGCTTGTACAAATTAGAGTGCGGCTGTGTGGATTGCACCTTACCTTGGGTTTGGTGGTGATATAAATTATGAAAGAGTAACTGAGTAATCAACTAAGCATAAACATTCATAAACATAAAGTCCACTAACTCCATTTCTAACAAAACAGAGAAGTTAACATAACTAACTGCCAAGAAAACAAACTGTCACTGCAGACTAGAATCCAAATCCAAGTAGCTGATTGAAGGTTGATGATTTACTACTAAAAAAAAGATATAAACTGAATATCCAAGGCAAACGAATTTCAGCAAATTTAAGCCTTATAAACAGAGAAGTTAAGCCTGCCTGCACCTGCACGAGAACAAAAAAAAAACATAACTACAAGTCTACAAAGCCTACAATTGACATGTTGAATGAAAATGCCCTTTATCAAACAATATGGCCTATGTTTGACAAATCAACTACTCGCCCAAGATTGGTTTTCTATTCAAATTTTCGTCGGTTATCCTACCAAAATCATATGACTAACTTATTAACATATATTTAATATAAATAATTCATTAGCATCAGTTATCTGATGAGCTGCTCTTTTACTAAAGATGTCGTAATCAACTAAAAATAGCGTTTCAATGCAAATTTAGGACGTACCATAATCACTAGTTGGAGTCTTGCCCGAACTAGCACTTATCAAACATGAAGCCAAGTAGGAGGCCAAAATATTTTCTTATAATCCGCGGTCTTGTTAGCCCAACGAGCTCTTCTGTTCTCCAAATCAAAGACGCCGCACATAGTCCCGTCTTCACGATCACTGAAACACCCGTCGATCACATAAACCTTGTTTCCACTGCAGCCTTTGAAATCCCTTGCAGAAGCAGTAAACGAACCATTCTCACTCAGGAAGACAATAGAATCGGGACCCATACTTCCAACAGACTCCCACTTGCTATTGCACTTGTCGAATTTATCCAGCTTTATTACAAAGTCGATATCACATTCAAAGATAACATTTAGCCGAACAGCGACCTTGGACGCCATGTACAAATCTGACTCCCACTCCACCAAATAGCTTTGGAAAATCACACGATTACTCTCATGAGAACAAACCACTGTGAGGTTCAATTCAGAATCGAAGTAACCGAGCACTCCCTCGCGATCAATAGCGTAGCACTTCCCATCATGGACGATCAGGGATCGGAAATTGTTGTATCCCTTAGTATTAATGGTAGTCCAATCCTTATCCCCAAGCTTCCAAAGCCTCATTTCAGTCATGTTCACCAAAAATTTATCTTGTCGAAAAAACACGGCAGCGAATTCGCAATCAACCACATAATTCCAAAGACCGAAAATCTCACGGAAACCGATTCTCTTATCTCCAGGATCGGTGAACAATTCAAGGGCATAACATTTGCGGACCTCAGAAATGCGGTGATCGAGGAGATTCAAGTGGATTGGAAGGGTTCCGGGAGGGTAATTGACTACGTGTTTCATCAAATGGGACAGATGAGAGAAAGTGTTAGGGTTAGGGTTAGGGTTTACCTCTGAAGCCTTGAACAGCCAGCCATCAGAGGGATCAGGATCACCGGAGGTGTGGGACAAAGGCGAGAGACGGTAGAAAGTGTCCTCGTAAATAACGTGTACGTCCTCAACGACTTTGGGTTTGAATGAGCTGTTGTCGTCGTAGTAATTGGCCCAGTCCCAATTGATGCATGCTTTAGGGTGGTGAGGTGGAGGGACTTTGAGAGGGAAGGAAAATGACTTCGGAGGAGGAGGAGGCAGAGATGCACGCCAAGAGGTGCAGACAAATCGGAGACGATGAATATCAGGAAAGTTGATTTTGGCGATGATGGATAAGATGTCGGCTGGGAGATCGCTCCATTGCCGCGAGGTCGCCATGGTTGCTCTATTAGACGATTACTTCGATCACTTGCCTTTTAACCTTACCCAATACCCAGTAGGCCAGTACTATTAAAGGAATAAATTAGATAATCAACTCTCCCAAAATTTATGTAAAATACAAAATGGGAATCATAAAATGCCTCAACTCCAAAATCTCTAAAATGAAATAGGTTGAAGATGATCTAATCCCTTGCGGATTTAGGATCGAGTATGTAATTAGTTTTGAACTGACCGAAAAAAAACTACTCCCTAATAATTAGTTTATCTCTTCTTTTGTAATTTTAATATCTCGATCACGCCTAAATGCTTAATGAGAAGAAATAAAATCATTTCAAACAATTGAAATGAGAAAAAATTAACCCTGACCAAAAAAAAGAAAAAAATAAAAAAATGGATTTTTTTAATTAGAGGGGATAAGATCAAAAGATCAAAAATAGAGGATTCCGACCCAAATAATGGCAGCGGATCACCTGTTACACTTTTTGTATTACACTCAATGTTACACTTTTTAAATTGATGTAAATTATGAATTAAATTATAATACGATGTCTTAGGTTTAAATTTATATATAAATCCTAAGTGATTAACCAATAAAAAAATATTTTTTCTTTGTATATTTTAATGTTTTAACTTCTTAAGGTTTATGTATCTACTTTTATGGTATCTTTTTATAAGAGGTTAAAATATTATAAGGTATACATTAAATATCAAAATTTTTAATGCTTTATCTTTTAGGGCTTATAGATTTAAATCTAGAGTATTTTTTTCTCAATTTCATTTATAATTCATATCAATTTAAGAGATGTAACACGGAATGTAACATGAGCTAGATCTATCAAGTAGAGTGCATATAACACATGGAATGGAAGTGGTGTATGTAACAATATCTTATGTATATGTTTTGTTTAGTTGCTTTCTTTTTTTCCCCTAATTTATATATACATTTGATAACGAGGGTAATCACCTTTGGTAGTAAACTTTGGGCACATAACCCAGTCGACAAGAGCCACATACAGGTAAATTAGTTTGCGTCGATCGGATAGACCATTGGTAAGAAGTAAGATAAAGCTTGATTTTTATCCAAGAGAATGGGTAAAAAGAAAGAAAAATCAAATAAAAAGGAATGGGTTGGGATTTGTTAGAAGTACCCATTCAAAATAAAAAAAAAACCCAACTTTTTTTTTTGATTATGTAATAATTCGAGCTCAGACATAGCTGAGGCTCGAGAGGTCGATAAGTCGGCAGACGGATGAACCATCGAATATACAATAAAAACCGAAAATACAGGAAAAAGGGGCGCAATCATCACGTAATGTGCACTCTAAAATGAATAAATCTAGGCAGAACTAAAACCAAAATGATGTGAACACCGATGAAGAATGAAATCAAGTACGACTAAAGAGAAGCACCGTAGATAAGCGGTACAACAGTTTGGAAAACTGGACATAAAATTACATATATGATGAAAAATTACATGAAAGTTGAAAGAGGAGGCGGGAAGGGGATTCACTCAAAATTGGGCTGCCTTTCATAAAGCATAAAACCCAAATAAACAGTGTCAGATGGGCTGACCCGGCCCACCACCCATGTATTGCAAGAAAACGTCAACTCTTATCATCGAATCGAAAGGGTAAGATGTCAAAAGTGGTGACATACTCCGTATTACTCCTATTTGATGATAAGATGATAAGAATTGACCGCCTATTTTGATGCATTACTTTGCTAATTGCGCTATTCGGATGGCCTACCAACCACATTACACGAAATCCTCAACTCTTATTTAAAATAAGGCAGAGATCGAACTCGATACCACTTATTAACCTTCCTTACTCCTTACCATTAAGTCATTTTATCAAGGGCTCCATGACATGTATTAATATTTGAAGAGTTGTAAGTAACACGACATGTATTTGTGGCTACGCGATAAAACATTAGTATGCTACAAACATGTTGTATATATAGCTCAAAGACTTGATAACTAAAACGACAAGGATAGAAGCTCAACCTATACGAGATTAGTTGAGAATTCGGAAGTGAATAGATACCAACATAATAAAATATATAAAGCAAATGTAAGTTTTTTTAATCTTAGTTCAGTTTCATCAGACTTAATGAATCATTTAAGAACTCATAAACAACTCTATATTTTTATGTTTATCCATTTATTATTTTATAAGGCAAATTACATACAATCACCCTTAAAATATAAAATTTTCCATGAAGTCACTTGTGAATTAGGATATTAAGAAAATCATTCATAAACTTGTTTTTCTATATTTATAAATTTGGTTTTAATATGATTAAATTGCTAAGATAATATTAAATATTCACAAATAAACCTTACAAAAAAATCACCAAAACATATTTTTACACATAAAAAAAGGTTGTTGGTGATTATTAGAATGAAAGATCAAATTTATACACGATTTGATGTAATTTATGAGCAAATTTTCGGAAACCTAAATTGGCTAAATATGGGTGGTTTTATGCAATTAAAAAACCCCGAATTTGGTTGATTTATTTAATTAAAGTAATTGATCCACATATTTGACTCAGCCTTGCCTACCACTCACATACACGTTGGACCGTTTCGGTCCGTTTGCATTGCAAATTGCAAGTTTCCATTTTCCACCATTTTTAAACTTCCGTTTACAACTCTAAACTCAGCAGAGGATTTGAAATTGCACAAAATCTCATATATCCGATCATCTTCTTCCTTCCGAATTTCAAAATCCATTCGATTTCTCTCAGCTGCTCGAAACTTTCCATCAATGGCGAGAATAGGGAGGCACTCCCGTCACTCGCTTCGAAATCCGTCCCCCTCCACGCTCGCATTCACTCTTCTCCTCGCCTTCTCCTTCATTGTCCTCATCCTCCTCGGCCTCGGGATCGTCTCTCTCCCAAGCACCACCGGTCCCGGCAACTCCCACGATCTCAACTCCATGGTCCACACCTCTACGCACAGGTGGTTGACTCATTCAAATTGGTTTGAATCTTCGCTTATTTTCTTAATTTACTGCTGAATTCATCTATTTGTTAATGATTTTTGGTGCAGAGGTGAGATAAATAAGAATAGAGGTGATCAATGGGTTGAATTGTTGTCGTGGGAGCCCCGAGCCTTCGTTTACCACAATTTCCTGGTGAGTTCATCCCATTAAATTCTCCTTAACCTGATTCGGTTTATTTTGATTCAATTTGACCGGTTTCCTTCATCTGCTTTTGCTACCAATTGAGTTGAGGTCTAGGTCAACGGTGGGAAATCAAGCCGCCATAATCTGTCTTGATAATTACCTGCTGCGATTGGTTCTTGAAAATAGTAGGAAAGGAAGTATTTGAAAATGTATTTATTGGATTTATGAGGTTTTTTAGGGAAACGAATAAAAATATGAACTTGCAAAATGTATTGGAATTCGGTTTATTTTGTTGATGTAGCTAGGAATCAGGCAAATTCCAATGTGATGGCATCAGATATAGCAACAGAAATATGAACTTTGGCTGGGCCTATCTGGATGCTATGTCTTCAAATATGTGGTAACTGGTAGGAATCGAGTCTCGTTTTTCTGGTGTCACTACCTTTGTGCAAAATTGGTGATCCATATTCATGGTAAAGTGTTGATATTGATAGGTTTGCTTACTACATAGTCTACATTCAAGTTTCAGATTGATAGATCTAGTAACTGTGATTGATCACAATGTGAGTTGATAAATGCATGTTTTCATGGAGATTTTTCTTGTTACACAACACAAGGATGAATGTTTGTGATTGTTATTGATCACAATCAGGCAAACTCACACCGTGAGTTTCTTCAGATGGATAGATCTAACCTTGTCTGATGAACTATTTCCTTTGATATTGGCAGTCAAAGGATGAATGTGATTACCTTATTCAGCTTGCTAAGCCCCACATGCAAAAGTCTGAGGTTGTTGAAACTGGTACAGGCAAGAGTATTGATAGCAGGCATGTAACTTTTCTCTTCTTCCCATGAACGTCGTTATGTCCTTAACATCTATCTTTTTTTTTTTTGTCAATACTCATGCCTCAATACCTTCTATCTGACTTTTCTTGTAGGGTGCGTACAAGTTCAGGTACATTTCTTCCTAGGGGGCGAGATAAGGTCATTAGTGACATCGAACAGAGGATTGCAGATTGGTCCTTCATTCCAGTAGGTATGTTATTTAAGGATTTTCTCAGTTCAGTCTTAGTTCTTTTCACTTTTTATCTATGCCATTTTTTAAAGATATGCAACGTGGTGTTAAAATTACTGCCTGAAATCTACATTGAATATTGTTGAAGTTTTGTTTGAAGGATTTTTCTTGGTAATGTATCATTGACTTCTGTCTCATGCTCTCTCATCTACAGATCACGGGGAGGGTCTACAAATTCTTCATTATGAAGCCGGACAGAAGTATGAGCCTCACTACGACTATTTCTTGGATGAGTTCAGCACCATAAATGGTGGCCAAAGGATAGCCACCGTTCTCATGTACCTGTATGTATTACTATACTACTCATATTGATTTCTAATATAGGTCAATGAGGCTTTCCCAATGCTCTGGTTCTCTTTTGATTCCGAATTTATTTTGTAACGTTTTATGATGTTATACAGTTCAGATGTTGAGCAAGGGGGTGAGACTGTATTCCCTAACATCAAAGTAAATGAAACTACTGTTCCTGACTGGAATAAGTTATCCAAGTGTGGTAAAGGAGGACTCTCGGTTAGGCCCAAGAAGGGCGATGCCTTGCTGTTCTGGAGTATGAAGCCTGATGGGCATTTAGATCCACTAAGTTTGCATGGTCAGTAGTAATCAAGCAAGAAAATATCCGTACTTTCATGTTTACTTTCGACTCTTATGACCAAATATGTTTTCACACTTCTTAACTGAGCTCTTTCTGGTCCATTGCAGCTGGTTGCCCGGTGATCAGAGGGAACAAGTGGTCTTCTACAAAATGGATGCGTGTCAATGAATTTAGAGTTTGAGGTATGAAGTAATGTTTCATTAATTTCAAAAATCGCTTGTATCATGAGTCAAACTTGATGATTCATATCAACACTGTAACTGTATAGATAGATCTTAATCACTAACCTAAGAAGGTCATAGGAACTAGTTGATACAAATTGCTGAGCACAAAGCAATGCCTGACTAACATCTTCATTCTAAACGTAGACAACAAATAAAATAAGCTAATTGTATTGACATTGCCTAATAAAACCAGTAACAGGTCAATACAATCTTGGTTATTTTATTGTGACAAAGCTGATTTAAAACTTGGCCTGATACTTAACTGACTTAACAATGAACTGCAAGAAAAATGGCCTACACCGCCCAATCAGTACACTGTCATTATCAGGCACATGTTTCCATTTGTTTTCATACTTGATCAGAAGCTTCAGCTATTCTATTTACATTCTGCAACCTTGTATTTGTATTGCAGACGAGATGGCGGTAAGTCAGGATGCACAGATCAATTGTTGTGTCATTTGTTTATAGCAAAAGTCGGAAGTATCTGCTCTGTACAGACCACGGAGATTAAGAAATGACTGACCTTATTGCGAAATGGCCCTTGCAGTTTTTGGCCATCTGCATCTGTTACAATCATGTCTGATAGGATACACAAGAACTTTGGATAGCGTGGAAAAACAATGTTGTTATTGTTCACGAAACCAGTTGTTTTTATGACAAATAATATACATTTGTGTTGAATTTGTTAGTTAATATATATAAGAACATCTGTTTAGAGGATTATTTTGACAGTTATGATTGCTTTTTTTCCACTTATTGTTATGACTGCAATGTGTTGCTTGCTTATAAGATCTTTTTTGTATTGTTCGATTATTCATTCATGTTTTTAAGGAGCTTATAATCAGCGAACGAACACTAGTACGTTGCTGCGTTATTTTCCTGGATTTCATTAGGTGCACCAGTTAGATTTATAGAGGTCAAATGGTAGCTCACCATCTTCTTCTTGCAAAAAATGTTTTAAAATGAAAAATGCCAAACCTTAAATATGAGCAGTTGAGCACTGTTTTAAGTTAGTATATGCAGTAACCAAAAATGTGAGTGGTATTGAAGATAAAGCCCACAGATCAGCTGGCAGTTGGAAGAATGCAAAAGTAGTCTAAACTAATAAAAATTCTAAGTATGAGCTTATAATTTTTTAGTTAACCAACTATTATAATGCATTAAAAATAGTAGACCAACTTGTAATTAATACATCTAAAGTTTTTCTAATTGAGGATGGACAACTTTTATTTATTGAAGATATTTGTAAGTGTCATTTTAACTCATTTACAGTACAGTATCATTAGAATTTCATTTTTAAATTTATAATTAATATTAATGTATTATATTATTAGAATTTCATTTTTAAAAACAGTAACGCTCCATGGCACGGTAACTGTTCTATCTATATATCTATATATATACTCCATATATATATAAACTCTTCAAACATAAGAGTTTGTGATGAAAGTAGAATAATATAACTAATATTAAGGATTTTAGCCAATTATATTTTTCCTTTCTTTTTTTTTTGTTTTAAAATTTCTTTTTCCTTTCATTTTTTTCTTTCCTCTCCTCTCTTATCACATAACGACTAATTGATCTGTATATCTAATTGCATTTATTTTTTTATTTAATTAAAATTTTTACTTCCATTATGTTTTTTTATTTCATTTGATATAATTATATTTGTTGTCTACTATAGGGATGCGAATCAAAATAGACATCCGATGAAATTTTACCTTACGTTATATAATTTGGTATTTTATGTCATATATTTTGTTATCTTATTTTTTTTATTTCTTTCACAACACCACCGTCGAAGAATACGTTAAGTTAAGGCAATGGTTTCATTCATTCTGTTTCAATTTAAATTTATCTCCAATCTATTTTATGGATTAATGCAGTTGTTTGCATAGTTATTGTCATTTGTTAATGTGTCAATTATAATGTATCTACTATAATTGACAATAAGCTATTGTTTCTATTTTTTTATGCAAACTCGTCGTGGCGCGGGAATTACACTAGTTTTTTTTAGTTAACCAACCATTATAATGCATTAAAAATAGTAGACCAACTTGTAATTAATACATCTAAAGTTTTTCTAATTGAGGATGGACAACTTTTATTTATTGAAGATATTTGTAAGTGTCATTTTAACTCATTTACAGTACAGTATCATTTAATTAAGGCAATACAGGATCGTGTGGGGTAATTTTTTTCCACTAAAAATAACACGCCTGCCTATGGACATATTATATCAAAAATAATTTTCGTGCGCAAGTTGGAGATAAAATAAGTATAATTTTTTGCTTCAATAAATCTTGTTCAAAAAATAATATAATTAATGATGGATCAATTGTTTGTTCAAAAAATCTTGTTTGTTGATATTCTTTTGCCGGTTAGTTTGTCTAATGTTTGAATATTTTGGATAAAATGCGAAATATTTTTGTTTTTTTTAAAATACAAATATAATATTTAATGTTGTTCGTTTGGAATTGTTAGGAAAAAAAAGGATTTTAATCCTACTATGAGGGGCTCTGCAATTAATTTCTAGGCAATGTGTTCGAACCAAAAATGCTATTTCTAGTTGAATATTCAAATCACATCACATGAAATATATAGGATACCTAAGCCATTTGAATTTATGGATTTGATTAATAGCTTTTCTTGCTGGCAATCTACATATGTGAAAAAAGAGATATTTTTCCAAATTACCATAATTAATTTTTTTACAAAAAATAGGGATCAAGAACCTCATTGCAACAATATAAAAGATTATAACTTTTGAGCGTTGGATCACACAATTTTCAACACTATATTTTTTTCGGTAATGAATTTTCAACACTAGTTAGTAGTTACACATAAGGCATATATAGTTTTAGCTCAAAGGTACAAGCTAGCTACAACTCAACTTGTTTTTAGGAGTTTATAATTTATTAATTTGATTCAAACTTACCTTCCTTTAATTTAGCAAATGTAAATAAAATAAAATAATAAGTGGAGGGTTGAACTACTCTTAATTTTATAGTATTACATTTGATTCACATTTCATCTTTACATTATAATATCCTAATTGTATACTACCTCCGTAAAAAATAGATGTACTTTTATTTGTTGGAACATTTTTTTCGTTAAAAAAAGATGTCATTTTATTTTTTAGTATATTTTTTAAGAAGATAAAAAAATTATATATATAAAATAATAATTTTTTATAAAGTTTTATACTTATTAGTAATATTTATGAATTTATATTAAAAATTAATATTTTATATTGCCAAAAAAAGAGAGTATAAAGACTACAAACATACTCATAAAATATAAAATATAAATTTATATTAAAAATTAATATTTTCTATTTTATGTAAGGAAAATGTATTGCCAAAACGAGAGTATAAAGAATATAAACTGTCCGAGAGTCAAGAAAAACATACTCATTTGTTATTGCAAAAATAACAAAAAATAAAGTAGACAATATTTGAAAAAACAACAAAGACTATATAATACAAAAGTTTATTAATAATCATATTAAAAACAAGATCATAATATATTATATCCCTTATATATACATCTAGAATAAGTATTTAATAATTTATTATCATAGTCTTAGTGGAGAAGTCAAGAAGAGCTACAAATCATAAATGCGAGTTGGTAGTGTTGTGGGTTTCCCTCCATCTTTGTCAATCGTTGATCTTTCAGGACCCCATTTTTATTTTCTAATCTCTTAGCTACTAAGCTTACCCTCCAACAAACTCCCAATCTTGGCGCTCTCCCTGCATATATTATATATACAACAACAAGCTCAATCTCCATCTGTGATCAATCTACGCAATTCAAGTTTTGATAGCTCAAAATTAAAGATCGATGGAGTTCTATGCCTACCCACTACGACAACTTGTTGCAATATCGTCTTCAATCTTGTCCGATTTGGTAGAGTGGGTTAGCCAGAACCGCGATTTCACCGCCTTTTTGATCCTCCGTCGCATCTCTTCCGTCGCATTTACCTGCTGTTTCGCATTGGGTTCGCCTCTCTCGTCTTCTTCTTTTTGTTGTTCTTACTTGAATTGCTGTGCTGGAGTTGTTGATTGAGATAGTTTCTTTGAATGCAGTGGGGACCGTGTTGGGGTTCATGACCGGGGCGTTCCTCGGGCAGGAGACCGAGAGCGGGTTGGTGAGAGGGGCCGCCATTGGAGCCATTTCAGGAGCTGTGTTTGCACTCGAGGTCTTCGAGTCGTTCGTAGCTCTTTGGCGATCCGAACAATCCACAATTGGGTGTCTCCTTTACTTGGTAATTAATTAAACTCTTTAACACTTCATCTTTTCAATTTCAAAATTTTGAATTATATTTGATCTTTGTTTCAAATCACAGATTGATGTCATTGGTAGCCTCTTGAGCGGGAGACTCGTCCGAGAGCGGATGGGTCCAGCCATTTTAAGTGCTGTACAAAGCCAGGTACAACAACATTCTCAATTCAATCGAAATTTGCAAGTGCGTAGTTCAAAAGTCTGATGGACCAATAACTGATGTCGAACTGGGTTAATGATCAGATGGCCGAAGATGACTCAAGCTATGATGAGCTCACTAGCATTTTCGACATTGGTACCGGGGCTAAGGCAGTATCAAGTGACTCGCTAGACAAAATCCCAACTATCAAAATCACAAAGGATGACACTGTGGATTCCTCAGGGGATAAAGTCTGTTGCTCAGTGTGCCTGCAGGTACCCGAATTTCGCTAACTGAACCACATCTCTCGTAACGACTATCGTTTCATTTAGTATCGAAATAACTCCTTTTATGGTTCGTTTTGTTAATTACCAGGACTTTCAGATTGGAGAAGCAGTTCGACATTTGCCACATTGTCGTCACATGTTCCATCTCGCGTGCATCGACAAATGGCTACTTAAGCACGGTTCTTGCCCCTTGTGTAGACGGGATCTTTAGGCCATCGAACGCGATCTCTCCATGGATATGTCACATATCAGTTTGGTTCTATTGATCGAGTCAAGCTCACTGATGTATACAAAATAGGGGGAGAGTTTGACCGTTGATATGCTGCGATTAAAATTTTATCTTGTACAAAGTTAATTCATTTGGGGAATAACATTTTTAGAACAAATGATACATGAAATTAATGGATGAATCAAATGATCATAGATGAAGAAAAACAATCAATAAAATAAAATTTTAGTTTGAAAGGAAATACAACATGCACTCCATCAACTGGTGGATGAACACATATTTTCCTTTTTTTAAAAAGAAAAATTGATACTTGCATCCCACCCACCCTCTCACAATGTGTTTCATCACGATCAATTCAACCAAAATCAAGCTCAATTTCAAAGCTTATATGTCAAATCTCTGCAATTTTAAGGTGTTGCTAATTTAATTTTGCAATGGCGGCTGGTGCTGATCAAGGTCGTAGCCGTGACCGCCAACGGTCAGTGGTTCCCGCCAGCAGGGCACGTGTGGGCATCCTATTGGCCGCCTTGGTTCTGTTTTGGGCCCCAATCAACGCGGGCGGGTCGTCACTCGGGTTCGATATCCACCACAGGTTCTCGGACCCCGTCCGGTCCATCTTCCCCGCCGGCGATGGTGAGATCCTACCGGAGAAGGGATCCGTTGACTACTTTGCCGTCATGGCAGAGCGCGACCGCATCCACGGCCGCCGCCTCACCTCCGGAACCGCCTACGACACTCCCCTCACATTCGCCGCCGGCAACACCACTTATAGCTACCCTCAATTCGGATAGTACGGTCACCCCCTATTTCACCTTAAATCAGTGCTTTACTACCTACCATTTCATTCATTGTCGACTTTAGGGATATTAAATTATAATCTCGATTAAGTAAATGATAGACTCATTTGGTTCCTTTAGTTGATTAAAAATTAAAATTTTAGAATTTTCATTGGTTTCATCTGCAGCTTGTATTTTGCAAATGTATCCATAGGGACACCAGGAGTGGATTTTTTGGTAGCGCTAGACACAGGAAGCAACCTCTTCTGGCTGCCATGCGACTGCATCAGCTGCGTTACGAGCATCGCAACATCCTCGGGCGAGGTACCTTCTACATGACAACATCTTTGTCCCTTTGAACATGCTCATCTGATATTACTAGCTAGCCCTGACATTTTGATGATCAGATCAAGTTCAACATGTATGAGTTGAAGGCGTCTTCGACAGGCCAGCAAGTGCCCTGCGCGAGCCCTCTGTGCGATCATAGCGTGTCTTGTCTAGTACCGAACCAATGCCCCTACTACGTAGCGTACATGTCAGCTAACACGTCGACTTCCGGTTACCTAGTTGAGGACGTATTGCATCTCACTACTGACTCTAATCCTTCCAAGAATGTAGATGCAACCATCACCTTTGGGTAGGTCGATCAACATTCGGATAGATACTCAATTTTGGTATGAAAGATCCCACATTCAACAATGGCACGCTCTTGAATTGTAGGTGTGGTCAGAGGCAGACTGGCTCGCTCTTAAAAGGCGGGGCGCCTAATGGCTTGCTCGGTCTAGGATTGGATCAGATATCTGTTCCGAGTACTTTAGCAAAGGGGAATGTAACTGCTAACTCTTTCTCAATGTGTTTTGCTCGCGGTGGAATCGGAAGAATAAGCTTTGGAGACAAGGGCAGCTCAGATCAAGCCGAAACACCATTTGTTTCCCAACCACTGTAAGTTTTTGCATCTTTATCTCACGACTCACATTGTGCTTAACTTGAAACATCAGATCAACTTCAATTTGCTGTGTGGTGACATGTTATCAGCCAGGCTCCATCCTACTTTGTCGGCATCACTCAAGTAGTCGTCGGAAGCAAGACCTCTCAGGTAGAAACCGCTGCGGTCTTTGACACTGGGACTTCATTCACACTCCTCACTGACCCAATGTACAAGATCATCACCGAAGCAGTGAGTATCTCCTAAAGACACATCTCCTTAATTTGTATACAAATTGTAGAAACTCGATCATCTAATGTGTTTTTTTCTGGGTCCTTGGCAGTTCGACTCTCAAGTGCAAGAGAAGCGATTTGCAGGCGATCCTCGTATACCATTCAAATTTTGCTATGAAATGAGGTATGAGTATATAGTTTCAGCAAAACCTAACTAACCAATTCACTGCACCAGTCGCTTACTCGCTTCAAATCTTGGTTCGGGTATATTCGATACAGTTCATGCAGTAGCAGCGTCAACATTCCCTCAATTAACCTGACAATGAAAGGCGGAGCTGAATTCAATGTTCTTCATCCATTACTGTTGGTGATTACAGGTGCAGAGGTAAGTAGTAATATTTGTTGGCTCTTGCAGCAGCTCCAATGCCGAGTTTAATTGCTCCATTCATCGATTTGCAGAGTTGTGTATACTGCCTGGCAATCATCAAAGAAGACACAGTAAATGTCATTGGAGGTAAGTATATATGCAGTTACATGTAAATTTGTAATGCAATCACTTGACATGCATGAGTTACTAAATCAAGTAACCATTAATGATGCAGAGAACTTCATGAGTGGATACCGGATGGTTTTTAACAACGAGAAGTCGGTCCTGGGATGGAAGGAATCCAAATGTGATTACGCATTCGAAACAAAGACGAGACAACTTCCGAATTCAAATGGAAATATTTCTAAGAATTCGGGTGCAGCACCAACCACAATCGGAAACCAGCAATCCCATTTCAAGCACTGGTCTTTGGCTCTCTCCTTGCTTGTTGTTCAGTTTTTTGCTACTCTTTGATCATCGGATTGTCACAGACCTTAAGAGCTCGATCACATTTTCGCCCCATCCCATGATGGCATGATGTATTTTGATTGTACTGTGTACATTCGAAACTTGTGAAAATGATTAAAATATGAAGAAATGAATTAATAAATCCGTTGTCGTCCAGCGGTTAGGATATCTGGCTTTCACCCAGGAGACCCGGGTTCGATTCCCGGCAACGGAATTTTTTTTCCCCAATTTATTATTCAAAACGACGTCGTCATGACTGAGTTCTGTTTGGTCTTCTTTTGGGGGCGATTAGGTTTCACCGTTTCACGAACGGGAAGAGGAAGAGGAAAGGAGGTGGCCGGCCGGGTGATGTATCATGTATGTATGACCTATGAGCGTTAATGGCGGAACCTCAATCGGATTCAAATCATCAATTCAACCTTGCAGATGAATGGCAAGTGTCTTCACGCGCCATATCCTCCGGCCCATAACCCCATTTTCATCATCTCTTCTCTCTCATTGTTCAACTTCAATTTGCTCTCCCTTTTCTTCTTCTTCATTCCGCCAACGACAATCAGAAACCCACTTTCTTCCCCACCGGATTCTGGAAGCACTTCTAAAATGCCCAAGTCTGGCTCATCTGTCCCAAATCCAGGCTCTGCTGATTACTTCTGGATACTTTCAGAAGCCCTTCTTCGCTGCCAAGCTGCTAAACCTTTCCTCCGAATTGGGGGATTTGAACTACACACTTGCGGTGTTTCGTAACATTGAATCCCTGAACAAGGTCTGTGTAAACGCTGTGATCAAGGCTTACTCTGCTAGCTCCGTGGCGCTCCAGGGTGTGGTCTTCTATTATCAGATGCTAAAGGTTGGTTTTTTCGCTAACTCGTTTACCTTTCCGCCATTGTTGAGCTGCTGCGCGAGATCGGGGTGTGCCATTTCTGGTCAAAAGTGTCATGGCCAAGCCATTAAGAGGGGTTTTGATGATGTTGTTGAGATCCAAAACTGTTTGATTCATATGTATGGTTGCTTTGGCTTGATTGATATGGCTAACCAGGTGTTCAATGAAATGCCTGATAGAGATTTGGTGTCCTGGCATTCATTAATTGGGGCTTTGTTCAGTGTAGGTGATGTGCAGTATGCACACAATCTGTTTGATGCAATGCCAGTGAAGAATGTGGTGTCTTGGAATGTGACTATGACTGGGTATTTGGAAAATAATCAGCCTGGCTTTGTTTTGAAGCTCTTCAGGCAGATGCAAAAGGCGTGTTTCGTTGATGATGCTAGGAGTGTAGTAAGTGTGTTAACAGCTTGTGGCAGGTCAGCTAGATTGAAAGAGGGAAAGTCAATTCATGGTTTCCTCCTGAGGAGAAAGTGGGAAGTGAATTTGATCATCTATACAGCTATGATTGATATGTATAGCAAGTGCAGAAAGGTAGAGGCTGCACGAAGGATTTTTGATGGGCTATCGGAAAAGAATTTAGTTTGTTGGAACTCAATGATCTTGGGGCATTGCCTTCATGGAAATCCACAACAAGGTCTAAAATTATTTGCTGAAATGGTAGAGAAGAGAGGTGAAAATGCAGGAGTAGGTGTCACCCCTGATGCGATTACCTTTATTGGTGTGCTTTGTGCGTGTACTCGTGCAAGCCTGTTGGAAGAAGGAAGAGATTATTTTCACCAAATGGTCCATAAATTTTGTATTAAGCCAAACTTTGCGCACTATTGGTGCATGGCGAACCTTCTTGCGAGCAATGGTTGTACACAAGAGGCACTGGAAACTGTGAGGAAGGTAGATCAGCTCAGCAGCGTTTTGTCATCAGAGTCGGTGATTTGGGCTTTGTTGCTTGGCTTGTGTAGATTTCAAGGCCATGTATTACCTGGAGAACGAGTTGCCAAATCCCTGATTCAGTTAGAGCCTGAAAACATAATGTGTTATGCCCTGCTCTTCAACATATATGCTGCTGCAGGTAGATGGGATGATGTTTCCACATTAAAGGAGACGATTAGGAAGACATTTGCTGGAAGGTCAGTGGGTTGTAGTCTTATAGACTTAATAGAAATTGTTCATGATTTTACACTAGAGAAGTCTAGCAAGGAGGGAATGGAAATGGTTCTGTCTATTGATGAAATGTTCCAAAGACGAGATTTATCTTGTTTGTTACCGCCACAGTCGAGCAACCAAGGTTGATATATACTGCATTAGCACCTCTAACATGTTACTGTGCCACCCATGATTTTGATTTGGAATTTTTGTAAGCCGTCTTGCGACTTACAAACCATTTTTGTAACTGAGCTCAAGTCTGGTCACTTCTGATTCTTTCCATCTTCCTGTATATAGGGTCATGGATTTGTATTCGAAATCTAGTTCTGATAACGGCATTTTCCTTCATCTATGTTGTGCACCTTCTAGGAACTGTGAATGTTGTTTTGCTTTACCTTATTCATAATTTACTGATACAGTGATACTCCCATGTTAGAAGATGCATGGAAATAATACCTTGATCAATATAACTCACAATGCCACTTTCTGTTTCCATATATTATAGGCTGAAGAAATATAGATCACCACTTTTATGGCTTTCCATATGAATGTGTTACTACAACTTGAAATCAAAGAACAAGAAGGCATTGTTGAGCACAAAGGTACAATTTCAAATTGAACTTGGACTTTCAAAACCTAACTCACAAAAATCGGTTAACCCAGAGGCCAAGACCTAAGCGTGCAATTTTGCATCTTCAGTACAAATGCGGCAGCTGGAGGAGTTCCATAGCTTCCTGCACATCACTGCTTGGAGCATCCAAAACTCAACCGCATTTTGTCTTGCTGCTCAAGATGAAATCATACCAACTTCTTCCATTTGTTCTCAATCCATCTCCTCCCACGATCATCACTCTCTGGCATAAATTTCTCAATCACCATAGATGGATGAGTCAGTAGCATTGTATTACCAGATGCAGGTTCAGATTCATGACCAGCTAAATCCAGGTTGTTTTAAGACTCCGACACCCTTCATCAATTCCCTCACTTTAGCTGCTTCCTGCCAGTGTCCAGCACTAGCGTAAATATTGGACAGCATTACGTAAACTGTTGGGTTTGTCTGCTCGGTTTGCAGGAGGTATCCGGCAACAATTCTCCCAAGTCTTACGTTTCCGTATGTCGCACATGCACTGAATAAGGTCCACCAGATATGTGAATCTAAGGCAAAGTTTTTCTCCTTGATTAGATCCTCGGTTTCATTGAGGTACCCAGCTCGGCCTAAAAGATCAACAAGGCATGAAAAGTGATCTTCTCCAGGCTCAAATCCATAATCATTCACCATGGAATTGAAAATAGAGATGCCATCCTCAAGTAGGCCTGTGTGGCTGCAAGCTGATAGAACAGCAGTGAAGGTCGCAAGGTCAGGACTACTGGTGGTATCACTTTGCATCTTGCTAAAAAACTCAACAGCTTTTTTCCCTTCACCATGTTGTGCAAATGCTGCAATTATAGCGTTCCAACTGACCGTATTCCTTACAATCATGTTGTTGAAAACCTTCACAGACCAATCTAACACCCCACATTTGGCATAAAACGCAACTAGTGTATTGCCCAACGATGGATCTTCGAGACCAAACTTCAATATATAACCATGGACCTCCTTCCCATGTCTCAAAGCTGGGATGGAAGCACATATTGTCAGAATAATGGTTAAAGTGTAAGCGTCTGGTTTGAGTTTAGACTTTAGAAACTCGGAAAACTGTTCCAGACCCTCAAGCAGAGATCCATTGAACGAAAACCCGGAAATCATTGCATTCCAGGAGATGAGATTTTTCTTATCCGTGCAAGAGAATACTTGATAGGCCTGCTTCATATCACCATGCTTAGAGAGTGCAGAAATCAGCGCGTTCCCCACTTCACTTACTAAGCTGAGTCCATTTTTGAAACTAGCAGCATGAAGCATTTCAACAGCCTCTACGCAATCACAGCTAGTGAATAGGCTCCCCATAGTATACTCGTCTGGGGCGATCCCATCACTCTGCATCCGCATATACGTCAAGACTGCACAACGAGAGTAACCGGTTTGTGCATATCCCATTATCATTGTGTTCCATGAAACTAAATCCCTCTCTTCCAGATCATCAAACAATCTACGTGCCTCGTCTAGTTCCTCACAGCCAATATACATAGCCATGGCTGCATTACTCACAGCAGTACAGTGTTCATATCCTAGCTTTATAGCCTGCCCGTGAAGCTGAAGGCAAACACCCATATGCAAACACGAACTCATAATACTCACAAATGTCAATTTCGTTGGCTTGAGACACAACTCTAGCATCTCTTTGAAAATACTCGCGGATTCTTCATCCCTGCCCAAGCTCACTAGACCATTGATCATTGTATTGTAAGTAATCTGATCGCGCACTAGGTAATCGACTCCATTGAAAACCTCATAAGCATCTGCATCCTCTTCGCAAGTGAAGTACATAGACAACAAAGAATTCACCACAGAAGTCATACACAAGAACCCACCCCTGATGATCAGGGCATGCACCTGCCTCCCGAAATCGAACAACTCCGGTGAGCACAAGCTGAGAACACTGGCCAACGTGTAGTTATCGTACCCCACGCCGATAGCATTCATCTTTCTAAACAAATCAATAGCAGCATTTTGGCTGTCAGTTCCTGCACAGCCCGTTATCACCGCATTCCACAGAGCAACATCTCGGCTAGGCATTTCATCGATCACCTTGCAGGCAGACTCAAAATCTCCCAATTTCGAACAAGCTGACAAAAGTGTGGTCCAGGAATACACATCCGGGATCTGGATTTCACCAAAAACACCTTTCACGGAGCTCAAATCATTCGATTTGGCGTAGAGAGAAAGGAGGGCGTTTGAGACATGGGAATAGGATTTAAGCCCCGTAACCACCGTGAAAGCGTGAAGCTGATTCCCGACGGTAATATTCGACGAATTGGCGCAAACCGTGACAACAGTGGAGAGTGTATATTGATCGGGTCTGAGGTCTTTTTCTGAGACGATCCGTTTGAACAATTTGAGAGATTCATCGAGGCGGTTTGAGCGGGTAAGCTTCGCTAACAAGCAGTTGAAGCTGATTAGCTGCTTCAATGGATCCCGGCCTACTGCAAGCTTCGAGATTTCTCGGTTACATATCAAATTCATCTGTACAAATTTTGGTTCATTGTATTCGAACTCGAGAGAGGTATATATAGACCATCAAAAACACTTGATTATTTTGAATTTTCTTTATTTTATTTGTTTCAGAAATATTTCTTTTTTTTTGTATTTATTTAATAATTGTTTTGATACTAACATGACTTCATGACAGTCATGACTCTGTAGTAAGTCTGTAACAAAATTTTCAACATTGGCAGACTCAGAATTTGAGGCTGACAAAGAAACCATACATGTCCTGAATAAACACTCAGCTTCCAGGTGCAAACAAACACCAAAGGAAGAGCCAAGCAATCATCCTTCAAAGCAAAATTGCATCAAAATGAAGATCAACTTCACTGCAGATTAACCTCGTCCTCCTAACAGGGATCGTCCAGCATATTATGATAATACATAAAACGGAAACAATAGAAGATTAAAAAAAGGGCAAACCAAGGACCAGGAATTAGGAAGGTGGACAACAAATGTGATCCCAAGATAGAAAAAGGAAAAAAAAAAAAAAGAAGAAGAAAAAAACCGCCTGATGTCTGAAATGGACCTAGTAAAACTTGCTCAAGGATTATATACTATGGCTTTGCCTGCTTCCTCGAGCACAAATAGGAAGGCGAAGGGCAGGAACACGGGTGTGGAATAGACCAAGGGTGTGTTCTTCACTTTAAATGGTTTCTAGATTACAATATAGAGCAGAGCGCCTTCGACTTCTTTTTCTTCGCCTTGGGTGGTTGGAGAACAACCTTAATCGCAGCATCAAAAACTCCCTTGATGTTCTACATGCCCACACAAAAGGGTTCTTTGATCAATAATGAGCAGATAAATGTAGGGATGGCATCACAGCAACTTAAGTTAAAGGTATAGGCGTTACCTGTTGTGATTTCGCACTGCACTCAATGTACGCAGGTGCATCGATTTGCTTCCTCAGTTCCTCTCCCTAGAGATGATAATATTCATAAGCCAGTACAGTTACCAGTAAATTTTAGAATAATTTAGGCAGGCTACAATAAAATATGCATAATCTTTTACCTGAGCTGCTGTAATTGGCACAGCACCAGGATGGTCAATGAAAAATTGCTTGTCATCTCGGAGATCTGGAATGATGCACATCAAAAATTAAAAATCAAGAAATATCTGTGTGCTTGAGCAAAATGATAACAATCGGACAGGAAATGCTAAATGCTGAGTAGCATGACAAATAAGGGAAATGTTTGCAACTGAGTTCAAGTCTGATGGAACTAACACTTTAGAACTACAACGATAACCTTACAAACAAGATAACGATGAACAGAACAAAGCAAAGTAAACTCTAACCAATCTTTGTTCCGACAAGAACAATTGGAACACCAGGTGCATAATGCTGCAATTCGGGAATCCACTGAAATCGTGCCAAATAATGAATCATCAATCAGCAAGAAAGCTACATCATGAGTGATATTGGTTGTTCAGCTGAAGAAGAAAAAAACTAATAATAAGCAAAAGATACCTTCTTGGAAACGTTTTCATAACTGGCTTTGCTAATCAGAGAGAAAGCAAGAATGAAAACATCAGCCCCACGGTAACTCAAAGGTCTTAATCTGTTGTAATCCTCTTGTCCTGTTCAACAAATAAGGTTTCACAATCAAGGGCAGTGGGCTTGTATCCCCAGTTACAAAATGAACAACGTGCATGGTCAAATGAATAGCATGACAGAAGGCAAAACCTGCAGTGTCCCATAAGCCAAGATTGACTGTAGCTCCATTGACAACAACATTTGCACTGAAGTTATCGAAGACAGTCGGCACATAATCCTGTGGCGATATGTCAAAGAAACCAATCAGGAACCTTATGCTGACTGTCATCATTATGTTAAGTGTTAATGTCTAACACATCGGTTATCATACAGGTAGTTGTCATCATTCGTAACGATGGTAAAAATCATCATGATGGTCTCAATTCACATACAAGTCATCGGAAACACATAGGGACAAGGAAGGACTTTCCATGACGAATCCCAAAATTTGAACTTCAAGAATTGCATTAGACTTTAGAAAATAAAATGTAGCTGTCTCAAAATCTCAAACATGTAGCCACAAGATGCAAACCATTGACAAGGAAGAGGACAACTCCATCTATCATCCACAGAGTATATAAACAGCTGTAAATTTAAATCTGAACCGTTGAGCCTTAACAATAATCAGTTTTTCATTATCATATCCAAAAACCTGCATACAGCTAAATGAATGGAATATTTTTCTTCAATCAAACAACACAAGTTGCATGCAATATTTCAAATCAGAGGATTTGATAACCAAAAAAAAATTATCGTATAAACAAGACCAAAATCCCCTAAAAACAGTGTGCATTCTCTATTCCATTTTCTGTGTGGAAAACAAAGAAGTTTTAGTTATAAATGTTTAGGGAGACTTGGCTATAAGAATCCACAATAAAAGTCAAATCATATACATTCAATCATTCATTAATCAATTAAAAGTTCGCATAGAAAATGTAATGAAACTACATTCAACAACAAAGTGTTTTTAGGGGAAAAAAGATCACACCGTAGGAAATGTGTTGCTAGTATACGAAATCAACAAACATGTCTTGCCAACGGCACCGTCCCCGACGGTGACGCATTTGATGAACCTGGAAGCGCTCATTTCTTCTTCTTCCCCTTCAGTTTCTCCTGCGGATCTTCACCAGAAGATCTGGCCAAAAACGACGAACAGTCGTAGGAACAATGCAATTCCTTTCGAATGTATTATTGTCGGGGGCTTCGTCTTTCAATTAGACATCATCAGAACCTGTAAATTCGGGGGGAAACTGATCAAGCAAGAAGGCATGATAAACCGAAACCCTAGAATCAAGAAAAATGACAGAAAACTAACAATGACAATGCAGGGAGGGTATGGCATTTGAAACAACGAAACCTTAACCCTAGAGCTACAAGATCTGTATTAAGAGAGAGAATGTGGGGTTGGGGGTGTACCTGTGAAGCCGGGAAACAATGCCGGTGAAGCGTTGGATGAACGTAGCAAATGGATCGCCAAGGAAATGGATTTTTGATAGAGAAGAGAGAGAGAGAGAGAGGGATTGAAATTTGGAAGGAGTGATTGGCCTCTCTTTGTAACGTGTTCTGCGCATTACTCTCCAGTTTCTGTCAATTTCTATTTTAAATATTCCTGTAATTTTGGATAGTCAATGATGTGTCACCGTTGATATCATATCATCATCCCTACATGTCATGGTTTCGAAGTAATTTTGTGATTTTCTCTTATTTGTTCTAGGTTTATATTTAGGAGGTGTTTAAAAATCTATAAATAGAATTTTTTTGCATTGATGCGATTTAAAAATTTTAAATTATGTATTGATGAAGGTCCAATTCCAAATTAAGGGAATAGATTTGATTTCAAACTTCATTTCATCATATATCTAAAGTAGTGTGTGCTCACAAATTTCAAACTATAACGATTAGTAAATTCCCTCCCAGACTCGAAATAAATATTATTTTTTATCATTATTATTATTCAATCCAAGTTTTTAAAAAAATCTATGGTTTATTTTGTTTTTTTTAAACAGCTTCATCAGCTTATCATTATGAAAAAAATAATAATTGCGAAAGCTAAATAACAAAATAAATAAATAAATATGAAAGGTGATAAGAATAAGGTAAGAAATTTTATAGAACACAGATTAAACATTTTTAAAATGAAATATATTTTTTAACGAGTTGTTTTCCCTTTTTTCAAATATATTAGTTAAATGCATTGAAAATGAAATTTAGTTTCTTTTTGAGTTTTTAATGTTTGTTCATAAAATCGAATGATATAATTATCAAAGATTGCAATTTTGACAAATTCATTACATTGTTTTATCAAGAACTCAACTCTTATAACCATGATAAATCAATTACATTGGTTATCAATAACTCAGTTTTTGTAACCATTATCGACGTGTTTTAGAAAACTTTTTTCCCCTTTTCAAATTGAACCATTTGAATTATTGATGCCTAATAGAGAAAAGTAGTAATTATAAAGAGTTCTTTAGCATTTAAGGGTAAACTACCTATCAATCTAGTAGACTTAAACTTAGCAAATTTGGTACCTAACAATATTTGGTATGAAATAGGTCGAGATCACGCCCTTTTTGTCATGTCCTGATAAAGCCATGCTGAATGTCTCATATTAAAACGGCACCGTTTTCAGCACTCGGGCCCTTATTAGTGGGCTGGCCCCTTTTAGTTATTGGGATGCCTCATTTTTTACATTGGACTGGCCCTTATTAGTGTGATGTAGAAACTGGCTATCTAATTTTGTCATTCTCGATCGGCTTGTTTAAAATAAAATTAGATACGTGGAAGTTTATATGATAAGAACTACAACAAATGCGATGACTAGAAAATGAATAAATAGATTTTGTATTGTCCATCTAAATTCCTAAAATCTTAATTACTAAAATAAAATATATATTAATAAAAAAATTATTTTAATGTTTTCCGCCCCGGATAAAACCAATTGACATTTTAATTCATTGACAATTGCGAGGAAAATGAAGTTCATCTCACTCACCATTAAAGTGGCGTCTGTAGTTTAATTTTAATTTCAGGAGGAAATTAAGAGAAGCTAGTGCATAAATACTTGGAATTATCATATATACAACATAATCTCAAACATATGATTTCGGAATAGCGCGCATTAATCAAAATGCGTAACGGTGTTCTGCAAATCTCCAAGCAAAAAAATTCATTCACATAATCTGAACCAAAACTTGATGATATTTACATCCACCTCCGTAATTTTTTCATATATACTTATAAGTAGGATTCATATACACATGGACACATATTTACATCCTTCAACTACTCCATCCCCGTCTGTGTTAAAAATGTTAGTTTTCTGATTTTTGGTTTTTATAATTTTTTTTGTACTTTTTTCCCCCTCAACAACAAAAAGCGAAACCTGATCACTGAATATAAACAGTGATCTACCAGCACTGATCCGTCTCCCAATTACGCCGTGGAAATGTACTAAACGGCGACGTTTTGAACGATACCGGCGAACGAATCCGCGATCGCCGGCTGAGCTTGAGATCGTAGTTAGCGCGCTTTTCAGGATCCGATAGAGTAGAATAGGCAGAGTGGATCCTGATAAACTCATCGCCGGCGCCGGCGTCGTGAGCCACCACGTCCGGGTGGCAGATCCTGGCCAGACGCCGGTACGCCGCCTTGATCTCGTCGTTACTGGCTCCAATCGGGATCCCAAGAACCTCATAGAGCGAATTGGTAGTTGGCGATAGCGGCGATAGCGTCCTCTCGGGGGAGGTGCACGCTGCGGAAGACGCGGTGGCAGTGGCGGTGATCCGGTGGTCGGAGCGGGGGCATCGGAGCCTCCCAGGAACCGGAGAGAGTTGCCTGGGGAGAGGTCCGGAGAAGCGAGGGCTGCAGGGAGGGGAGCGGAGCACCGGTGAAGAGGAAGAGGATGAGTCCATGTTGAATAATTGTTGATGTTGTTTGCGGTGGCGCGTGTAGTTTACGTGGAAGGCGATCGAAGAGACGGGGATTTAAGGCCGCGTTTGGTTGGTATTTATATTAGGAGGGATGTGTGGTTAAGGGGGGGGTTTAACTAATAACTATGGTTAGTTGTGTGTGATGAATAAGTAATGGCTATTGGTCAAAATAGAGATAAACCTGATTTTAAGTGGGGGAAAAGTCGCGTAGAGAAAGGGCATGGATGATGCCTGCAGACTGCAGTGCAAAGGATGAGATGATAAGTGGAAGATGATTGAATGAGTTGATATTTGTGGTGGCTGTGATGTTGACGTTATATTCTTATCCCGTGATGCCCAATTTGAGATGAGTGTTCTTTTCAAATATTCGTGCCAAATACGATGCTTCACTTTCATGGCCGGTGACTTCTTTACCCTCCGTATATTTTAGGGATGTTTATAGGTCGTGTTTGACGCTAGATGTTGTTTTGGAGATTATTTAGAATGTTGATAGATGTTATAAGATGGAGATTGTTTTGGTAGATTAATGAGATTATTGTAGATGGAGATTTTTTTTTGTAAAAAATCTCGTTTTGGTGTTTGGTGTTTAGAAAATGGTAATAGATGATGTTTACACAAAATGACCATTCTGCCCCTGGATATTTAAACCAAATTACCCCTTTCTTTTCCATTTCTGTCGGTGGACACGCATGCCTTTCCCAAATGCAGTCTCCAGGCTCTCCACGGGCGATTGAAGAAGGTAGAAGCTCCCTCCGGTTGCTGTAAACAATCACCATCCCGGATAGAAGGTGGCCGCCGTCGACACAATCGCTACAGCAGCCATCTGTTGAGCAACCCGCGGTGTCCTCGCCTTGAACGCATCTACAGACCCGAGCAAGCACCGTCGACGGGGAATCTGGCTCAGCAATGGAGGAATTTGGCTCAGCAATCGTCGATTCCCGTTCGTGGGGTTGAAGGACCCCATTTCGGGAACCCTAGGTCGACGCCGTTTCCCCTTCCGCCGCCAACGACGGCATACGTCCCTCAACCTCCGTCCACAATGAACATCGATGAGAGAAGAGGAGAGGATTTGCCATAATCGGAGAGGAGAGGAGGGAAAGCTTACCTTCAATGGCGACGACGGCTTGTTGTGGTGCTCTACAGATCTGAAATCGGGTTGCACAAAAAGGGCAAAAGTGGGCATGATATAGGGGTAATCTCCTCCCATCTCCAAAGATCTCCCCATGGGAAGATGTTTTTTTGGATGATTTTCATCTCCGCCCAGCTCCTCCCACCTCCTGTCGGTATCTCCATCCATCTTCGGCCAAACACCACTCCATGGAGATGTTTTTTTTCTTTCATCTCCTCCCATCTCCTAGCAGCTAGTGCCAAACACACGCTTACTCCGTAAATTTATGGTTTCCACTTGAAACAAAAATAATCATTTTATTGCCCTAGTCGGGGTAATTCAATGTGGAGCAAAAGGAGAGATAAGAAGGTATTGAATTCGATCTCTATCTCCGCTTCTTTCCTTAGGTGAAAATTCAAGATTTACTTTACTCTCTACTAGTGAGTCGAGTCGAACGGTGCAAACCAATTTACCTGGTATTTAGCTCTTGCCGACTTGATCACGTGCAAACCGGTTCCTTGTCATAAAAAAAATAAGGTGAAACTAATTAAAATAACTCAACCTTTTGAGGGGTGTTAAAAAAATATCTCCACCTTTCCACTTCAAGAAAAATAAACCAACCTTGGAGTGAGATAGTAACAAAATATCCCGACTCATTTTTTCGACCATAAATTATTAAATTGGGCCAAAACAATGACATAAAATTAATTAAATCTTCATATTCTCATTAAAATAAGTCAATATCATCCAAAATTTATCAAAATCTTATTTTCGTCAATTATATGTCATCGTTTTTGCTCGTATTTATAGTCGTAAAAACAATCAGGATATTTTGTTACCACATCACATCTATCAAAGATTGAGCTATTTTTCTTACCGTTGAAAGGTGAGGATATTTTTTTAATACCATTCTAAAAGTTGGGTTATTTTAATTAGTTTTTCCAAAAAATAATAATCATTTTATTTGTTTTGAACTGAATATATATTTGTTTATTCGAGTCTGGTATTAAACTCGTTTAGGGGGAGTTTTATTTTAGATTTGAGGGTTTAAAATATATTCATATTCGGTTCTCGATTCATTTAGTAAATAAACAAAATTAAATCTAATTTATTTTAGTTGAACTTAAACTACTCGACTCAGAGTATTTATATACTGTACTCATGACATATTAATTTGGTAAAAAAGTATAAATTCTACAAAATATATTCATTTCTAATTCTACTCATTTAGTAAACAAAGAGCTCAAATTAATTTACTTGTATAACATCCTCAATCCAATCTTTGCAATTTTTCTAAGTCCTAATGAAATTCTAAATACATGGAAATCTAAATAACACAAATTAGCTTGGATCTGCAACACAAATTAGTTATTTCCACAATGAGATAGAAATAAACAAATACTGTGTCCGCAAACAATAGGCTACTAATCCGACTCCGAAAGATACTTATCTGAGTGGGATTCACGTTGCTTCTAAAAGAGATCCTTCAACATCATCATATAGCCCTACAAAAAATAAATAATAATAATTAATAATATAACGAAAGCAGTTTCAACTGGTTGGGGCTCTTTCATACTATTCAATTATTGTATGTTAGTTTATTGGATGTTCTCAATAAAATAATTAAATTTTATTATTTAAGATTGAGTTATGTCAGTTAAAATTGGTTTAAATGAATAATATATTATAAAGTAACAATTTTCAAATATTATATTCACTACGGGGGGTCATACCCATTAAAAAATAATGGTGCAATTTGCAAACATCAATTTAGTTGATGTGGCAAAACGATAGGAGTCATGTTAATTCATTAAAAACAATTTGATACGAGTCATCACTTGCATTATCATATTTTTTTAGTCTCCTAGAGTAAAGTATTCGTTCCTCATCGGATCCTCCTTCTTAATATTGTTTATATTAATAGTTATAATTATTTTAAATTTGATTTTAGTTTAATTTATAAGTCTTAAGTTGAGCTATATTTAACAATTGAACTCAAAACTCCCACATAAAAGAAGAAAATCTCTTATCTATAAGGTACATAGTATAAGTATATCTACCTTAACGCTCGAGGAGATTTTTCAAACTCACGTACAATTGCAAGTAACTCTTCACTTTTATTCGAGTCTTGACCCTCTTTCGCGTGCGCACACACAAAAAGACAACAATTGATTCATAAGACAAAATTTGACTCTATAGAACATTCTCAAAATCTTGGAAAAAAAAATCATATGATTAGATTGATCATACATTTTATTTTGCTTTTTGAAAAAATATTTTGCAAAAGAAAAATAAAATCCTACTTCAAAATATATCTATATCGTTTTGAAGATGTTGGGCCTAAAGTGGCCCATTTGCAGGCCCAAACTAACGGGTACAGTAAGCTTCAGTTCTACACCAAGTTAAACCCTAGCCTGATCCGTAAGAGAACAAGAAAATGGCTTGGCGAAGTGCATCGTTCTCGAGGACTCTCCTCAACAGCGCGCGATCTGCTTCCCTCCGCCCCGCCACCAATGCCTCCGTCGCCCCTCGTCTCCGGCCATCTCAGATCCCCGGCGTCAATCTCCGCCCTTCTCGCCGCCTCCAGTTCACCAATCCAAGGTAAATTGTTACTTTCAAGTTGCACGGGAGCAAGAAACTGAAGCTCGCATTTTCGTTGTCTCACTCCCGAATTCGTGTGATCTTGTTGCTCTATAGGACTCTGGGAGAGCTAGGATGCGTTTCATCTCTGTTGCCGCTGCACAGCGTGGTGGCTAGCTCTCGCCTGACCTCTTACGTCCTAGTCGACGCGCGCGCTTGTTGCGAGCTCTCTCAGGGTACCTTCCGACGCACTTGTCAAGATCGCTAATTTTCTCTTTCCCCGTTATTGGTTCGTCATATTGATTAGTGAGTCACTTTGGATGTTGATCTTGTTATTCAGCTTTGATTCAATGTTCTAACGTCATGATCAATTCACCAATTTTGCGCGGATTCAGTTCTACTGCTTCATTTCTCTTGCTTGCCTTTGTGATTTGTTTTGCCTCTTCGTGGAAATGGAATTGCATTTAGTACGGTGAAGGGATGTTTGATTTGCAGAATTTGAATAATGGAATGGCATTTAGGAATATTATGTATTTACGTAGGATGAGTATATGCTACCTTGTGAATAAAAATGCTACTAGATTATTCCCTTTAATTCCCATTTATTAACTTCCTATTGAAGAGACCCTGAAATTATAAGTTAATTCAATACCGGAAGTGTGTATCATCAGGCTTCATCCTTTCAAGGCTTTTGAATTAGACCTAATTTCTACTGACTTTGAAGCTCTGAATAATCTAAACTTGACTCTAAATTTGTGAGGAGCAGCTATTTTGGTAGGATAAAGCATGCTTTAAAATAAATGTTGCATTTGATTTGATGTAGTTTACATACATATGTGTTACGATCTTAGCGGAATATCCCAAGTTCCTTCTTTTAGTATTCCTCAGCTGTAATAATTTGTATTTGTAACCTACTTAGAGCTAGTGAGCTATTGATGTTTTGTTTCTCTTGTAGTCTTGTGATGATCAAAGTGGCTTTAAATATTCAACGCTATTGCTATGTAATAATAAAGAGTATTTTGCTAGTAGAAGATATCAACGATCGACCAGCATTGTTAATCTGATGGGGTGCTTCTGGAAGATTATGCGTTTTCATGGTCCATATACAATCAAAGATGATGTGATCTATATTTATCTATTATTGTTGCTGTTTATTGCTATCAGTGTCGGATGATTCATCGGTTTCCTGAAATCTAATTGCTTATCTTTTGACGTGGCTTAGGTACTTGAGCTGGCTTGGATGCTAGATATTAGCACTAGAAGTGCTGTTATCAAGGTGTTGAAGAGTATGGTGGCATGTATGTGTTGTGGAATGGCTTAGGTCTTAATTCATTCACATCTTTGTTAAACATCTTGGATTGGTTCCAACAGTGGTCAAATAATCATTTAAGCTCCTTTTGGCTACATGTAGAATTGACATTTATTGTCTGCTTTAACCACATTGATTTAGTGGCAATAGTTTTTTTTCCCCATTGTAGTTGAAACTTCTTTCTTCCTACTTTAACAGTAGTGAGTTTGTTTCTTTTTGCTTCCCTACCCTCATTTATATTTTCATTGATTTCATTGTGCTGCGCTCTTCAAGAAGTTTTAGCTTGTCAATTCATATTTATTTTGCCCTAGAAGAACATGGCACTTATTTGCTATGGCAAGAAGCCAGAATTAGTCAACAAGGCATAACCCTTGAAATGCTATTGAGGATTCTCTGTTAAACTAAAGGCTTTGTGAGAACTGAGAACTGACATTTCAGAAGATTATGCGATTTACCGAGTCAACTATGCAAGTTCATTTCTTGCTTTCTTAAGTCCCCTGAGCTCATGTCACTTGCCATGGATGCTAACTGCTGAGACCCTAAGTGAACTGTAAATTGAAGCTGCTGCGGTCCTGCTCCTGTGCATATTGAACTGGATCATGGTCTACTGCAACCTCTATGAACCGTTCAATTCCATTTTAGGACCATACCTTTGGTTGTATAATTCATTGATCTTGTGCCCATACATGGAACCCTTGGCTGTGGTTCTTCCCTTGCTGTGAAGTTAAGACCACTGACAATTAACCACAAATTCTTCACGTTTCTTGAGAAAAAGTGAAAATAATTTTGGTCAGTGGTGACTGGTGACCGGGGAGGGTGGTCCATGATGTATCATTTGGGTCTGTTTGGGTTGATGACAGACATGGCAACACAGTTGCAGTATGGTCTATTGCAGTGCAGATAAAAAAGTCCCCCCTTGGACAGTTGGACCCATGTTTTGCTTTTCGCCATATCTTTTTGGTGCTTAAAACTGCCTTCTCTTCCTCCTGGCTCCTGGAACCATGAGCAATCATCAAATCTAGCTCCCGCCTTCAGAGGTATGTGTCTTGTGATCAGTGAGACAATTTAATATAAGAAATTTCACTGTTCCTTTTTTTTTTTTTGGTGAAGTCTGTTCCTTTTTATTTAATAGTAATTTTTTTCCTCTTGCAGAATGGGCAAGAGATCCCATTGGGAATCATGTTCTTTAATGCTACTTGAGGTGGAAAAAAGTAATGCCAAAAATGGGTGAAAGCCTGGTTTTTGGGGATCAAGCCCTGACAATCAAGCAGTGGTACATGAGATAAGGTTGTGAGTGTCCCTTGAGAAAACAAACACCCATCACTAGAAGAAAATTGTCTACTTAAAAAGCACTTTATGTTTGGCCCTCTTTTGAAATCCTCCTAGGAAGCAAGTTTTTATACGATGCTCTTTGAGAGTGAGGAGACGAAGATAATGGTTGATGGAGGGCAAGAACTCGGGACTTGGCTGAGCTTGGGCTTCAACGGCGAGGCAGGCTGTCACGCTTTTTCAGGAGATTCCACCGCTGGAGGGAGCAACAATAACAGTAGAATCTTCTCTTGCAAGTTTTGCATGAAGAAGTTCCTAACCTCACAGGCATTGGGAGGCCACCAAAATGCTCATAAGAGAGAGCGTGGGGTGGCCAAAAGGTACCGGCAATCTCAGCGGATCATGGCAGCAGCTGAGATGGGCTTCCCTGTAAACCTCCACGCAATCCGCTCCCTGACCTTACAACCGCACTCAATGGCCCACAATCACAGCAGGGAGAGTCCAATAGTGGCATCTGCCCGGTCCTCTCAGTTGAGCCACGGGCTTGCGATGCCATGGAGTCCTTATCTACTCGCGGACCCAGTGGATTTGGTTTGGCCGGGGAGCTTCAGGATGGAAAGGGAACCAAATCGTCCTTCTTCAGATCTCAATGATCAATTGGATTTGAATCTTAGACTCTAAAAATGTACAAGTATGGGATTGACCACTAATCTGTCTGAATGTAATTTTTTATTTGGAAGTTTGCACCTTCTCTATGATCAATAGATGTTTAATTTGCCAGCTTTTTTTTATATATAATGAAAATGAGAATACTTGAGTTGTAATTGATCACAAACAAGTTCTTCGGGCTGAATTAAGTTGCTCATAAGTCATAGGCTAAAATATTCTCAATTTTGAATTATGATGAGATTCAATTTTTGTTTTATTTTGTGTGTTTATTTATTTATATTTATGTCTGTTTGTGTTAGATGGCTTATCTATATACTGTATTATTTAGTTCGACAGTTGAACAATGTAGGTAGAGTAAGACCAAAACGATATAGCCAAAGTAGCCACTCAACTGGTAATTGTGGTAATAGTAATTGATTAATCTTTTCTTTTATTTTCCTTTTGGAAGTTAGGATTTGATTCATGTAAAGGAGGATTTCAAGGAAGATAATTTGGCACTTAATTAAAATTTAAAAGTGATTTTTTAAGGGGATAACGGTCTTGTGTTTTCCCTCCAGTTATCCAAAATTATACAATATTTTCATTAATTGAAGAATTTACTTTAATTACAAAAAATCAAAATCAAAATAATAATTTCCAAAAATACAAGATTTTGATTTTGATTCACTTTGGGTAGCCGTTGAAGTTAACGTTCACATATGCAGTCTCCCCCACTGACTCACTATATAAACAGATAAACTTAATTACTTACCCTTCTTCATAGTTAACGTTACTATAATCACTCCTCCCATATTTCCTACCCCATCGATTTGTTACAAAAAATTCAACTCCCTTCTCAGCGATCGAAAAGAGTCAAGTGATTGTTTTTCATTCTTTGAGATTTCATTTGGAGAGGTGATTGATGTATATATGTTTACAATTTTGTATATATTGTGATTTCTGGAAGGCCAATGTTAGATATATATTTCGTGTTTTCTGGAATTGGTGTTTAAAGCAATATATTAATCAAATCAAATCCTCCACAGATGGCCAAGGAAGCATCAAGTTGTTCTCAGCCAACAAGACCTGCAAGATTCGCGAAGAACATTGTTCCTCAAATCCTTTATGATGGAACTGTTGTATGTAAATATATCTCCATCAATTGCTCCATTTTATGGCTAAGTGTAATATCAATGCATATTTATGTAACAGGAAATTCCGGCAAATTTGGTCAACATCTATGGAGCCTCCTTATCTAAGTATGCTTTCTTCGAATTGTCAGCAAAAAAAAGGTGTAAAGTAGAGCTGAAACACTGCAATGGTCGAGTTTGGTTGGACAAAGGCTGGCAAGCGTTTCTTCGTAGCCACTCCATTGTATCCGGTTATTCGTTAATTTTCAAATACGAAGGCGGGTCACTCTTCCATGTTTCCGCATTTGATCCAAGTGGTTTGGAGATCCATTATCATGTCGACGTTGACGAAGATAGTGATGATGACGACCATAGCTCTGTGGAAATTTTAGATGAATGGCCTCACAAGACGAGGCATTCGTCGGTGACCAACCTATCCGGTATGCAGCTTTTCCTACTCAACCAAAAGTACTATTACTAATTACTATGTATATATAATCTCTGGTTTTTATATTTTTGTTCCAATGACACAATTCAGATGATGATGACGACGATGGCGAAGTACTTCAAGACAAAGGAATTCGTACTTGTAAAAGAGGACTGGATTTCCAAAGCCAATATATGCATTTTTGCGTCATCATGCAAGCGGCTTATCGCAATTATTTGGTATGCCAAACTTGCATCTTTTGATGAAATTGTGATTGTAAACAATATATTGGAAGGCACACATTGCAAGCTACTTGAATTGTAACTGTAATTGTAATTGGTGCAGGATATCCCAGAGTGTCCGGTGACGGGCTATTTTCATGGAAGGAGTGAGGATGAGAGAACCATACACTTTAGTGGACCGGATGGTAGATGTTGGTCGATGAAGTACTCAATCGGAGCCCCTCCGATGTTCCAAGTTAGGATCGGTTCAGAATGGGGCGACTTCGTGCAAGAATATAAACTGAAAGATGGAGATGAATGCAATTTTGAGCTGATCAATCGCAAGGTTCTGGCATTCAATCTTACCATACTCCGATTTGATAATACAGTCGACGAAAGGGAGGGTGTGGCTAAAACGCCTGCATTTCAAAGGAGAAACGTTTCGGAATCTCCGGCATTTGAAAGAGCTAAATCCATGATAACCATATGGCCATCTTTCACTGCTAAGTTCAAACTCGGTACCAATAAATCTCATTATATTTATATGCTGGTATGTATGGTTTCGATTTACCCTCTCTCTAATTTGCCTTGCCTATATATGTATACACTAAGATGGAGATTGATTCGGGGTTTGGCAGAGTATACCGAAGGCTCATGCTATGAGATACCTTGTTGGTAAGAACGGCGACCAATTGATCATCCGAATGGCTGGGCATATTCACAGAACATGGTCGGTTAAGTGCTATGTTAAGTGCTATGAAGATAAGAATCGCGTATCCGCGAGACTTTCAACAGGCTGGAAGGAGTTTGTTTATGCCAATGAATTGCGAGACGGGGATGCTTGTTTATTTGAGCTGCTTTCTATCGACCCAATTTGCTACCAAGTCACTATAGTTCGCCATGACGAATCCTCCGCCAACTAAACGCAGGAGCTTTGAGACTAAGGATTCAGTTTATATAATAGTGTTGCTTCAGTTGAGACTGATAAATGCTTAGTGTTCATAGGTAAGTAATTAGTTCAGATTGATTGAAAGCTCAGTGAATTCATATGAGCTTCATTTTATGGGACCCTATCTACTTGGACAATAAATTCATTGGCTCAGCAACTGAAATCAATTTCATATCTCCAAATGATCGAGAATCCCTCGCACGTACATTCTAAGATTCTTAGCAATCCGAATGACGAATAGCTAAACCAATCTAAAAGAAAAAATACAAAGGGGAAATCATTAATCAATCTCTTCAACGAGCAAATTAAAGAAGAGGCACTATAGAGAGCATTTGAACCCTCGATTGTTTTTAGAGCTATACTAAGTTTCAAGATCATTCGCAGCTATCTCTCCCGAATAGAGTATGGGCTTGTTTTGTGTCCAATTTCCTTCGACACGTTCGTATAAGTGAGAGTTTGGATTTGAGAGCTACCTGTAGTGGGAGAGGTAGAGACCACTGGCGAAAGTGCATCCAGATGTTTAGTGTCCTGGGTTGTTGTGCGGTGTCTATTTTATCTGTGCTTCTATTCTTCTTTTTTGACTCTTAATTTCCATATTTTTCTATAGGTTATTCTTCTGTTTATTTGTTATGTTATTTTTATTACAAAATCGGTGCTATCCTCTCTACCCCTCTACTCTATGGCTACGATTTTACTCCCGAAAGCTACATGTGACAAAATTGATCGACTCTGCAGGGACTTTGTTTGGGGCGATTCTGATGGCCATAGAAGAATCCATCTTGTGGCTTGGGAGGAGATGTGCAAACCAAAGAAGCATGAAGGGATGGGATTGAGTTCTATGCGGGAGCTGAACATGGCGGTGATCGGCAAACTGGCATGGAGATTTCTTTTAGCTGATGAAGCGCCTTGGGCATCAATTCTTCGGGCCAAATATATCAGGGAGAATCTGAGAACGGTGGCAAACCCGTCGGCGGTCTGGTCGAGTCTCATGAAGGGGATGATCGACGTGATTAGTGAAGGTAGCCGGTGGATCATTGGTAATGGGGAGACGGCGAGATTTTGGATCGATCGATGGTTGGGCGATAAGAGTCTTATTGACTTGGCAACTAGGGAGATCCCGGAGGAGAGGCTTAGAGATAAGGTGCGGAATTATTGGGTCGATGGCAAGGGTTGGGACTGGAATGTTGTCTCAAGCCTCCTTCCGGCGGAGGTCCTTCTCAGCATGGCTGCAATCACGGTCGAGGGGGTTACATGCCAATCGGACTCGTTGAGTTGGGGACTCACCAAGGATGGGGCTTTCTCGATCAGTTCGGCTTATGAGAGTCAATTGGGGTTACAAGAGTTGTGCAATATGGATACCCCAGTTTTCAATTGTATTTGGAAGATAAGGGCGCCTGAAAAAATTAAATGTTTTCTATGGCTTGCTATTAAAGGGAGCATCCTCACAAATGTAGAAAGGCAGCGGAGGCACATGGGTACGGATGCTGGATGCCCTGTTTGTGGCATTGAGGATGAGTCCTTAATCCACCTCCTCCGGGATTGTGATGCAATCAATGGTTTATGGAAATCTCTCATTCTACCGTGTCCAGATTCAGATTTTTTCGATCTCCCGTTTGCTAGCTGGTTCAGGATGAATGTTATGAGCGAAGCTCGGAGCAACAATGGGCTGGAGTGGACTACAATTTTCGCTGAAACCTGCTGGTGGTTTTGGTGATGGAGGAATGATTGCGTCTTCAACAACACCAGCCGTATCACTGACCGCCGACAATTTGTTTTAGAGAGGGCGTCGGAGTATGTTGAGGCGAACACGACGGGTAGAGGGACAGTAGCTGTTAGAAGGAAGGAGAATTTGATGGTGAGTTGGAAGAAGCCGGACCCAGGGAGTGTCAAGCTTAATTCGGATGGAGCGGTCAACAGTGACGGGGTTGCTGCAGCAGGTGGGGTGTTGCGTGACCATGAGGGCAGATGGATTGCGGGATTCACTCGCAACGTTGGGTGTTGTTCGGTGCCGATGGCGGAGCTGTGGGGCTTTGTGGATGGGCTCCAGGTCGCGTGGGATAATGGTTTCAGATCGGTAGTGGTCAAGACTGATTCCTTGGTGGCGTGGAACCTTATTAGAAGCACAATTGCCGATCACCACCCGCTATCTAGCCTGGTTCGCAAGTGTCAAGGCTTTCTCAACAGGAACTGGTCACTCCAGTTTCACCATGTCTTCAGGGAAGCGAACCGTGTCGCCGACTCCCTTGCTTCGTTTGCTTTTGCTTTTCCTTTGGGTGTGCATTTTCTTGACGATCCGCCCGATTGTTGTTTTGATTTGATCGAGGATGACATTAGGGGGAGGGCTACCCCCCGATCCGTTGTTGTGTAGCCCGCTTCTTTGTTTGTTTGATTTATGCTATCGCCCCGGGCTCTCCGGGCTTTCCCACCAAAAAAAAAAAATAAAATAAAGATTGATTGGGTTCCTATAACACCATAGTTTTGGTATTTCTGCTTCAACATGGGCTGATTGTATTATGCACTAGTCCAAGGGTTGTCATACTGGGCTTTTTAGCCCCATATTATCAGTCCATAATAGTATTAATATTTATAAAGCGGAAAATAAATAAATTATTTAAAATTACTAGAACTATAAAGAAGAAGGCGGGGCCGAAGTGGGTGGTGGGCCCCCACCAAGCAACCCTGAAAGATGAGAAACCGTTGAAAACAACTACCATTCAAAATCAGAGAAGAGTGGGCCTTCCGGTGCCCGCCAAACTCCTATTGGAACTTAACCAACTACCTACCGGTCTCTTCTCTTTTTACTCCTATCTCTCCTTCCTCCCCTTTTAACAGTTAACGTCTCTTTCTTTAAACCCGGCCTCTCCCTTTTAAATCTTCAGTTTGTGTTCACCCAACCCAACCCAAATATGAAATACTTAGAGACTCACCTGAACTGGTAGGTGGAGTATGAGTGGACACTGCATTAATTCCATTATTTATTTATTGTTATTCTTTATCGGACCGTTTCCATTTCCAGATAATCATCTTCAAACCAGTGTCTTTGCCATTCATTCATCTGCGCCCCAGCAACTTCAATTGCCATTTCTTCGGTTTCTGTTACCAGTTTAGTCCCTCCTCCCGTTCAATTGTTCGATTCAGAGTTCAGGTAATCTTCCCTCAATTTGCTCTATTTGTACTTGAGAGACTTCAGTATCCCTTTTCCCCTTCGATCACAATCTCTTATAGTGCATTGAAAGAAATTCCCTTTCGAGTTCCATTGATTTCATTTAATTAGCAATAATGCGGCTTCATTCCAATCTATCCCATTGTCAGATTTGCTTTAGAAATTGAAATTGCGTGCTTTCTTGATTCGCGGTAGAGCTTGAAAATGCCAGCTTCTATGTGCAGGTCCATTTTCTTGGTCTCCAGGAAAGGAATTTCAGTGATTTTGACATTTTTGACCTAAAGGCTCTTCCTTTGTTGAAGACGATAGGGTTTGAAAATCTCAGAGAGGTAGAGAGAGATGTGCGTTGACTATCGTTACTCTCTGGCACAACTCAGGCTCCACGCTGTCAACGCACATAATGTTTCATCCAACTGGCCCAATGGGGTAATTAAGCTTCTGTTTATCCAAATTAAGCTTTCGGTTAGTCCCATAAACCCGACTTCATATATAAATCGATCTGATGTGGTTTTCACAGGACGATGATGGCGCCGATTATTGGTGTTTTGCGCTATCCTTTGCAGGCCGGATGGTTGGTTACATTGTACTTCTTGGTAATGTTTAATTTACAAGTCCGAATTGGTTACATAGATTGCGTTTTCGTTACATAATTTCCACTTACTTTACCTGAAATTTGCAAGTGCAGGAGTCATTGTGCTCATAATCTCGCTGATCCTCAAGTGGCTCGGAGAATGCAATGAAAGCGCGATGGAAGAAGCAGCTGAACAAAACGAGACAAGCCCTTTGTTGCCTAACAAGACGGTAACATACTCGTATGGGGCTTGCCACCAAGAACATGATCTTGAGTCTGGTACTAGCAGTAGTAGTAGCAATTCATCCGATGATCAAAGTCAATCGGATAAAAAGATTTGTGTTATTTGCTATGACGAAGAGCGTGACTGCTTCTTCGTTCCTTGCGGCCACTCTGCCACTTGCCAAAGCTGCGCCCTCAGGTAACGATTCAATATTCTATGTGTAACTTGGTGGTTAAACAATGAATCTCTGACTCTTCGAGTATCAAGAGTTTACTTTGTTTGATACTCTTGCAGGATCTTTTACGAGGAGAATAGAATGTGTCCTGTTTGTCGAAGATTCATCGGAAAGCTCAGGAAGCTATCGACGTGATCGAGTGATTGTTAGATAGATTGAAGGCCGCAGTCGGATGCTGTGCAATGAAGTTGAGACTGTCAAGTGTTTATGCACTTAGAAATCGAAATCGAAATCAAATATCAAATATATACGTATAAATAGCAAAGGATTAATTTTGTTTAGAGTTCGGATGTACTTGCAACATTTTTTAGTTGGTGGATAAATGATGAATGGATTCTGGATTATGCGTTAGTTGTTGCTGAAATTCAAATTAATCCTTGGATGAGAATGAGATATCATCGCCTTCAAAATGATATCACCTCCAAATAAAAAAATAATACAATCTTTATAAATTATAAATTCATATACAAAATGTCTTCCAAATATCATAAAGATTTCAGCCTTTTGGTTAAAACATACGTACAATTTTTCGGGTGTCACATTCATTTTTTGGTCGACTTTTGATTTTTTTTTTGTTGATATGAAAATATTTTGTATATAAATTTATATTTTAGCAAGTTTAAATTATTTTGTTTCAAAAATGATATTTTATAAATTCATTTTCCCTTAATTACAAGATTTGTTTAGTTTGTTGGGGCTGGGATGTTAAACCTTACTCGCGGCCCAGTCGCCAAGTTGGCCCAATTCCTTAAAGATGATTTTAATTTGAAGCGCGCCTTGCTGTCAACTCCAGGTATTGACACGCGTCCAACTGCAATTTCACCTTGAATTAGGCGGACACCAGATTCCGCTTCGGCTCTTCCCAGTTGGGGGAAAAATGGCGATCGCCGGCTACTTCTTTCTCACCAGGAGATCCCACTGCCATTGGCCGGTTCTCAATCCAGCACCTTGGCCACAACAGGCGCTCTCTTATCTGCTACTTCGCCGGGACAACGCCGAGTGGCGCCGTTTCAGCACCGCCAATAGCGAGTGGGATTCACCGCCGGAACTCGCCGGCGAAAGCGCGTACGAGATCTTAGGGGTTTCGGAGACAAGCTCCTTCGATGAAGTGAAGGCTTCGTTTCGGAAATTGGCCAAGGAGACTCACCCGGACCTCGCTTCGTCGGAGGATTCCGACACTTCGAATAGATTTGTTCAGATTCTCGCCGCTTATGAGGTATTCTAAATTGTCCACTGTTGTTTAGGTTTTGGATATATGTTTATTGCACTCTGATTGTAAAGGTGGCTGACGATTTAGGCGCTTGAAGACCATTTCTTGGATTCAATTCTATGATTTCTTATTGTGAAAGCCTGTAGATTTTTTAGGTTTTTGATACTGCGTGTAAGCCTGTAAGTTCGGACTAAAATGAAGCTGTATACCATATATTTGGACTGGGAATGGTAAATTAGAACATAGGGATGGATGAACTAAACCAAGATTATTTGGCAGATTTTATCAGATCCGAAGAAAAGAGCCCTATATGACCAGTATTTATTGGCTCAGAGGAACATAGAAATGAATTATCCTAGGCAAGGTTCAAGTTCAAGCTACCATATGTATGCAACATATGTGAACACCACAAAGGAAATGGAGGTTGTTGAGTGGCTGAGATGGTACAGACAAGCTGTCAAAGACATAGTGTCTGAGAAGAAGGTGATTGGGGGATCTGGTTATTTTGATGTGCTGCAGAGGGATTTTTATTCAGCCATTCATTCAGCATATTATGGTCCAGATGTTGAGCCGATAGACCTCCTTCCTGATCGCTTCGAAGCTGAGGAGAGGTCTACTTCTGTCACTCCTGAGGTACTGCACTTGGTTTCTGGGCGTGACTTTTTTGGTGTCGTTCGCATTGCAGATAAGGTTCCTGAGTTGTCTGATGTCAATTATAAAAAGTTGGTTTATGGTGAATCTTCAAGTTTGGATTCCTTTTCACCGTTTGATAATGTAAACGCGAATATCTGTTTTGGAAAAAAGGAGGATGTTCAAATAGGTTTGGAGGATGTGGAATATAACATTTCAGATGCGTACAAGAATTTGGAATTGCACATCTTTGGAAGGTTGGTTGCCACTGCTACCAGAGTCCCACCTGAAAGCTCATCTAGTGGGATACAAATGGAAGATTATGAAGATAAAATATATGTTTTTACTGGTTCATCTGAAGAATCAGTGCGTTCGGGCAAAGGGTTCTGTCAGAATGGTACTTTGAATGGGGCTGTTTCCAAGTCTATATTAGGAACGATAATTGGACTTGGGAATGACACTGAAGAAAGCTCTTGCTTTGTATACGATCAAGGTGGTACAAAAACTCATATGATTCTGAAACACAGGACACTACTGGTTTGTTCTCTTAATTCCGTTCTGCCTGTTTTTCTTGTTCATTTCACTTCATATTGTCTCAGTGTTTTATAAATGGGGATTTTCATTTTTCAGTAATTGATAGTTGCAGAAATTATATGTAAGAATAACCCCAGCAGTGCATATTGCAATAACTGTTACCATCTTAGGAGAAAATGTAGTAGGTGGCTGATTGTAACTCCTGGAAGCATTATGTCATAGAATGGGATTGATACCTCTTGTAGTAGCATAGAACCAAGTTCTAGTGATCTCGCAAATAGTTCCTTTACCTTTTGACTACTGATCCTTCTCTAGAGACTAGAATCCATTAATTTTAGGTTTCTTATCAGGGATTTTTTTCCAAATAAGCAACTGTTTAGATATCCTTGCTCTATCCGTGTTATACTATTGCTAGCTGTATGAAAGTCACTGATTGAGCAATTGATTGGATGCCATAATGTTGGTGTATTTGGGAATATGTTGTGAATTCTGGGTATATGTTATAGGTGAAGCACATGCATTGGTTTCAGTTAAGGGATGAAGTTTCTATATGTGAGTGTAGATGCACAAGAGCTCGTTTGCCACCGAGCAAGTAAGTAATTGTTTTGTTAACGTTCCACTGGGCATTCAAAAAGTTATTCCTAGCCCAGACTATGTTAATAACTTTTTATACATATTTAGCGATTTGTAGCTGTATAGATTATTCTCTATGATATTTGCAGTGTTTCTGGAGTGTGGTTGTGTTATTTTTTGACAGATACTGGCTGTTTGAGCCGCGCTGTAGTATGCATGATATAGGTGGTTGGTATGTGGAAACCTATGGGTTGGATAAGAAAAGACGCAATGTACCAAGCCAAAGATATTGGAATGGTTTTGATGCTGCTCTGCATTCTGAAAAGTGAGTTTATTCTGGCTTCCCATTGTTATTCTTGAGCGTTTTGTTCGAGTCTAATATGTCTGCTACTCTGGGCAAATAATAGATTTTTACCTCGTGGCGTTTCATATACTTATCTTGCCACAATTTGTCTCAACTAAGACTGACAAACATAGAAGCTCTGAATGTTTGCTTGCTGGTTGGGTATCCCTGAATATTCTGAACCAACATAAAGGGAAAAGTTTAAACAAAGAAGAAAAAAGGTTAAAACGGAAGACACCTATTCCTCATTTTTTATGTTCTTGGGGTATTTATTTGTGCTGTTTAATTTTGAGTTTCTGGATTCACACATGTTTATGCACTTTCTAATGTATTTCCCAACTGCAGGAAACTCCACCCGGCAGTGTATCTACTTGCTCTTGCATATAGGACACTTGATATAGAAATTGCGAACAAGAGGAAACAAAGTATGAAGAATGTTATAAGGGGAAACCTATTAAGAATCTTTAGTTGGTGCAAAAAACTTGTGTAAGAGTGACGTCTTACAAGTGTTGTCTTGGTAATCTCCTTATCACTCATCTCTCATGGTCTATAATTGTTAGGTGTTATAAATAGTTGGCTGCCCACTTCGTTTTCCAGGATATGTTTGGCTTGTTTATCACAATGATTGTACGATTTGTACTTTTAATCACCTGAACTATCTAGCCAAATACAGACTTGAACATTTAATAGTGAACAAATCTTCCTGTGCTACAGGGTATTTGGAAGACAAGCAACAGGCTGCTGTACATACGGAACCCCAACAGAACTGATACGCTTTCCTTTCCTTGAGCCGTGTCAGAATTATCCACAGCAGCTGGTCTCTGTCTTGATTCTTGTGGAGTCAGCCAGGTAACAGAGAACAGTGACTTCTTGGCAGCTTCAGGAGGTGTGACAAATTCAAGCTTCATTAGCTCCATTGCAGACTGATGATCGACTCACAGTGCTCCCCTGGGGTTTTCCTGGCCTTTCTCGGCCAACGCCTTTGTAAAGTGGGGAAGCCTGGATTCGCCTTCCCAAACAGCCCGAGTCACCATCTGGCTCGTCTACATTGCGAGAAGAGCGACACTAATTCGCCTGTCTCTGGAAACGACATCAAGTGTGTGTCATCAACCATAGCCTGGGGCAATCTACTATCTGTGAGGAGTACCACGTCTGCATTTGGTGTCATCCCTTTCCAACCCTGTATTTCCCACCTTGTACAAGTACAATCACCATCTGATACCACTAATTGTATTTTTCCCGAGAGGCCTTGCCCACCACAAAATCAATCAACGTAGCTGCAATGCCTGCAAACGATTGATCAAGCATGTAAATAAACATGATCTGTTGCATCAACTTATGAATGTATCCAACCCTAACAGGAGCATCTGGATAGGGGACGAAAACTAATTTGGAACGTTGGACAACTTCTCGATGAATCACGATGGAAGATAATTTATAATGCAACATTGAACATTTGAACCTAATCTAATTTTTTTTTTGAGAAACCAACCCCAAAGGGGAATGGTGGGTAAATTCATAGAAAGAAATATAAAGCCACAAAGGCTAGTATAATCGTGCTAAAACAAACGAGAAGTGTAAAGTATCCCTAGAGGCACGCAGACCCTTCGGCAATACTTAGCCAAATCATGTATTCCAGACAACTCGCAGGCTGTACATCAATACTAAACTAAAACAAAGGACCAAAGCATAGTATCAAATCTAAAGTGTCTCAACAATAGACAAAGGAAATATATCATGCAGAAGACGGAACGTATGTGTCAATACGAAACGTCCTAGTACATCAGGTGGAATCATATTGCCATCAAAAACTATGGCATTTCGAGCAAGCCAAATATAGTATACCGAGGAAGAGAGCACCATTCTCTGGGCAATAGCAAGGGGACCCCGTCCCTTGGAAATTCTCCGAAACCACTGTAGGCACCTAGGCAGCGAGGAGACCACAAAGGGAATCCTAAATAGTCGCTGAGCAATGTTCCATACCTCCTTGGCATAAGGACAATGGAAAAACATATGATCATGGGTCTCAAGCTCAGCACCACAGAGTCAACATGAATGATCCAAATCAAGATAATAAAGTCTATCAAATTACTAAGCAAACAAGAGGGAGACTGTCGTGACGGTCATTAATACTTTTAAGGGATGCTCGTGGGAGATTGAGATGATCTACTCAGGCTTGCTTGTTCTTTTCGATTCGATCACCTTCGCCCACACCTTTTGAGAAGGCAACCAAGTTGTGGATCATGTTGCACGGTTGGCTTCTGACTATCTAGATTGGAGGTCCCCTAAGGTCGACGATCTCATTTGGTGGTGCTATAACCGTAATTAACTCTACTTAAATTATCGTCTTGTATCCAAAAAAAAAAAAAAAAATTTGGGCTGGGCCCTAACAATTCTGGAACTGCCCAGGTAGTCTCTGAGTGTGGGCTGGGTCTTCATCCACCCAAATTTTATACTGTTTGGTCCAAAAGCCCTAAAAGCAAAACCTCTAGTTATTCAAGCCACCCGCCGACCGTTCTCAAATTTGTTCCAAAATCATCGTCGTCCATGGCCGACGGCAAGGTTTTCTCCAGGTGAGTTCCGAATTTCCCTGAACCATCTAGCATCCGCGCTTGGCCTCCAACTGTTTGTTCATCTTTCTCCCTGTTTCCGTTTATCATCAGGCAGCAGTGTTCGATTTCCGCCGCGGATTCACCAGCTCCGTCGAAGAAGAAGATGAAGAGAAAACGTAATCCCCACCAAGATGAACCTACTAGGCCTCTCAAATCAGCTACTCGTGGAGGAGTTTGCTCCATTGAGGTGGGAGAGGAAGCCGGGGAAGCAATTGGTGTTCAATGGCAGAATCTGGACTTGAGTTTAAAAATTGAAAGCAAAGAACTAAGTGCTCTAAAGTTAGTATGAATATAAACTCTCTCTACTGGCATTTCTTTTTGACGAAGATTCCCTATTGGTTTAAAAAGCTCTCTATAATTTCAGCTGTACCCTTGTAGCCTTGATGTGTTTCTGGTGTTTTAGTTGTATATTAGAATTCTTATTTAGATTACTGAAAAACCTTCAACTTTACCTTCGGCCAAGAGATTAAGAAAACGAGAATTTAGGCATTGGCAAGGGTAAAAAAAAAAGTATGAGGAGTCTTTGTTCAAGTTTCCTGTTCAACTGAAATATTTCTTCATTTTTTTGCAGGAAGGTTGAATTAGTTCACAATTATTTGAATTCAGTAGCAGTTGAAGAAAAATATGATGTGGATCAAGCCCGACAAGTGGGGGATGTTTCACTTTCAAGTTTAATAGTTCGACTCAGTAGTTGGATCCAGTCTTTGTTGATTTCATCAGAAGACAAAATCAGGGCTAAAGACAAAATATTACAGTCTGAAGGATCAACACTCTGTTTGGATTGTAGATGCTGGGAAATTCTTAGATATTGCTTGCAAGAGTCTTCAAAACTTAGATTTTCGCTAACTTTATCAGGAAATCTCCTGAGAGTCATCAGTTTTGCTGCCAGAAATGCAGTTCATTTCCTTAATGGTGTGTCCTTACATCAGAAAGATTGTTTGGAAAGTGAAGGGTTTAAATTGTATGGACCTCTTTATGACTGCATAAGATCTATATTCTCTCTCCATAATGGTGCTCTGAAGGGAAATATGGATTCATGGATGGCTGCTGTTGGTTCAGTGCTTGAGCTTGTCACCAAACTTTTTACAGAAAACACAGAGAGTTCTGAAGCAGGAGCCTTTTTTATTGATTTATCATGTTCTATTCTTGAACCGTTCTCCAAATTTTTAATGGTCCATAGATGGCGCAAGAATGGATTCCGTGATTTTGTGGATAGTCTTCTCGTACCACTTTTCCATCTGTTAGGTTTATTGCATCATCATCAGTCTAAAAGCAACACTACTCAAAATTTGACCAATTTGATTGAAGAAATTATTTCCTGTGGTTTGTTTCATCCATCTCACATGGATGAATTCTTGAACTTACAAGGATTAGGGAAGTACAGTTCGTCATCTGGGGAAGAAGTGAGGGAGCTGAAAACTGAGATAAGAAGTTATCACAGACATCTATTTGAGAAACTGTTGGATATTGTTTCTCAGAAGAAAGAGTGGGCATTAGGTGGCACTGGAGAACTATTTCGGCTGTTTGTTAAACAAGTGAAGAACCAGAAAAGGGAGTTGCTCAAAGTAGAAGGTTTAAGGAGCATGGAGGGTAAATCTACTAATCGCACGTCACTTGAACCTTCTCTGCAAAGTGCCCTGGAAAATAATAATAATTTGAACTCTTCTTTGCGGAAGTCAGCTTTTGATTTTCTTGTGCAAATTGTGGATCCACTGTTGCGCGAGATGAAACTCTACGTTCAGTCTGATGGTGGAGTGGACACTTCACCTCTGATTGGTCAGAGCATACTCAGATCAATAAATAAGATGTTATCGACTATAATTTCTGAAAAGATGTATGTAAGAACAGAAGATATATCTGAAGGTGCTTGCATTAATTTCTTTAAGGTGATCTATGGTTTGGTATTATCATGTTCAGTCAAAGTTATAGGACTTTTGCTTTCTTCATGTGATTCTAATGGGTCGGAGCAGACGGAGATCTCGGCATTAGTTGCTGAAGAGCTTGTTGCTGCAGTTGGTTACCTCTTGGAAATTGAACACAAGGTTATTGGAGAAGGGTTGGATGATTTATGGCTCATGATTCTAGCTTTCATGGCAGCAGGGCAGTATCTGAACAAGAAGTCAGAAGTTTCTCCATTGATCTCGAGGACAGTTGAGTTAAGTTCCCAACTTGTTAATCTATTCAAGGAGCTTCGTGAGGTCAGTAGTAACCTTTATGAACACCATACACTCATCACTTTTTGTGCAAGGTTTTAGATAGTTTCTTATTACTCCCTCCGTTTCACAATACACGTTCTTTTATTTTTCGGCACGCTTTTTAAGGAGCGAAAAACTCTATACAATATTATTTTTTAATTATTTTTTTACATAATTTGATACTTATTAGTAATAAGTTTCAAATTATATAAAAAAATTAATTAAAAAAATAATATTTTATAGAGTTTCTCGCTCCTTAAAAAGCGTGTCGAAAAGTTAAAGGACATGTATTGTGAAATGGAGGGAGTATTTAATTATTGTTCTTCTTGTTGCTGTATCATTCTCATTCAAGTTCAAGTATGATGTCTTGAAAAGGTTCCAAGTATGATGTCTTGATCTCATGAGTTGTCACATTACTTTCATATTTTGAGTGCATTTAATCCTTGACTACCACTTTCTTGCTTTCTCGTTATGTTTTAATGGTGTTCTCTGATTAGTGTGAGGTTATTATCTGCAATCATTGACATCCATATACATAATGAACAACTTAAATCCTTCAACAAATGATTGTAAGCGCTCCCTTTTAAACATACTTAATAAATATCATAAAAAAAAGTTGCTCTTTGATCCTCTTAATATTGTGTGAATAGTCTGTTGGATATTAACCTGTTTGTTTTGATGTATTAATGCATTAAATATCTTGCTCAACTGGACTTCAATTTAATCCTTCTGTAGCTAGTTGTCTTATCTGCCTTTTTGTTGAAATACTATGCTGAGCCGGACTTAAGACAGGCTTCTTAAGTTGGTTGAAATGTAGCCATGTAGGTTATGAGCTACTTTTTGGAATTGGATTTTGCAACTTTGTGGAACAGTGCAGTTTGCATGATAGAGCTGTTAATTTAAATTTAAAAGATGTTAATCCTTGGAAAAAGATTAGATAGGGTTATATTCCATTTTTTTCTTGGACAAGGCAAGTCTGGGAAAATAAATTTAGTCTAGAAAATTGCAACTTTACTTGCTGGTGGTTCAGTTTAGACCAATCATTAGTAGGTGCTGTTTTTGAGAAATAATTGATGGTTATTCTTTTTAAAAGATGCACTCAATAATAGCTTGAGTAGCTAGCATTAATAGGCTGTTATCTAACAAAGCCAATTTTATCCAAGCTAGGTTATTTGTATATTGTGGATGTCTTTAGCAGTAAAAAATCATGTAACTTTCCAAGTGGTGTAGGCTTTAATGTAATAATTTATGACAAGGCCTTGCAGGGATTATTTATGATCATAATTTCTTGATTTGTGATTTCTAAGTTTCTATTGTCATACTTAAATTTTGTAGGCAAGCCATGCTGTTTTTGGATTGTGTAGAGGGTTGAGATGTCTATCATCCTCCGAAAGCAAGGCCGATAAATTATTTTCAGCAATTATGTCTGTGTCTTTAGATCATGATGAAGTGATTTCAAAGTCAGCAGAACTGTTGATGCGTTCACAAAAGTTTAGAGTGACTATCCATGAAGCATTAAAAAGTATACCTGAAGGGCAAGCAAGTGATTGCTTTCATACATTAATAATAGATGTATCAGAGTCTATGGACTGGAAAAAGGCTGGATTTTCAACACAAGCTGAAACCGAGCCCCGGAAAGGGAACTCTTACAGGTTCAGTGTGCACACTGAACTTTTGGGCAAGGTTTTCTCAGAAATATATAGCCTAGTCCTTGATTCCATTCCCCTCACTGCTGGGAATAGTAGCAATATTGGAGATGATCTAAATAGGCTTATCACTGTTGTGCAGCCTATCATGAGCAGTTTTGTTGCATCACCACAATATAGAACTTGTGGCATTGTTATACCTTCGATGGGATTGACCTTAAAGGCTAACATGCTCGATGCATGTCCCTGGATCCTAATGTTCTTCTTTCGTTTATATGTGTCTTGCAGAAGCTTATTCCAACAGGCAATTAGCCTTATGCCTCCACGATCATCTTCAAAAATGTCTTCTGTTATGGGGGATGGCTTCACTAAATACTCAGGTACAGATTGGATAAAGAGTGACGATTTCAGAAACGAAGGATATTTCTCGTGGATATCCCAGTCTTCCAGTCCTCTTCCTGCTTTAATTGAGTCTGTTGGACAGAATCTTGATCACACAAGTTCAGCAGATTATTCTCCTCTGCTTTATATTTTGCATCTCATGGCTGTCCAAAGGATTGTTGATCTGAATAGGCAAATAAATTTTGTTCAGTACCTTTTGCAAGAAAATAGTAGTCTCTCTCTAGGAAAAAGGATGGATCATGTTTTAGCACGTTCCAAAAAGAAAGACAAAAAATGGAAAATGATTATGTCAGAATTGGAGGAAGAAGCATCAAGCCTCAATGCCTTTATAATGAAGTCACTTTCCTTTGTGGATTGGGAGGAACTAGGTATTGCTAGGAGTGGTGAGGATCCTCAAAATGGGTCCTCCTTTCAACCCTCCATCTATTCCTGGGACATGGGTGTTTGTTCACTAGATAAGAAAACATTACCAACAGCAGTTTGGTGGACTATATGTCAAAATGTTGGTGTCTGGTGCACCCATGCGACTGAGAAGGAGTTGGAGTTGTTCCTGTCAATTTTAATCCGTAGTGTTCTTCGTTATGGATGCCCTTCGCAAGAGACTGTGAACAGCACCAATGTGAAAAAAGTCACCGTGCAGCAGATTTCGTTAGACCTCCTTCAAGATGCTAGTTTCTACGAGCTGAACGTAAGTTGAAACCATGCCTTCCCTGACATTCATTTGCATACTGTGCTGCATTTAGCTAATAAATTTCTTTCAGTTTACAGCAAGGTCTTGTTTATGTATGTTCCTCAAAGTTTTGCTCTTTCAGATGCTACTTTCTCCATCCCCTCTTCGATGGTTAAGTTCTGACTTATCTGGGCATGGTCTCATTTTATCTACAACGAATAAATACAGTATAAGTTTCTGAGAACTCTTCTAAAACATGACAAATAATCTGAACATTTTATGGAACAAGTGCAAGTTTATGGTTTGATATTTATAGGACTCTGCAAATTTTTTTTTTCCTCCAATACTGTGCTTCTGAAATGACTGAATTGTTTCATCAACAGCAGATACTTCACTGAAGAGTTCTTTGTCAACCCCCCCCCCCCTCCCCACACAAAAAAAAAAAATCCTTGATCTAATGTATTTTGTCCGAAAGTCTCTTTCACGGTGCTTGAAATGATAGTCTTATCTGTATTCTGTCCTAGTTCGCGCGCAGGTATTTGGCACCAAACATTTTTCGTGCTCTTCTGAAGTTCAATTCATTTCCTGAGTGGGTGGAGGTGTTAAGTACACTTGAAATCTCATACATTGACGAAGAAAAAGGAACAGTCTCTTTCTCAGACAATGACACAATTGAAGAATTCTTCAAAGGTGGAGGATTGTTTCCTTCGACAACTTTCCAGTTCACAGTTTTTCAGAATGTGCTTAATCTTTTGATTCACATGCCGAAACGATCATTAAGCACTGATTCTTTCCTGCTTTGCACGAGGTTTCTGGTCAATCTTGAAAGGTATTCTATTACATTCTATTACTTCTGTGTCAATATGTGCATATGTTGGTCTATCCTTATTTTTGGTAATTGATCTCCTGTATTATTGTAATAATCATAAAAAAGTTGTTTTATATTTCATGTACATCCAAGGACGACTACTACCAAGGTCAATGATCACTCTTACACAAATACCCCTGTTCTGTTGTTTTAGGAATGGTTGCAAGTTATTGTATTCTCATTTTATGACACTTGTTCTGGTTTTTTTCCCTACTATTCCTCATTTACTTCTCAATTCAAACATGGCCCAATTGGGACCATGTTTTATCTGTGGCAGGTTTTGTACTAGAATGTCTTTATTCTTCTTTTTAAAGGTAAAATCTTAGTTGGAAAATACTAACTTTTAAAGTTTCTTATCAAGTCCTTCCATTTATCTAGTGGTTCAAAAAACAGTAGAGAATAACAATGAAAATGTAACAGGAATGGTTCATATCCATGGCAGTTTGCACGATGAGTGGTCAAATTATTTCATGTCTTGTCTCTTCCCGTGTTTCATTGATAATAATTATTAATTGCTCATTTTGGTCTTCTTTCATCATTTCCACCACTTTGCCTCTCATCTTATTTTTTCTATCATGCATTTACTGTTAACTTGATGAGAATTTTTTACTGTTTATGGTTTCAGTGTTGTAGTCAGGAGCTTCATGGGCACCCATGTAAGTTTACAATCGCATGGTCAGTGTGAGCTTCTCAGATTATTGGTGTCCTGCCGTAGGGCCTTGAAATGCTTGATTATTGCTTTCAGTGAGGAGAAAAATAAAGCAAGTGAATCCTTTGGTATCCCGCTTTTTGGTGAGAGTTTGTCCCGTGTATTATGGTTACCAAAATCTGCAGCTATGATAGTTGAGAGAGTGAACAATTATACTGACAACGGCGATGTCCATACCAACAGTATGATTTTCTCATTGATGGATCACACTGCAGGTTTGTTCATGACATTAACGAAGTACTGGTATAATTGTTCTGTTCAACTTCATAATTCTGGTAATGGCTGTAAGGGGAGTGCATCAATCAGCAACTCCCCTGAAGGCTGCAATGCATGCAGAATTATAAACATGATGGCTGAGTTACTTAGGGATCTGTTGAATGATACTGTTAAAGGTGAAAGTACGAAAGCTAATGTTAGATTGATTAATCTAAATAAGATGTCAGCCCTGTTGTCCTGCAGTCAGGGTTTCTTGCGGGGTCTGGTTACCGCCATGAATAACATAGATGCTGCAAACTGCATGTTATTTGTGGAAGGTGGTGAAATGGAAAGCGTTTCCAAAATAAATCAATTTATAGAAACAACCTCAGATTTTATGGACTATATCTTGAAAAAGTTTCTGATTGATGATGGTCAGATGATTGAGAGCATATGTGACGCTGAAGGCTTTAGGGTGGAGTCGTCAGAGACGGGACAAGTGATACTCACTCTACCTGAGTTTGATTCGGTCAGTGAAGGAGGTATATGCAAGAGTTTGCTACAAGGCTTTTTAGGCAGCCAAAATCTTGACTACTTGTTTTCTTTAAGAGAATTATTCATTGCTTATTCAGCTATTCTAAGGCTGCGTATTCGAAGAAAATGTTCTCCCTTGTCATCAAGTTTGATGAAATTTTTACTTGGTATTTTGCAAGAAACATTGCTGAGTTTCGCAAACATGGATCAGGTGCCAAAAGGGTTTTGGCTTGTGTTAGATGGTGCTCTTCGGTTCATGGAAGAATTAGGGCACCAATATGCATCGAGTTATTTGACTATTACTAGCAATGATTTTGTCAAACTGGTAAGTTTGCACTTTAAGGCTATTGGAAAATGCATTTCCTTTCAGCAGAAAACATCAAAATTAGCTTCTCATCAGATGGAGTCAAGTACAAATGCATTAACCTCTCAATTGGAAGGGTTCGGATTTTCTAGTTCCGATGCAGTCTATTCTGTGGAGGAACTCAAGTCTAGGTTGAGGATGTCTTTCAAGATATTGATAAAGAATTCATCAGAGTGTCATCTAGAATCTGCTATGCAAGATCTAGAAATAGCATTAGTTGGTGGACAGGAAGGGTGCACTATGATCTATGAAATAAGTATAGGGAAAGATGGAGGAACAGTTTCTCCTACCACTGCTGCCGGCATTGACTGTTTGGATTTGATGCTGGAGTGTGTTGAAGGTATCACCTCAAGCCTGGTGAAATTGATAATTTCTTCTTAATTTTATGAAATGATCTTTCATTCAACATCTTTTTGCCAGACATGATCCTCTAAATTATCACAAGAAAAATGTCATTTTCCTTTATAGTACTGTAATAGATAGTATTGTGACACTCTATGCACTTGACAGGAAACTATTTTATTAGCTGATGACTTGCTTTTGGGGTTTCAGGTCGACGGTCGGTGAAAGAGAAGTTACAAAGTTTAACTGCTTCTCTATTCAACATTGTTATACATCTTCAAGGTCCTTCTATGTTCTACAGAAATCTCATCCATAGTGAAGAAGATATTAATCCTGATCCAGGGTCTGTCGTTCTGATGTGTGTTGAGGTGTTGACCAGAGTTTCGAGAAAAGACACTTTGTTTCAAATTGGTGTAGGACATCAGTCTAAAAACATGCAGAAAGTTGATGTAGGGCAGTTTTTACGGTTACCAGCTGCTTTATTCCACGACTTTTGTTATCTTAAAGTTCCAAACCTGTCTCATGCACTGAACACTGTGTTGTCTCCCGCTAGAAATGCTACTGTTGATCATTTGGTGGACCGTCAATTCTCTGTGGATCTATATGCCGCATGTTGTCGATTGTTATGTACTGCCGTTAAACATCGCCATAGGTATGCTCTATTTATTTTATTACAGTAGGTTCCTTCTCTGAAGCATCTTGCATCATATATTTGATTAATCCAATGTCCGTGGAATTGGCATGCCAGGTGCTTATTTTTGGCATCTTATAGCATAGATGTACCATAATTCTTGGAGACTAGTGTTTCTTTGTTCTTGTAACGTGGAAATAAGTTTTTTGTTGGCTGATGTCCTTTTTTGTCAGCGTTTTTCCCTGTTTCCTTTTTCTGCATGTTCTTTGCTTCACTGTTCTCCAGGCACACACTGTTGCACATCTTCTGCTTTTTGACTTCAGAACTATAGTTTATCTCTGTTGGAGTTCAGTGAGATAGGGTTATCCTGGAAGTTGCTACTTTTTTCATCTTCATAGGGCATACGCATGACTATATGCTATCTCATTAATATATCTTTTGCTGTCCCCATGTATGATTGGAATGAACTCTACCATGACTGTTCGGTACGGTAATATCAAGAGAGGATTTAAAAACTGTCGGGGAAACAATAATAAACATGCAGATTTACTAATAACCCTTCTTTTTTTTTTTTTTTTGATTTTAAAGGTAAATATATTAAAATGGGAAGAAAATATTTACAAGCTGAGTTTGGACCATAGGCCTAATTAGTAGATTCCTAAGTTAGCCCTGTAGTGAGTAAGGCTCACATCCTAAAGTGACAATATGGGTGTTTAGGACTAAGTCCTTGTGTGGATCCTATCTCTTCAAGCCACGGCCATCAGAAGTCGGACACACACCTCGAGTGTAGCATAATATACCTTCCCCTTCGGCTATGCCATCAAGGAGGCTATATCACATTACACTGAGCACCCCATTTCCATGTTCTACATGCCTTGATATAGTCCAATAGCCCGAAAGCAAAAAACAGTCTTACACTCTTTTCATATTAGGCAACAAGATACAAAAGGTTGCCTAGACATGTAAATCACGAGTCTATGATGCTGCTGCATTGCATCTAAAACGCAGGTTTCCTTCAAAAACTTGTGCCTGCATTGCCTTCATGCTCTTGTTGGGTTATGCCATTGAAATCTTCCTTTATCAGACCCTCTTGAAGGGTGATGGCTGAGTTGAAAAGAAGGGAGTGTGTGTAGCTCAGCGCTTTGTACACATGAAGCTTTATGAGGTGCACAATCTCATCCGGCCTCTTAGTAATGTTCTCAAAAATCTGCTCGTTCCTTGTTTTCCAAATGTGGTAAACCGTTGCTCCGAGTCCTATTCTTTTTGCCTTTGATATCCAGCTCCTTCCTTTTGCCTCCTTTTTCATCCACTTAAGTGCTCCTTGTAAGGTATTCATCTCCCTCCAAATGCCTAGCCATGATTTAACATGTGACCAAATTTGTGAAGAGAAATTACAAGCAAAAAAAATATGTTCATGAGTTTCAGGAGCTTGATTACAGAGTTTGCAAGTAAGGTCAACTTCCCTTGTTTTGATTTTGTCTTTCGTGGCCAGCCTCCTTCTTGCAGCCAGCCATAAGATGAAGGCATGTTTAGGGATGATGTTAGAGTCCCATACCACCGAGACCCATGGAGGTTTAGGCATATTTCTTCTGAAATGGTCATAACCCTTCTTGTATTGGAGGGGAAGTGGACAAAGATAATGCAAATGATCTTCTTTCGCCTTAACCAAAAGATAATGCAAATGATCTTCCTTCGCCATAACCAGAAGGTTCAAAACTATACAAGGAACACAATTTCACCCTAAAAAGTTCTGTTCTACTGCCTGCGTTCTTAATCTCCCTCCCCTCAATTGTTCTTCTTCTTTTTAATCTTGTTAGAATAAGATAAGAATAATTTTTTTTTTTTATCAATTGCATGATCTGTGTGCAAATAGATGCTGGGATATATCAGTTGCTGGTTAGCAGCATGGTATTGAGTTTAAGGATTTGGTCAATGCCTGGATGGCTCAGGGTTGGGATTTGATGATTCTGTTGACATTTTGTTGGGCTGTAAGTTAGAAGAAGGGAAACGTAATCATGATGATGCTGACACAGTAAGGCAAATTTCGGGTGGGGGGGGGGGGGGGGGGGGATGGGGTCAGACCTGTCAATTGGGTCAGGTAGGTTGGCTATAGCCATAGGGCTCTTTGGTTGCTGATAGTTTTGAGTAATTGATTGAGAAGGCTAGATTCTAGGGTCAGCTACATTCGGATGGGATTGGTGAGGGTCATAGAAACATTACCATGCCTGTCAATTGGGTCAGGTAGGTTGGCTATAGCCATAGGGCTCTTTGGTTGCTGATAGTTTTGAGTAATTGATTGAGAAGGCTAGATTCTAGGGTCAGCTACATTCGGATGGGATTGGTGAGGGTCATAGAAACATTACCATGCTTGTGACCATGGAACAATTGACATTTTGGAGGCTTGTGGAACTCCTGTTTAATTTGGTATATTTGACCTTGAACTATTTTTTTTTCTTTCACTTATATGCCTAAATGCCTGAGTTTTGTTCTTTGAGTAGTCTTATCGGAACAAAAAATCATGAATGATCTCATCTGTTTCATTTAGTATTTGTCCCCTGTTGCCTTAATGTTTGTTTTATGGACTCAGGGAATAGGTATTCCCGTATTATTTATTTATTAAGTTTACTTACTGATTATTATCTTCAGTGAGTGTGTGAAGAAAATTGGTTTACTCCAATATTCAGTTGACGGCCTTCTTAACTGTCTGGAAATGGCGGGAACAGATTCAGCGGACAGAAATGGTTACTTTACTTGGACTCTTGAAGAGGGAGTCAAATGTGCTTGTTATCTTCAAAGAGTTTATGAGGAGGTTTGTGGTTCTTGTTTTCTTTTTTCCAGCTGCTGTTTGTACTTGTTTATTCTGTTTATTTTTCCACAAACTAGCTTGTGTTTATTGCAATATGTGTATTATTATTGCATACAACATACCTAAAATTTTTCGTCTCATTCAACTAAACAGCTTCACTAGTTTGATACTGTCTCAAGAATCTGCAGTGCCATTTTACTCACACCCCAAAAGCGGACACCAAAAACCATCAAGATATACATATAGCGTAGTCATAAAATTGTTGTTACAAAGTCGGGTTGATATAACCTCTCTGATTGACGAAATTTCCTGATTGATTGTTGAATTTGGTTTATGGATCTGTTTTATATGCTATTTGTTGCATTGAAAAGGAACTTTCTGTTTTGTGTTCATATTTGGCTAGCTTGTTTGGTAGTGTTTTTTCTTTCTTTCTGCTCTTCTCTTTCCAGAACTAGACCCTCCATTATTGATTTCAGCAGCGTCTATACTAGTGTTTACTCATTGATTGAACTTATGTACACTGTATGCAGATTGGGCAACAGAGACTACTTAAAGAGCACTGTTTAAATTTTTTATCAAGCTACATTTCAATTTACTCTGGATTTGGCCCTTTGAGAAAGTGCCTCCAAAGGTACATGATTCACAATCTTACAATCTCATATCAATTTTTCTGCTCCAATTGTTGGCTGTAGCACCATGCCCAATTTGTCAATCATTTGCTTACACTTGATATACAGGGAAATAGATGAAGCCATGAGGCCAGGAGTTTACGCATTAATCGATGCTTGTTCAGAACAAAATCTCCAATGTCTCCATACAGAATTTGGAGGTGAGCAACTTTTCATATATACGATCTCTAAATCCTACCCTTAATCCATGATCCTATAATACATGACAAATTCAGGCGTAGCTTACTCTATGAAATCGTCCATTATTTGCAGAGGGTCCTTGCAGACGCATTCTAGCTAGTTTGAGACATGACCACAAATTAAACTTCCAGTACCATGGAAAAGTGTGACAACCAGAATGAGATTGATCCTGTGGACATATTGATTGTTCTACAGCAAAACCTCTACCATCCCATATATTTACCGGATAATGTAACGACATTAGCAAAGAGCTATGCAAGGGGATAACTGGTAGCTGCCTGGCCTGTAAAAAGAAGTCATTTTTGAAATGGTCACTTGAAAGCATGCACTGCATATCATCAGCAAAGAGCCCGCCGGCCTAGTGTGACAGCTCCATGGCCTGAGATTCGGCAAATGGATTGTTTCGTTTACTAGTTTTTGGGAATACGTGACTTATCTCCTCACAAGCTCACATTTTTGTTTATGATTGTATTATCATTTTTGTGATTGAATGGTCGAGGGAAATATGAAATATGTAATATCAAATTTTGGTAATTTAGGAGGTAACATTTCAAGTTTGTGGTTGCAGTTGTCAGTTCGGCACTCAACTCACGGCTAATAGCTTCATATATGCAGTGGAATATTGAAATGTGTAACATTCCTTTCTAAAAATCTACATTGGATGTGCTGACACTGAAATGAAGGGCACTTGACAACAATTACTTTGACCTCCCAAAAACACATATGGAAATTGGAGGTAAACAAAATTGCTTGATTGTTCACATTATCTAATCTCTGTGTGCTAAATTGCCCTATGAGCAAATCTTTTGACACTACCCAGCTGGTGTTGCATCCCTTTTCTTGAATTATACATTTATGCTCTACATTACACCAATAAAACTAACATTACAAAACTTTGTAACAGAGATAGCCATGGACCCTATGAAGATTTTGTTACTTGTATTAACTAATATAAACCGGTCACCGTCTCATGCTGGTCGAAGGAGTCGATCTCATTTCGTCTGCATTAGTCGACACTGGGCTCTCCGAAGTATCTGAGCTGCTATTCTCTCCATCTCGTTCCTTGCTCGACCATAGCTTCGAGAACAGCCTCTTCGACATCATATGTCCCTTCGCTTTCCCAGCAGCTGCTTTCTCAGCATTGTTTCTGTCGCTGCTGCTCGTGCCTTCACTCCCTCCTATCCCGAGGTTAGCCAGTTTGCCTTTCAAGGCTTTGATCTCCTCGGTGGTGGGCACTCCATCCCAATCCTCCTCAGTGTTCGTTGTAGCTGACCTCGAGCTTGTGTTGGACCCGCCAGGGGGTAAACCCCTGATTTGGCCCGGTAGTTCGGGGGTCTCGCTGCCTTTGCTAGCAGTCCTTGAAGCCCTGGCTTGCTCGAAGAAGAGCACTTGTACGACTACACGCAGAGGGAGCCGTTCATTCTGTATTACGTGCGTGCAGGCCTCTGTTGATAACTTCTTGCAGTCCATTAACTTGCATATTCTCTTTCGTTCGCTCTTACTAATGTTCGGATGCTCCTACAGGGAAAAAGGCGAGTTTTCGTATTGTCAAGTATGTTTGGTTAGTTAGAAATGCTGATAACCTAAACGATGCTTGTGATACAAATGATGTAAATAAAGCTTACCTTGAGGTACATGTCAATAGCGCGATAAAGCCCATCATGAGACGGTCTAGGGAAGCCAGAGATGAGTTCCGCGATACTCATGAAACTCGACAACTGCAAATTAGGATCCCTTGAGATCTCAGCAAGGTAGCAATCAACCAGCTTTGCGACCATTCCTTTAGAAACGTCTGATGTGCTCTTTGAGTTTTGTGTTTCCTGGAACTCATCCTCAGCAAGAATTGAATCTGGTTCGTTCAGCTCCTGCGTAATAAACTCTTTAACCAATTCATATATGACATCGACATCATAGATTGTCTCTTCCCCAGAAGATGACACACGAATCAATAAATCAGCAACTGAAGCATCCTCCAATTGCCTAGCGATTCTTCCCTTCAGCTGTTTTCTTACTGTCTCGCCGCACCCCAAAACGATTGCTGCTCTTAGCAACCTAAGCAGGAATCCACACGACACGCTTCCATTCTCCCCAGGTAGTAGTCCTACAATGGTCTCAACCAACAATCGGTTTATCATAGGATCCCCACCTTGAACAGCACCTTTACCGAATCCAGGCAGCTGCCTCAACGCATATGCCTTCAGAGCCTCGCAAATGACATCACCAGAAACCTTAGTTTTTGACTGGATGTTCGATATAACCTGCTTGTACAAGTCAATATCAAGGTCGCACAAGTCTTCAACCCACCAGTCCTTAGGGACTAACTGCTGTTTTATGACCCCATTCCATTGCTGGTTCTGTCCATTTTCAGAAGTCAGCTTTCTTCTGTTGTACGTGTACGACCACTCAACTTTGCAGGTGTCAATGGCAGCCTTGGAAGCAACTGCATCAAGGCAGCGGCTGACCAGTTTGAGCTCCTCAGACCATTGGAGAAGTGACTTCGTAGTCTGAAGAACTATGATGGAGTCTTTCCAGCCCTTGAAGATGCTAGAATTGAGGAATACATCAATCTTGTAGACCAGATTTCCCTTGTCAATGGTTTCGTACATCTCCAGATACTCAGCTGCACAACGCACAGCCACTACATTGTACGCATTCAGTGTGACTGTCATGCCATAGCAGAACTTTGCGCATATCTCAAAGGCAGCGGCTCCTCCGGGTATATCCTGGATGTATATTTCATCCTGGCTCTCCTCATTCGCGGTGGCAATGAGTTTTTGCAAGCTAGCACTCTTCGAAAGCAACGGAAACTGCAAATTTATTGGTTCAAATACCAATCTTTAAGCACTAATGTACAGAAAAAAAACTTCAAAATTTTCACATCATTTTCAACCCATATTTTGTAGATATCAGTGATCAACCAAGATCTTGGTTGACACTAAATTGATCATAGTTCACTGATTTTATAAGTAGCATGAGAATATATTAGATAAGATAGGTATCATGCATCAATGCTAATTCTTAAAGAGTGAAAACTTCCACACCTTGTGTAGATAGAATTTGACATCTGCAACATTCACAGTGATATCAGTGGACAATTCAGTAGCAACATACCTGCAGATGAAAATGTAAATCGAAATTCAACAAACATATACCATATCTAGACTGATATAATCAATCCAAAGAAGCCACCAGAAAATTGGAAAATTGAATGAGATTCCCAACACTGACAAATAGTTTAAATCACAGCCTGAATGTGTCAAGCAACTCTATCAATCAACTGCTGTAACTTATTGAGGAATTCATCAGATCAGAGAAAAGAATGTAGAGGAATAAATATCATATGAAACTATATCTTGAATCACAAGCATCTATCAAAGGTTGAAATTCTCCAATTAAGTTACCCTATAGAATTCAGTACACATTCAGCAAGATCCTGGTAGAATATATATACTACAGACCCAACTGATCCTCGGCAAATAGGTAATGCCAATAAGGAGATTGATCAGATCAGATCAGATCGAAACAGGTCGGTGCAGATCTCATCTGGTTTAGAGATGGCTAACAGTTGAATCTTAGAAACCAAACTCAGAATTGGAAACCAAACAAACTTCAAAGACAGGCGCTAGGTAGTTGAAAGACTAGATCAAAATGGTACAACAGAACTCACCTGATATTATCCCCTTCAGTCTGGAAGACATCAGGCTTGGATCCAAGCTTCATAAACTTCATCTTGGCCGCACAAGTGATGATTCAAAGAGCATAAAACACCTCAAATCTTAAAACCAACTTATGAATCCTGAATTCAAAGGGGAAAAATAACAATCCAGAGCTGACTTTATGATCTCTCAAGGGCTATACTCCAACTAATTTCTCAGTTATCTTGAATGGGAAAGAGACCCATCCCTATAAAAGTGCCCAAAATATAAATAAAAGATTCTCAGAAATCTAAAACCAAATCCCACACTGAAGCCCACTTGATCCCAATCTGACACCACTGTCCCTTTGTTTCCCAGCTCTTTTTATTTACCTGATTTTCAGCAGCTCACATGTTCAGGCCAAAAATAAAGGGAAAAAAACTCTTCTTTATTCAAAGCCACAAAACCCTAGATTTAATTGCTCTTCCATTCCAGGCTTGCTGATAAGTTGAAACCCAATTGATGTAAACCTGCAACAAGAAAAACAAGAGCACACCTTTAAAATGGGTAGACAACAGGCATATTCTCTGTTGACGTAAAAGGCTTGATTTTTTTCCTGTGTTTGGAAAATCCGAAGCATTGGAATTGGAATCAAAATCCTAATAATGACACTAAAACCAATCAATCGTTGGGTGGTTCCTTTAAGCGCTTATTCAATGGTCAAGATTCAAGAGCACCCTACAAAACTACCTCATAATTCAACCCTCAGAAGTCGGAAGAAACAAATCTAACATGATTTTAGCTTTAAACAAAAAAATGGGCACGATTGAAATAAGAAAGGTTTACCTTTAGCTAAACAAAAACCCATTTCTGACAATCTTGCTAGTACACCCCAACGATGTCAATCCCAAAAGCTTGTTCTTCCACTGACGTTCCACGGAATAAATTCATAAACATACGGGAGTACTTCGTTATTAAGCTTTCAAAATGGATGGTCTGGAGGCGATGATCTGATGCCCACTGCTTCTTCAGTATTCACTTCTCTCTCTGTGGCTCTTTTACTTTTTATTTTGGCGAATTTGTATTTTTTTGCTATTCTTCCTTTTAGTTCGTGTGGAATGAGGAGTGGATGGCTTTTTGCAGGTTTGGCACGCCAATCTGAAAATGTCAACTTCAATGCCTTCTCTTTGAAATGCAAATCTTTGTACATTTGTACGCACCAATCTTAGATTGAGATCAGAATATGACAATAACGACCCTTGTATGTTTATTACTGTATCATATTATTTGCCCTCATTTTATTTCGCGGACCCTATATACACCGCAAATACTTCGTCGGATCCAACGTTGTAGCAACGTCAAAATTAACGTCGCCACAACGTCCAATCCGACGTTGTTAATGGTGATATATTTGGCCAACGGAAAAGGAATCCGACGTTGTAGGCTGGAACCCATCGGGTTCCGTCGGACTTAGCAACGCCCATTTGGACGTTGTAACAATGTATGACCCGAAAAAATCTGAACATCATAAAATTAAGACAAATTTTGGACTTTTTCGAAAGGGGTAGTCCACGAAAAAATCTCAAAATCATAAAAAATGAAAATCCAAAATCTTTTTGCACTAGGCAAGGTGTGATGCTATTCAGGCTATACGTGCACAAAACGCCAACCCGGGATGTCCAAATAGCCCCGGAATTACAGTAATGTGCCTTACAACAGGAGTTACGGACACACGCTCGGTATTTTTTGGATAACGAGAGTTGCACTAGTCCGATCGGGGCATTTCAGCAATCTTTAGAAAACTAACTTCAAGAGCTACGACTTTACTAAGGAAATTTTCTGAGAAATCCTACTCGAAAATGGCCAAAAAAATCATTTTTCCTAGGTCTGAAATCTGGACAAATTTTGGACTTTTTCGAAAGGGGGTAGTCAATGAAAAAATCTCAAAATAATAAAAAATGAAAATCCAAAATCCTTATGCACTTGGCAAGTTGTGATACTATTCAGGTTATACGTGCACAAAACGCCCACCCGAGATGTCGAAATAGCCCCGGAATTACATTAATGTGCCTTACAGCAGGAGTTACGGACACACGCACGATATTTTTGGCATAACGAAAGTTGCGTTGGTCCGATCGGGGTATTTGAGCACTCTTTAGAAAGCTAACTTCAAGAGCTACGACTTTACTGAGGATTTTTAGAAATCCTCCTCGAAAATAGCCAAAAAAGTCATTTTTCCTAGGTCAGAAATCTCGACAAATTTTGGTCTTTTTCGAAAGGGGGTAGTCAACGAAAAAATCTCAAAATCAAAAAAAATGAGAATCCAAAATCCTTTTACACTAGGCAAGGTGTGACGCTATTTAGGCTATACGTGCACAAAACGCCTACCCGGGATGTCCAAATAGCCCCGGAATTATAGTAATGTGCCTTACAACAGAAGTTACGGACACACGCTCGGTATTTTTGGCATAACGAGAGTTGCGTGGGTCCGATCGGGGCATTTGAGCACTCTTTAGAAAGCTAACTTCAAGAGCTACGACTTTACTGAGTATGTTTTCAGAGAATTCCTACTCGAAAATGGCCAAAAAAATCATTTTTCCTATGTATGAAATCTGGACAAATTTTGGACTTTTTCAAAAGGGGGTAGTCCACAAAAAAATCTCAAAATCATAAAAAATGAAAATCCAAAATCTTTTTGCACTAGGGAAGGTGTGATGCTATTCAGGCTATACGTTCTCAAAATGCCCACCCGGGATGTACAAATAGCCCCGAAATTACAGTAATGTGCCTTACAACAGGAGTTACAGACACACGCCCGGTATTTTTGGCATAATGGGAGTTGTATTGGTCAGATCGGGGCATTTCAGCACTCTTTAGAAAGCTAACTTCAAGAGCTACGACTTTACTATAATGTTTTCTGAGAAATCCTCATCGAAAATGGCCAAAAAATTCATTTTTCCTAGGTCTGAAATCTGGACAAATTTTGGACTTTTTCGGAAGGGGGTAGTCCACGAAAAAATCTTAAAATCATAAAAAATGAAAAATCCAAAATCCTTTTGCACTAGGCAAGGTGTGATGCTATTCAGGCTATACGTGCACAAAACACCCACCCGGGATGTCGAAATAGCCCCGGAATTACAGTAATGTGCCTTACAACAGGAGGTACGGACACACGCTCGGTATTTTTGGCATAACGAGAGTTGCGCAGGTCCGATCAGGGCATTTGAGACTCTTTAGAAAGCTAACTTCAAGAGCTACGACTTTACTGATGATGATTTCTGAGAAACCCTCCTCAAAAATGGCTAAAAAAATCATTTTTCCTAGGTCTAAAATCAAGACAAATTTTGGACTTTTTCGAAAGGGGTTAGTCCACGGAAAAATCTCAAAATCATAAAAAATGAAAATCCAAAATTCTTTTGCACTAGGCAAGGTGTGATGCTATTTAGGCTATACGTGCACAAAATGCCAACTCGGGATGTCCAAATAGCCCCGGAATTACAGTAATGTGTCTTACAACAGGAGTTACGGACACACGCTCGATATTTTTGGCATAACGAGAGTTGCACTAGTCCGATCAGGGCATTTGAGCACTCTTTAGAAAGCTAACTTCAAGAGCTACGACTTTACTGAGGAAATTTCTGAGAAATCCTCCTCGAAAATTGCCAAAAAAATTATTTTTCCTAGGTCTGAAATCTGGACAAATTTTGGACTTTTTCGAAAGGGGGTAGTCAATGAAAAAATCTCAAAATCATAAAAAATGAAAATCCAAAATCCTTATGCACATGGAAAGTTGTGATACTATTCAGGTTATACGTGCACAAAACGCCCACCCGAGATGTCGAAATAGCCCCGGAATTACATTAATGTGCCTTACAATAGGAGTTACGGACACACGCTCGGTATTTTTGGCATAACGAGAGTTGCGTTTGTTCGATCGAGACATTTGAGGACTCTTTAGAAAGATAACTTGAAGAGCTACGACTTTACTAAGGATATTTTCTGGGAAATCCTCCTCGAAAATGGCCAATAAAATCATTTTTCCTAGGTCTGAAATCTAGACAAATTTTGGATTTTTTCCAAAGGGGGTAGTCCACGAAAAAATCTCAAAATCATAAAAATGAAAATCCAAAATCCTTTGCACTAGGGAAGGTGTGATGCTATTCAGGCTATACGTGTACGAAACGCCTACCCGGGATGTCCAAATAGCCCCGGAATTACAGTAATGTGCCTTACAATAGAAGTTACGGACACACGCTCGGTATTTTTGGCATAACGAGAGTTGCGCAGGTCCGATCGGGGCATTTGAGCACTCTTTAGAAAGCTAACTTCAAGAGCTACGACTTTACTGAGTATGTTTTCAGAGAAATCCTACTCGAAAATGGCCAAAAAAATCATTTTTCCTAGGTCTAAAATCTGGACAAATTTTGGACTTTTTCGAAAGGGGGTAGTCCACGAAAAAATCTCAAAATCATAAAAAATGAAAATCCAAAATCTTTTTGCACTAGGGAAGGTGTGATGCTATTCAGGCTATACGTTCTCAAAATGCCCACCCGGGATGTACAAATAGCCCCGAAATTACAGTAATGTGCCTTACAACAGGAATTACAGACACACGCTCGGTATTTTTGGCATAATGAGAGTTGTGTTGGTCCGATCGGAGCATTTCAGCACTCTTTAGAAAGCCAACTTCAAGAGCTACGACTTTATTGAGAATGTTTTCTGAGAAATCCTCCTCGAAAATGGCCAAAAAATTCATTTTTCCTAGGTCTGAAATTTGGTCAAATTTTGGACTTTTTCGTAACGGGGTAGTCCACGAAAAAATCTTAAAATCATAAAAAATCCAAAATCCAAAATCCTTTTGCACTAGGCAAGGTGTGATGCTATTCAGGCTATACGTGCACAAAACACCAACCCGGGATGTCGAAATAGCCCCGGAATTACAGTAATGTGCCTTACGGCAGGAGTTACGAACACACGCTCGGTATTTTTGGCATAACGAGAGTTGCACTAGTCTGATCGGGGCATTTGATCACACTTTAGAAAGCTAACTTCAAGAGCTACGACTTTACTCCGGATGTTTTTTGAGAAATACTCCTCGAAAATGGCCAAAAAAATTATTTTACCTAGGTCTTAAATCCGGAAAAATTTTGGACTTTTTCGAAAGGGGGTAGTCCACGAAAAAATCTCAAAATCATAAAAAATGAAAATCCAAAATCTTTTTGCACTAGGGAAGGTGTGATGCTATTCAGGCTATACGTTCTCAAAATGCCCACCCGGGATGTACAAATTGCCCCGAAATTACAGTAATGTGCCTTACAACAGGAATTACAGACACACGCTCGGTATTTTTGGCATAATGAGAGTTGTGTTGGTCCGATCGGAGCATTTCAGCACTCTTTAGAAAGCCAACTTCAAGAGCTACGACTTTATTGAGAATGTTTTCTGAGAAATCCTCCTCGAAAATGGCCAAAAAATTCATTTTTCCTAGGTCTGAAATTTGGTCAAATTTTGGACTTTTTCGTAACGGGGTAGTCCACGAAAAAATCTTAAAATCATAAAAAATCCAAAATCCAAAATCCTTTTGCACTAGGCAAGGTGTGATGCTATTCAGGCTATACGTGCACAAAACACCAACCCGGGATGTCGAAATAGCCCCGGAATTACAGTAATGTGCCTTACGGCAGGAGTTACGAACACACGCTCGGTATTTTTGGCATAACGAGAGTTGCACTAGTCTGATCGGGGCATTTGATCACACTTTAGAAAGCTAACTTCAAGAGCTACGACTTTACTCCGGATGTTTTCTGAGAAATACTCCTCGAAAATGGCCAAAAAAATTATTTTACCTAGGTCTTAAATCCGGAAAAATTTTGGACTTTTTCGAAAGGGGGTAGTCCACGAAAAAATCTCAAAATCATAAAAAACGAAAATCCAAAATCCTTTTGCACTAGTCAAGGTGTGATGCTATTCAGGCTATACGTACACAAAACGCCCACCCGGGATGACCAAATAGCCCCGGAATTGCAGTAATGTGCCTTAAAACAGGAGTTACGGACACACGCTCGGTATTTTTGGCCTAACGAGAGTTGCGTTGGACCGATCGGGGCATTTGATCACTCTTTAGAAAGCTAAGTTCAAGAGCTACGACTTTACTGAGGATGTTTTCTGAGAAATCTTTCTCGAAAATGGCCAAAAAATAATTTTTCCTAGGTCTGAAATCTGGACAAATTTTGGACTTTTTCGAAAGGGGATAGTCCACGAAAAAATCTCAAAATCATAAAAAATAAAAATAAAAAATCCTTTTGCACTAGGCAAGGTGTGATGCTATTTTGGTTATACGTGCACAAAACGCCAACACGGGAAGTCCAAATAGCCACGGAATTACAGTAATGTGCCTTATAACAGGAGGTACGGACACACGCTCTGTATTTTTGGCATAACGAGAGTTGCGCAGGTCCGATCAGGGCATTTGAGACTCTTTAGAAAGCTAACTTCAAGAGCTACGACTTTGCTGATGATGTTTTCTGAGAAATCCTGCTCGAAAATGGCTAAAAAAATCATTTTTCCTAGGTCTAAAATCAAGACAAATTTTGGACTTTTTCGAAAGGGGGTAGTCCACGAAAAAATCTCAAAATCATAAAAAATGAGAATCCAAAATCCTTTTACACTAGGCAAGGTGTAATGCTATTTAGTCTATACGTGCACAAAACGCCTATCCGGGATGTCCAAATAGCCCCGGAATTACAGTAATGTGCCTTACAACAGAAGTTATGGACACACGCTCGATATTTTTGGCATAACGAGAGTTGCGCAGGTCCGATCGGGGCATTTGAGCACTCTTTAGAAAGCTAACTTCAAGAGCTACGACTTTACCGAGTATGTTTTCAGAGAAATCCTACTCGACAATTGCCAAAAAATTCATTTTTCCTAGGTCTGAAATCTGGACAAATTTTGGACTTTTTCGAAAGGGGGTAGTCCACGAAAAAATCACAAAATCATAAAAAATGAAAATCCAAAATCCTTTTGCACTAGGAAAGGTGTGATGCTATTCAGGCTATACGTGCACAAAACACCCACCCGGGATGTCGAAATAGCCCCGGAATTACAGTAATGTGCCTTACGGCAGGAGTTACAAACACACGCTCGGTATTTTTGGCATAACGATAGTTGCACTAGTCCGATCGGGAAATTTGAACACTCTTTAAAAAGCTAACTTCAAGTGCTACGACTTTACTGCGGAGGTTTTCTGAGAAATCTTCCTCGAAAATGGCAAAAAAATTATTTTACCTAGGTCCTAAATCCAGACAAATTTTGGACTTTTTCGACAGGGGGTAGTCCACGAAAAAATCTCAAAATCATAAAAAACGAAAATCCAAAATCCTTTTGCACTAAGCAAGGTGTGATGCTATTCACAAAGCGCCCACCCGGGATGTCCAAATAGCTCCGGAATTACAATAATGTGCCTTACAACACGAGTTACGGACACACGCTCGGTATTTTTGGCATAACGAGAGTTGCGTTGGACCGATCGGGGCATTTGAGCACTCTTTAGAAAGCTAAGTTCAAGAGCTACGACTTTACTGAGGATCTTTTCTGAGAAATCTTTCTCGATAATGGAAAAAAAAAATTTCCTAGGTCTGAAATTTGGACAAATTTTGGATTTTTTCGAAATGGGGTAGTCCACGATAAAATCTCAAAATCATAAAAAATGAAAATAAAAAATCCTTTTCCACTAGGCAAGGTGTGATGCTATTTTGGCAATACGTGCAGAAAACGCCAACCCGAGATGTCCAAATAGCCCCGGAATTACAGTAATGTGCCTTACAACAGGAGTTACGGACACACACTCGGTATTTTTGGCATAACGAGAGTTGCGCAGGTCCGATCAGGGAATTTGAGCACTCTTTAGAAAGCTAACTTCAAGAGCTACGACTTTACTGCGGATGTTTTCTGAGAAATCCTCCTCGAAAATGGCTAAAAAAATCATTTTTCCTAGGTCTAAAATCTTGACAAATTTAGGACTTTTTCGAAAGGGGGTAGTCCACGAAAAAATCTCAAAATCATAAAAAATGAAAATCCAAAATCCTTTTGCACTAGGCAAGGTGTGATGCTATTCAGGCTATACGTGCACAAAATGCCCACCCGGGATGTCCAAATAGCCTCGGAATTACAGTAATGTGCCTTACAGCAGGAGTTACGGACACACGCTCGGTATTTTTGGCATAACGAGAGTTGCACTGGTCCGATCGGGGCATTTTAGCACTCTTTAGAAAGCTAACTTCAAGAGCTACGACTTTAATGAGGCTGTTTTCTGCGAAATCCTCCTCGAAAATGGCCAAGAAAATTCATTTTTCCTTGGTCTGAAATCGAGACAAATTTTGGACTTTTTCGAAAGGGGGTAGTCCATAAAAAAAATCTCAAAATCATAAAAAATGAAAATCCAAAATCCTTATGCACTTGGCAAGTTGTGATGCTATTCAGGTTATACGTGCACAAAACGCACACCCGGGATGTCGAAATAGCCCCGGAATTACAGTAATGTGCCTTACAGCAGGAGTTACGGACACACACACGGTATTTTTGGCATAACGAGGAGAGTTGCGTTAGTCCGATCGGGGCATTTGAGCACTCTTTAGAAAGCTAACTTTAAGAGCTACGACTTTACTGAGGATGTTTTCTTAGAAATCCTCCTCAAAAATAGCCAAAAAAATCATTTTTCCTAGGTCAGAAATCTGGACAAATTTTGAAATTTTTCGAAAGGGGGTAGTCCACGAAAAAATGACAAAATCATAAAAAATGAAAATCCAAAATCCTTTTGCACGAAGAAAGGTGTGATGCTATTCAGGCTATACGTGCACAAAACACCCACCCGAGATGTCGAAATAGCCCCGAAATTACAGTAATGTACCTTACGGTAGGAGTTACGGACACATGCTCGGTATTTTTGGCATAACGAGAGTTGCACTAGTCCGACTGGGGCATTTGAACACTCTTTAGAAAGCTAACTTCAAGAGCTATGACTTTACTGCGGATGTTTTCGGAGAAATCCACCTCGAAAATGGCCAAAAAAATAATTATACCTAGGTCTTAAATCCGGACAAATTTTGGACTTTTTCGAAAGGGGGTAGTCCACGAAAAAATATCAAAATCATAAAAAACGAAAATCCAAAATCCTTTTGCACTAGGTAAGGTGTGATGCTATTCAGGCTATACGTGCACAAAACGCTCACCCGGGATGTCCAAATGGCCCCGGAATTACAGTAATGTGCCTTACAACAGGAGTTACGGACACACGCTCGGTATTTTTGGCATAACGAGAGTTGCGTTGGACCGATCGGGGCATTTGAGCACTCTTTAGAAAGCTAAGTTCAAGAGATACGACTTTACTGACGATGTTTTCTGAGAAATCTTTCTCGAAAATGGCCAAAAAAATAATTTTTCCTAGGTCTGAAATCTGGACAAATTTTGGACTTTTTCGAAAGGGGGTAGTCCACGAAAAATCCTCAAAATCGTAACAAATGAAAATCAAAAATCCTTTTGCACTAGGCAAGGTGTGATGCTATTTTGGCTATACGTGCACAAAACGCCAACCCGGGATGTCCAAATAGCCCCGGAATTACAGTAATGTGCCTTACAATAGGAGTTACGGACACACGCTCGGTATTTTTGGCATAACGAGAGTTGCGCAGTTCCGATCAGGGAATTTGAGCTCTCTTTAGAAAACTAACTTTAAGAGCTACGACTTTACTGCGGATGTTTTCTGAGAAATCCTCCTCGAAAATGGCCAAAAAAATTATTTTTCCTAAGTCTGAAATCTGGACAAATTTTGGACTTTTTCGAAAGGGGGTACTCCATGAAAAAATCTCAAAATCATAAAAAATGAAAATCCAAAATCCTTTTGCACTTTGGAAGGTGTGACGCTATTTAGGCTATACGTGCACAAAACGCCCACCCGTAATGTCGAAATAGCCCCGGAATTACAGTAATGTGACATACAACAGGAGTTACGGACACACGCTCGGTATTTTTGTCATAAGGAGAGTTGCGTTTGTCCGATTGGGGCATTTGGGCACTCTTTAGAAAGCTAACTTCAAGAGATACGACTTTACCGAGTATGTTTTCAGAGAAATCCTACTCGAAAATGGCCAAAAAAATCATTTTTCCTAGGTCTGAAATCTGGACAAATTTTGGACTTTTTCGAAAGAGGGTAGTCCACGAAAAAATCACAAAATCATAAAAAATAAAAATCCAAAATCCTTTTACACTAGGTAAGGTGTGATGATATTTAGGCTATACGTGCACAAAACGCCTACCCGGGATGTCCAAATAGCCCTGGAATTACAGTAATGTGCCTTACAATATGAGTTACGGACACACGCTCGGTATTTTTGGCATAACGAAAGTTTGGCAGGTTCGATCAGGGCATTTGAGAACTGTTTAGAAAGCTAACTTCAAGAGTTATGACTTTACAGAGGATGTTTTCTTAGAAATTCTCCTCGAAAATGGCCAAAAAAATCATTTTTTCTAGGTCTGAAATCTGGATAAATTTTGGACTTTTTCGAAAGGGGTAGTCCACGAAAAATTATCAAAATCATAAAAAACGAAAATCCAAAATCCTTTTGCACTAGGCAAGGTGTGATTCTATTCAGGCTATACGTGCACAAAACGCCCACCCGAAATGTCGAAATAGCCTCGGAATTACAGTAATGTGCCTTACAACAGGAGTTACGGACACACGCTCGGTATTTTGGGCATAACGAGAGTTGCGTTGGACCGATCGGGGCATTTGAGCACTCTTTAGAAAGCTAAATTCAAGAGCTACGACTTTACTGAGGATGTTTTCTGAGAAATCCTTCTAAAAAATGGTAAAAAAAAATCATTTTCCTAGGTCTGAAATCTGGACGCACGCTCAGTATTTTTGGCATAACGAGAGTTGCGCAGGTCCGATCGGGGCAAGCACTTTGGGCCACAAAAGACAGCAAGGAAGGTACTTGATGCAGGGTTCTTTTGGCCACATATTTCGTGATTCATATGCTTTTTGCAAATATTGTGATCGCTGTCAGAGAGTTGGGAATCTATCTAAGAGGAATGAGATGCCACAAACTCGCATGATATTTTGTGAGATTTTTGATGTTTCGGGCATTGACTTCATGGGATCATTCCCTAACTCGTTTGAAAACTTGTATATTTTGCTTGCAGTGGACTACGTCTCCAAGTGGGTGGAGGCGAAGGCCACCAGGACTTATGATTCAAAAGTTGTTGCAGGTTTACTCAAAGAGCTATTCTCTAGATTTGGAGTGCCGAAAGCATTAATAAGTGATAAGGGAACCCATTTCTGCAATAAGACGGTAAGTGCCCTATTAAAGAAATATCATGTACCTTAAATCAACAAATGCATTATACTTTATAATATATCTAACGAATTTTAATGTTTTCTGACCTACGGACTTCCAATTTTCGATGTTTTGAGATTTGGAGAGTTTTTTTTTAAAAAAAAAATAAGCGACTGTCTATAATCACAACAAAAAAATGTGTTACCTTGTTCACAATCACATGCTTGAAGGAAGATTCACAGACTTTTGCAATTTGAAGTAAGACCAAATTAGGATACATTCGCAAATGGAAACAGAAAAAACGTGGAAAATGGTTACAAAATATAATCTGGGAGGAAAATAACACTCCCCGGCCTTGCTATACCTAATAAAATCTCAAGTTAAACCAAAAGATTTTATGAGTCTCAAACCCTGAAATCTAACCCCCAAGTTTGAAGTGGGAAAAATGTATGAAGGAAATTTGCCCAGTGTCTCTTAGCTGCTAGATGATTCTGAGCTACATACAATACAATACAATACAATGCATTGTCAGTTTTAACTCTGTCATTCAACAAGAAGCCCGTGTAAAATGCAGTCTACAATTGAGTGATCGATACAGGTAACTGCACCCGGTTTCGTGGCTCACACGGGTATTTTCTTCAAGAGAACCGCGACTGGCATGCCCATGAATCCGATGAAGATGCTCAGCAGCCACTGAGTAGGATTGAGAGGAGTCGTGCTGGCAAACGTACCCAGGTACTCGATAATGATGATCTGGAAGAAGATTGTGCAACCGATCACACTCACAAAGACGTAGTTGTCCAGTATACCCTTGAACACGTTTATCTCTTCCATATCCCGGGAGTTGATCTCATTGAAGATCTGCGGATCAATACGAAAAAAGGATCATTTCTTAATCCAATGCAATGTAGATGTCGAAAAGTGTGTTCTAAGTAACGTTAGCGAGTTACCTGGCAGAAAACGAATGAGTTGAAGATGAGGGTGTTGAGGATCAGATCAGAATCAGAGCCTTCAAGGCCAAGGAGTGCTTTACCCTTTGTTTGCAGAAGCCAGATTACTATCAATTGGTAAAACGAATGCCCCAAGATGTTCCTCCACATGACATTGCTGATAAAATTTCCAGATCTTCCGACGGGGTTCCTCTTCATAAGGTCATCGGTAGGTGGCTCGGTTGCGAGAGCAAGAGCCCCGAGGGTGTCCATGATCATGTTCACCCACAACAGTTGAACAGCAGTAAGAGGAGCACTCCCTGAAAACATGATATATATAATACAAGTTGAAAATCACAGGTTTTGTCTGTCATAATCATAGTGGATTTGAGAATGCCGAATTTCCTTACCCGTCAAACAAGCTGATAAGAAATTTACGATCAGAGCAACCACATTTACAGTAAGCTGAAACTGCACAAACTTTTGGATGTTTATGTAAACTGAACGGCCCCATTTAGCAACAGTCACTATTGTGGAGAAGTTGTCATCTAGAATAATGACATCAGCACTCTCTTTGGCTACCTGAAACCGAGAAGATCAACTAAGCAAGACGATCATGGAGATCACAAACAAGTGCATAAAGAAAATTGCATACACACATACATACCTCTGTCCCAGCAATGCCCATTGCAAGTCCGATATCAGCTTCGTGAAGCGCTGGAGCATCATTTGTTCCATCTCCAGTTACGGCCACAACCTCGTTAAATGTGGTCCGAAGGTGCTTTACTAGTGTATGCTTGTCCAATGGGGACGAACGCGCCATCACCTATTGAGCAAAAGATCAAGTGTTACTGAATGAAAGATTCGTCATTCAGCCGAAGCAATTAAAAGACTAGATAAACACCTGAAGTTTCGGAATGATTTCATTCAATTCCGCCATGCTTTTCTCCCGGAAATCTGGCCCTTCAATTGCTATACCGTCATCAGTAAGAATCCCACACTCTCTTGCAATAGCCTTGGCGGTATTGATGTTGTCTCCGGTGACCATCCTGACAACTATCCCAGCTGCACGACAGGTCGCAACCGATTCCCTCACACCAGGACGAACCGGATCCTTGATGCCAACAATGCCTATACAAGTGTACCCGGAAGAAGGAATAGGATCATCCGGAGAGAACCCGCTGTCGAGCTCCATATAGGCAAGGCACAGGGTGCGGAGAGCTTCATTAGCGAAATCTTGAATCGTAGCATTGAGCTGTCTAGTCAATGCCTCGTCAAGTGGAACAACGTCACCGTTCGCATTGATCACCTTATCACAGGCAGCCAAGATGATTTCCGAAGCACCCTTGCAATGAGCCCTTAGGACTCTATTCGGGAGCTCAACGACAGCTCCCATCCGCTTCTTGGTAGAGTTGAATGGCTCGACTTTGACGAGCTTAACCGCCTGTTTTTCTGCATTGGGGTCGCCACCGAGTGACAACCCAAATTCCAGGATCGCGGTGTCAGTTGGTGTTCCCAGTATCTCACGCTTTCCTTTGTCGTTCTCAACAACTTCCCCTCCAGTGTTGTTGAATATCGACTGCAGGAGAAGTTTCAAAGCAGATTGCGGTATTCCAGAATCGAGATTGGCGTCCCCAATAGACCTATTCACTTCCTTGGCATTCATACAAATGCAGGACTTTACCACAGTCATACGATTTGTCGTTAAAGTCCCAGTCTTGTCGCTGCAAATAGTAGTAGATGAACCCATCGTCTCACAAGCTGCTAGGTGGCGAACGAGCGCCTTGTCGTTCATCATCTTCTTCATGGCAAAGGCAAGGCTCAGGGTGACAGCTAAAGGAAGTCCCTCAGGCACAGCCACGACAACAATCGTGACAGCCACAGCAAAGTACTCCAACATAACAAGCGCTTCCTCTCCCGACCATGACAGCAAACTACTCTCTCGCCATTTGCTCGCCAAAAGGCCGTTTGCTAGCACTGCAAAAGTGACTACTGCAAAGAAAAGACCAATCTTCCCAATGATTGTTGCCACTCCATTCAGCTTAACTTGTAACGGTGTTTCATCATCTCCGCCTTCACTAAGAGTCGCCATCAACTTACCCCATTGAGTCCTCATTCCAACAGTGGTAACAAGCATCTTACATGACCCATCTTGGACCTTGGTGCCGGATAAAAGAAACGGGTTTTCAGCACTTACCATTACAGGTTCGCTTTCTCCTGTGAGACTCGATTCATCAATCAGAACAGAAAATCCTGAAACAAACAAACCGTCTGCAGGGACCTGATCTCCAATGGATAGATGCACAATGTCGCCAGGGAGCAGCTCGTATATAGACATCTTCTGCCTATATCCGCCTCTCGTCACCTGAATGGAAATCTTCTTCTTTTCCTTGTCTAAGTCCTTGAACTGCAAGGACTGGCGGTAGTCGCTTGTTGCAGTTACAAGTACAACCAGCAAGATACTCGCGGCAATCCCAAGTCCATCATGCGCACCGTTTGGCCATCCTTCCATAGCAATGCCGACAATGAGGGAAACAAACGCACACACAGCAAGAATCATGAGTGTCATATCTTGAAGGGCTTCCCATACGAAAACCCAGAAGCTACGAGATTCACTTTCAGCAAACTTGTTGATCCCATAGATCTCTTGTCTGCGGCAGAGAGAATTACTGTCAGACTTGAGTCCCTCTGTAAGTGATGCGTGGAGTTTATCTGAAATGCCGTTAACTCCTCCATGACCCTTGAGCTTTTTCAAGTCATGACCTTCAACAATGGAGCCCAATTCGTCACCACAAATATCAAAGCCTGCTGCCTTAACTTCTTCAGGGACATTGTATTCACTCGATACACCTAACAAATTCATTAGATAACCGAGTTAAGCACACTACTTGATATATAAGCTAAACTGAAAACAGATGCCTGAGTTAGTGAAAGAGCTCACCCTGAATAAACTGAAATGCAGCTTTCGAAACCAAAACAGCAACTCGCAGCTTCTCCTGGAATTCAACAGTGAAAAAACACTTACATCAGCAAACTGGAAACAACATTCTTAATTGAAATTCAAAATGTGCAAATCAATGTTAAGCAAAAGGTACTATAGTCTAGAATGAGAAGCTCAATTTTATGGATTCAGTGAAATGAAAGCAAAGTTTATTTTCGTTGAATTAACCGTTACCGAAACTTCTTTGCCAAGATTAACCCGTGCCTCCCTGCAATCGCTTCAAGATTACAGGGTGTTGAAGTAACCAGCGATCAGACCTCAATCACTTTCTAAATACTCCATTATAAAGTTAGCAAAATTATGGTCACTGTTTAGAGTTCTGTTTTGATGGTGGTACGACCGTTGGATCATCGCTCATCATCTATGGCAAGTGCAACTAATGCAATCGATTTAAAATAGTCAAAAAAAAAAAAATTGGGATAAGAAACTAAAAAGTCGCTACTCGCTACCAAACACGTTGCTTTCTGAATGTTATGTCAAACCCTAATAACGATCCAAAAGAAGGGCCCTCCTGTATTTATAATCAATATCACGACTTCGATAAAGAGACGCTCAACAACATGGACGATAAAGTTGATAATATTAAAAAGGAGACCGACTTCTTTGAATGTCTGTCTTAGTCGTCACTAAATTATTTTTTGGATTTTAATCTAAGGCAAGATCTCTGAAAATTCAAACGGAATAGGATGAACCGGAGCTTTGAATTCAGGTTAAAGATTCAAATTTTCTAGGTTGACAGTTCCGTGCAGGAGCGGAGAATTAATCGTCCGAACTTTTCGGCTAAAAGAGATTCAGATCACGGGGGGGGGGGGGGGGGGGGAACGGACCTGATTGGTACGACGCATAGCAGCTGCCTCGTAACGCTTGGAAAGGTTGGCGGTGAATCGGAAACGGCGCTTGGGATTTTTGACGACGCTGCAGAGATTCCGCCATCGCTGAAGCACCTCCTCCGGCGATCCCTTGGGCTTGACATCGAAGTTCCCTTGCAAATAGCTCTCCATTTTCTACAACTCCCTGTAGCAAGCATAAAATCAAAACTAGCTCCCTTTCGTGAAGAAATTGAAAGAGGAGAGGTGTTGTTTCGTAATTCATATACCTTACAACAAGACGCAGACTTAATTGAAACACATCACATGAGGGGTTGAATCTCCATCATTCTGACCTCTCTGAAGGCAAATGTGAAAGCAGAAAAAGCGAGAAAGTAAGATGAAATTGGCTACAAACACACGTACGGTAAATAAAAGAGGGGAAAAAATGAACGGGAGAGAGAATCAGAGAAAGGAAGCTTCCTCCTGCAAAAAGCAACCAACTTTACCAAAAACTTTATGAAAACATTGAAAATTATGTGAAGGGGTGGGGGGGAGAAGCAATACCAAATTGGATGCTTAGTTGATTGTTCTGGTTTTGGCAGAGGACAGAGGAAGAAGAAAGAGGGGAAGGAGAGGTGATCCGAAAATTAGTGGAAGGAATGTAGAATTAAGGGGGGCGTTGAAATCGGAATTTGGAAGGGGGGAGGATTTATATTTTATTGGGGAGGACTGAGGAAATGAGAAGTTAGTGGTCGCCATAACCTTCACCAATGAACTGATGATGAAAGTCGTGCAAGAGTATGATATTGGTCAAGTTGATCAGCTCCTATTTCTGGACACACTCTCTACGACGACGACGACGACGCCATTAAATTCTAATGTAATATATTGGTTCACCAACATGTTGCATTCTTGTTCAGACAACTTGCACACAGAAAACAACCTATTTTGTCGAACAAAAAAGCTTACTAGTTACTACCATTATTTTGATAGTTTGTATTAAAAAAAAATTGTTTTAAAAATTATTACTAATTGATTTTGTTTTACCTTTACTAAAAATGCATAAAAGATATGAATTGCCTAATCAATTACTCACTAATACAGTATTTTGAACATTTTATCTATATTAAGTATATTGTCTTCGGCCTCTTAATGATGAGGTCCTAATCTCTCGAATATTTTATTGTATTAAAAAAAAGTTCGAAAAATAGGAATAGTTAAATTGAAAGTGAACGTGGGATTTAACGTTGTTTAAGACAGTAGGTAGAAAATGTAGTAGGTGAGGTCATAAAATAAGATAAGTAGAGTAAGAATCAAGGGAATAAAGTATAAGAGGAAGTAAGGAGTGGGGGCTGAATGGGTCATTTGAATAACCTGTTTGTTGGTTTGGATCTGCCATACAATACAAGTTGATTCATCTTTCAAGTTTCAACTCTTCTAACTAAGCAGCCTTCATTTAAAATTCAAAGGTTTTTTTTTTTTTTTTTGATAGAGAGTCGAGAAATGGTCCAATCCTTGGGGACTTGGTTCAACATCAACGTGCGATGTACCGTCCGACTGCTTTTGCCCCGTTCACACATTCTAAAAGTTGCAACAACTTACAAGTACCATGTTTTGGCTGTTCATGGTTGAAATTATCTTTTTAGGGTACACACATCGCTCACGTTTTCTCATTCGTCACACTTACTATTTCATTCTAGAAAGAGTTTTTAAGAAGTCTATTTTAGAGCAAAATATCCAAAGTCTCGTCAAAAATTGGAAAATTTATTATTCTCTCCGTTTCCTTTTAAGTGACTTTTTTAAGTCATGCACGTAGTTTTAGAACGATAAAAAACTATATTAAATATTAATATTTTAATAATATTTTTTTAATAATATTATACTTATCACCAATAAGTATGAGATTATCGAAAAAAATATTTTAAAAAATTATTATTTCATATAGTTTAACGTGCATTAATAGTAAAAAGTCAATTAAAAGGAAACGGAGGGAGTATCTAGTTAAGGGGTACCTATTTATATTCTCCTTGTCAATTGCTTTATTTTGACATATACATACGATATAATCCGACACCTGAATAAAAATATATCAATATAGAATTACATCATATATTATCGTACTATATAACACCGAACATATAAAATTGTACCCCTCTAAAAAATTTCTAGCTCTACATCGGTTTATAAGTGTGTAGATTATTAAACTACTTTGAACGACCAACATATCCACCACAACACAACCTCGCACTTTCAATAATTTCATTTCATTCTAATTAAATTGCAAGGAACGTACTAGGTATATACGTATATCAGATATGAGTATGGATATCACTCATAATCATACTTAGGGTTTGGTAAATAGGTATATATACATACCAAAGTGATATACCCATATATCACATTCTTTATATTTTTCCTCAATTTCATTTCTTTCTGTCTCCCTCCTCCACTCCCATATCCCACAATCTGAATTCTCTTCTAAAACCCTCCTATGGTTTTGCATACAACTTCATCCAACTTGGCAGTGACAACCTTCTGCATTGCCTTCTCTCCACATGCAGTCTCTCATCCCACAAACACTCATGAACCCAAAAGCCATTCAGCAAGAATCCCCCATAAACACTCGCAAATCCCCAAAGTTTCTCGACATCAAATCCATCACCACCTACACTCGTCTACCACGGACGATGTTTTCCTTTCCTCAATCAACCCGCTATTCCGGGTAATCAAGCTTTCCGACTCCAACATGGCCCTATTTGATGTGAAAGAGACGAATTTGATGAATTGGGGAGCAGAGGTGAGGGCTCAAATGACGAATTTGATGTTTTCGATGGTGAACTTGATTCTGACTAGGACAAAGATGGCGAATTTGATTATGAAGGTGAAGGTGCCACGTAGTTCATGGGGTGTGGTGGTGCGGAATTTCAATTTGAGGGCAAGGAGTTCGGCAAGGAGGAAGAAAAAAAAGAGAAGGAAAAGTTTAGGCTAGATTCACCCAAAGAACAACTCATATTCTGATATCCTATAAACATGATATCAGATAGACGTATGTGGATACCAAACAGGCCCTAATTACCACAACCTTGTGTATACAGGTTACAAAAGTGCTTTATAGATCATACAAGATCACAAGTTTCAGGCTTTCAGCAACATCACTAATTCACTATGCATCTCCAATTCGCCATGATTCCATCTCCTCCTTCCTATTCCTATGCAATGTAATGATAGTATGATAGAAACTTGTCTTTGTCTGTATGATAGAAACTTGTGCACCTAGCTGTGCTAGCCATGTCCTTGCGCAATATAATCCCAAGCAAAAACCAATTCTATTTCAAATTCCAAATCCATACGACTCCAATAAACTTCTCAATTGGATAGGTAAAGAAATGGAATGCAACAGCAAACAAAAATACGTATTTCGATAATCAATAACATCAGAAACAACCCTCACCAAACTAAAAACAAACTGAGAAATCAAATTGTACCGTTTCCAAAATTTGAGGAATCCGAAATCACCTCTCTCAATCGACGTTCTGCATAATGTCCTCGGCGGTGAACTTCGTCCCCTTATCCTTATCAGCGGCTGCGCGGCCCTTCGCCTTGCGATCCAACAGAGACTTCCGATCCTTGTCAAGCTTCAGCTTAGTGATTACCACCTTCGATGGATTCACGCCGACATTGACAGTGGATCCGTTCACCTTCTCCCTGGTGATCCGCTCGACGTGGATGACCCACTTCTTGCGGTAAACCTGCACCACCTTGCCTTCCCGGCCTTTGTAGGTTCCCCTGACAACCTGCACCTCGTCGTCCTTGCGAACCGGCACGGATCGGACGTTGTACTTGGTGCGCAGATCTGTAGACAGCGGCGCGCTCATCAAAACGCGGCGAACGCTCGACGGCGCCGTGAAGTGAGCCTTCCTGTTCTTCCGGCGAGAGCTTGTAACCCTAGGATTGTACTTCATCTTCGCCCTCACTCACTCAGTCTCTCTCTCTTGTGAACCGACGGCCTGAAAGGAGTCTAGGGTTTTCAAGGGGAAGTATATATAGGAAGTTGAGGCCCCTGAGGATGGGAGGGTATTTACATTTTTTTGCATACAAGGGCCTGTATTTAATTTGAATTGCAAATTGAGCCATAAAAAATGAAGAAAAGCTCAGCATAGACATTTGAAATAAACACTGCTTCACGAGTTGAATCGCTGCATTATGTAGAAAGCTCAGCATTGATATAAACATCAGTATTATGAATTCCTAAAGATACAACACTCATCATAAAAAGAATCAGCTGTGGAATGTAACATTTGTACATAATGATACATTATGAGGACAAAAAACAATAACAAGGGACAACCATTTCTATGTGCTATGTGTTAAAGGAAGTGTCCAATTCTTGCGCCAATAAATTGAAACCCGTGACCATAATGGGAACCCGAAATCGTACTCAAGAGGCTGGTCCGCTGCACCCGAAATAGACATGGGTAGCCACACATATCTCGAGTCCCTCAGATCTGCCGGGTTCCACCTATCTGCCATGAATATGTAATATCCAGGGAGGTAAGGTATTGGGAGGACAAATGTGCTTTGAGAGAAGAATGTTGTTTGCCTGAAGATCTTGTTTGCTCCGATGCACGGGTTCCCCAGGGTCTCCCATGGTCCCAAGATCGACTCTGCTGCGTGAACCATTGCCTCGTTTGGTGCCCAACCGGTGCAACCAGATGTGATCATGTAATAGGTTCCCTTGTGTTTGAATAAAGCTGGAGCTTCCCGGTGCTGCCCGATGAGGATTCGTCTCATTAAACGTTTCACATCAAGGTAATCTTCAGTGAGAGGTCCGATATGAAGCTCAGTATTGTCCTCTGATGAATATACAAGGTATGCAATGCCATCATCATCTTTGAAGACGGTCATATCCCTGCTTTCAAAGCCATGAGGCCTTTTGCTGTAGAGGTACTCGAATGGACCAGTAGGATAGTCACTTACAGCAACACCTACTGAGGCCTTGGTGTAATTAGCATCATCAATGTGCATCCACATAACGTACTTTCCAGTCCTTTCGTTGTATATCACTTTTGGTCTCTCCAGCACATTGGATATGTGCAGATCGTGGGTTTCGTTTGCTTGGTCACCGGCAAGCACGATGCCCTCGTTTGTCCATGTCCACAAGTCCTTTGAAGAGTAGCAACCAACCCCAATGACGTCAACCTAAATAAAACACACAATGTCACAATAAGAACAGTGTTGAACATGCTCTGGTTGGCCTGGAACAAACACATAAGAATCCCCAATTATCTGATGGTATCACGGTGTTTACTGTAAGGATGCATCTCCTATGACACTCATTAAGGTTTAGGAAAATAACAAAGCACCTTCATATTAAAAATCAACCCTGCTATGATGTGGGATTGTGGGATGCTTGACAAAGCAGGGGTTAGTCAATAAGCCGGAAGGAAAAGCCTGATGGAATGGAATACTGAGCAGCTAGTGCTTCAGAAATAACATGACAGAAGTATCATAATATAAACAATACTGAACAATCAGGATTCAGTCAAAGGAATACACTACACATGCATACACAAGCAGAGTTTTACTGTTAGGCAAATCTTGATAAGAGAAGACAAGGCCATATGCTGCATGCTCAATCAATATAAACAGAAAACCTACAAGGCTCGTATCTTTAATATCGAATAAAAATATGCTGAAGGCTCGTATTTGTATGATCATACAAACATATGAGCTTAAATTGCTCTCTTTTTAATTTTAACAGAAAAGAGCTCTCCAAGATCAAAACAAAAGCTTTTTTTCCATTTTAAAAACCTAAAAGGCTCGTATCTTCATGATAAAAAGAAGAAAAAGAAGAGCAAAACAATATTTTTTTAAAGGCAACAACTAAGAGGCTATAAAGTACAGATCTTGCTCAAAAACATCAAATCCTCAAAACTGATTATGCTCGATCAAGCTAAATTTTCTAGTGTATCTGGATTTTCTGTTTCATTAGAAAGTACATGTCAGATTGTTGCAAAGCCATATCCACTAAGCTTCTTATAAGAAGTAGACAACCTAATTTCTACTCAAATAGAGATAATAGTATAATGAAAAAAAAATCATGGGCAGTGCAATTAGTCATAGTCTCATAGGGGGGTCATTTCATTTCCATAACCAGTAGCTTCAACATATATCATAACAATCATAAATTTTTGTAAGAGATAGAACTTACCCGTGCTGCTCCTTTTAGAGATGGGTAGGTTGGCCCATCTTTATATTCTCCGTACCAATAGTGAGTCCTCGATCTCTTATCATATAAAATCCCACCACCGTGAGCTTGAATTGGATGTCCATCAGTATCTAACCAAATTCTTCCAGGATAGTAGTGAAAGCTGCTGTTGCTTATCTCTTTTCTCGGATCAATAGTAGTTGTCATATCAGGAAAGAAAATATGCCGAAGCTGAGAATTCTCGTCAAGAAACTCATCAATCAATGTAGTAGGCCTCTTCGGCCTCCTCTTAGCAGCCCGAGGTGATCGCCTTCCCTTTGGTGGGGGAATTTGGATGTTCTCCTCTTCCACTGCTTCAAGCTCGTAGTGTTTTATAGTGAGCCCTTGCAGCTCCCCACTGACAGGTTCTTTAGACGAGAGAAGAGAGTAAAGATGCAGAACGAGAAGGCAACCAACCAATGTCCAAATGAAAACGGGTAACGAACATCTGCTTGAAATGCTGGAGATACGCAAACTGCTCTGTTTCCTGTATTTGTTCCTCACCATCCTCAATTTATCTTCCATGTTCATCTCCAAGATACTGCTTCAGTTAAGAAGACGTAACCTATGCAGATGCAGAATCTTGTTAACAACCCATCATGTATACATAAAATTGACCAAGATAATTAAGCACAATAAAGTATACAAGCCCTACGGAATATGTATCATAACATAGTCATAATTCAGTTTCCAAATAAGTTAGAGGTAATAAATTGGCAGGAACACAGAAGAATTTGAGAAGAAGAAACACCTTGCAGTGAAACCAAATCTAACTGAAAGACCCTGAAATAGTATACAGAATACATGGTGACGGAAATGGAAAGCAACAATAAACAACTGACAATAAACAAGAAGGCGGAAAATCTGGGATATATTAGTGAATCATCATTAAATTTAAATACACGAAATTTATTTATATAACAGTAAAATCTTGAATACACAAGAGAAACAAGGAACGAATGATGGACAACAATTTGCAAGTAAATCAAGAGAATCAAAGGTTACATATCCGGTTTAAAATTCTAATCTGAATAATAAGCAGCAGCAGCCGAAAACAAATGATCGAATAGGAACGAAAAGTCAAAGTAGCTTACCGATCAGCATCTGCCAAGAGGTGAGGGAATTGGAAGGTTCAGACATCCGTTTGGGGATTCTCCAGGTGAAATTGGAAACCGAAGTCCCTTTGCGGCGAATCAATCCAGCTGGAAACGGGGGAAAATTGAGAATTGTAGGAAAAAGCAGGAGGGAATTTAGGGATTGGTGAGGAGTGAGGGAGGAGAGAAGGTAGCTGGATAGAGGAAGAGGTGAAATGGATCTGAGGACAGCGACGAAGCTTGACTGATGATGGTGACGATGACTTCAAAAAACAACCAGAGGGAGAGGGAGAGGGAGAGGGAGGGCCTTCGCTTTCCCTTTCTCTTGGGATTGAAGGGTTTTTCTGGATGAATTTTCAGCACTTCCACTGCCACTGCCATGTGACATCTCTTTGTCTTGAGAAAAAAGGAAAACTCTGGAGCTTTTTTTCTTTTCCTTTTTCTTTTGGGGGGTGGTGTGGTTGGGGGTTGGCCTGGCAACTGGCAAATCATTTATATTTTGACAAAAAGAACAAAAATTCATAACCGAGTTCCAGTGTATTGATAACGCTAACTAATTCAAGATCGTGTTAATGTTATCCAACAGGATTAGACTAGCTGATCCTGAGTCAGTGGCTAATGGAAATTATAATTTACGGTGTTACAGTATATCTTCAATCTGTACGTAATTTAGATGAAAAATTATTGATACCGATCGATCAAAATTTGATGATTAACAAGAAAAACAGAGTGTATACTTTTGTTTACTAACTACAACATCTTTACATCTGAGACTTTTTTGTTTTGAAATAACAATGAACATATAATATAATGTATAATTTAAAACAATTAGCAGCACATACTCACATGAATTGTGAGTCATGACAATGTAGTAGTTATCAAGTGAAGAAGAATATTATTATACTGACCGAAACAAATACTACTATATTATTTGCGACAGTTGACTCTCATTTTTAATTCGTCCATTCGAGTTAAAAAAATATATATGAAACGAAAAAAAAAAATCAATTGCTATACGGATAAAACCTTTTTTTTTAAAGCAACTTATGATGAACAAATTTACCATTTCAAGGACGCACAAATTACCCTATCTTACAAGTTTCAACTAGCTAACTATTTACGATTTCAAATTGATTAATCAAATTTACATTCAAGTTGAACTTCCCGTCATTTTAACTCTATGAGTAGAATTTATTCATACATTTTCGCCCACTACTACGCCTGATAAAAGAAAATAATAATACTATCAAGAAGTTAAATACATTATATGTTAATCAACCACCTTTTCAATATTGATACATTTTTATCAATCTTTTCAACTTCTCGACTTTCTTTTTTATACAAAAAAAAAATTCAGTTAGTTGCCATGGTTCTATCTCATATAGACTATAGTCTATAGTTATATCTATTTAGAGCATATTTGTAAGTGAGATAAAAGAGAATTGAAAAAAAAAGCTCTTTTTTTGGAGAGCTCCTTCCTCCTCTTACGGGAGCAGCATCGCCTCCTTCGAGAGCCCAAACCTCATTCAGGAGTCTAAATCTTCTCCAGGAGCCACCTTGGTCGGAGTATGATACTACTTTCGGGGTTTAAACCTTCAATCCGCCTTGTTCGGATCCCCGACATGAAGATCACTGTCAAGGAGTTTGAACCTCCTTTCTTTCGCAACCCACTTTCATCGATCATTTAGCTCTATTTCCATGGGGCTTTTGTTGATTTATGGAAGTGGATCTCATTTCCCTATCCATTCTCAACGAATTTGAGCTTCTACGCCTTTGATTTTCGTTTCTTGGGTTCTTATTCGGTTGAAATTGACCATGCCTCGGTCCGGGTGTTTTCGACCTTGACTCTGTTCTTAGTTGCCGTCCTTGGTTCCGGTCTCCGACTGTTGGCGCTAACCTCGGGCGTCTCGCGCCCCTTCTACTCCTTGTCTTCCCTGCGGCTCATCCGCCTGGCCGGCTGCCCAGCGCCGACATCGTTTGCCTTGGCCGGGTGTGCGTCGCTTTCTGCTACCTTTCCCTAAAGGGTTCCCGTTTGGCAGTGCTTGCACTACCTTCTCTTTGGGCCCGTGTGGTATTCTTTGGACCCAAGACAAAGGGTGTTGTTATATACACCACAAATCCAAGGTAAAAAATGCACGTCCTTAAGGACGTACAAGCCTTGTGACTAATTAACATTTAAAAAAAATTAATTAACCCCTTTTAACCATGCACGTCCTTTGATTTGAGGTGTATATAGCAAGTCCGAAAAAAAAAATTGTCCGGCAATTTGAATTTCTTCCATTTTTTAAAAAAAAAATAAATTAAAAATATAGCCGATGGAAAGCTTTGACATAATTTACACTTGTTTAGTCAAATTGACCGCCAAATACAATAAGAGTCCTAACTGCCCGCAATTTCAGGCGAAGAAGAAATCGAAAGGGATTTGAATCAAAGAATGAAGAAACTCAGTTATATTTCTTGCAATTCTTATGGGTATCAACTTGTATGCTATCAATTGTGTGTATAATTATCTACAATTGAGCTGGGTTTGGGGTGATCGACGACATCGAGGAGGATCTTCCGCTGTCACGTTGAGCCATTGCAATCCAGAGCAGAACCAGAGCGGCCATGGCGGTGGAGAGGCATAGCATTGAAATCCAGAGCCGTCTGGTTGACCTCTTCAACGGCCTGCAATGGTACAATTCGGCGTCGGAAAGCTTGTTCTTCACGAAGTTGCAGTGGATCAACCCGTCTAGATCCGGATAGGCTCCGATCAGGTCCTGAATCGAATGGATGTAAGCGTACGCGATCGAGTAGTAGCTTTCCGGTAGGCATCCGGGGATGGAGGAGCTTCCATTATTGGAGCAGGTATACTTCTCCAGAATCTGCACCATAATGAATTGAATATTCACAAAGATTAGATTTTTATGCCCTAATTTTATAGATTTTCGGTTCTGAAGATAAGAGAGGCAAACTGTTTGGAACTGCTTGATTGTACTTACATGAGGCAATTGGCCTATAGGGATCGTGTTCCTGGGACATTTCTCTTGTACATAGCTGTAGTTAGGTGATCCAGAAAAAGGATCACAGATCTTTGGAGAAGCAAGCAAGTCATTGTATTTGGATGGTTCATAAAGCCCGAGTTCTTTAGGAAGCTCAACGATCCTCAAATTCATCTAGGCATTTCCAGGATGAAAAGAACATTAATTAGAAACAGACTTAGTTGTCTTGGTCAATCATACATGAATCCGTGTATAAGACTGAACTGAAGTATAGGTTGATTTCGGATACCTCTGTTATGGAATCATGGACAGTTTGGCCGATTTCGGTCAAGATATGTTCTGATTTGAGCAAATTTTCACAGGGAAGCAAGGAGTTAAGGCTGCTGTTTTGGGGATTAACCAGGAAGGTTTGGAGAGCTGCACAGGTATCTTTTGCAAAACTGCATATTAACACAAAGAACTCTTCTTGGAAACAAGTAAGACAATAACATTTCAACCATTTGTGCTGGTTGCATATGTTTCCCAAACTCATCAATTACACAAGTCCATTGATTTAGTTACTCACTTGTGAAGGAAGAAATCGACCCCAGTAAGAACCCAGCAAGCTGTGGTTAAGATCCAGCAGAAAAAGAGAGCACTGCACAAGCAAATTAAAACAGTTTTAGAATATCAGAAGATGATCCGCCTCCAAAGATTCATTGATCTCATATAGTAGAGTTGATAGAAGCTTACACTACAAATCCGAGATTCCAATGCACCAAGATTAGAACTGTTACAAATAAAGGATCATCTTATTAGTTGAAACCAAATCGAATATCAACTGAGACCATTCATGAGCAGAAAGTGCAGTAGTCTTATCGCATGTACTAACACTATTTCTACTTGCAGGGAATATTAGCAAGGCATTTCACCTAGTGCAGCTACCAAGAAAGCCGAGTTCACCGACACGACCACAAGGTTTGTCATATACCTGAAATTTAATGATGGAATATATTAGTCCGTGCATGTTAAGAAAGCTCTAGACTTTCATGCTTTGAATTAACCCCCAGAAAACTGAAATGAATTAAGCACTATTACACCAACGAAATTGCCATGTCGATGAAGTGACCATTCTTTTGCACAAATTGTTTGATGGATAGTGATTCATTTCCAAGTTGGTATGTGGTTGTGTTCAGAAGGGTGCAAGTTTTTGAATCGTATGGACATAAGTACGCTTGTATGTCTTTCATCGCTCTTTTGACTCGGTGGATTTCTCTTCGAGCGTCTGCTCCTGCTCCAAGGACCTCTCGTTCCATACTCTTCAATTCATGCAAGGATTGCTGGTTCGTGGCCATAACGAAACCTGTGGCAGTTCTTCAAGAGGAATCCAAGAAATATGCAGGAGAAAAAAAGCATTAGAGATCATTGCCATGCTGATTCAAGTATGCTTTCAGTCTTTTTTTTGGATAGCAGTTTATAATGAGGGTTTTTTTTTATTGGAGATGTTTCAATGATTATCAGTTCATAGAAAACGCCCCTAGATATTTCATGTGCAATTTTCTATAACTGAGGAACTGTACTTACATGGACAGGAGTGTAAATACGACAATCAGCACGAATAGGAAATAATACGATGGATTTGAGTGCGGTGAAATATTCCGAACGGTGGTGTTTACATTGGCATTCTTGGCGATCAAAAACAGGCCAAAGCCTAACCCACAGGCCATCCACGCCCCAGCCACCGCGTATCCATGGATTCCAGTGAATGCAACAGACTGCAAATTAAAGTTGAGTGATCAAGCTTGACATTAAAAATCACAGGCAAATTATTTCAAGTACAAGTATCGGTTAATGAATGCAGGAGTTAGCTAGCTTGGCAGTGACTCACAGCCCAGTAATGCTTGTTTCTGATATCATAGCCTTGGTCATAAAAGTTGAAGCGGTGAAGAGGATCACGCCTGTGAAGCCTTTGACAAGGAGAAGGAGGAGGAGGAGGAGGAGTAGAAGAAGAAGACACAGATGCGGAAATGGCAGGCAGTGAAATTAAGACAAGAACAGCAACGAAGTTCATGGCTGTGGTTGACCCATTTGATTTGAGCATGACAGGAGAAAAAGCATTTGCTATACAAATTAGGAAATCTCACAAGTATTGATATGAGCCTTTTGTGCTGAAAAAGGGAAAAGAAGAAGTTAGAAAGTGATGGGATTTGAGTTAGTGATGTAAGGAAAGCATTGCTTGTGGTTATGGGTTTGGGCAAAGTATAACATTTTTCTTGTCTTGTTTTTTTAAGTTTTATTTATTCTGCAACCAGCTTCTTCAAATGGAAATCAACTGCTTCCATTTTGTATTGGGTTTCAACAATGCTGCTTTTTTTTTAAAAAAATCTTTAATCAAATTTGGATTCACCGGATGTGATTCCTCATCTTTCACACACACCTTTAGCGCCGGTTTGATTGAAATTTTGATATCTATAGGAAGAAAGAGAGGAATTGAGATGGTATAGTTTATACATAAGAAGTTAGTAGATTCTTGTTTTAATCTATCTAGAGATTTATTTAAGAGTCCAAAGATTTGTTCAAATGATTCTTCCATTTTGAGACTTGTGTCTAATTTGCTACACCTTGTTTCTATGTACCTTTCGAAATCTTTTACAGACAAAATAATAATAATAATAATAATAAAAACAGTTTAACCTATATTGGTTAATCCAACAAAATAGTCAATTGTTATATGCAAAAAAAATTGTTTGATTCCAACTTCCAATCAATAAATAGAGCGCCAAAATCATAGACTGTGGGTTATTTTGGTTTCTATTTGCATTACGACGGTTTGTCCGTATGATACTTCTTGCCCTCTTAGGAATTTTTAATTGTTAAAAAAAAATAGAGCGCCAAAATAGATCGAAATGCAAGGCATTTTGCTATTGGGCTTAGGCCCATGCAAAGATGATTTCATGAAGCCCAATGGGCCGTGAAAACAGCTCTTCTCAACCGACGTTTAGCTGGCGGTGCCAGATAAGCGAATAGAATAAAATAAAATACACCACGCGTATTCGTCGCGCGTGAGGTACAATCACCGAAATGAAACAGCCAAGCCAATAACACAACAACGAACAGGAAATTTCTTCCCTGATTTCTCGATAGATCGATCTCTCTCTATCTTCCAAGCTCTCTCACTCCCTTGTCTCTCATTCTCTCTCACGACGAAACGTTCTGATTGGAAGTATGAGTTTGTGGGAAGCTCTTCTCAATTGGCTTCGAAGGTATGGTTATCAATTCCGTTCGTGTGATGCTGGATGACATTTTTCAATTTCTTGTTAAATCCGTTTGAAATTTGGAATTTTCCGTTCAGTTGGAGATATGAATGTCTGTGCTTGAATGGTTAAATTTCGTCCAATTTGTTTGCGATTTTATTTTTCATAAGATCCCCCAATCTTGTGTATCATCACAATCTTATTTGTTGGAGGCAGAAATCGGGAAATACGTATAATCTTATTTGTGAGAAGTCCATCTAATAGACCCAAGCAGATTAGTGTTGAATGTTGATTGAATCGATTGATATGAGTAGTTGGGTACTTGGGTGGGAGTTGAACGGCCGGTGAAGTTATGTGTTTCAGGATGGAAAGATCTTCATTCACACTTCAGTTGTTCTTTTATTGAGCTCTCATTAATGCTGACGCTTTGATTGATTGCCTTTCTCTTTTGTATAGGCGTATTTGTTTTTCCAGTTTTGTGTTAGGTTTTATTTCAAAACATTTTTTCTAAGTGTCTGTCATCGTCATTTTCGTTTGAATGAGTGAAAGGTGTCTACTTGCTACACCTTGACAGTTCTTTTCAAGCATTTACTTGGAGGCAATGTTCTTGTTAGCAGCTTGTTGTTATTCTATAATGGTTTTCTTTTAATGGTTCTACTTTGGCCATAAGCCAATGATGTTCTAAGTTATGACCCGATCAAAGCTGCTACATTTTGCTCACAGTTAAGTGGATTAACTGAAATTTACCTAACTTAAGAATGTCTTGTTAATAACAGTCTTTCTATGTGAATTGTTAAACATTGGTTTGGTTGTATTTAGCTGTTTCTGCCTATATTAATAACTTGTTGGGCCTTCTGTATATCCATTATGCTCATGTTTCCGAGTTTTGATTCAATGTTGAAAGTGCAACAGGTGTATGTAGTAGGTATATAATGTGGATAATGCAGCCGAGAAATTTGTACCTTATATGATGCAATATCTTTGTGCATCTTTAGTATCACTATCGATTTGGTTTCATTTCATGAAGTTGCCCCTTAGATGAAGTTAGGAACTCAAGGCATATGTGATGCTATTCCAGGATTCTGAATTTGAAAAGTATTTGATCAAGTTTGGGACTTCGATATCAATCCATAATATTGCAGTGATTATATCTGCAATATTTACCTGATTGTTGTGATGCATTTCGTTCACATCTTCACATCAAAGCTGCTTGCTGACAAGCAAATGAACTCCTTTTTTCATGTTTATCCTTGCAGCCTCTTTTTCAAGCAAGAGATGGAGCTCTCCCTGATAGGGCTACAGAATGCGGGCAAGACCTCCCTTGTAAATGTTGTTGCTACCGGTGGATACAGCGAAGACATGATCCCTACTGTAAGTTGTTCTTGCACTGGAGAATTTGTCAACCTTCTGGTTTTGCCTTTGCCTAGAGAAATACTGCACATGCATCTGACTTTGATTTGTGCTTCAGGTTGGATTTAATATGAAGAAGGTAACTAAAGGGAATGTCACAATAAAGTTGTGGGATCTTGGAGGCCAACCAAGGTTTCGCAGTATGTGGGAGAGATATTGTCGTGCCGTTTCAGCTATCGTGTATGTAACCTTTCTCCAACTCATTAGTCTATTAATTGTCTGTGCTTATCTGTTTCAAAGTACTTAGGCTTGTTCAGCTCATTTCCTAAAGGTTCAATATTGATGATTTATCTCTTGATGAGTTTTTTTTGTTGGAATGTAATCTTTTTGTACATGCCATGTGATGTGCAGTTATGTTGTTGATGCTGCCGATCATGATAACGTAAGCATCTCAAAGAGTGAGCTCCATGATCTACTGAGCAAACCCTCACTCAGTGGCATTCCTTTATTGGTACTTGGAAACAAGATTGACAAGCCCGAATCACTGTCAAAAGAGGCTCTAACAGATCAAATGTAAGCTAGAATGATTCCTAGTATCCTACCAACATTCCTTTGCGATTCAGTATTATTCGGCTAGAAATCTTGACACATGAGACTATAATCATTTTCCTAATGCAGGGATCTAAAATCGATTAAAGACAGAGAAGTATGCTGCTTCATGATCTCATGCAAGAACTCGACCAACATTGATGCAGTCATCGATTGGCTCGTGAAGCACTCCAAATCAAAGAGCTAAAGAGATGATAACCCACATTGCTTGTATTGTGGCTTTGTGTTCCTTGAAAAGGTTTGATCAGGCATAAGTCTTGGGTGATTTGAGATAAAATACAGTGACTTAAGTTTTGCTTGTGATTGATGGTGTTTGTTAGTGTTTGAACATTATCATTCATTGTACATTACATTACTTTTCTTATGAATCCTGATTGAGATGTCCAACTGATGATGTAATGTCGGTCAGTTAAGATCACCCTCTATTACAAACTGTCTTTCATCTCCTATATAATACCCTTAAAATCTTGATAAAATTTTGCAACTATAGCAGCTGTGCTTTAATTTCCCAGAACATTACATTTTGCACATATTGCAGTTTCTCTCCCCTGAATTGGCAAGTAACTGGACATTTTGATGCGTTCTGCTTGTGAGCATATTACATGGATGCATAAACTAGTCTATCCAGCTTTGCCTTTGGGTTTACCCAATGCTTTTCAAAGTATCCATCCATACATGTAATTTACCACTTCTCACATAATCAGAGAAGTTTGTAAAACCATCCCCGGAAATTACACCATTTACACCAAAGAAGCATTTATCAATCTTCTCAATTATCACTGATGATCTGAGCAGTTCGGACTCAAAACAACACACCATATACTCCCGCTTTTCCAGTTTTCACCCCCTCCTTCCTTGACACCAGGCAAATACAGTTAATTTGAACCAAAGAAAAGAAAAAAGAGAGAGAGAGAGAGAGGTGGTGGGAAACAAAAACGAAAAAAAAACATAGCTTATAGATGTTCATGGTTCAAAATTTACATGCTAGGGTGGTATATACGCTGTGTGTATGCATCCTTGCAGCCGACTGCAGTCTCTAGACCTTCTACTTGATCCATGTCCAAAGCATTCATCAGTGTACTCAATAATCAGAATGCATAAGCATGAGCAGTGGATTGATTTGTCAGCTGAGAAGAACAGAAGATTGAGGTCAGACTGTGAAGATAAAGGAGAAAATGCACACGTTTTCTTTCATTTTGACATGGCAGGTAGAGAGATGCATTGTACTCGAGATTAGAACTTACAAAGAGGAAAAGATACAACAGTAGGATTCTCTATTTTGTTAAATAATTGGATGTTTTTCCACTTGTTTGAATAAGCATTTGTTAATAACTCTTTCAACCATTTCTTAAAATTCATATAATCAAGTATCCAATGAAGCAAAATACCATGGTAGGCTCTTACTAGACACTGAGATTCTGGCAAGCTGACATTGCTGCTTCAGCGAAAATTCGGGCTGCTTCAGCTTCAGCCTCAGCTGCCTCTGCCTCCCTTGCAGCCTTATCAGCCTCTGCAATGGCAGCTTCTGCCTCCGCAACTGCTTGTGCTGCAGCTGCAGCAGCCTCATGAGCCGACATGCTTCTCATCTTCTCTAGCTCTGCATCCACTTCTGGTTGTGTGAAGATTCTATCACCATTTTTCTCCACCCTAAGGATATCTTTCCGCTTGCCATCCAGTGAAGAACTTGTTCTCAATTCAGACGGCGTCGAACTTGGTGCAAGTCTGTATCTGTGCTTCCCCTGAAAGGGGACAAAATATATTGCAATCATGATGCGTGATCTGACCTAAATCTGAGATTGGTAAAATGACAGCCAACAGGCAACAGGGGAAGACTTCATCCTGTTACTTACCTTCAACAGCTTTCCATCAAAGGTCATAGACTTGAGTTTTGAAGATAACAGTTTTCTGAAATTCGGAGGCTCCCAATATCGCTCCTATGAAGTACAGAAAGAGAATTCAGGTTTAGTAGACAAAATAACAATGTATTAATATACAGAGATGTAACCATTTCAGATTTGCAGTATAATAGCGTGTGGAAGTGGGAGCATGGCCTTCTCCAATAGCATGACAAACAACTACAACGAGTGTTCAAGCAATAAATCCTCTTGAATATAAAATTAAAGAAAATGATGATACCTCTATATATGCTCCAATAGCATTCTTTTCAGAACCTTTAGGCTCCTTCATAGTGGTTAATGCCTCCACTATAACACTTTCCAACCTATCATCATCGGAACAAATCAATTAATATTAATGAAATAAGACCACCAACTGACTACAGTCATAAATCCCTAGTGAAGCTGGAAGTTCACTTCCAAACTTATTGCAAAGTTCACCATGGCATAGTTCTTTGGACAAGAGAAGACAATGAGCATGCAGATGCAAATGTATAAACTTAATTGTACAGCTAGTAGTCACTACTCATACTGACACTTCCAGCCATAGATGTTCCAATATAGTTGCTATTGTTTATATTAAAAAAATATACGACAATAGACGTCCTCCTCTCTACATTTTATGAATTCTAAGTGAAAAACCTAAAATAGTTATACCGTTGATCTATATAGATCCTGGTAATTGGCAATGAGTTGAACCTGACATCAGTTATTGTTGCTTTCAAAAAGTACTCAGGTCCCATTCTCAACCTCACCCTTTCTGCTATCCAAACATGGAAGGTTGCAAACAATATAAACTAACTCGAGCAGTAGTTTGTTGCATGACTAAATCAACGCATCCCTTCGTGTTTATCAATATGAACATCATGAACGAAAAATTCTACAACAAGGACGAAAGGAGGATTCAAAACATGTCAGACTGAAGGAGGAAAATGATCAAAACCTTGTAAAATTTCTCTTTGACTCTGCACCATGTAGTTTGTCACTGAATGAAGATATCGAATGAGGCTTTGGTTCAGCAGTTTTTTCTTCACCTTGAGCTAAATCATTCGAAGAAGCAGGCCTTTCATTACGTTTAGGAGTTTGAGGATTCCTTTTTAATGCAAGTCTTGCCTTCTCTCTAGATCCCAGTCCACTTGCTGTCACATTGATGTTTCTCCACTTATCCTTTTGTACCATTGAAATCATATGTATTAATAAAAATAATTTGCAAATGATCAATCAAAGAATCGCCATGTTTGATTTTGAGCCACAAATGGATCAACAAAACACCATCAACAGAAACAATCTCAAGCATACCTTAAGGTCCACATTTGAACGTGAGCGTAGTACATTATTGTACTCAGGGTCTCTGAGGATTGTTTGCCATTTCCCAGCACCATGCTTACTTACACCAGCTTTCAGTGCTGCCTCCTCTTCTGCTGTCCACTTCTGCTTGGGAGCACCCATTCTCAAGAATGCAAAGATCGTGATAAGAAACACATCTAAAATCAAATCCAGATAGTCAAAGAATGAAGTACTCAATATCTATGAATGGCACAAGATTTGGAACAAAATGATCTTCAAATAGGGGGAAAAATATTTCTTGTGTTATCACACAATTTAAAAATGTCAATTTCAGCAATAATAAACAGAAGGCGAAAAAGGAGAGAGAATCTAATTGGATAGACACTATTTTCCTGTCACTAATGCATCTGAAATAGGACCATAGACAATAAGATGATCCGTCACCCAACAAGCTCAAGATTAGAACAAGTGCCGAGAGATCAAAGGAGAAATGGTGGAGAAATAACCAGGAACTTCCTTTACGAGCAAAAAAATATCATTCCAATTGATAATTAAGACGTTATGAAAGACCAACCACATAATATGCTCATTAGTCAGCAGTCAGCACCAAAACGACCAACAACAATGCAAGTAATTAGCAGTTTCAAATCAAATGAATCAGCCGCTGGCAATGAAGAGACTAAAATCAATCGGCAAACCAACGGATCCTCTCTCTTTCAATTAGAACATTCCTAGAACACATTTAAGATCTTCAATTTTTGATAAATCCCTTAAAAAAAGGCCTAAACATGGGATGAATCAATCAACTTGCCAATAAATAGAACCGAAGAGCAAACCATCCATGTTATCGCAATTCCGTGTTATCCAGAAGCTAAAATTCCCAACTTTTCACAGTTTCTTATTCACAGTTGAAGAGACAATTCCCTTTTCCAACGAATTAAGCGAATTCCTAATCAAACGCTTAGAAACAGTACAGCCGATGGAAAAGGGGAAATCGGGATCGGAATTGGAATTTACTTGAAGAGGCCAGATTTGATTCGATTCCAGGGATCAAAGGTAAAATTAGCTGTTGGAGAAGAGAATGAAATTGAATACCTGGAAATCAAAAGGACGGGGAAAAAGGTATTGATCAGAGAGTTTCTCCGATTGAACGCACAGGCTCCATAGAAGTGGGTTTCTTCATACTCTCTCTCTCTCCTCTCTTTCCCTTGTGTGGGATATTCTGTAATTTATGGGAATTTCTTTACATTTCCTCGATTTTACAATGTGAGACCAAAATATTCTGTTTGACTTGTATTTTTCAAAAAAAAAAAAAAAAATTTGTTTGATGATTATTTTTTGCAGATTTTGACCAATATTGAAGATCAAAGTATCCCTTATTTATGAATACAAGTTGGGCTTTGGTACAACATTAGGGGAAAACTCGATACATATACCTTATTCATTTATGATTTATACGGGTCTAATACCTTATTCATATCCCTTCATTCAGTAGCGGATTTTGAAATTGTTAGTTGAGAGAGCGGAAAAGTAAATCCTAATTTTTTTTTCAAAAAATTTATCAATATTATGAATGTATAACTAAAATAAAAACATAAATCATGTATACTTTATTTCACGTTTTTTAAATATTTTAATATAACATACTAATTTGAAGTTTTTAGGTTGAATTATAGTATTAAGTTACGATATTTAACAAACGATAATTATGATAGAAGTATATCATTTTGATAAAGATGTGAAAAATAATTTAATATAAGTTCAATCTTAAAACATTTATAACTTTTTATTTAGGTGTCGGATTTGAGCTATGTCAAATTGAAGTTATCGACAAGAGCAACATGTGTATTAAATTTTATTTTTGAGGGGGTGTGATTGCCAGCCTTGACCCCAAAAATTTGTCTCTGCCTCCATTCCTCTATTTTTTTTTCTTTTTTTATACAAGGTGAAAGTTTATATGGTATCAGACCATCTTTAACCATCAACCAAAATATCATTTCAGACAAAAACGTCAAACTCGGGATGGGAAAACAACATAACAAACTCCAACATCATCCTCATGTGTACGGTGTACCACTCCATTCACCTAAATACACCGAATATATAAAGTATACTATAATTTTTTTTATTAATTATTATCTAATTATGTGTTTTCGCACTCAGTAGTCTGAACTATAAAAAATACAGAAAATAGCTTCAAATATTTACTTGGTTGTAGAAAATAGCCTCAAGCTACATTTAAATTCAAATAATTACCTTTAAATTTAAATTAATTACAAGAAACAGCCTTAATTATGTTGCCTTTAAATTCAAATTAATTACAAAACCTCTCCAAAATAATTTTTCTTTAAAAAAATCACTTCTTATATAAAAATAGCCTAAGTAATTTTTATTCTCAAAATCTACCACGTCTCATAATTTTTTTTCACTAAGTCATTATTAGCTAAATTCATCAATGAATTAATTATAAAAACTACTTTATACTATATAAATTATGTAAATAAATAAATTTTAAAAAAAGGCTACTAAAAAATATCACAAGATCTTTATTTTTTCTTAATAAAAAATTTATTTATCTTCATCCCACAATCTATTCAATGCTCAAATAAAAACCATTGTTGGTTGAATAACGTATTTTTTCTTCAATAGATAACAAACCACCCTAATTGTTAGGTTTTAAAACAATATGTAATGCATGCTTAACTGCTTTTTTTGTGCTATTTTTGCTCAGAAGATTGTCCTAAATCACTTATTAGATCAATTGTGAGTAGAAGCTTAAGTAGTTATTCACTTTTAATGATATGTAAATAATCTAATTAATTTTTTAAAATAATAAATTTAAGTTATATTTATATGGTTTGAGATAGTTTTTATAATTAATTAAGCTGTGAGTTTAGATAAGAACAATTAAGTGTCACATTTTTTATATAAGAAGTGATGATTTTTTTAAAATAAAATTGGTTTGGAGAAGTTTGGTAATTAATTTGAATTTAAAGGTAATCTAAGACCTTTTTTGTAATTCATTTGAATTAGAAGGTAATTATTTAAATTTGAATGTAGCTTGAGACTATTTTCTACAACCAAGTAAATACTTGTGGATATTTTCTACATTTTTTTATAGTTTAGAATATTGAGTGCAACAACCGCTAAAGGTTGAACTATTTTTTGCAATTTTCCCTATCTTTAATAACTACCTAATTTATCAAATTAAACTATTAGATGAAAACTAAACATAGGTCATATCGCCATTACTTTATCAATAGTTTTAGATGCATTTCTCTTTATAAAACTTGCTCCGTATGTTTTACCACAACTATACTAGCTTCCAATGAAGGTTTAGGCGCATTGATATGATAAATCTTTGATTATTATTGCACTGAAACTTGCATGGGTAGTGTGTTCAAGATGAAAACCAAAATAAAATAATTTAGTTTTTAGTTGCAGTATAAAAGAAATTAGAAGCAAATGAAATATATATAGCACACCATGAGTTATAGTGTCTCCCATATACAGGGGCGGAGCTGAAAGGGGGCCTAGGGGGGCACGTGCCCCCTCTCTCATTTGACGAACTACCTATGTGTATTCTCCTCGTCGATAGCTTCGTTTTGATATATAATACGTCTTAATCCGACATCTGAGTAAAAAGTTATGACTGTTTTAAAATTAAAGGTATATTAATCACTTTAATTTTGTTTCAATAGACTATAATGCTTTTATATTTTACTTAAATTAAAATTCACATACTATAATTCATCCTGAGAGCTTCGAAATGAGAGGTTATACTAATCATTTCGACAATTAGATTAGAAGTTATACAAGTTTAAAAATTTTATATCTGGTTATACATTATTACATGTTATGAGTGCAACAAGTTATATATAAAGTAGGTTGTTATTCGAGCCAAACAAGTCTAGTATTGTTTGATTACAATTAGCTCATTTAGAAACAAGTCAAGCTCGAGTCGAACCTATATTTGAACTTGAGCTCATACTCGACTTGTTTAGTAAACGAGCTTGAGCTGAGTTTTTTTCCCCAAGTATTATGCAACTTTATTTGCTCATGCCATAGTAAGTTAAAAGAAAATTTGTAAATTTCACAAAATTCGTGCTATTTGGGTTTCAATGGATCCGAGCTGAATCATGAATTGAGCATAAAAATGTGCTCGTAATCAACTCATTTTGTAAATGATGCTCAAGCCGAACTTTTATTGAGCTAAAACTCGATCCAAGCTTTAGCTCATATAACAACCATAACCTTAACTTACTGTTTATTAGATCGCGTTTCCTATACTTATTTAGTTAATTTTTTCGGATATTTCATTTATATATTTATATTTCTTTTTTTAGGTGCGAAAAAATGATAGTGTTTTATCATAAATCGATAACATTTTATCTTAAAATAACATAATTTATTATCGTATTTTACATATAACTTTTTATGTCAATTTAATCCACAATTATATCATACATATATAATTGTGCCCCCCCTTCGAAATTTTTCTGGCTCCGCCACTGCCCATATATGCATATTACAACGTACATAATTTGATGTATGTAATAAATTATATATCAGCACTAAATCTTTTATTTATTTATTTATTATTTTATTTTTTGGTAAATGGCACTAAATCTTTTAGGACATAAAGCTTCAGCAACGAAAGCGCAGTCAATTTCAATCTGATCAACAGCCGGCAATATATATCATACCGTTGGATTGGATTCCCCCTATATCATATCTTCCTCAAACGACGCCGTTTCTCCCAGCCCGCCATACACCAACCGGGTCGGAATATCGGACGTAACAAACCCGTTAAAGCTCGACCCGGCTGAAGCTGTGTAAGCGCCCATCTCCTCAAACACCAGCCAGTCCCCGACTTCCAGCTCCGGCAGAGCGTAGTCTGTAGCCACCGTGTCCAGGGCGTCAAGCGTGGGCCCGAACACCGTGGAAGTGTACCTCTTTCGCCCTTGACACGTAGGATTCCCCGGATCCGATGTGGCCGCCACCGGCTTCGGATTCACCTTGGCGTTGTAGTACGTGATACAATTAAAGGAGCCGTACAAGCCGTCAGCTATCCAATACTCCCTCAGCTCTCCCCTCACACGTTTCCCGATGATGTTAGCCGCCAGAGTCATGACGGTCTCGGCGAAGTACCTGCCTGGCTCCGCTATGACGGTCAGGTTCGGCTCGTTGGGGAAATGAAGCTTCAAAGCCATCTTGACGGCCTCAGCTGCGGCTTCAAAGGCAGGGCCGGAGGTGAAACCCCCGCCAATGTCGAGGAGGTGGAGTTTGGGCAAGCCAAGCTGAGCCGCTGCTTCGAAGGCTGCCCTGGCTAGGGCTATCCCTCCCTCGTAGGATTGTGGATTGTCGGAGCCACTGCCAACGTGGAAGGAAATTCCTAGGACAGGGAGGCCAGCCGATTTGGCTGCGAGGAGGAGTGGGTCGATCTCGTAAGGGAGTGCGCCATATTTAGAGCCGAGTTTCCACTCGGCTCCATCGTCGGGAACCTTGAGCCGAAGAAGTAGACCACATTCCGGATACAGCCTAATGAGAGCAAGGGGAAAAACGGATCGATGTCATGTCTTAATTTTGTCACTGCAATTAGAATTAAAATATATATAATATAAAGAGTCAAGTATATATAAAAAAAATTAATTACTGTACCTTTTAATCTTATGGATTTCGAAAATAGAATCATAAGTAACAAGGTTGACCCCTACTGACTTAGCATATAAAATGTGAGACTCCGGTTTACAAGGGTTAGCAAAGACAATGCGATCTGGGGAGACACCCAACGATAAGACCAATTCAATCTCTGCTTTACTAGCACAATCAAAATTGGCCCCAAGAGCGGCCATCACCCTAACAAGGTACGGCTCAGGGTTGCACTTAACCGCATAGTAGGGGTGGATACATGGCATTGCCCCAACCCATCTCTCCATCAGGCCTCCCATCTTAGCTATATCCAGCACATAAAACGGCTCGTTGCAAGCATCTTCGCATACTTCAACCTTATCAGATTTGAGCAAACCCATCAAACCATCCTTTGTTAGAGCGATAACACCCTTTTCCTTGATCCACGGTGCATCCAAGATAGTTTCCATGGCATTGTAGCTGAGGAAGACTTGGCTAGAGCGCTCCATATATATGTATCTTCCTATATATATACCTGTATATGCATGTTTTGTTTGGCCGGGTATATATATTAATTTTGATATTAAGAGGCGGAGCTAGGGAGGGGCTTGGAGGGTCACGTGCCCCCCTCTTATTTGATGAACTACATAGGTATATTCTCCTCGTCGATAGCTTCGTTTTTATATATGATACGTCATAATTCGACACCTCAGTACATAAAAAATTATGAATATTTGAAAATTAATGGTATATTAATCACTTTAATTTTGTTTCAATAGACTATATTATAATACTTTTATTTTTACATAAATTTACATTTACATACTATAATTCATCTCGAGAGGCTTCGAAATTGTGAAAAAATTTAATTAAAATAAATAAGATTACATATAGTTTTTAGCTCCTAAAACTACATGCACAAAAGTCAAATATCATTTATTTCCGAACGGATGGAGTATTATATGTTATGAGTACAAGAAGTTATATATTGACTAGGGTTGTTATTAAAGCCAAACAAGTCAATCGGTATTGTTTGATTATATTTAGCTCGTTTAGAAATGAGTCGAGCTCGAGTCTATATTTGAACTTGAGCTCATACTCGGCTTGTTTAGTAAATGAACGAGCTTGAGCTGAGTTTTTTTTTCTTCCAAGTATTATGCAACCTTACTTGCTCATGATATAGTAACTTAAAAGAAAATTTATAAATTTCAAAAAATTCATGCTATTTGATCGAGTTTCAATTGAGTCGAGATGAGCTTTGAATTGAGCATAAAAAATGTGCTGATAATCAGCTCATTTTCTAAATGGTGCTCAAGCCGAGCTTTTACTGAGCAAAACTCGAGCCAAGCTACTCTAGCTACTCAGCTCATATAAACAATCATAATCTTAACTTAATGTTTATTATATTGCGTTTCCTATACTTATTTAGTTATTTTTTTACCAAGAATATTTCATTTATATATTTATATTTTTTAGGGATAAAAAAATGATTGCGTTTTATCATAAACCGATGATATTTTATCTTAAAGTAACATCATTTATTATTGTATTATATATAATTCTTTAAGCCAATTTAAATCGTACATGTATAATTGTGCCCCTTTTCGAAATTTTTTTTTGTTGATATTGAGATACTTCGTATTAGACATGACCACGGGTCGGACCCATCGATCGAGTCAAGGGTCGGGTTGGTCGACCCGAACCCTAACCCGAAAATGTCATGGGTTACATTATTTTAAGAAAGAAAAATTGATTTTTTTTAAAGAAATTGACTATTAAAATAAATAAAAAAATGATATGTGAAGTTTTTATCTTTATACCACATTTTATCACCCACTTCATTTTGATATGAAGTTAAAAAATGTGGGAAGATTTTATATCTCCATATCAATTATTCTATCCACTATAATTTCAATGTGAGAGGTAAGAGAAAACATATTTTTCTCAAACTTCATTTCCAATATAGGAAATGTGGGAAATAAGAGAAGTGAGAGAAATGAGAAGATGGGGTACACACATATACACACAAATATATATATATATATATATATATATATATATATATATATATATATATATATATATATATATATATATATATATATATATATATGCATTCTCATTCTAACTCTCAATTTTCAATATGGGACAATGCTCTTGTCCCACGTCGAAAATGATGGAATGAAAGGAAGACTTACAATGCTAAAAAAAAGAGAAGAATAATGGGACATTTTATCCCACATTGCATATTGCATGTTAGTTCATGTTTTTATTATAAATTATTCTAAGAATAATATACCTAATAATTATAAACTTAACTTTTAAAAACATATTTTTTTAAAAAAAAACCTTTTTGAAATGACGGGTTAACCCGGCGACTCGCTCCGACCCTTTGACCCGGACCCACCGGGTTACCGACCCGCCGGGTCTCGAGTTAAGCCGTGAATCTACTCCGTATTGAATAAGTTATATGCATGTGTTTGTGTGGTGTAAGATTAATTGTATCCAAGTTACTCCGTAATTGGCAGTAGTGCAGTACTACAAGTTGAAAAATCTTTGATCGATCGGATCAGGCGGCTTCTTAGATCACTAATTTCAAGAGGGCTCCTGCTGGCATAGTGTACTTAATTATCTTTTAAATTTGAGCAATACTCCTACATGCATATACATATATCGTATATATCTGTAGATGTCATCAATAAGGGTACGGTACCTACAGCGCCTCGTACATATATATATATATATATATATATATGGCTAAAACACAAACGTACGTACCTAAATGAGTAACAGATATATCCACATATAGTGGAGAGTTTTAATTGGCACTTGAACCAACTGGAGTGGTCCATAAATATATATAATAGCTGCAGCCCAGCTACAAATTTGGACACGTACAGCTAGCAAATAGTAGTTGCACGTACATACAATTAAACCCCATATATGCATTGCATGCCGGGCTGAAAACGACGACCCTCAACCCAATAGTCTTCATCCCTGATCGATCCCGTATTGTACATTTGTACCAAATTCAATTCAATTCAGTTCGTGATGGATTGTAATTTGTAATGCGTTAACGTTTCTTAATTTGTAGTTTGGTAGACTGCTAGTTACAGGCTAGTGATATGGTTAATTACTACTCAATTAGATGATATATATTGATCTCGTCATCTTATTTCACTAATCATATCAAACAGTTTATTTATATACTCCATCCGTTCGGAAATAAACGATGTTTGACTTTCGTGCACGTAGTTTTAGGAGCTAAAAACTATATAAAATCTTATTTATTTTTATTAATTTTTTTCATAGATTAATATCTATTAGTAATAAGTATTGAATTGTGAAAAAACTAACTAAAATAAATAAGATTTTATATAGTTTTTAGCTCCTAAAACTACGTGCACAAAAATCAAATATCATTTGTTTCCGAATGGAGGGAGTATATATTAGATGATATTGATCTCATCTTATTTCACTAATCTAGATTTTTTTTAAGAAATCATCAATATTATGAATGCGTAACTAGAATAAAAACATTAATTGTGCATACTCACGGTTTTCAAATATTTCAATATAACCTACTAATTTGAAGTTATTGAGTTTAAAGTATTAAGGTATGAAGTTTAACAAACGATAACTACGATAAAAGGAACTCAGCTTGAGAAATGATATCGGAAATAATTTATGTTTGTTCAGTCTTGAAACGTTTAAAACTTTTTTTTGCTCAAGTGTCTGATTTGAGCTTATAATATATTAAATCAAAGCTATCGACGAGAATAATATGTATATTAAATTTTATTTTCGATTGGGGGGCAATTGCCACCCCTAGCCCTAAAGAGGTTCCACCTCTGTATATAGTCACTAATGGGTCATGGATATAATCACGATAAAGGCTTAGCCATGTTTTTGTAACTCTGTTACGTCTTTTAAATATATATATTTATCGATTCAAGCTTAGCCATTCTGAACAAGGAGTTGTCTAGTACACACCACCACGACCCCAGCTAGTCCTGACACCGGAAGCCAGAACCTCAATCAAGAAGAAGATCACCCAAACACCAGAAGCAAAGCCGCACACCGTTCGAGCAATAAGCACCAAGAAGAACCGGCCTAAATGGACACGGATTTTAGTGCTCGTAAAAAACGAGGGGTTTTCAAACCTTGCAAAGCAAGGAGTTAAACATCCTAGTTTAATTTTGTAACATGGATTTTTCAAGCCCTGGTCGGGATTATGGTCAAGCTAGCCCTTTTAAGATTTTATTCAAACTCTTTTGGGATTTTCATATAAGAATATATATATATATAGAGAGAGAGAGAGAGAGAAGTTGGTTCCGGTATACTCCAGCCTTAACGTGTATCATGTATACAAATCAGGGTCGTTGATTGAATCAAATGGATGGTTGAGATTAGAAGACAATTTTAGTTTTTTTCTTTAATTAAAAATGAGTGGGACCCACATCTTTTGTTGCCCACTGGGCGTGTGTGGTGCACTCTCTTTAAATTATTCGATGGTATATCTGGATTATTCGATCGTATCGACAAATTATGCAATGGTATCGACAGATTATGCGATGGTATCTGGATTTTTTTTGTTATTCTTTACAAATGGTTGATTATTCGGTCGTTTATGAATGATTATTCGGTAGTATATAGATGATTATTCACTTGTATATGAGTGATTATCGCTGGATTATTCGATGAAATCGCTATATTATTCGATGAAATTGTTATATTATTCGATGGTATCGATTGATTATTCGATAGTATCGGTGGTTTATTTGAAGGTGCTACAATATTATTTGGCTACTTAGAGCATCCCCAAGAGATTCTCTATCTTCATTATTTGGAGAATATTAAGATGGTTTTTGGTCCAAGAACTTCCCCCATTATATTCTCCAAAATAGAGAATGGAGAGAAAATATGGAGATCATTCTCTAAATTTGGAGAAAACTCTATATATTTTGGGGTGAATTCTAAAATGGAGAAGCTGTTGGAATGGGTTAAAAAAAATATTCAGAATATTTGACTTATAATTCTCTATTTTAGAGATTGTTTTAGGGAAGCTCTTGGAGATGCTCTTATATATGTCATTTTACCAAATAACTAAAATTTATTCGATGCTATCACTGGATTATTCAATTATATCACTTAATTATACATTGACATCTTTCAATTCACCCATAAACAAAACCCCCCAAATTATCATGTATACGTACTAATAAAGTTATACATACAAATGAATAAACCTAACTTACACTATCTTTGAAATCTTTAAATTCACCGCCATCACAATCAAAAGGACACAAATTCGATCAAATAAGGCCAAGCAAACTCCAATTCAGTAATCGAAAATCAATTCAAGACCAATCAATTGATAATAAATCGAAAAAGGGTGTTCCAAGAAAAATCGAATTGAAACAAGATCAGCAGCCACACCTCACGAAAAAGGGGGTGTTCCAAGCAAAATCGAATTGAAACAATCGAATTGAAACATTTTTTGTCGCCGTCGAGCCGCACCTCACGGATCCACCTCATCGGTCGCCATCGTGCTTGCCGCCGCCTTCTCCAGCCACCATCGTCACCTTCTTTCACTTCCGCCTCCATCTGAACATCTCGATCCTACCTTTCGACCAACAACACAAAATCCCCCAAATTCGTCGATATAGAGGATCGAAGCCTCTGTTGCCACCGAAGTAGGTGTTGCTTCTGCTGCCATCCAAGTCAACGAGGGGGATTCGACAGAGGAAGCAGTGCCATCTCGTCCATCTGGATGAATCGGAGCCACCTGATCGGTGACGGCAAGGTGATCGTTCACATCCGAGAGGGGAGGTCGACTGACAAGCAAGATTTGAAAGAAGGGAGGAGGAAAGAGGTTGACGAGCAGGATCGCCATTGCTTCCGCCTTCGCCGTTCGCACCGCCATCGCCCACTCCGCCATCTCCTTCGCCGCCGCCTTCGCTAGCCACCTTCTCCATCTCCTTCGACTTTGCTTACCGAGTCGCCATCCGCCATCGGCCCATCACCATCTCATCCGCCATCCACCATCTCCATCTCATCCGCCATGGGATCCGACATCTCCTGATCGCCTTTCACCTCTGGATCGGGGAGAAGAAGCGTTTTGATTTTATACAGTTTGTGTAAATTGATTAGGGTTGAGATTGGGTGATGTACACGCGCAGTGATAGGAATTGGTGGTGTGGATTTTCCATTTTCATTTTCAATTAATAAATATTTGAGATTAATCTCAGTCATCCAATACCTCCAAATCAACGGTTAGGATTTGTGTACATGATACACGTTAAGGGCTGAGATATGATCTATCCTCTCTCTCTCTATATATATGGTATATATATATAGAGAGAGAGAGGTTGGGTCATGTGTTAACAACTCTTACGGTGTTAAATGTTAACAAATTAATATTCGGTAAAATTTATCAAATATTCATCACAGTCACTCAATTATTCATCAAAACTTTTGTTAAAATTAATCAAATATTCATCACAGTCACTCAATTATTCACAATTTCCCAAATATTCATCACAGTCACTCAATTATTCACAATTATTCACAATATCCACCCCCAATCCTGTAATTGTGTTACTGTGATGAATATTTCTTAAATGTTACCGAATATTGATGAATATTTGGGAAATTGTGAATAATTGAGTGAATGTGATGAATATTTGAGTGACTGTGATGAATATTTGATTAATTTTAACAAAAGCTTTGATGAATAATTGAGTGACTGTGATTAATATTTGATAAATTTTGTCGAATATTGATTTGTTAACATTTAACACCGTAAGAGCTGTTAACATTTGATCCGCATTCTATATATATATGGTAGGGTTCGGGTGAGAAGCACTCTTTCGGTGAGAATGAAAGAAGTGATCTGATTTGTTTACGTGTTCAAAAGTGAATTGCAAATCGGCACACATGCGACTTCCAAAATTAATTAGCAAAACCCACACATATTATTTTTAACACTCCCACTTTCATGTAACACCCCCGTCCCACATCGGATATCATAATGATGTTGGGAGTTATTTATAAGTGATTCAAGGCATACCCATGTCACAAGAGCTCTTCCTTTTTAGGCTCCAAGTGAGGATAACGGACCTGAGAGGGCTAGCTAGGTGGCATAGGTTGGCGCCTCTTAAGACCTCAGGTCTTACATTGCATATATATATATATATGCGTTAATCACACACCATACTAATTAATTAGAAAAGTACGTAAATATGTAGAAATTTTTACATGAACTTTTAAAAATTATTTTTTGACATTTTCACTTGTTAAAAAAATATAAAAAATATATTTTTGAGTGTAATTTAATTTTATCTGCACATAGAAACTCACTTTGTATATGGTTGAAACCATTTTACTCGTAGTGGTTCAGTAATTTTACTCATAGTGGTTTAGACCATTTATACTATATGGTAATTCCGACCATTTATACTATATGGTTCAAACCATTTATACTACTATCATAATTGTAATATTTTCTTTTAATGCTTATTTTTTTAATTATTTATTTATGTGTTTTTAATTATTTAATTCATGAACCAATACTCTTTATTTGATGAATCACTACTCTTTATTTCATGAACCACTACTATTTATTTTATGAACCACTAGAATTTATTTCATGAACCACTACTATTTAATAATTGTAAAGTTTTCATTCTTCTTTTATATTTTTTAATGTTTACTTTATAATTATTTTTTTAATGATTTATTTCATGAACCAATATTATTTATTTGATAAACCACTACTCTTTATTTGATGAACCGCTACTCTTTATTTCCTGAACCACTAGAATTTATTTCATGAACCACTACTATTTAATAATTGAAAATTTTCATTCTTCTTTAATTATTTTACTTGTAGTTGTTCAACCATTTTACTCGTAGTGGTTCAATCATTTTACTCTTGGTCGTTCAACCATTTTACTCGTAGTGGTTCAATCATTTTTCTCATAGTGCTTCAACAATTTACTCTTAGTAGTGCAATTATTTTACTCGTAGTGGTTCAACCGTTTACTTGTATTGGTTCTACCATTTACTCTTAATGGTTCAACCATTTTACTTTTAAATTATTTCATTAACCACTACTATTTATTTCATGAGCCACTACTATTTATTTCATAAATCATTACTATATAATGTATTTTCAAACCAAATCGATTAACAATATTGCACTACGAACCAATTAACTAGTAGAAGGGAACCTAAAACCCGAAGGATTCAGGCCGATTGACCAAGGCAAATACGCTTCGAGAACGGGGCGTCGAAACACAACCGACAATAAGTAAGTTGAACTACCCAAAATTGAAGGTGGAATCTTTGAGAACGGAGAGCAGGAACCAAAATCAGTCAGAAATCTAGCTGAAAGAGGAGAAGATGTCACCAAATCTGATTGATTTCTATTAGATCAAGGGTTTGGAGAAATTTTGGACAAAGAGGAAAGAGGGGCGTGTTAAAAGTGCATTCCTCAACACTGGTTTATTTCTAGTATTTTGCTGCTTTTTTTTAATTAAAGCAAAATTACCGTTTAAAAAAGCAAAGTATATATATATATACTATCCTATTCAATTAAATAAATATTTATAAATTTAAAAAAATAAAAAAAGACATAGTCTTATTTTTGACTAAATTCCAAAATACTTACAACCTTTGCCTACTTCTCAATTTTTTTTTTCACCATTTTGAAAAAAAAATCCAAATGAAGAAAGAGCAGTCAATTCCAATCTGATTCACAGCTAGATCAATTTCTTTTTTTTTCGCATATTTTGAAAAAAATCCAAATGAAGAAAGAGTAGTCAATTTCAATCTGATCCACACCCTACCAAAGCTAAACTCGAACAAAGACGAATTGCGGCTCATGCAATGTGAATTATCCAATCACCCACAAGAAGATTTATACCATATCCTACTAGAATGCCCAAACACAAGAAACGTTGCGCGCCAACAATATTGAGCCAAACATATGTTGCAAAATAAGTAAATATAGGAACCTTGACAAAAATTCAAGCACCATTAAGTAGAGAGTCCTTTACCAAACTAGAAACCATCTAGTAGAGTTTAGGGTTACTGGAAATATCAATTCCGTTATAGAAACCAAATAATTTTTAGAAAGGATACTGGAAATATCAATTCCGTTATAACATTTATAAAAAAAGATCTTGAATTGGAATTCTTTTAGGAATGACCTCGAAGAGGATGAAAGGGAGAATCCAATTCACAAAAAACCGATGACACTCAAAAAAAGAAAAATATCAAATGGAAAAAATCCCAGCATAACTACTACGGAGTATAAACTAAATTTTAATGGATCAAGATTTGACTAGGGAGAAACGTCGATAGGATATATTATAAGAGACCACAAGGCACATACCATATCTCTAAAAGATGAGAAAGGGAATTTTAACACTGTAATCAGGGCAAAAACCTTGGATTTGGATGTATACAAAAGTATCAAAGAAGCACTCAATAAAAATATCAAAAATATATATTGAAATTGAAGAAGATAATCAATGCATTATTAATGCACTCTTGGGCTCTTGGAAATGCCCATGGGAGATCGAAATGCTCATATCGGACTGCTAACTTGACCTGTTGAAATTTTCCTCGGTCCGCATTCATCAAGTGTTAGGGAAGTTAATATCGTTGCGGATAGACTGACCCAACCTGAGACATTTAACCCCTAATGCTAACCTTAACTCCGACATAGAAATGCAAGTTCTCATCCGCAAGGATATGCTCTATATGCTGGACTACGAACAAAATATGTAGGCAGATCTAACTACTTTCTATTATTAAAAAAAATCAATCTATCCACAGCTAGTTTCTTCTCTGCCAATTTCATAACATTCTGTATTCCCATCCAAACTATCTTCCTGAAACTACGCTGTTTTCCCCAACCCGCCATACACCAACCGGGTCGGAATATCCGACGTAACAAACCCGTTAAAGCTCGACCCGACCGACGCTGTGTAAGCGCCCATGTCCTCAAACACCAACCAGTCCCCCACTTCCAGCTCCGGCAGAGCGTAGTCCGTAACCACCTTGTCCAGGGCGCAACACGTGGGCCCGAACACCGTGGAATTGTACCTCTTTCGCCCTTGACACGTCGCATTCCCCGGATCCGACGTGGCCGCCACCGGCTTCGGATTCACCTTGACGTTGTAATTGATACAATTTAAGGAGCCGTACAAGCCGTCAGCTATCCAATACTCTCTCAGCTCTCCCCTCACACGTTTCCCGATGATGTTAGCTACCAGAGTCATGACGGTCTCGGCGAAGTACCTGCCCGGCTCCGCTATGACGGTCAGGTTCGGCTCGTTGGGGAAATGAAGCTTCAAAGCCATCTTGACGGCCTCAGCTGCGGCTTCAAAGGCAGGGCCGGAGGTGAAACCCCCGCCAATGTCGAGGAGGTGGAGTTTGGGCAAGCCAAGCTGAGCCGCTGCTTCGAAGGCTGCCCTGGCTAGGGCTATCCCTCCCTCGTAGGATTGTGGATTGTCGGAGCCACTGCCAACGTGGAAGGAAATTCCTAGGACAGGGAGGCCAGCCGATTTGGCTGCGAGGAGGAGTGGGTCGATCTCGTAAGGGAGTGCGCCATATTTAGAGCCGAGTTTCCACTCGGCTCCATCGTCGGGAACCTTGAGCCGAAGAAGTAGACCACATTCCGGATACAACCTAATGAGAGCAAGGGGAAAAACGGATTGATGTCATGTCTTAATTTTGTCACTGCAATTAGAATTAAAATATATATAATATAAAGAGTCAAGTATATATAAAAAAATTAATTATTGTACCTTTTAATCTTATGGATTTCGAAAATAGAATCATAAGTAACAAGGTTGACCCCTACTGACTTAGCATATAAAATGTGAGACTCCGGTTTACAAGGGTTAGCAAAGACAATGCGATCTGGGGAGACACCCAACGATAAGACCAATTCAATCTCTGCTTTACTAGCACAATCAAAATTGGCCCCAAGAGCGGCCATCACCCTAACAAGGTACGGCTCAGGGTTGCACTTAACCGCATAGTAGGGGTGGATACATGGCATTGCCCCAACCCATCTCTCCATCAGGCCTCCCACTTTAGCTATATCCAGCACATAAAACGGTTCGTTGGCTTCAACCGTATCAGATTTGAGCAAGCCCATGAAACCATCCTTTGTTAGAGGGATAACGCCCTTATCCTTGACCCACGGTGCATCCAAGATAGCTTGGATGGCATTGTAGCCGAGGAAGAGTTGGTTAGAGCGCTCCATATATATATGTATCTTTCTATATATCTGTATATGTTTTGTTTGTCCGGGTTTTTATATATATATATTGAGAATTGAATAAGTTATATGCATGTGGGTGTGTGGTGTAAAGATTAATTGATCGATCGGATCAGGCGACAGCGCCGCGTATATATAAATATATAGATAATATACTGTATGTGGCTATAACACAACGCACGTACCAGCTAAATGAGTAACAGATCCACATGCATTATGTACTATATTGCAGAGTTTTTGGCAATTGAAATAACTGGAGCGGTCCATAAATATATAATAGCAGCCCAGCAGCAAATTTGCACACACAGCTAGCAAATAAATTAGTTGCACATGGATATATATAGAGCTCACAATTCGGGTCATCCGATCTGGTTCGGTTCGGGTCACTGATGAGTCGGGTCAAAATTTCTGTGTCGGGCTTGGTCGGGTCGGGTCGGATTCGGTCAAAATGAAATTCAGATTGGTCGGGTTTCAGTCAGAATCGGGTTGGACCCATTCGGGTTTTCGGTCAGAATCAGGTCGGTCTCGTTTGGGTTTCAGGTCAGTACTCAGGTCGGTTTCATTCAGGTTTCAAGTGGAAGCGGGTCTACGTTTGTTTCAAACTTTTAATTGTTTGGGTTGAATTTGTTGAATCATGTTCGTTCGGGACTTTCGGGTAATCAATTTTATTAAACTGAATATGTAATTCATGTTATTTATGTATTTCAAAAAGTATTTTTAGTAAAATAAAATATGATTCAATATATAATCTATTCATTGGCTCGTAAAGCTCATTCTATTCATCATTAAATTCATTGAAATTTGGCAATATATTATTATCAAAATCATACTTGATTCCCTATCTAAAAGATAATTCACATTATTTGTGTGATTGTTATTTGTGTCTTTCAAAAAGTAGTTTTCAAATGAAATTTCACTATGTATATGATTCAAGTTATAATATCCTCATTGTACTCATCTTTTATTAGTGAGAAATGAGAATTTTTAATTCAAGCCGATCATTCAGCATTAAATGAGTAAATGAGTAATGATTTACATCAATCTATAATTCTATATGAATATACTATGAGTTGATGTTTTTGTAGTTTTTAGTAATCTAGCTAGTAAACCGACTCTTTTGTGAGTTAATCTTAAATACCGATAAAGTAAACAAATTATTGGCTATATGAAAATAACTAAACAAGATTACCTTAATCCTCATATATAAATCCATCTCCGATTATTCGATGAATTAGAATATTCGATGGATTCGAATATTCGATGCATTTAAAATATTCACTTCATCCCTCATCAAATTTTAGAAAATAAGGTAATATAAAATTACGAATACAACTTATAAAATTATCATATATTCATAATTCATAATTTCATATATTCATATGAGGTTGGATCATGTGTTAACAACTCTTACGGTGTTAAATGTAAACAAATCAATATTCGGCAAAATTTATCAAATATTCATCACAGTCACTCAATTATTCATCAAAGCTTTTGTTAAAATTAATCAAATATTCATCACAGTCACTCAAATATTCATCACAGTCACTCAATTATTCACAATTTTCCAAATATATTTATCAATATTCAGCAACATTTAAGAAATATTCATCACGGTAACACAATTACGAGATTGGGGGTGGATACACGCGCAAGGGTTTGAGTTTTTTGGGTGATAATTTTTTTAATTAGCAATAATTATTAATTGAAATGAATCTCTTAAATGTTGTCGAAAAGCTTTGATGAATAATTGAGTGACTGTGATGAATATTTGATAAATTTTATCGAATATTGATTTGTTAACATTTAACACCGTAAGAGTTGTTAACATTTAATCCGTATTATATTCATATTCTCATAATCTTGTTTTTTTTTAAACCATATTAAATTATTCAAGATGGCGGCCCCTAATCAATTATTCTGCACAGCAAGCTTAGCTAATAGCTCCCCATGCCATTTGGTGATTTATGTACTCCCACGGCATTGCATAATGCATATATATATATATATAATATGATATGATGGAGTATTGTACAACTTACAATAATAATTGAAAACAAATCGATCAATTAAGATTCCCATTTACAAATTGTTGAAGCTTGTACGTTATCGATCTTAGCAATTACAAGCAAGCTTATAATTATAATCATAATTCTCCCATCCAGACCTCCTCGATTGCTATTTTCTTCCTTTAATTTGCAATTTATAACAACTTCGTTCAACGTACGTACGTACTGTCTCCAAATTCAAGCTTGCCCCTGCAGAGTTCCCTTGGAAAATCACTGTGAAGGTGCATATGGAGCGGCCCCTAAGCAGCAGGTTCGCGACTGCGGTTAGCCCAAAGCGAGCTGAGTGCTATGAGGCGCTGCAAGTACTCCCCCAGAGCCAGCAGCCCTCGAGCAGCTTGTCGTATGGTCAGGATTCTGTGCATCTGCTGTAGCGTTTCCTGTCGAAGATGATCCGCCTAAAAAAACAAAAAAAAGGTTGGATACACAACACAAAAGTTGCACATAATTGTATTGTATCGTCTAGCAGGTAATTAAAAGTTGGAGGAGCTTACCTGGTTTATGAAGCTAACTAATGCACCCAACCTCTCAACCGCAATCGTCATCTGATGGATGTAATTTTGTTGGTCTACCTGCACACCCGCCACAGTCTCTGCCAGATTCTGCTGAAGTCTTTCCATTCCTTGTGAAAGCGCGTCTTCTGCTTGCTGGCATGATTGCTGAAGGTTGCTTACATCCATATGTTGTTTCTCTGTCAACGGCTCAATCTGCGGAATCAGCACCTACAAATTATATTGAAACCACAGTTTTTTTTTATCAAGGCCGGACCAATACATATTGCATCGGCATATATAAATTTTATATTTGATCATATATATATATATATATATATATATATGAAGCACCCCTCCTTAAGCTTAGTCCTTTGTTCTTAGTCCTTTGTCCTTAGTCCTTACCTTGAGTATCTCTGATGGCCGAAACCCTCCTATCCACAAAAAGAAACGCTCAGCTGCTGACTTCCACATGCCAGACATCAGATAGAACACATTAGCCCTGGCTGCTTTTGCTTTCATCCGAAACAGCTCAAAATAGTGCTTCATGCTGGTCTCGACGAGGACCTTCAGCTCAACTTCGGTTCTATGTTCCTGCAAAGCGGCCCTTAGCTTGCAAATCTGTTTCTTTTGTTCCTCCAGCCAATGTCCATACTCCATCTCAAATGCAGCAATTCCTGCAGCCAATGTCCATACTCCCTCATGTCATACCAATGATCATGTATCAGCTGACACAAAGTGAAATCCCTAACCTGTATCTGCATTACTGGATATTGGCAGATGATCTAATCCGATGCCACCGTACAAACCCTGCAGTCAGATAACTATCAAGGTCAAACATATTCCAGAAAACACATTGCTAATATTGTTGAAGCAGTATCCTGAATGCACCTGTTGCCTTGCGCGCTGAAGTTCTTGCTCCATCTGAACTAATTTTAGTCGGCTTAACTCTAGTTGCTGCACATACGCCTATTGCAACATCCAATCAGCTTCAGGACTACACTAAAACTAGATACACAAGTGTTGAAGTTATGAGGACTGACTCGGATCTTTCTCAAACTACATATATATACCTTCTTTCGTAGACGGCTTTTACGAGCAGCCTCCCGATTTTGAGCAAGTCGTCTTTGTACCTAACAAATTGACATAAAAACCATGAAACTATCACTAAAAAAAAGGAAGCGTCAATGCCATTTACACAACCTATATATCACACCTTACCTTTTCGGAAGATCTAGATGTTCCTTGCTCATAGTTGTTTGAAGGCGTAAGTACTCCATGTGAATTGTATTCTGACTGGAACTATCGGAACAAAAGAGGAATCAGCTTGACATTCTTGGAAACACACACAGCCATATATAAGACAAGTATGTAACAGATTCCGGTTATCAGCTGCACCTGATTTTCTATTTTCTCCTCGACTTCTAAGAGAGCCGGTGTAGCTATATTAGGACAGGAATCATCTCTATAGCCCTCTATCCATGAGCTAATCTGATGTAGCGGATCATATATATCCATTCTTCTAGCTCGTTTCGATAAATGGCACAGACTATGAATTCAGGACCCTTTCACATATAACTGACCAAGATCGTTCATCGTTGTTTAAGGCTCTTAATCTGCTTAGCATAACAACAACCCCCAAAAAAAAAAAACAGTTGTCATATATATATATACTCTATGAAACTCATTCCCTGTTACAGATTCTTCCTAGCAGAAAAAAGCTGAAATCCAATTAAGCTTGAAAGAAGGAATGAAATCAGTAACTAATTTTCTTACAATATGTTTGATTTAGAATCAAAATTACAGAATATATCCACATCATGTAAGACCAGCAAAAATCATCTATAAACTGGGTGATCTGATAGCTAAATACACCTAGTGGCTTAATTTAAAGGACAAAAAGGGTCTGAAACTCATCACTGACCACAGCAAATTCAGAGTAGCCAGAAGAAGAAATTAAAACAGGTAAACCAGATAAACGGAAGAAAAAAATCAAGGGAGAGTGAATCATGAGCTTGAAACACAAATCAGAGATGGAGGCGCAATTTCACCTCAAGAGATTGAAATCCTTATAGCCCAACTTCAATGGTGGACAAGAACAAGATAGATTCTGAGATGCAATTGGTAAATTAACCCTAGAATCTATTTTTACTCTTCTAAGGAATGATTGGTAGAGAAGAATCTGAAACAAGGCAAGGGAAGCTGCAATTGGCCAAATAAGTGCTTGGCTTAGCTTAATACAGTACACACTCAGAAAAAAGAATTTTTTTTTTATCTAGTTCCTATCAACAAAAGCATTTTATATCTAAAAAAAAAAATTGTTTCTCCAATTTTGTCCTTTTCCAATAATATTCATACAATATTTATTTTCTCTTCCAAGTATGCAAAACAAAAAATGATTAAATATAGTTGTCACCCCACACCCATCAACCATTATTATGTTTGTTGTGATCGGTTGCTACAGTCAAAGATTAAGTAAGCAGCAACGTCTTTATTATAAAAGAAAAAAAAAGATATAATTGTTGGATGAATCTGTTGGTGTTGTTGTAGTCACTAGTCATGTTTCCACTTTCTAGTGAAAATGGCGCACCAGGTCAGGTGAGGTCACTCTCCCTCCCTTTCTTTATCCTGCAAAAAAAAAAAAAAAAATTCAACTCCTCTTTTTTTGGGGAATATATAAATTGAGTGCAATCCGCCATAGGAGATCCATGATCTGTACTCTCTTGAGCTTTATGAAAACCTGGGTAGCTAGATCTTCCAACTCTTCTGGGGATCTGTTAACTTCAACTTTTCTGATTGCCTATAAGTGGGAGCTAGCTAGCTCTTTCTAACACAAATGGGGTTGCGCATTTATGGAATATTTTCTCATCAGTATTAATTACCTACAATGTTTAAAATACTTGTTACTAGTGGTTTATCCCGTATTAATTAAAGAGTTTAATATATTTTAGAAACAAAAAAAAATTTATATGTTCATAAGTTAGTTTGAAGAATAAAGTCAATCAAAAGTAAAATTAACAAAATCAAACTATTATGTTAGTTTTTTATACTTGAATTTTTATGTAATTCTAATAAGTTTTATGTCTCTTGCTAATATTTTTTTTAATAAATAACATATAAAAATCTTACTTTACAATATAGAATTGTAATAAGCTAGTTGTAGGTTTCCTACTATCAATGTAAAATGTAAACATAAAAACTTTACTTGACTACCATGTTTCTTGCTAATATTTTTGAAAATTTTATTTATATAAACTAAAACACTTTTTAAATTAAAAATATAATTTTTTATTGCCATCAATTTTCATCTCATTTATGTAAATAGAAAAACTTTACTTTACTATCACGTTTCCTACTAATACTTTTAAAAAATTTATTTATAACATAAAATTTTAATTAGAGATTTTTATCTCATTCTATAATTTGTGATGAATTAAGACTTTAAATTGTGTATATATATAAATATACAAACTAAAATACTTTTTTAAAATTAAGAAAAAGTATAATTTTTTGTTGTCATCAATCATTTTTTTATCTTGGTACTATGCATTGATACTCATAAAATAATAATTTTACTTTTGGAAAATAATTTATCTTTGATTGACATTAAATGAGCAAAAAAGCTTATTTTACTAGTAGGTATAGATAGATAGATAGATTACCATTTTCAATTTAGGGGTTGAAAATCTATTGTGTAAAAATGGAATTTTCAAAATATTCCTTTTTTTTTCTGTATTGGGTCCTACACTCCTACTTTTACAAAGCACACAACTTAAAAATTTGTATAAGTTCCTAACCAAAAGAAAATTAATACGAGATTAAAAAAAAAGTTGGATTTATCCAATGCGTTACAATTGATTTTCAACCCCCGAAAAATTGTAAGAACAAGTATTTTAAACATTTTACAATTTTTAATGTCTTCCTGACATTATAATGGATGTTGGGGGTGAGAAAATATTTATGGGAAATTTGCAAAAAAACCACCCATTATATATGTGTTCTTACACTTAACCACCCACTAAATTTAAAATTACAAAAAATCACCCATTAAATGATTTTTGTTAACAACTTACCACCCATTGTCTATTTCTATTAGGATTTTTTCAAATGTATATGATATATTATAATATTTTAAGCTTTATATTTAAATTAGAATATCAAATAGCTTTGAAAAATATATTTTTATAGATTTAAAAAAAATATTTCAAAAAAACATGATATATATATATATATGAACAAATTTTCCTATTTTATTCCTAAAAATGGTTATAAATTTTTAAAATATTTTTATAAACTACTTTTTAATCAAAATTAAAATAAATTTATAAGTCAATAGCCTTCTTTAAATTTAATAATATTTTTAGTACTAATAATTATTAAATTAAATTAATTTTTAGTACTAATAATCATTTCTTGTTGTTCTCTCTCCACCCATATTATTAAATTAATTTATCACTTAAAAACCCTCTTAAAAACACCCATTGCAGGTGCTCTCAGTCTAAGATAGAAGGGGGTATATAGGAGTTTCTAATGCCTTGAACCAAGTTTGATGAGATTATTAATTAAGAGTTAAAAATGTCACAAGAATGTAGTTTTTATTATTGGTATCGAAATTGAAAATGGGGTTAAAAAAAAAATGTGATAAAAATTGGTGTAAAACTAAAAATGAAAAAGGAGAAAAAGAAGCAAAGCGAACAGAACAAAGTACATTAACAAGGGCTCTTTAATCTTTCCAAGAGAATTAGAAGCTTCTAATATAAACATAATTAAGGCTCCACACAGAGGGAAATTCAACCAAAAAAAAGAGGGAAAAGGGGAAAAGAAGCTTCCAATTAAAATCCAATGGATGGTAGTACACTACTGAATTACACATACTGTTTGAATAACCAGGAAGGAAGGCTGTAAAAGTTTAAAAGGGGAAATGTAGAGCCCAAAGTACAAACTCTAAAAAAGGCCGGGCAGCTAAATTCAGAAATCCATTTTGACATCATATATATTTCTGTTTCCTAACAGTAGCGCGCAGTAGATATGCAACTATTATTATTTTCATTTATATAGTCAAACCTACAACTACAAGTGATTTATACTATACTTGTTGGAGTTAATGCCCCCTTTTCCTATCTTTTTTCTACTATCAATTGTCATATATGCATACATCCTTCTAATAATATTTAGTTTAAATCTTTTTATTGGAATAATTGACCCAGCCTGAACTCGACCCAGACCAAAATCCATTTGACCCGAACTTACCCGACCCGAGCCGACCGAACATACAATATACCCGACATATGACCGAACTCGAATAGATATACCTGAACCCGACCCAAACAACCGAATTGCCACCTCTACTGCTAAAAATGAGTGAATTATATAAATGATTAAAGATGTAGACATGTCATATTTTTTTTATTTCTTTTTTTATAGCAAGAGCAACCCACCTCATAAGGGGCGGAGAGATGTCATACCCTGGCTTGTATCTCATATATAAGTAAACAATAAATTGAATGACATGTAGTATAAAATTGATGGGATATTACTTTCAGTTTCATTTCATATACTCCCTCCGTCCGGAAATAAACGGACTTTTGTACACGTAGTTTTAGAAACTAAAAACTATATAAAATCTTATTTATTTTAATTAATTTTTTCATAATTTAATAATTATTACTAATAACTATTGGACTATGAAAAAATTAATTAAAATAAATAAGATGTTATATACTCCCTCCGTTCCTTTATATTTGACACTTTTAAAGCGGGCACGTTTTTTTAGAATGGTAAAAACTATATAAATATTATTTTTTTTCAATTTTTTTAATAATATTAAACTTAATACTATTAAGTATGAGATTATTAAAAAAGGTTATTAAAAAAATAAATATTTTATATAGTTTTTATCACCTAAAAAACGTGCATAAATAGTAAAAAGACAAATAAAAAAGAACGGAGAGAGTAGTGTTTAGCTCCTAAAACTACGTGAACAAAAGTCAAACATCGTTTATTTCTGAATGAAGGGAGTATGACTAATTAATTTGAAATGAAAGATTTAAAAAGTAAAAGTGATGCATGGGTTATCACTTGATTTCCCTTCACATGAAACATTAGGTATTATAATTATTAGTTAAACGCCGATTAGTGGTAAGCATGCGATCTAACGCTGGACATATGCGTAGCACCATTACGCCTTTTATTCTATTAAACTTTTTTTAAAAAAAAACAGCTACATATTAAATATAGAAATATATTAAAGAACTACAGCAAATAAATTAAGTACGAAAAAGAAGGGGAAAAGGATATGTACTGTTTAAAGGTCTAATTCTTGCCCCGTACCCGGCCCTTTGAATATGTATAGAGACACCGTGTTGTGTTGCCTTCCATTAGGCATTATTAGTTCAATTAGTGATCGATTTCAGGTTGACATTTGCAACACCACATAAAAATTCACTATTTTTTTTGTTATTTTCATCAAGCAATTATTCTACTTTACAATAATACCTTGAAACCCACAAATATGAAATCTCAAGTGCTTACATGTAGATGATCATCTATCTCAAATTGTATCAAATAGATAACTTCAAATTATGAACCAAATACCTAATTCATTTGTAAGAGGAACACGCACCCACCTTCCCCTTAATTTTTTTTTTCTTGGTGTTGCCACCTCCCACTTTGTAAGAAACGTGAACGACCCGATTTGCCATGTGTGGTCTATTGGTACGTGAATGTGTTGAGATAATGGTAAATGTGAAGAGATCAAAAAGTCTCACGTTGATAATATGAACAAACAATCCTTAGTATATAACCTAGTGGGCTACTCCTTCTAATGACAATTAGTTTTAGGATGGAACCTCTCTCGACTTATGTACTAGGCTATTAACACAAGAGTGCACGTGTGTACACGACCCCCGGTCCCAAATCCCAACGGACTTTAGTAGAATGACCCGATCCATCTCAAATTATTTTTTATTTTCCTTTAAATATGTGCGCTTCTAATGATATAGGCTTGTAAATTTTAAGATATAGATCGACCTATAACTTTCGAAAAGCACACAATTAAGGAGGATAAAGATATATTTTACAAAAAAAAGTTTTAAATGAAAGTAAACATATGCGTCTCAAAAATTACACATCTACGCTTCTTAAATCATACTCCCTTTGTTAATTAATACTTATCGTTTACTATTTATTCACGATTTTTATAATGATAAAAACTATATGAAATATTAATATTTTTTTAAATTTGTTTTTATAAATTCATAATTAATAGTAACAAGTATGAAATCATTTAAAAAATATGTTAAAAAAGTTAATATTTTATATAGTTTTTAACATCTTAAAAAGCGTGTGTAAATAGTAAAACGTCAAGTTTTAATTAACGGAGAGAGTAAATTTGTGTCTCGAGAAACACACATATTAATTGCTCCCTCTATTTCAAATTAAATGTCCATTTTGTATACTTATTTTAAGAAATGTATAAAATATTATTTTTCTAATCAATTTTTTTTAATAATTTCACATTAACACTTAGGGTTAAGTATGAAATTATTAAAAAAATAATATTTTATAGAGTTTTTATGTACCTCAAAAAATAAAATAACTTTTATTATAAAAGAGATAGAATACAAAGTAAAATTATTGTTGGGTAAATAACTTTTCCGTTTCAAAAGGGTTGGAAAATAGAACGCAATCGAATAACATGACAGTGTACAATTATTACAATTTGTCTTTATACCGTGTGGATTTTCATAAGGTAATTTTATTTTTTCGGTGAAAGGTGAAAATTACTGCCAACTAATTTAACCCGTCAGGCTCGTCCAGCCTGCCCAACAAAAAAGATGGATTTGAGTAGAGCAATTGGCTCAAGTAGGCCAACAAGCCCAGTCCGATAGGTCCACTTAATATATTTAATATTATATATCTATATGTAAATTTATTGTAGTAATATATATGGGCACTGAGCTTGACCAAAAAAAAAATATATGGGCACCGATATGTAAACTAGCGTACTTACTAGGTGAAGAGGATATGGACAGCGAGTCGGAGTTTGGAATAAATATGGAGAGAGTCCAGAGAAGCAGAGCCACACATACTGATAGAGTCTTCGGTTTCAGATACATAAACTATATATTTAGATCCGATACCAAAATAACATATCCCTAAAAAATTATCAAAACATATATTTATCTAATTTCGTACATTGCAAAAACATTGTTTTCTTAAATTAAATAATTTTCACTAAAAATTAATCGTAAGCACGTACATATCATATCAAAATAATTTTTAGTGAAAATTATTTAATTTAAGAAAACAATGTTTTGAATGATTCATATATGAAGTACTCGGTAAAAGAGAAGAGAAACAGAAGGCATATATATATTATCCATAACTCTGCGTCGCTCTATGACATGAAGTTGACTACCAACATATATAGATAGATAGATATTTGTATGTATAAAAGCCTAAAAGGGAATTAATTAGGTGGGGCGACCCTCCCCCGGGTGATTCGGGGCTTTTTCTGTGGGCTTCACTTGACTACCCTCATCCCCATCCCCATCCCCATCCACGGGGGCGGTGAAGTGGTTGGTGCCGCAGTAGGTGCCACCAAAGCCTTCGTCATCTGACCTGGTGGCGTACGCTTCTCCGAAGGAGTCCGACATCACATCCCTAATTATTTCAATTCATTACATCGATCATACATCATATATACGTGCATGTATGTGTCAATTCAGTACCTTAATGATAATATATTTAAAGAGAATATATATATATATATATATATACACATATATGTATTGAAAACGATGGAATTAAGAAGAAGTTGAGATCGAGTATATCGATGGCAATTACGTACCTGTAGGCGGTCTTGTCATTGGAATTGTTGGTGATATTGTTTTTGTTGGCATTATTGGCATCCATGTCTCCGCCCAAGTTGTTGTTGTTGTTGTCGCTAAATCTAACTGTCGTTGTTGTTGCTGTGGCGATGCCTGATCTTGCAGCCTGTAATGATATGGGAGACCCTCCCGATTTCACTGCTTTCACCATCTTCATCATTTGCCCGCGCTCTCTCTCTCTCCTTATTTATATATAATTTATCTCATTTCATCTCCTGCCCTCCTAAGGAAACGCTCTCTCTCTTTCGATCTCTATAGATATATATGGCGGTGGGCGGTGGACCTCTAGAGTTATCATCAATTCAGAATCGATTATATGGATCTGACACGTTGCAGTTTGGATATGCACACGTGTTTATACTCCTGCATTACACATTTACACCAAATTATTCAGCAACAACCTAATTAAATTTCTTGCATGTCCATTTCCATATTCCAAATATATATGGGCCATTTTTTAAACAACAAAATCAAACCTTTAGCTTCTTAATTTCCATTCAAACTTGTTTCTCGAAATTAAAGATGTTTATTAGCTAGTGCCAAAGGCCCAAATACCAATCATATATGTCATATATGTTAGTATTGTATTGTAATTGTATTGCTATATATCAACGACTTTATTATTTTAAAAAAAATAACAAAGTATTTGAAACAAAGACTTTGTATTTTTTTTAGAAAAATATCATTTAAATGTTAAAAAAAGGTGAAAAACGAAAGAAAATATATATACGGAAATGTAAGAGCGACTCTCTTTTTTTATTTAAAAAAAGTCGGACATATTGGAGAGGGAGAGAGAGAGAGAGAGTGTATGCATAGGGGAGAGAGGGGGAGTGTGTGAGTGGAGGTGGACCACACCTAGACCTGTCAAAATATGACCCGACCCTAAAAATCCGATCCATACGCCCGGTAATTTTACAGATTTGAACCCGGTATTTTAGATCCGGGATCCGAAATTGACCCGGACCCGAATTACCCGAGACTTTTAGGGCCAAGACCCAGTGAGTCAGCACTATGTAGACGCCACACAAGCACCAGATTGACCCCACACAGATTTGTTATGCAATTATATTCACTAAGGTCACTCATAAGTTAAATAACTTATACTCCCTCTGTTCGACAAAACTTGTCATTTTAGGGTGTTATTTTTGTTCAAAAAAAACTTGTCATTGTAGGTATTTTGCCCTTCACTTTACAAAAATGCCCTTGATATGATTGATGGTTTGTTAGTTGTAGTTTTCGATAAAGTAAAAAAGGAGGGTAATAATTGAGGGTAAATTAGTACATTTGTTAATTGTCTTAAAACTTGTGAAAGAAGCTAAAATGACAAGTTTTTCCGAATGGAGGGAGTATAATTTATAATTATAGTACGTTTATAGCACTTATTTGTAAAAATATGATTTTTTATACTTAAAATATTAATAAAATATTATTATAATAATAATATTTATAAATTTAATTATAATATTATTATTTTGTTTAATTTGATAGATTTATATTACAATTTAATTTTGATATTATTTTAATATTTTGAAAAATTCTTCAAAAAGTTGGAGTTTTTTTATCCGGTGGGTCGACCCGAACCCGGGACAAACCCAGTTTGGCTCGACCCGGAATGATCAGTAACCCGATTGATCCGAAACCCGATTTACCCAGGACCCGAATGACAAGTCTAGCCACATCTGACACGAGAGACGAGTTGCTTTGTTCACTTGCTCTCTCACTAAGTGAGTCAGCTTTTTTTTATATAAAAAAAAATAGAGTCGTTGTTATATATATATATATATATATATATATATATATATATATATATATATATATATATATATATATATATATATATATAATAGTTTTTTTGGTTTTTCATCTTTTCAACATTTAAATGAAAATTTTTTTAAAAAAAAATAAATTCGTTGTTCAAACAACGACTTTACTCTACTTTAGCTAAATCCCAAAATTGTTTCGCATATTGGCTATTCTGCAATTTTTTTTTTGGCTAATTTGAAAAAAAAAATTCACTTTGTACTTAATATATAAATTTAATGCCCACCAAAAAAATATATATATAAAATTTAATGGTAACCAAATATCATAATCACAATATATGGAAATTATTATGGAAACCCCTATATAATAGTATATCCTAATTAATTTTTATTTTTTTATGGGTGATAATACTAAAGCTAGGGTAATTAACAACATGGAATACAAGTTGAAGAAGTGTGTTAACAAACTGATCGAGTGGATCCCAAGATCGATCCATTGAGCGTCGTCGTCTTCTCCACATTGCAAGATCAGAGATCGATCAGAGATGCGGTGCAGAGTGTTAAAGGCTGTTGCTTGGTTGATTTGGGCGAGTAGTTTATGGAGTTTGAGCCAGGCGATATGGATAACCCTCCCGGGCTCCGGATCCAAGTGCGTCTCCGAAGAAATCCACGGCAACGTCGTTGTTTTGGCCGACTACTATGTCATCTCCGAGGATTTCTCCGAAGTCACCATCTCCGTCAAGGTATTCCTGCTTTTTCTTTCTTTTCCGATCTCAATTTTCAATATACATGTCGATTTATCGTTATTTATAAATTAGCTAGGGTACAATCATTGATTGTTAGTTTGTTTCGTGTATCTGATCAGCACTTAATTTCCCTCGATCCCTTTGTTTAATTCTTCGTTTGTTTGAAATCTAAATACGCCCTATTTTGTTTGCGATTATGGAGTTTGATTGCGTGGGATATATGATCGATACAATATATATATCATTTCCTTTAGCGGTTCATCCAAAGGTGGAGTTTTTATGCAGTACAAACCAAGATTTGATCAGCGTGCATATGGGAATTGGTTCAGGAAATAGTGTGTTAGCTCAAAAGTGGTAGTTGAAACGCTCTAGGATTGAAGATGATAAGCACTTATCCAAATGCTAATCACTGATGAAACTGTTTGCTGATATATTCATGGAAACTAGCTTGCTATATATCTGGCTCATCAAGCAAGCCAAATTAGCCAATTTGATATGAGGCAAATGAAAAACTTGATCATATATATATATATATATAGTACGTACATGGAATTGAACTTGAAGATTGAATTGTAAAGCATCTTTTTAGTTAGCTTAATTGTAAGATGAATATATTGGTTGATGTTCATCGATCTGGCACTGGCAGGTAAAGTCGCCATATGGAAACGTACTTCATGAACAGGAGAACGCGACACAGGGTCAGTTTGCATTCACAGCCCATGAATCTGGCAACTACCTAGCCTGCTTCTGGGCAGAGGGAACCAACGGGACAACCAAAGAATTGAGTATCAACCTTGACTGGAAGACCGGAATTGCTGCCAAGGATTGGGACTCAGTCGCTAAAAAAGAGAAGATTGAAGTAAGCCTTTGGAAGTTAATTGGCTAATCGATTCATCCTATTCCTTGAATTGGTTAAGTGTTTTGTGCTCGCTAGCTTTGATAATAAGTATAATATATGTAACGTTTGTTATCGCGTGCAGGGAGTTGAACTTGAGCTCAAGAAACTCGAAGCAGCTGTAGGAGCCATCCACGAAAATCTGATATACCTCAAGAACCGGTAAATTGAACTCCTAGCTGCAACCTCAGATTCTTGAAATCTTCTAAACATATATCTATGTCTTCACCTCGCGCCATTATCACTTAATTTGATTGTACACCTGCAGGGAAGTACAGATGAGGTCGGTGAGTGAAACCACCAACACCAGAGTGGCGTTATGTAGCATCCTCTCTCTGTTGGTATGCATTGGAGTTTCAACAGTGCAGATTTTGTATTTGAAGCGTTACTTCAGAAAGAAAAAGCTCATCTAGATTTTTTATTTTTTCCTTTCATATTTGGATGGAGGTTCTCAAATTAAACAGGAATCTGAATACTTAGGGAGTTGGCCTTGTTGCTAGAAACTATCCAATCTTGTTGCCATGGATTATCTCATTGTTTTTCATTTTTGGCATGCTCTATTGTTCCTCAAGTGATACAACGTTGAGCAACTATTTCATGGAATGTGAACGTAATCACTTTGAACATGTTTACTGATATGATCATTTGAGCTGTGCTAGTAATTAAGATGATCCAGGTACTGATAAGAAGATGGCAAGGGCTTGTTTGGTAGTTTATTGCAAACTTATGGTAGATAATGTGGAATATTACATTTCCTATGGATGTTACCAGACACGTCCTTAACGGGTAATTTGTTGCAAATTTGTGTTACTGACAAAAACACTTGCAACATTTTAACTGATTTAAAGATGAAACTAATTTTTGAACTAGTTTATAGCTGGCAAACATAATATATATATATATATATATATATATATATATTGCTTCTTTTTGGGGTCATTTTCTGTCGAAAGTTAAACCATAACGGTCAATTTCCGGGAAGGTTCAACGGTCACTAAGAAATGGAAGTCAAAAGGGAACAAAAGTTGGCGCCCCCACCAATAATATATCATCCACTTGTTAACTCACTTGACTCCCTCACGTCTCTCTCTACACTTTACCGATCCATAAGAAGAAATCGGAGAAGCAGCAAAACCTAGCTCAGATCACAGAGCGGCAATGGAAGATTTGATCGCACAATTTACCTTGTTATCAGATCAGGCTCTTTGTGACAAGAGCTTCGATCCGAGCGCAATAGAAGGCCTGATGAACCTCTTTGAGGTGGAGGCTTACAAGTCCTGGGCGGCGATGGAGCTCAGCTGCTTGGAGGAGGCTCAAAATTCCATCGACAAAGCCGAAGATTACCTCGATTCGGCCATGGAAGACTTCCGGAGGTTCGAGGTGCAGACAGAGACTACTTCTGCCACCGAGCTCAGCGGCCTCGTACTGAAAGGAGACGCTGCTCGCAAGCTTGGGAGTTCGATGGAGAAAGCCGCTACTGTCGCCTCTGATAAGTACATCGGAGCTGCCACAAGCTCTGCCGTTCCCTCCATGAGATCAGCTTTGAAAAGCCGGCCATCTTCCTCGTTTCAGAAAGTTCATCCGTACTGATCTGGATCCCGTACATATTGGATCTCTGTATCGGTACTGTTGTTGAAATGTGTAGCAAAAAAGCAAATTCATTTGGTTCATTACTATTTACTAAGCTGAATAATAACTCATTTGTAATTGTAATTTATTTATTTTTTTCGAATGATGATTTATGCTTGATTTTACCTGAAATCCCAAGTAGAATGGTAACAACAAATGTAATGTAATAACAAGCCTTTCAGAACCAAAAGCATGTCCCATAGAATTACAAACCAGGTGAGGTGATTACACAACAGGTGGAAACTAGAATCTAATAGAATTACACACCTAACCATTCATTCTTCTTTGGATAAAATCATTTGGAATTGATAGCAAATGACAATTTGGGTCGAGATTTGTTCTTGCCCAACAACACCGCTTGCTTCTTTCGTTCTTCCTCCTCCTGCTGTTGCTTCCTTCTCAATGCCTCCTCTTTCTGCCTCTGCATCTCTTCCAGTTCCCGGTACCGCTGTTCCTCTTTCTGCTGTTGCTGCAGAGCTTCTAGCCTTTGGGCCTCCTCCAACCTCCTCTTGTTCTCTTCCAGCTTCCTCTCTAGCTCTTCTCTCTCCTTCTGTGCTTGCTCCTGTGCCATTATATGAAGCATCGGTAATTTTTAGTATCAGTGAAACTCTCACCTAGACATATGAATTAGGTTTGGACACATCAGGCTGCTTTGGATCAGTTGATCTATAAATCTTGCTATCGATTCATGGATTGAAATGGCTTCGCTCCAACCATAAGGGTTTTGTAGTTTTTAATTAAACACATTTCAGGTTATTTCTCTTGGGGATAATTTACAAGTCAAAAAGTGTTTGTCCCTAATCTAAATCATAGGATCATAATAATCAGATAGGCCAGTTTTCATATTGGATTACATTTTTGAGATGTCTATATAGGCATATTGACTATTGAGAGCCAAATCCCATCAAACGGACAACCAGAATAATAAAGATTGCTTAAAGATATTTGTTTCACTTAAATCCTCTCCTAACATCTCAATTCTTCATGCCTCACTACTTTAAACCCTAACCCTTGACATATATCATGCTCAAAGATAATACTAACACTTACCTCTTTCACCCGTGCTTCAACAAGTGCAGCTTCTTTTTCCTTTTCAAGTTGGACTTTAACCTCTTCTTGGAGTTTCTTTCGGCCTTCCTCCAAGCACCTTTTAAGTTCAAGCTTGATATCATCAGTGTCCAAGTTCTCTGCAACTTTTTTCTGGATTGCTTCCTCCACTCTCCGAGTCGTTTCTTCTTCTATTATTTTCAGCTCTGCCTCACGTTGACGCCTGATAATGAAAAATGAAATGTAAGCACAAACATGACTTGGAACATGGAGATGACCATAGCCACGCCCTCGTAGTAACCAGACATGGCTTACACTAAACTATAATATCTTAAGATCATTATTTTCCCCTCGTCAAACTTTTATTTATGAACAGGCAAACTACCTTCACTTGTGTAATGTCACTATGCTAAAGCTTATAAGGCATACCTCAAAAAGGAATCCAGATCCAAAGAAATGGGTTTCAAAACTGGTCATTTGGTCAACAGTAGATAAAGGAGGTAGCCAATGGATTATCAAACATAACAAGTTGAACATTAGCAGAATCCTCCGTCAGAAAGGCCTGTAGAGGAGAGCACCACGTAACTGCTGCATTCTTGAAGCTATAACCAAAATACTTTCATCCTTGAATTTAAGCATAACAAAATTCTATTCTTAAATGTGCATACAAGATAAGTGACAATGATGATGGAATTACAGAAGCCATCATATATACCAGCTAGTAAACTGCACCCTGTCCCCCCTATATGATGACACTATAAACTAGTATTAAACTTCAAAGACTGAAAATTGATTCTAAGTGGAACCATTAGTCTGAAGCAGTGAAACCCAGAGTCTTCTCAAGATGTAGAAAGTTTAAAAAGGCCGATTCACATGCTAATGAAGGAAGTAGTCTTTTCAATCTGACTCATCCTTGTTTTTTTTTTTAAAAAAAAAAGGTATGAGAACTACATTTTACATTTGACTCCATGTTTAATTTGGACCTAGGCTCCTAAAAATGGGTTCGCATGCCAACAGTCAGTAATTAATTCATCCTTTGTAATATTCAGGTACATCAATATATGAGATTTGCAGCAGATCCTGGAGCTCTTTATTCCTTGTACATATCATATCACAGATATTATAACACAATTCTGAAAACACAAGTAACTTGTGCCAAATAATTCCAAAATGCTAGTAATACACTGAATTAACAAAATTATGAAGACTATCTACCTCATTTAATATGCTTAGAAAAAGAAATGTAACACTACTTGATTTTAAATTATGCTTCTTAAATGGACATGAAAATGGAATACAGTGAAATGCAAAGCAAAGAAGTTGTCATTAACACAACACAAATAAGATGTGATAATTGCTATTTTACCTTTGCCTTTCTTCTTCATCCTGTTTCAACTTTTCACTTGCATTTCTAGGCACCACTGAGCCCAAACTTGGACTAGGTGATTTGTGCACAGGTGATGGTGAAGTGCTAGCACTACGTCTTCTCCTATACCTTTTTGGTGTAGATGAGCGACTTCTACGACGCCTTGGGGTCCGTGAATGACTTTTGTGACGTCGTGGGGAGATGGAACGACTTTTTCGTCTGTAATGATAATTGAAGGGGGAAAAACTTGTCAACAAATAAAAAGCAACCTACCACGATGAACAGCATATGGAAATCAATGACACATTTACCACTACCAGGCACTATAAAACTCAAAGATACAAAAGAAACATTTACAGTTACCTCATTAAAAATTGAAAAGAAAAACCTTTCAGTGCTCCAACTTTTATCACATGATGTCGCAAATCAGATTCGAGCAACAAAGTACATCCATCAGCACATACCCATGCAGTGATCAGAGGGAACTTGTTTCATGCTTGGTTCTTTTTTTTTTTCCAAATCAACAAATGCGATTTATAATGTTCTGGCAACACTAGAGGTATCAGAATCTCGATCCTAACATATGTCATGTTCCCAATATTGCAAACGCAAAGTTTATCACATGGCTAAAAGATGGTTCTCAAATATTTCTAATAAGAGAACCAATACAATCATCAATATCCACCCCAGTTACACACCAACATTGAGGAACCCTCTGAAAAACGTAAAATGTACAATCACGACACAAAGGTGGCAACGAAACACAATGCACAGGCTGAATTTGGGACCTCAACTTCAAACAAGTTCTGGCACTGCTATCCAGGTCTGTCCACTAGTGTTATATACAAGCTTGAGTTGAGCAAGTTTGGGAAGATCGACTAAAACTTGACTAGTTGCATCAACATATTAAACATGTTTGCTGAAACAGACAAACCCAGACACCGGGCAAATATGTCCTTAAAACGAGTAAAACAAGTTATAAGTAGAACACAAATCTTTCAAGAAGCCAATTGCCTCTACATTACCTAGAAGCTCCTGAAAGAACACTGAAAGCGAAGCACGTTAGGATTAGAAGAAGACACAAAAACAAAGATGTCAATCTTGCAAAATTGGCTGTACAAACATAACCAATAGTACACTAATTTTGGATGGATTCTGCAATTTATGTTAACAAATCCACTAAATTACATTGTGCTTCTTGTATCTTCTCATGACTCAAAAAAAAAAAATATGTAACAACATACCCAAACAACTTAATTCATACTCATTATTGTGCAGATAGTTGAGTTCATAGCTTTCTTAAAAGATTTACACTTTCAAGATGATATAACAACACACCCAAACAACTTAAGTCATACTCATTATTGTGCAATAGGTGAGTTCATAGCTTTCATAGAAGATTACACTTTCAAAATTATGCATTGAAATTGGAATTTCCCGCAACTCTGATTCCATAGAATATCTGTTTCAACCCGCCAAGACCGATAATACTGCAGGAAGCTGTAGTCAAATCCATCGGATTACTGATACATACGCAATTGTCTTCGACCACGATTTGTACCAGCGGATGAATCAAAGACTAAACAAAATCCAAATTCCAATTCCAACTAGGGTTTCTACATTCGGCCTTGAAAATTGAACACAGTTTGCACTCACGATCGAGCTCCAGGCCAACAAGATATAAAAATAATAATAAGGGATGAAATTTCGAGAAGAAAGCGGAGACAACGAGAGAAAGGAGAGAGAAATGAACGGGATCACCTGCTATGGGAATAAGAAGAGTAAGGAGATCTGCTTCTGTCTCTGCGAGTTCTTCTGCTGCTACGCCTGTATGAAGGCGACCTAGATCGCGATAAATCCCGCGTCATCACAAATCAATTTTTCCTTTTCCTGATTGCGAAAAAACAACTGTCAAAACCCTAAATCAATCCAATGTATTTGCAGGAAGGCCTAGAAGTTTATTTCCATATTACAGGGTAGTCGAAAACGGAGAGTAAGATCAGGATGTTTTACCCTTAAACGAGAGCCATAAACAAACAAAGAGCAAGGAAGGTCTCAGGCGTCCAGCTATGGCGGCGAGAGAGATAGAAGGAGAGAGGGGAAGTCGGGGAAAAAGATTGTTTTTACTAATTTTCCCAAAAATAGGCTAAAAATAAAGATTCCCGAATTTTCACCGTATTTTTGGCGATTTAGCGAACTATACGCGAATTTAAAAAACGTATTTTATACTCTCTAAACATTTTATAGTGTTATTTTTGTTTAAAAAAAAACTTGTCATTGTAAGTATTTTTTACTTCATTTTATAAAAATACTTTTGACATGATTAATGGTTTGTTAGTTATAGTTTTTGATAAAGTAAAAGAGGTAATAATTGAGGGTAAATTAATATATTTGTTAACTGTCTTAAAACTTGTGAAATAAGCTAAAATGACATGTTTGTCGAACGGAGAGAATATCATTTTTTTCGAAAAAACGAAAAATTGTACACCAATAAATCAGCGTTTTTTCGCATAAAATACGGGTAGAAAACGGAGTATTAAACGTCGAATAAAACGCATTTTATATACCGGTTCATATACAACCCGGTATATAAAACATGGATTGTAAATGAGTTAAGTAACAATCCTGGCATATGGACTCGGGTTTATTTGCAACTACTACATTTTTATGGCTCGTTTAAGGGGAGAGTCAACCTCTTAAATGGGTCATACAGTACTCGATCAAGATGTAGAGCGAATGAGTCGATCGAATTGGACTAAGATAAAAAAAATTGTGTAATTATTTAAATTATTCCCAACGTCGTATAAAAATTTTCAATTTTTATTTTATTAAAAAAAATTAAGTTGTCGAAAATAATATTAATGAAGCTAAAAATCTAATTACTATTACAATAGAAACAAATCTATCATTAGTAGCTAATGAAAAGGTTTAATTTCCACATGACATTTTCTTAGGGGGCCAAGGGGCCACCTCATCAATTCAATTTTTTATCTCCACATAGACCAGTAAAATATATTTACCCTTAACATTTCCAAAAATTACATAATACCCTCTTTCTCTCACCCTTTGCACTCCTCTGTCTCTCTCAAGTCTCAACCAATGAACCCCAAAAGGCCTAATTAATTGCAAATTCACACTGCTGCCATTTTTAAATCATAGAGAACAAATTGATTGTAGAAGAAAAGACATATCTCTTCCACCGCTAGGTAATTCCATGAGATTCCAGCAGCACCGCCCACCGCCAGCGCAGTCTTCCTCCGGCGTTCGCCCCTCTCCATCCTCCCCACCGAAGAACCCTATAACATCATCCCCATCCACAACCTCCTCGCCAACCACCCCTCCCTCCGCTATCCCGAAGTCCGCGCCGCCTCAAATCTTGAATCACCTCCACCCTTTCCGAATAATCTATGATACAAATACATAGCCAAATTAGCCGCTATCAGCTCTAGTCTATTGGATAAAGTTGTCGTATCAACTTTGTATCAATCATATGCCAAAACTCGCATCCATAACAACACACGGCCGGGCCTAACGAAGCAAATCAACATGCCGAAGCATCAACTTGATTTTTTTTTTCACTACCTAATGTTTCACAGTATCTCAAAAACGCCTCCTATATCAGAATTACAAGATGAAGAAGAAGATGAAACATTTGTCCTTGCGGAGGGCACGAAGTTTCTTAGGGTTAAGCCAGGTGGCCAAGGAACGCTCTGCAATACATAAACCTCCTGGACTGGTCGTTGCGACCAGGTCGCAAACGGTCGTTGCGACCATAAAGTATTTGGTCGCTGCGACCACCTATATTTTGGTAAAAAAAAATTGGTCGCAACGACCCATTATCAATTGGTCGTTGCGACCACTTGACCATATGCTAAACGGAAATTTACTCATGCGCTAAACAGAAATCGGGTTATTTTATTGGTTGCGTCACATCATCCCCACTACTCATCTCACTACTTACTTTGTCCTTAATTTAGAAACTTTTTTTAATAGGTGTCAACACCTCCTAAACTTAAAGATTTTTAACTAATCACAATTTTCTCTTTTTTTTTATCTTCATCTCTTTCATACATTTACATTTTTTTCCTTTTATTTTTTTTACCCATTTACTAACAATTGAGTTTAATACAATTATACAAAGCATTGAATTAAATCTAATGTCTACTATTTTATATTTAAATCTTTATATATATAATAATAATAATAATCTATATCAGTATAATATCTTAATTTAAAAAGCTTTTTTTATGAAGCCTAACTTTATAGTAAATATTTTTACCATTTTTTTAACGATTTCAAGTCTACCTTCATTCATTTATCCTAACTTTTATTAATACTTTATAATATTAATTTGCTGTGTTATTAAAAATTTATTTATTAAAAATCGTGTCATGGCGCGGAAATGATACTAGTTTATTTTATTTACCAAAAAAAAACAATATATATATATATGTATGTATGTATATCAGTATATGTTCCACCACCCAAATATACACTTAATTATATTATTAACTACATTAAATACCAATTTCATATTATAAAAATATTAAATACTCATACTAATTTTTTTTCATTTTCATATACTTTGTATTATACAATGCCATACATACTTTCATGTTATAAAATATGCTAAATAGTAATACTAAGTTTTATTCATTTTATGTTATAAAAAGCAATTATGATTTATTAATTTGTAAAAACAAATTTATATATAACAAGAAGCATGATGGTCCTACAATGCTTCACTCAAAAACCTTTAATCCAATGTCAATTAGATTATAATATTCTACGGTTCTACCTCATCTGCTTCTTTATCTTCATTCATATAAGCTCATATGTGACATCTACATGTCATCCACATGGATCTAAAAAAATAAACAAGTTTATATCATTCTATTTTAAAAAAATTCTTTAGTTATTTTTAATTAATTTTATCTTTTATTTACACATATCTTTTATCTTATGAAATATCATTTATTTATACAAAATGAAAAATATTATTCTATATATTTTAAGCACAATAATATTATCTCAGTAAAAATATATAGAAAGATATACCCCGCTCCATATCTTCCACGTTATCAAATATGCAATTTTTTATTTTAGAAACAAAAAAAATCTCAATTTTTTTAAATTACATATATTTAAAAAAATATGAAAGAATTTTTCCTGATTTAACATAAATTAAAATTAAAATTAAATAATGTATAATTACTTGGTCATTGAGAAAACTAAGATCGAGAGACAAAACTTCCAAGTCCGCAAACAATACCATTAATGTTAATGTGAGATATATGTTAACTGCAACAACAATACTAATGTGAGATGAGTTGAGGGTTCTTTATCCATGAACGAGGGTTTCAAGTTGGAGCCTAGCTAAGAATTTAGCATTTTTAAAACAAGATGTGTGAGTCGACTTAATGCAAACCAAAAAATGAAAAAAAGGCTACAAAGAATAATTAATTAGCTTGTATAATTTCTATGTTATAATTAATCTTTGAAAAATAAAAAATATATATAAAGTATTGTAAAGTGCTAGCTCTTAGATGATGATGTTAAAATTAAGCCGTCTCTAATCTGACGTCGTTTGATGAGTGAAGTTGAAGCTAGCTAGGCATCTAGCTAGTGCCTAGTGGTATTAATTAGCTAGCTCAACCACGAAACTACCTTCTCTTTCAACTCTGCAATATAATCATCCCTAGTTGAACTCTCATCCATCTGCAATATACACACACATGCATAATTTTACATATGGTCAATCGCCAAATTTATATAATGTTTTTTTTCTAAATATATATTTTGTTAATGAAAACATATATATATATATATATATATATATATATATATATATATATATATATATATAGTCACATACTCACATATGCATTAGTTATGATTTTGTAGTAAAATGAATTGAATCATATATATATGCGCGCAAGAGCCAAACCTGAATGCGAACATGGTAACAAGATCTATCCTCACAGGGATCGAATTCAGAGGCATCCAAAACCTCTATGCCTTCACTCTCAAGCCTAAGAAGAAGCTCGGAGAACATATCCTCTTTGTTTCTATGGTGACAAACTTGGATGATGACTTGTCCTCTCCTAACCTCATTGATCGAGACTGACAGAGCTTGCTCTTGCAGGTCTTGTGCTTGCTTCAGATGATGAGCCCTTTCTAGTGCAGATATCATGTCTTCCTTTGTGGACTTGAGCTTCTCGATCTCACCCTCTAGCTGTGGAATATGGTCTAGTGTCCTATCTATTATGTATGGTGCACTCCACTTATCCTGCAAGATTCAAAGCCGCGCGATTCAACTAGGGTTGGTCCCAGGACCAGTCTGTTGCTTTTTGAGGTCTTGTGCAACTTATACGTTAATGCCTTTTTTTATTACTAATTGAAAAGAGAAAACGATACACCTAATCTATATTCTCATGTCGTGTATTCAATCTAATGCGAGGAATAGAATAGATAAGTGTGCTGAAAATGAGAAAAAGGAGATTCGAACACAACTACAGTTAGAAAGTGGGAAAAGCACTCCTTGTCCAATTCCAATTGAGCTAACAAATCATTTATTACTTTTTTCTATATTTTTTATTTATATTAATTATATATATATATATTCAAAAAAATTTGAGGCCCTGTGCAATTGCACATTTTGCCAGGGCAACGGGCCGCCCCTGGTTGGTCCGTTGCTTTTTGAAGCCTTGTGCAACTTATATGTTGATGCCTTTTTTATTACTAGTTGAGTGGGAAAAAATAACACACCAAATCTATTAATAAAAAAAAGATATTCTCATAGATGCAAAGTTTTGTGTTCGACTTAATGCGAGAAAGATAATAGATAAGTAAATATTTTAGATTACCTGAGGGATTCGAACACAACTTCAATTGAAAAGTGGAAAAGGCCCTTATTGTCTTGTGCCAATTGAGCTCACAAATCATTTATTACTTTTTTCTCTTTGTTTTATTTATACTAATAATAATAATAATTATTATTATTATTATAATTATACTCCGTATATGTTTTAAAAGAATTGAGGCCCCGTACAATGGCATGTTTTTGCCAAACTAACAGGCTGCCGTGGATTCAAGTGCCTATATATAGCTACATATATCTTCTATGGATGATTGAATGCAAATATATACTATCAAAAATGCGGGAACTGGTCTATAAATGAGTAGTAACAGAACCAATTCCAACGCCTGTTACTAAACAATCCGGCCTATGTATTGCATATTTGCATATTGATTCCATGTAGGGAAATAAATGAGATTGTCGCGCGAGCTAGAAATGACACTTCATCATCATCCTTAAACTCTTGAAGTTCCTTAAACTTAAGGCATTGAAACTGAACCCAAAAAAAAAAAGTCGAATAATTGATTACATGAGATTGTAGAAATTAGCATATATATTATATATATACACATTGATCATAAAGAAAGAAAAAAATCAACAATATATATATATGTATGTATGAGTGATGGTGAAGCCCTACATAATGCGATGGATCATGATCAAGATATATATGAGAATCAATAACTGATATGAAACTTAATATAGTATAATAAAAAACGTTAAACAAACAGAAAGTGAGGCGAGGATTAAACTGACCTTAGGTTTCTGAGAATTGGGAAGCAAAGACCTAAGGGTCAGGTAAGAGGCATTAAGCTGAAGCCTCCTAACCCTCTCCTTGGCATTATGATCCATCTTCTTCTTCTTCAAATTCATCATTATTGTGGTTGATGATGGCAATGTCGACGACGATGGGCCCGCTTCTCCATGCCCACTGCAGTTAATTTGTTGCTCTGCAGGTAGCACTGCTTCTTCAGCTGCCGTCTGGTAGTTTTCAAACTGTTGATGGGCTGTATTACTTGCACTATTATCCACTACTGGTGATGGATAAGGGTTAGGATTATATTGTGTGTAATAATCATCAGGAAACAGTAAGCTGAGATCCTCTGGTAGGAAGGAGGGGGAATCTAAGAAAAAGTTTGTGGATGGAGTTTGAGGAGGAAGATGGAGGGAGAATCGTCTTTCGACATCTTCGTCTTCTTCATCGTCTTCGTGACCCCCCGGATTTGATGAAGACATACTGTTTGTAATGATGCTGATGATGGATCAACAAACACAAGATTCAATTCAAAGGCAAATATGAGAGGAGGCTTGATCTTGATTCGCCTGCCGGCCCCCTTATATTGTTGTTTAATTGTCTATATCATGTTGAACATCAACTTTAGGCTACAAGAATAGGAGCTAATTGCCTAATTGCAGGGATGGGATGGGAATTAAGAAGAAGAACACAGAAAGGGACATGAGGAGAGTATGAGACACCTTTGGGCTATGGCCTATGGCAGTCAAAACATAGTCCGTACAATGCAGCAATGGTGGAAAGCCCCCTTTATTTTGGCAATATATCAACTTTTCATTATTAGAAGACAATTAATTAAGACAAATTAAAATAATATTAAAATTATTAAGAAAATAAAATAAGTAGTAAGGATAATATTAAATATATATCTAAAATATAACGCATATTTATCAACAGACTCGGTCTTAATCTTACCGTTCAAAAGAAATTTAATATTCCATATTGTAATACATGATTTCCATCGTCATCGTAGCTAAAGGATTGAAAAGTTGAAAACAAAGGTGAAGGCATTGGTAAAGAAGGGAGATATTGTGAGGAAAAATGACATGAAAGCTAGGTGAAGCCAGCCCTCAAGGTATCCAAACTAACCTAAAAATGTCAAGATTCAAAAACAAGTGGATTCCCATATTATAAAAAGGGAAGGGCTGGCCAGATAACATGAACAGAAGGGGAAAAAAAAAAGGAAAAAAGAGCTGTACTATTTTTTGGGAGATCTTTAATTTAGACATTATGATAATCTGAATGGGGGATAGTACAAGTTCCCAAAGCAGCCAGTACATTGCCATACAGAATATGAAAGACTGGTAGTACTACTTCCATACATTGCAACTAGTAGTACTTCACATTTGGCATCTCTTTCTATCCACTCTGGTGGTGTCCTATGGCCTATGGGCTATATGGGCCAAGGCCCATTTATAATGTGACCATAAAATAACAAGGAAGAAAGGTTATCAACAAATAATGCACTGTGATGGTGCATTTTTTTTTTTAAATCATTAACATGGTAACAAAAGTAACACAACCTATGTAGTTGCTGTTCTTGGTTGAAATTTTGAACTGTAAAATTAGATCCCTAATTCCCTAAAGGGAGCAGGCAACAACAAGAGTAGTTGCACTTGCTTTAACACAACTAGCTATCTTTATTACTACAGTAACAATAAATAAAACACCCCCAACCAGCGCCAGCAAAAGGTCTTTTGTTGCTGTATATATATATACAGCAATCAAGCAAATGATACTATATGCACTGGGATTTTTCACATGTATTGGTCAGTGAACTGTGCATTTTTTATGGTGGGGATTGTCATGTCACTGCATCTGATTTGTAGAAGAAGCTTCCTCCTCCTCCAGCAAAAAGAGTGCTGGTTCACACTTGGCTGCATACCCAAACTTGGATGTGGAGTACTTCCTATAAACTCCTGTGAGTTTACCTGTCCCCGCCCTTTGGTGTAAACCTACCATCAGCCTGGAACACTCCCTGCAGAGAGTTTATCAACAAGATTACCTTTAAAGCTGTCTTGATCCATAAGGCGGGTTTCGAATATACGAAATAAATACCAACTTACATAAGATGGTCTTCGGAGTAAGTTGAATGCCACTCACAAGTCCTGGACCATTGCTTGAGCCCGTATAAAGCGCATTGAGCTGTATATACAGCAGCTGCCGCGAGAAGCGATGGCTGGAACTTGAGCATCTCAATCTCCACCAGTGATAGCTCAATCAAGTAAAACGACAAGAGCTCGAGCTTCTCGTCGGATTCTGCAGCCTTGAGGAATCTATTCAAGAATACATATGGGGTTGGCAGTGACATGTTGAACTGCAATTTGTTCAGCATCAGCTTTTCCTGTCAAACACACCGATGATAAGAGAGCTGATGAATATCATCATCAAGTGCCCAGTTGACTCTTGAGAGTTGATTAAAAAAAAATGAAGTACCATTTCAAGCAACTCCTTTCTTGTGTAGGCCTTGTCTGAAATGAAAATCAAATCATCCACAATAGGCACTGAAACCTCCTCATATTTGCAAGCCAAAAGCATTGCTATTAACCCAACCAGTTGGAGCTTCTTTCTCACCACTGATTGCCCAGCTAGAAATCTATCAATAAGGTTAACTGTCAAGAATAAGGTCTCCCCCCTCAGCTCAAACTTGTAGTGAACCTCGATCAGCCAGTCTATTAGTATAGCTCTCATCTTCTCATTGATGTCGAATTGCTGAGACATGTAATCTGGTGGGACACAGCTACAAGCCTGTGACAATGAACCCATTCCCGAAATCCCCAATTTAGTGAATTCTTCAATTTAGGAGATTGCTTATATATATATAGTTGTTTTTGAAAGGTGAAATTTAGCTGTTAACCTCCATTCTTCGGTAGTAACCATAGAGATCGCTCACATAGTCAACCACTGCAAGGGAGTTGTTTGCGTCGCAGCTGTCAATATCCATGACAGGATCTTCAAATATATCTTCCATTTCAACCTCCTCCTGCAACAGGTTTTGCTTAAGGTGAATAACTGAGTGTAACATGAGATTTGGTGATACCAAAATTGCAAAATCTACCATCTGATTCTTGACACTGAGCAATGATCCAGTTGGCTCTGGTGACATTGGAACAGGCACATCTGAAGCTGGTTTATACTCCTCCACATCTGTGATTTTGCAATCCTCGGTTTGATTTGAGTTTGTAATTGTTGGTTTCTTATGCTGTGCAGCAAACTTTCTGAAATCAAAAAAATGAAGAATCTACCCAGTTAGGAAAATATAAGCTTTGAATGTGAAAATTGGCCTATGGCCTTGACACATTCAATCAGTATATATGTATGTTTCAACCTTGTGATTGGTCTTTTTACTGGATTCGGAAGGGTCGCTTCGTAAGCAACACATTCCCTGCAACCAAAGGATAAGAGTGAAAAATTAGCCTATGGTATATGATCATGTCAAAATTGTAACATGATCAGCAAATGAGATGGAGAGAGAGAGCTTCCGAAGATCGACTATGATGAAAGACATACTCTGTGATGGCTCTCTTGTTGGCAACACAAGGGTATTTAGAAGAAGCTATCCCTAAATTCTGGTTAATCGCACTCAAAGCGCGTCTAGTATTGCTCCTGTTCTCCTGCCCAAACTTCCGGGTGAGCACTCCTCCACCTTCAAACATTTCAATTTGTAAGATTGTGGATCTTCATTTCTACCAATTGCTTTGAAATTTAAATCGAGAAATCCAATTCCATTCGATTTTAAAGCTATGTTTACCTTGCTGGTTTGTAGGTTTGATAAGAGAGATATTATTCTCATCTGTAGCCATTGTAATTCTGAATCAAGGTAAAATACAACAACAACACCAAAGATGTTATCTTGTCAGTGTCAATTTTAAATCTTCTATGATGATTCAATCAATACTCAGAAATGAAAGCAAGACAAAACGATAATGATGCTAATGAGATGGACATCATCACAGTTCAAAACTACAGTCTACAGGGATCGATTGCTACTGGTACACATTATAAAATACTAAAAAATAAATCTAGCTCAAGTGCTCAACTGAGTTGAATTTAATGAAGCCAATTAGTTCCCCAAACAAAGTTGAGTAAAAGTGAAATCTCTAACAAAATAAAGAATTATAAGAGACCTGTTGAAGGTGACCGGAGAGTGACGTCACGAGCACTGCCGGCTATGGAAGAAGGTGGCCGGAGAGCTGATGGCACACCGAAGCAGAGTTAAAGAAAAACAGAAAGGGAAAATGGGAAATAGTGGGGTGGGATGACCTACCTATAATAAGGCAACAAATTGGGGCACCTTCAAATTTGCAAATGCAACGGCTAGTAAAAAAATACTAAAAATGTCGGTTGAATTAAAAAAGGAAAAAGAAAAATGAAACTGGTGGGAGGGTTTGCAGGAGCAGTAGCTGTTGTTGTCTTTTTGCTGGGAATGGGAAGAGGGAGGAAGGAGCCTATAAAAGAGAGGACATTGCTAACGGTCATATGGTGGGTGAAGGCTCCCCTCACTCCAAATTTGATTGCTAACGGTAAAAAAAAAAAATTAGTAACACTATATTTTTCCTTTTAGCATAAAATATATATATTTTGGTGACGTGGATTCTTTTATTAGTTGTAAGGAGCGGGTTGGTCGGATGAATCGGAGCCATTTCAACTAGATTCATCTTCTCTATATTTTAATTTTATACTCTGCATATAATTATTCTATTCTGATTCTTTATGTTAAGGAAATTTATTATCAACCAATCAAAAATCAAAATAGGCTGTATTTTTTTCATTTTCAATATAAATACTAAATGTCTAAATGTAAAGGTGAATTTGATTTTAATTTTTACACTATTCTTTCCCATGATAAAAATAATCTTTAAAGGTGCAAGGTTAATGAAATTGAATATAACATTTTATATTACTCAATTATGTTACTCAGTTATTTGAGTTGGCAATAGCTATAATATATGTGTTTATAATTTTGTAAACTATCAACGTGGGTCATCTATAATTACGGCGGTTCATATTATATACTCCGTTTCCGTATATGCAATGAATTACAATAATATGAAAAGAAAGAAAAAACAATATTGATACCATGATCCTTGATTGCATATATAAATTCCAATATATATTATGTGGGGGAGAAAAAAAGCAATTATGTTTAAGTGTCATAATAAACTAGTCATCTTACTTGCAAGAGCCGGAACTATATCAATATTAGCATTGATATTGATATTGATATGTTTATATTCTTCTATTATAGAATAAATATTGCTACCTAAAAACAACTATCAAAATCTGTAGGTGGGCATTTATTTGTATAATTAAATGTAATGGCGGGGACTTGTATAATTTATTGTCCCTTTGTCTACGAAATTCCTACTTTATAACAATTCAATCTCTTTGCCAAAAATTTGACAATTCAACGAGTAAATATTCTTACAAATACACATAAAAAAATTGCTAAATTCCACAAATAATGTTGTAACTAGGTTCTGTATGTCACTCAGAATAGAACAACAACAAACTCAGTATATCCCGCTTAGCGCAAGGTCTGGAGGGTCACGTTATACGCTCCCTTTTCCCGACTAGGTCGGGAGAGAGTTTCCATACAATTGCAAAAAAAATAATAAAAACTTCATCTTGAACCAGCCTGGCTGGACTCTGCTGAATTCACAGACCTGATCAATTAAGTTTAATGTGTATACATAACAATTTAGGGATTACTCACATGCCATCGATCTGATCACACAACACTACACACGCTTCATAAATTATACAGTCAAATCTCAGCCATTTTTTCTACACCTTTCATACCTGTTTTAGCCATTTAGTATTACCTATGGCCATCAAGATATATCCGACCCACATACCTAGCGGCTCCGATGAGATGGAATCCTGCCAGAACCGCGATTAGACGACCTGGAAGAGCCGGTTCTGATGTCCTTCATGGCTTCTATCTGCTGCAATGCTTCCACGACTTCCTTCATGGATGGCCGGGATCTGGGGTCTTGCTGAAGGCACTTGGCTGTAAGCTGAGCAGCCTCCTGCACTGCTTTGAACGAGTACTGCCCATCCAGTCGCCCGTCCATGATGGATCTCACCTTTTTCTTGGACAGCTTAGGCCTTGCCCAATCTACCAGGCTTTGCTGTCCAGTTGGACGGTTTTGATCAATTGCTCGCAGACCCGATAGCAACTCCAGTAGCACTACTCCGAAGCCATACACGTCGCTTTTCACATACAAGTGGCCTAAGTGGGTGAATTACACAAAATCGATCACTGATAATTAAATTACCATTATGATTTATGAAGAGGGGAAAAATGCATTTAGTAACCCATACTTTATCAGCAATTATTCAACATCTAACCTCATTTTAACATAACTAAAACTTGTAGGAAAAAACATGAAATGTCAGAATACTGCTCATTCAAACTTGATAACGAAATGCAATACACAAAAAAAGGATGGAAGATTCACCTGTTGCAACATACTCTGGAGCAGCATATCCGAGTGTGCCCATAACTCGAGTTGTCACGTGTGAATTGTCTCCAGATGGACCAAACTTAGCTAGCCCAAAATCCGACAATTTTGGATTGTAATTCTATAATCAACAACAAGGAGACAATAAGAACATATCCCTATTTTTTGTTTGTGTTCACTTTAATTGAGAGTACTATGATACACTTTCATGCTAAAAGTTCAAATGAGTCAAAAAACATGGTCAAATGAGTCAAAAAATGTGAAATTCTTACCCCATCAAGAAGGATATTTGAGGCCTTGAAATCCCTGTATATGACTTGGTTATCCAAAGTGTGAAGAAAGGCCAAGCCACGAGCTGCTCCGAGAGCTATATTTATCCGTCTGTCCCAGGGAAGCGGCTCAATGGACTCTGCAGATCCAAGAGAAAAATAAATGAATAAATCAGCCTGATCTATGAATCTAAGCTTGCAAACATCCCTTGATAGTTTATATGTTAAAGCTTACTCCTGAAAAGGTGGTTTTCCAAGCTTCCTTTTGCCATATACTCGTATACAAGAAGAAGCTCCTTGTCCTCCCAGCAATAACCGAGCAACTTAACCAAGTGAGGGTGGGAAAGGCTGCCCAAGAAATTGATCTCTGACTACATCCCGAATGAAGAAACAAATAGAATGATTAAATGATGAAGAGACTTGAAATATGGGATAGGGAAATCAGCTTCCACCTTGTAAGCACACAGACTTAATTTAATTCATTAATTCATAAACTAGCTAAGCAAGCTGACAAACTGTCAGCAATTAGTTACAACAAAATCATAACAGTCTAATCATATATTGATGTATTATGCCATACATTAAAATTGAATCAAAGAAAACATCACTTATAGACTTCCCCTATTAGTGTATTTCAAGAGACGAGTCATAACAAAGCACAGCCGATCAGAAATTCTTCAGCAAAATGGTGCTTTCTGAACACGAGTTTAAACATTCACAATGCTGCAAAAAGGCAAAAGGGGTAGTCCTTTGCACTTGGGTGCGTAAGAAGAAAGGATAAAGCACAAAAGAACAGATCAGGCAATTCCCAATATTTGTGGAGAACAGAAGCTGTTTCAAAGTTTGAATTTGGTATATAGTGTTACCCTAGGACTGCTAAAAAATGATGTTAAACTTCTCAGTATCAGGATTCGCATGATATGCTACGAGAACTTCATTCCTTTTCCTCTTTAGTCACACGAATGCCGTCTCATGATCTTATCACTCCCACAGAAAGACAAGGGCAGCTATATTCATGAATATTCTTCATCGATTTCGACGCTAAGTATACTGATTCCTAAAATAACTGGTATGGTAACAAATTGTGATTGTTACATACTTCAACAAAAAAAATTCCAATCTCATTTCCTAATTTGCAACATTTACACATCAGAACTGCAGATTGAAAACCAGTACAATGAAATAACATAGAAAATCTTTATATATATAAAAATAAAATAAAAAACAATTGTGGTTACCTGCCATTGTTCAAACCCTTGAAAACTCTGGGAGTTCAACTTCTTGATAGCCACAACAATTTTAGTCCCACTCTTAAGCTTATCATCAATCCAGCCTTTATGAACCCTCCCGAAACCTCCTTCTCCTAACACGGTGTCGAACTTGAATCCCTTGGCAGCAGTTTTCAGCTCTGAGAAAGTGAAAACCCTCAAGTTTGGTGTCTCCAAAATCTCTCCATTTGGATCCCTTTCATCAATGCTTCCGCTAGCTGCTAAAGAAAACCTACTGTTTCCGGCGCTGCTGCTGCTCTGCGAAAACCCTCTGTTAGTGGTATTGGGGCCTGAAACACCTGAAATTAGTCAACTCATATTGTAACTTGGAAACACGGAAATCCACCCGTTGGTTCATGTATGATAAAAACCTAGAATCGAAAACTTTCAGTACAGAGTGAATTACAGACAATCGCCCAAATTTAGAGAACCTCGCTAGTAATAATCATAATAATAATTACAAAATTGAGACAAAAGGCAAACGAAAATGTGGGAATTGAATACCAGAGGAGGTGAAGGAGGGTGTAATGGCGCTTGATTTGGGATCATCGGAGGAAGAGGATAACCCAAAACAGTTACCCATGTGAAGAAATGGTTTGGTGTTTGTTCTTCAGGCTGGGTGTTTGTTCTTCAACTCTATCATTTAGTTATGCCCACTGGAAGTTGACATATTTGGACGACCCTTTTCGGTTCAGTCTAAGAGTTGGTTGGTTGCTGCCATTGTGCCAAGGAGGAAGGAGAGAGAGAGAGAGAGGGAATGATTAGTGTATGAGAGATACTATGATTTATTTTCGCATATTATTGCTTTTATATATAATACTACAAAAATTGAAACACCTTTTTTAATAGCCGCCACGCCACGAGTGAACAAAATGGAAGGATTTCCGATTTGACATTAGTTGAATAGTTGTTGTGAATGAATCTGCTAATTCCTACAATATTATTTGCAACACAATTTCAGTCAGAAAATTTCCTGCAATTAACAATGAAACTAGCTAGGTCTACACGTTTAGCCTGACCATTTCCTTGCCAATACAACTTTCAACAACAAAAACTATGTACTAAAATATTCAGATTTTTTTAAAGGTTTTATTATTATCTGACTACCCTTGATTGAATGCATAAAAAATGAAGCGCTTGTACAGTTGTACTGTTTAAAATAAAATGCATCTGACTTGTGGAATCCATAGTCATCATTTAAAAATAATTAATAGCTCCTCCCACCACATGTGTACGGTCATTTGGACGTGGATGAAAACGATGTAAAATCCTGGATTGGATCGGAGTTTCAAAATTTTCAAGGTCGTTAGGTTTTCTGCTTTACTCGGTTTCCACGACCCACTCATCAAATTAGGTTTCATGTGCCCATTTTCTTCCCTTCATGGACCCTATTTTACCCATTCTTTAATGTACCTTTTAATACACCTTTTTAATAACCATCCTTGTAAATTTCAAAGTTACAACTTTGATTGATTAAAAGACCCACCTTTCAGGTACCACAATAAGTTTTTTAATTTTAAGTTGTAAACAGATAGATTCGAAACTCGTTTAGTTTAAGATATATTGTTAAAAAAATAGTATATAGTAATTATTATGTTCTTTTTCTCATTTTTCTAACAAAATTGGTTTTGTTTCCCCAAGAGTTTCGAGCAATCAAGAACAAATCAATGGAAATTTAGAAACCCTAAATAAACGGAACTCAAGCCATCATCATTGCAGTGGTCAAAGATGGAGAACATAGTCGTTGAGACTTGGAGAAACCGGAGATGGAGAAGTCGGCAGTGGATCTCTTCTTCGACAACTTCGAGGGGGTGGAGGGCTGTGCAGGTTGCTGCAGCAGAGTTTTGGCGTTTCTCGGCCAGAGCAGACTGATGGAGTTTGAGGGAGCCAAAGAGAAATAGAGAGGCAGAGTCGGAACAAGTTTGAGGGAGATCGAAAGAGCGGACTAATGGAGTTTGAGGGAGACAAAGAGAGTCAGAGGTGGAAGAAAAATAGTTGTTATAAAGTGGGATTCGAACTCGACACCTACTGAGTAGATGAATAAAGCGCATCCGTCACCAAACCACCTGAGCAACATCACTTCCTTGTTCAAAGAGGGCTTGTATAATATTTATACTATAATAAATATAGATTTAAATAAAAAAATAAACGGTTTGTGTCGGATACCCGAAAAGATAATATGCCTGATCCGAACACGACACGATTATTGTCGAGTTTTACTGGTTCCAGTGTTCTAAAAAGCGCTAGGTGGATCCTAGGCGGTGAGGGGCCGCCTAGCGCCTAGGCGAGACCCAGGCGGTCAAGGCGGACGCATAGGCGTGCTTAGGTGGACGTTTAACTCTAGGCGGAGGGGGGTCGCCTAGCGCCTAGGCGGTGCCCAGGCGGCACCTAGGCGCGATTTTTAGAACAGTGACTGGTTCGTGTCGGTTTTGTCGTGTCGGATTTTTTTGCACACCCCTATTACCTCTCTTATCTTATTTTTCATACCAAAGATAGCATTTTTCTTCAACTATATATATTTTCCCATACAAAATTTATTAATATTCCATTTACCTTATATGCTTATATCAAACGAGCCCTTAATTATACATAATCTTTTAACATTAATAAATTAAGGATATTTATATAAGAATTATGTACTTTAGAAATGTTCCATTCACTCGTAAGCAGAGGCGGATCCAAACGGGGGCATGTGGGTAGGGGTGTTATTCGAGTCGAACGAGCCGAGTACCTAGGTGCTCATGTTCAGCTCGTTTTTTATCGAGCCGAGTTCGAGCCGAGCCTGATTTTTTTTTCGAGCTCAAATATATGCTCATATTCGGCTCGCGAGTATTTTAACAAGCTCGAGCTCGTTTAGCTCGTATTTTTCGAGCCGAGCTCGAGCTCGTGAGCTCGTTTTGAGCTCGTGAACTCGTTTTGAGCTCATTTGTTGTAAAGCTTGTTTAAGCTTGAACTAATGCAAAGTAAAAAGATTATGAGTTCAAATTATTTGTGATGGAAGTAATATTACACATTAGTATAACCTAAAAATTTCTATCTAAAAAGCCAAATACTTCCATCTAAAAACAACTCAATACAGATTCCCCAAGAATAAGGCAAAATGTGAGATTGAACTTCTCCAGATACACTTGTGAGTATTATGGAAGCAAGATCGACTTTTTATTTGAAGCATGGACTTTATCATAGTCTTCCTAGATCTTGGATTTCTCCATCTTAAATAACAAAACCTGGAAATAAGACAAACATTACACATTTTAGCAAAAAATGTAGCAGTAACTTGTCACTCCCAACACCAAGAATAAGGCAAATTCAACAAGAATTGTCAACAACAAATACACCACAACTCAATAACAAATTCAGTAATAAAAAATGTAGCAGTAACTTGTCTTGTCCGATATAGTTCCTGCATAATAAGTTCCCATAGGCTCATGTATTTTCAACATTATGCAAAACCACAACTCAATAACAAATTCAGCAAGAATAGGACAAATTTCAACAACAAATACACCAAAATCAAACAAGGTCGGACAAATGGGAAACGATTTAATGGAGATGAAGAGGAAAAAATTAGCAGAACTAATCTCAGATCTGGAAAGGAGATAAAGAGGAAGAAAGGAGAAGGGTACATACCAGGCGCTAAATAGAGAGACCCGACGGAAGATGCGCGACCTCGGCCAAATAGGGAAAGTTCAGATCTACAATTGGTGGTTCTCCGCTTTGCCAAATTTGCCAGAAAAGAGGGAGGAAGAATCATTGAATGCACGAGGGCTGGAAGGTAGGCAGGAATCGGAAGTGAGGAGGTGACGAAGGGATGGAGGTGACGAAGGGTTGGAAGGGCAGATGGGAATCGGGAGTGAGGAGGCTGGAGGCGGCGAAGACGGATGAACTCTCAAGGGAATCAAGGGTTTTATAAAGAGGGGGACATAACCCTAAGGGCATATAAGTAATTTATGCCCTTAAAACGAGCTTTACGAGCAGGCTCGTATAAAGCTCGAACTCGGCTCGAGCTCGTGACGAGCTTTTAATTTTGCTCATACTCGTTCGTTTTCAAATATAAACGAGCCCGAGTCGAGTTTTATACGAGCCGAGCCCGAGCCGATCACGAGTAGCTCGGCTCACATAACACCCCTACATGTGGGGGCACGTGCCCCCACCCTCATCCGACGAACCCCATATATGTGTTCTCCTCGTCGATAGCTTCGTTTTGATATATAATACGCATTAATCCGATATCCGAGTAAAAAGTTATGAATGTTTGAAAATTGAAGGTATATTAATCACTTTAAATCTTATTTAAATAACCTATAGTGCTTTTATATTTTATTTAGATTGACATTCCTATACTATAATTTATCATAATATCTTTGAAATGAGAGATTATATTACTCATTTCGACAATTAGGTAAGAAATTACGAAAGTTTAAATGAGTAAAAATGTCAGATTTTCTACTTTGCAAGAGATTAGTAATGTTTCTAAAAAGATGATCGAGATAGGAATTCACAAAGCTTTTGATTTGATATATCGTCTCATCGAGTTGGTTTTAGTGTTACCGGTTGCAAATATTATAGTGGAAAAAGCTTTATTTGCTATGAGTATAATCAAGTTATATTTGCGCAACAAGATAAGATAAGATTTTCTCTCTGAGTGTTTTGTCTGCTAAGTTGAAAAAAATCTTTTCAAGCTTGTGCATTGATAATGAGATTATCATTCAACATTTTTAGGGTATGAAAACCCATAAAATGAATTTACCCCTGTCGAGTTGAACTATTTCATTATAAAAACTCTAATTAGCAATGAAGATATATTGTTTTGTCCTAGTAACTATTTTATTTTTCATCGCTATTTTGTAGTGTTGAAGACCTTATGTGTTGTACTAGTTTACGTTATTCATTGTCGTTTGTTATCGTTGTGCCCCACCCTCTTCGGGTTCTGGCTCCGCCACTGCTCGTAAGTCGTATCTTATACACGTGGTTATATTAAAGTGTGTAGGAACTTGTACGTAGTTAGCCTATTTGGTTGGACTCTTTATAGTATTTTTAATCAATTAATATGTCTACTTTAATAAATTAATATGTCTAATTTTTATATTAGTTCTTTTTCTTTTTGAATGATTTTTTCTTATATAAATAAAAAAGACAAAGGTACGTAAATATCTATTTTTTTATTAGGTAAGAATTCGAGTTCAGACATACCTGAAACTCAATGGCCGAACAAGTCGGCAGACGAAAAACCGTCAATACAAGTAAACACGAGTAAATACAAGTAAATATGTAATTAAATGTCTACATATTTGGCATGGTGCTACGCTAACATGTTTTAGTGTATATATTACCTTTCGTAGTGTGGCTGTAATGAGTAGTAATATCAGTGTATGTTAATTAGCTCATTCATGCTCTTTTTGTCATGTTGTTGTTATATAGTAGAAGTTAATTTGTATAAAATAATTGGATTTAAAAATGAGCAATCCTTGATGCAAACATTGAAGCAAACTAAGGATTCATGCCAAGAACAAAATGGATCTACTTCTCTCCTTGCACTTTGGAACACTCTATATATGCATAATATCTCAAACTCCCATGCATACGTGCATCGCCTTATTCCTACAAGGCTACAACTGCAATGAACACCAACGACGTGGGTTGGAAGACCAGTTTCTTCTTACCCTAGCTAGCAATATAATTGTTGGCAATTCAAATTATTAGTTAATCCAACCATATATATGCAGCTAATTCTTTATGTCATGTACCAACTGCACATGTGAAAGGGCATTCAAATCATGACTGCAAAAGACACACACTTTAATTATCATGACGACAGACCATTTCTTATATTGCAGCCACGCCGGCCACAACACCTCTACCTGACTCTTGGGTTCTATAGTTGAGCTAACTCTGATCTCCCACAACTTAGTTTCCCATTTCATTCACCCATATGGTGAAGGATTGAGAGATCGCAACTAAATTTCTTGAAGAACACACCAGAACAAGAGAAACGAAGAAGAGAACTTGTGTTTTCATTAATTCCCCAAAATGTACATAATCCAGTATTTATACACATAGACCGGATCCTCCAAACTATCGGGTTTAGCCCGAGACAAAGAAAATAAGCCCATTACAGAAATAGGCCCAATCTCAATACCCCACCCCCCAAGGCCAAGATTGAGCCGGGGCATCAACCAGACCGATCTTGCGAAGAAGAGGAAAAAGTCGGATGATAACAACGTTCTTCATGAGGAAGTCGACCAACTGAGATCGATCAAGTAGAAATGTGGGACAATGTAATCAATCCCTCGAGAAATTTCTCCCGAGCAACATGACAGTCTAGTTTGATTATCGTAGCGAGCAGGAATCGGAGCTATGTGAGGAACACCAACCTCACCAAACAAACGAGACATCCATGCGAGCACATTGCAGAGACGTCGTATGGACCAGTATTCAGCTTCTACAGATGACAACGAGACAGAGACTTGTTTCTTCGATTTCCATGACAGCAAACTAGAACCGAGAAAGACCAAGTAACCACTGGTTGTGCGGCGAGAAAACGGGCAACTAGCCTAGTCCGCGTCACAGAACGCCTAAAGATGAAAATCTGAAGACCTGGTGAAGAACAATTCTTTGGAATAAGTGCCCTTCAAGTAACGGAGGACATGAAAAGCATATCAAGATAGGAATCGCGGGGAGATTGCAAAATTGGCTCAAGAGTTGAACCGAGAAAGCAAGGTCCGAACGTGTATGAACTGAGAAATTCAATTTGTCCACCAGCCTATGATAGTAAGTACGATCCTCAAGCAAATCACCATCAGTAGGAGATACCCGAAGGTGAGGATTGAGAGGACTAACAATAGTTGAGCCAGAACATGAAAAAACTCTCTGTTTTATAAGAAGCAACCGTAGGAATTCAATCCCAGGGAAAAAAATGCAAATCCCCCATATCTTTAATCTTGAATTCATCATTCAAGAACCCCTTGAGAGCAACCATTTTAGAACTGTCACTCCTTGTGAGCAGCAGATCATCGACATAAACTCCTTATAGACGATTGCTTCTTATAAAACAGAGAGTAATCATTTTTAGAGTGAGTGTAACCCCAAGCTTTTAAAGCCACTGAGAGCCAAACATGCCACTACCTAGAAGCCCGTATAAGGCCATAAGAGACCTCTATAATCGGCAAGCCATATTGGAACCTACAACTTTTATTTTTGGCGAAAATGCATAAAACCACCCTTTATTCAAGGTTGTTTGTAAATAACCACCCCTTATTCAAAAATTTGCAAATAACCACCCATTATATATAAATTGGTTGCAACTAACCACCCATACCCACTTTTCTTGTTAAATCTAATTAAGTTTTCTCCAATTCTAAACAAAAAGGGTGATGAATGTCTAGTCTCCTACTGTTCATCGCCTCCAACAATGACGACCTCTGGTGGAACCTCCTGGTGGTCATCGGGTTTTGTTCGTGGACTTCTATTTGGCTAATTAGATTGTAAATTTGATTTAGTTGAGACTAATATAAAGAAATATGTAAAACATTAAAAAGTTATGGGTATAATTTAGACCTGTCAAAACACGACACAACACGAACGCTCGGAAAATTTTGGGTCAAGACCCGAAAATTTTAACCCGGGAATTTTTTCCGATCCGAATCCGAAAACCCGGTAATTTTCTGGGTCATCTGGGTTTGGACCCGTACCCGATTGACCTAGTGACCAGATTGATTTATAATTATATATGATTGAATTTTTTTTATAGAGATTCCAATTTATTACTTTTGATAATTACAATCACTTGATCTTTTATTTTAAAATCAACTTTTTTTATTTTTTTTTGTATTGTGAAATACTCCTTCCAATCGATAGTATTTGATTTTTATTTTTCATCACAATTTTTAAGAAGATGAAAACTCTAAAAAATATTAAAATAATTATATGCTTATTACTAATTGCATGAAATTATTTTTAAAAAAATTATTTAAATTATTTAAATTTATATATTTTAAAATTTTGTTAAAAATTATGATAAATAATAAAAATAAAATATTTTAGATTGATATATTATATAATTACAAACTCTAAAACTTATGAACCACGTCTTTAATTTTAGCATTTTAAAATTATCGCAAAATTACCAAATCATGATTTTTTTAATTTAAAAAGGAAAAAATTGACAAACCCAAAATTGACCCGATTTGACCAGAAACTGAGTCAAACCCGAGTTCGAGTCAACTCGGATCTACCAGGGACCCGTTTCACTTGGAACCCGTTTTACCCGAAATCCGAAATGACCCGACCTGAATGATCCGATTGACAAGTGTAGTATAATTGTCTTCTCCTATTAATTTAAGTGAGGTTTAACAAGAAAAGTGGGTATGAGTGGTTAGTTGCAACCAATTTGTATATAATGGGTGGTTATTTACAAATTTTTGAATAAGGGGTGATTATTTGCAAACAAACCTGAATAAAGGATGGTTTTATGCATTTTTGCCTATATTTTTATAACGGAGGGAGTATTAAAATGAGCAATTAATATGTGTTCGATAAAGGCGGAGATGAAAAATTTAGGGAAATTCCGCGTGGTGCCCACGAGCTTTTACAAATTCCGTGTGGTATAGAAAGTTTTAAAAAATTCCGCGTGGTGCCCACGAAGTTTTGTAAAAGTCCACATGGTGCCCACGAGGTTTTTCAAAAGTTTATGTGATAACAATAATGAGTTTTAATATTGAAAAATTGAGATTAAAAATTATATTATTGTACATTATATGGAAAACACTTAACAGGATTGTGTATTAGTTTGAATCTTTTTTAAAACTAATTTTTTATATACATTTTCTTACCTATAAACTAACCAAATTTTTTTCTCAAAAATCTTACGTATTTAATTTTTATTTGTTCTTAATATTTAGATTTTATTTATAAGGAAATGAAGAAAAAATAATAAGAACTATGTAGTAATATTACCCATTTATAATGAACCAATATTAATAGAAAATTTTAAAATTACAAGAAGATATACAAGTACACTTTTCCACATTAAACCAATTTTCATATGAGATAATTTGTAATACACAATTAAAACTTTCATATTTTAATTGAGTATTAAAAATAGGAAAATAGTATGGTTCTTAAATGCCCCATTTTAATTTTTATAAAATTTGATAAGTAAATAATTTTCCCTAAAATACGATTTATAAAATTAAATTGTTTAATTTAGTTTTTACAAAAAAAAAGAGAATTTTGGGAATTTATGACGTCACACCACGTTATTAAATTCTTCAACCCCGATTACTACATCAAAAAATTCACCGAAAAATTATTTCATATGAAAGTTGGTTTAATGGGGAAAAGTGTCTATATCTTCTTGTAATTTTAAAATTTTGTATCAATTTTTTTCAATGGTGAATGGGTAATTTTTTAATGGTTAAATGTAGAGTGTTTTTCCAAATTATAATGTACAATAATATAATTTTTAATCTCAATATTAAAACTCATTATTGTTATCACATAAACTTTTGAAAAACCTCGTGGGCACCATGTGAACTTTTACAAAACTTCGTGGGCACCACGCGGAATTTTTTAAAACTTTGTATACCACGCAGAATTTGTAAAAGTTCGTGGCCACCACGCGGAATTTGTAAAACTTTGTATACTTCGCTTATTTACAATAAGATGTGGTGCCAAACAGATCCTTAAGCATATGAATGACATGGCAGAAGATTCTCGAAATCCCGCCAAAATCCATCTCTTTTGCGCGGAATTCAAATTCAACCTCCAAAATTTTCACCTTCCCCTCTTTTTATTCACTTAGCCCGCAACTAGCAATAACCTTATAACCCTCTCCGTAGTTCTACAGTTTTACACTCCCTTCCTCCTCCATACGCGAAACCCGCAGAAATCTCAGATCTCTCTTCTTTTTCGAACCCTAACAGTAGGTAAACGCTTTCTTCTATTCTCTCCTGTTTAATCGTTGCCTGTAGCTTTGCCGTGGACCGATTGAAATTGTTGCATGGCGGTTTTCTGACTGGTTTTGGTTCCGCTTTGTTCGAATCTTTCAGGAATTTGTCATGAAAGGCGGAAAGTCAAATTCCGGTGCCAAGAACGCTGACAACAAGTTAGTAAATCAATTTTGTATTTGAACTTTTATGTTTCAAGCGAGATCCGTCGTATTTCTTAGGGTTCGCGTTTCCGTTCCGCAGTTGTGCTTCGATTTACACATGTTTGTTTAATTGCGTTAATTGTTGATTTGCTTATTAGACGAGTGAAACTGAAATGTCCGATGCGTTTGTGATTTTCAGACTGGCGGTGAAGAAGAGTAGAAAGGCTGCCAAGGATCCGAACAAGCCGAAGAGGCCTCTCAGTGCTTACTTCGTTTTCCTGTAAATTTTCTATCTGAATAATTTGATTGAAGTCTACTGCTCTTACTTCGAATGCATCTGGATTTCAATTTTGAGTCGTATTTTCCGGTTAGTTATAGATTCGTCGTGGTTTGAAAGTAAATTTTAGATTTATTCCTCCTATAGGGAAGAATTTCGGAAGCAGTTCTAGTTAATTTGCGATATCAGATGCCATTCCGTTTCTGGATTTGAAAGTTTATTTGCGAATGAATTTCATGTGGTTTTGAAAGTTAATATGATTGTATTCTACCAGTTCATACTCCGAATGAATCTGGATTTCAAATTTCAGTTGTAGTTTCCTGTTGATTAAAGGTTTTAGGTGTGTGCTGTTGAAAGTTAACTTGCTGTCTATTCATACAACAGGGATGAGTTCAGGAAGCAATTCAATGAGATGAATCCCAACAACAAATCTGTTGGTGTTGTATGTGATATTTATCTTAACTTACTTCATTCTGTTTCTGGCCAAACTCCTTTTCCAATGTAACTTAAATTGTACATTCTCCTCTATAATGATTGTTAATCTGGCGATTCAGGTTGCTAAAGCTGCTGGTGAAAAGTGGAAATCAATGGGTCCTACTGTGAGTTGAAACTTCTCATTAGTTTGTATCCCTTATATTGAACAAAGTTTAGATGATTGATGATGGTAAATTGCTCAACTTATCAGGATAAAGCTCCTTATGTAGAGAAGGCTGAGAAGAAGAAGAAGGAATATGAGAAGAGCATGGCAGCTTACAACAACAAACTGGTAGAGCCACTTCCATTTGTTGAATTGCAGTTTGTTTTCAGTGATTTTTTGCTAGTACGGAATACTTGTTACCAGTCAACTATCCTTTTTGTTGAATTGCACTTCCTTTGTATACCAGGCTGGGGAAGAATCTGACAAGTCCAGATCTGAAGTCAATGATGAAGCTGCGGAGGGTAGTGGTGAGGTGTGTAGAAAATTCATCTGATACATATTTGTTCACCCAATGTTTACAGTGATTGATTAATTTACCAATGTAATCTGTTCTGTATATTTGCAGGAAGGGCAAGATGAAGCTTAAAGAGTAACAAGAAGGGTATATGAATTCTCTGTTGTTTCAAGGAGGAAAGCAGTGTTTTAGGATATTTGTAGTTGTTACTTGTCAGTAGTATACATTCCCTTTTGACTATTGACTTCGGTGCTTATATTCTGTAGAGGAAGAAATGGCCTCATTGCTCTCAGTCTCTCCAACTTGGATTTATGTTGCTAGCATCCTTACATCTTAAATAATTAGTGTCTGGATTAATTCTTGATTAGTACCATTTTATCTTATCCCATATTTGTTGGATTGTTTGCATATATTAATTGCCAAACAGTCATATACGTGAAAGAGGAGCATCAACTATGTGGTTTATAATTTTTGAGAGCTTCCATGGCTTTTGCGGTGTTGCCAGCCCAGGAGTCATTACTCATTAGTCATAAGTCATAACTATGCCTATGAGAGACTTTTAACTTTCATGGGCTCTCAGTGTGAGAAATGAATCACTGATTTTGCTTTTGTAAAGTAAATCCATCAGAAGAGAAAGGGGCTAGCCTGCCTGGGAAGTGGGTCTTGGACTGGTCTGGTATGGTATGGGCTTTATGGTCTCTGATATTGGGCTTGGCCTAGCCCATGGAATGATAGTGGGCCCTAACTTAATCATTGTGCCACTGTCCTCCACTAACTTTGTGTAGCCTATCTCATCAAGAATTTGTTCCTTTTGGTTATTTCCTTTTGTCAAGGTAAACCCGAGGGAATGAGAAGTTGTTATATTGTCTTCTCTCTCTTTGTTTTATACTGTACTTTCGATTTTTTATGGTTATATTGTCTTCTCTCTCTTTGTTTTATACTGTACTTTCGATTTTTTATGTTCCACTTTCCACTTTAAATTACAAGTGTTTTCTTACGTACTAGTGTCATTATTAATGCACACCATTATCATTACCATTATCGCATATTCGCATATGTTGAAAATTACTCGTTGACTTACGAAGTAAAAATGTACAAGTGCTCGTTCAAGTTAAATCGACATGATAGATGGAACGGAGTAAGAATCTTTTTGGGGGGGGGGGGGGGGGGGTAGGTAGGAGTAAGAAACTTTGACTGCACAGTACTCCCTCCTATGTAAGATCATTTACTTTTCGGCACGTAGTTTAAGGAGCTAAATACTATATAAAATATTGATTTTTTTAAAATTATTTTTTTATATTTTAATACTTATTAATAAAAAGTGTTATATTGTAAAAAATTAATTTTTAAAAAATTAATATTTTATATAGTATTTAGCTCCTTAACCTACGTGCCAAAAAGTAAAAGATCTTATATTTCCGAACGGAGGGAGTAGTATTTTGGAATTCACATGCTTGTTAATGGAGTAATGAATCTTTCTTTTTAAAAAAATAAAAAATCTCTTCCTTTAAATAATTTATTCATACCCTCTAAGAGCATTCGCACCCATAAATTATGTTTGCTCAAACAAATGGTGGATCCAAAAGCAAATAATGCTTCAAGCAATTTGTGCTCAAGTAAAACAAATTTTCACACACCCATTGCTTAAGCAAATGACAATCTAAAACTCATTTATATAAATAAAAACAAAACAAAAGACAAAAAAGAAGGACAAGATATTATTATTTGCTCAAGCAAGCTATGGAGCAAATTTTGTTTAAGTAATTGGTGGAGCAAATGTAAATGCTTGATTGCTCAAGCAATTCAAGACCCGTGCGAGCTTCAAAATGATTTTGCTTGAGCAAATGAATAGGACCCCACCAAATGCTCAAACAAATGGGTTGGGTTTGCTCCCCGATGCGGATGCTATAAGGGAGCCCAACTGTACTGTCTAATAAAATGAAGTACAAATAATTTAATAGAGTAAAAACAAAATAATATTGGGTGTCCCTATATACACCGCAAATTCATGGATTAAAGTTGCTAATCAACATCGGATTCGACGTTGTAACGTTAATTATATAAACAACGTCATATCCAACGTGTGAAGTGAAGGATCGGATCGGCCCGAACCAGACTAACAACTTCGGATCGGACGTTGCTAGGGTAAATTTTACATATTTTTTCACACACACCCACAAAACCCACAAAAAAAAAAAACAATGTCCATTTGGACGTTGTAAATAAAAAAAAATTAGTTTTTTTAATATCTCATAATAGGCCCGATCTGGCCCATATTAGCAACGTTGAATTAAACGTTGTAACAACGTCTAATTCAACGTTGTTACAACGTTTGGATTTTCTAAGTGAAATTACAACGTCGGATTCGACGTTAATTTGCGGTGTATATAGGTATATAGGGAACGCGATAAAATTTCATGAGAAAAAGCTCTCTCATCTCTCTAGTTTTCTAGAGAGAGAGAGTTGTGATAATCCCTTCAGGGTCCCAAATTTCATCGACAAACCTTTGCTTGAACGGATGAATTTCTCGTTCGGTGCACATAACCATCGCCTTTCATCTCTGTCTGGACGATAATCGAGCCTTCTTGCTCGTTGAGTCTTCTCCGATCTTTTAAGACCAGTGTAAATGTTTGTCTGCATCTCTTGATTGTTTCAATCGGGCCCAATTCTCTCTTTTGTAGCCTATTTGAGGCGTCGTCTCGTTTGTCCCCGAGGTTTCGCTTCTTCCTCCTACTATCTCCATTGGCGTCTTCTTCTCCACCTCCAATCCGCATCATTCCGCGGCCATTAGATATCTCCTGTTGGCTCTCGAGTTCGTCTCTCCGTTTGGCTTCCTCCCCGTCCCCTTCATCCATACTTCCTGATTCGGTCGGGCCTGGAAAACCCCCAAATTTCTCTTCCAATTCGATCCCGGTTTAGGCCCCCTCTTGCTTCTTCTTGGGTCCTTTCCTGGCGCATCGTCGATTCACCCATCCGTTGCCGATCCGGTCCCCGTTACACCTCTGTCGGCGTTGCTTTTGGGTCCCGGTTCGGCTGCGTTTGGTTACCCCCGCCTCTCCTTGTGGCTTTTGTTTTCCTCGCCATTGAATCCCGTCCGCCAAAGCCTCCCTTTCGTCGCCAGCCTGGTCTGTAGGATGACCCTTGCCTTGCAAGGTTGGCATCTAGCAATTCTCCCTATTTCGGGCTTGTACTTTCGGGGCACTCGGAAATTAAGGAAAGTAAAAAAAAAAACTTGCTATGCAAGGACTTGTGGGGAAAAAATCTCGAAAGACTTTGACATAAAATTCCGCTCGTTTGGGTATGTCCTAAATCCCGCTAGGGTTGACAAAATCCCGACAGGGTTTATGGGTGCTCCTACTGAGGCAGTGTGCGGCTCTGCGGTGGCGTGACTTGGTGATCTTCTCTTCTCTTTGTATTTGACGCAAAGACGGATCTAGGGGTGGGCTGAGGTTTGTTGCAGCCCACCCCATTTGAAAATAAAAATAGATATAGTACTACAAATATAAGATGATGGTGCAACTAGTAAATGCATCATGAATGTAGGCAAGATGTGCCGAATTCGAATCCCGTCAAAAGCACTTGTGTTTCTCTCTTTTTTTCCCCTTTTCATCCGAACGTAATCCCTCCCCCTTCCCAATCAATGAATTTGTATTCGATTTTTTTTCTTCAAAATATTCACTAAAAAATATTTATTTATCAAAATATTCACAAGTTCGAAATATTTACAGAAATATTCATTTTTTTGCAGGTTCGTTATACAAACGCGGGTTAAAACCACGTTTCTTGTGGAAATCATTAATTTGAACTTGAGGCCAAGGAAAAATTACATTTTTCTATAAAAACGCGGTTTAAAACTGCGTTTTTAAGGTTTTACTTCATTTTTTTTATTTCTAAACAAAAAAAAAAAGAAAATACAAACATTGTAAAATGCGACCTTTGGGCTACAATAGCTACTCGCTACTCAAGACGTTGACCAGAAAAACCAAAAACGCTCCCATTGAGAAAACCCCTCTTGGGGTAAAAAGCTATCACGTCGCCGTTCTCTCTCTCAATCGGAGCCTCTCCGATGGGGTTTGCGGGCTGCTTCGACCACCTTCTCTCCATCCATGGTGCACCCCAGTCATCTCTCGTCCGGCTGCAACTTTAAAACTCCTCCTTCGGGAGTTCCAAATCTCCTTCGGGAGCCCTAAATCTCCTTCGGGAGCCCCAAACATGCTCCTACGGAGCCTCAAACCCGCTTCCTCCGGGAGCACCTGTAACCACCGGCTCCCCACCACCACGGTTCCCTCGCCGGTCTGCGACCGCCTGCTCTTCCCTCGTCCTTGGATGGGTAGCAGGAACCTCCTATTGAAAACCCTATGTAAACGCTTGCCATGACATTGGCTTTTCATTCAAATCCTAAAATTAATTTGGGGTTTCTCTAGTTTTGAGTCCCCTGCTCCCAAATCTTGCAATCGATTGGCCTGATTTGTTCAATCCATCCTCCTATCTTCCTTTCGGGTCGTTTGGTCAACTGCCTCGGCTCTATGCGAGGTCGCTTCTAGAAATTGGGGCTCCGGCTCGGTACTCGGTGTCGCCGCCTCCGTCTGGCTCCTCCTCGTTCAATCGGTTTGCTCTTTCGCAGGCCTCCGTTTGCGCTCGGTGGCGGCTTACTGGAGGCCCTGGCTTCGGTGGTTCGCGGGTGCTTCATCCTTGGACTGGTCTCCCCGCTTCCATCGTCGCTGCCTCCTTCACTTGCCCCACCTAAATCCCGTCCGGCGGTCCTCGGCTGAGTTATCTCCCCCGATGGTTTGCTGCGTGTGCCCTTTCCTGTCATGCTTGCTCATTCCCCGTCTTTGCCCCGACTTTCCCTTGTGTCGGGCTTGGCTTGGGCCCCAAGGTTGACCCGGTTTGTGGAATGATCAGCCCTTTTGTGTTAGCTTTGGGCCTTCTTTGCCTTAGGCCTTGGCTTGCACATTGAATAAAGGTTTTAACATTATTACTACTCCGTATTGCTATGCAAGTTTAACTATATGCATATAATTCCCGGAACTTTCTTGCGCTCTTCGTCCTCTCGCGGTCGTGCTTCATTTTCTCGGGTTGGTTGGAGTTCTGTCTGCTGGTTCGTGGTTAGTTTCGGTTGAGGAGCAGTTCTGCGGCCCTGGTTGATCGAAGTGATCGTGTTGGTGGTGTTCGTGGTCTCCGAAGATCCTTCATCTAGGTGGAGGGAACGTCGTGTGATCCACACTTCCCCAGGAGTCGTCTTTGCCCTACGTGGATTTCTGCTTTCCGTCTTTCCGGCGGCGAGACATCGTGTCAGCTGTGCTGTCCCATGCGCTCGCTATCCACTTCTCCACGCCGGGTCTCCATCTTCTCGCTGCTGTGTCCGTTTGTGTACTTAGTGTCTGGGGTTTTCCGGGTTTTTTGTGTAGTTTTTTTATGTATTAGGTGATTGTATTCTGTTTCCATGTTGTAATTTCTTCTGCTATGTTGTATGTTTAGACGGTTTGCCGTCTGCCGACTTTGTCGGCCTCTCGAGGTCCGGGCCTGTCCGGTCTCGAATTATTTCCTAATCAAAAAAATAAATAAATACAATAGCTACTTGCTAGCTCTTCAGTCCACTTCCCATCAATGTTTATTAATTAATTATTTCCACTACTATACTCTCTCACTCTCTCTCTTTATTCATTTTAATTATAATTAATTAACTTTATTTTCAAATTCAGTTGAATATAAAAAAGTCATTATAACATATCTATATGGCCAAGGTTAAAAATTTTAAAAAATAAAGCTATTTAATTAAAATAAATTTAATATTGACAACTATTTTACTAATTAATTCCTTCCAATATTTATTAAATTTTATATTATTTTTTCTAACCTATTCTTAGATCAAAAGAAGAAATCAAATTTGGAAATATTAATATTTTAATTAATTAGATTTATTTTTTTAAAATAAATTCTTAGTGTTTATCCATTTAAATTTAGAGAATGTTGTCATATTCAATTTTTTAACCTAAGCCATGAATAAACATTGAAGGAGATAGAGTGAGAGAGTATAGTAGTGGAAATAATTAGACTAAGAGAGTAAAGTTAATTAATTAATAAACATTGATGGGGAGTGGACTGTAGAGCTAGTGAGTAGCTACTGTAGTCCAAAGGTAAAACGCAGCTCAAAACCGCGTTTTACAATGTTTTTATTTATTTTTTGTTTAGAAATAAAAAAATGAAATAAAACTTTGAAACGCGGTTTTAAACCGTGTTTTTATAGAAAAATGTAAATTTTTTCTGGGGTCAAGTTCAAATTTATGATTTACATAAGAAACGCGGTTTCAACCCGTGTTTCTCTGACAAACCTGCAAAAAATGAATATTTTTGTAAATATTTCGAACTTGTAAATATTTTTATAAATAAATTATTTTAGTGAATATTTTGAAAAAAATTATTTGTATTCTTTTAGAGTAATGAATTATCATTTGTATTACTTAATTATTTTATTATTAATTTTAATATGAATAAAATAGAAAATAAATCAAAATTATATGCAAATTCAGCCCACCCGAATTTTATTCCTGGTTTCATGCCTGTCCTGGCGTCTCCTCTAAACTACTAGACTACTAGTCCATACGTATCAAAATTTGACAAGCAATTGCCGACTCATATTTGTGGACTTAAATTGCAAATGACTTGAAAGTTGAAACATGGGACTATGGGAGTCTTTTTTTGGTTTGATTTGGACTCGCACCTTTTTTTTTTTTTTTTTGGGTTCGTTTGGACTCACACTCTAAACTAGTCCATACGTATCAAAATTTTGTAGAAGATCCAAGAAACGAAAATTAGGACTAAACGGAAAATAATCATAAACATAATCATAATTCGTGTAAAAATAACCCTATATATATTTTCGTTTTTTTTAATAAAACCCCACTCACACACACTCACACAGCATTTTTTTCATTTTCATTGCTCGTGGGTTGTTTGGCATTTTCTTCTTCGTCTCCTCCTGTCTATTTTATTTATTATATACTGGCTCCATTGTAGCCGCAGATGGGAATGAATGGGGGAATGTGGCCAGGTATGTTTCTTCTTCCCTCTCTCTAACACCTGCTTTTTTTGTCCTCTGTGAAACCCAACTCACTCAATTGGGTTTATTTACTTTGTTAATTAGAAGCTCGAAACCGTCGTATATATATATATATATTCACCGACATGCAGTTAATCTATCTCAAGTAGATATATTCACTTGCAGCGCCAGCAACCGTTTGAAATTTGTGTATTCCGTTGTTAATATGTTATTTGCACTTTGGACATGTGTGTATTATTTTTGTTTATACATTAACACCTGAGTCCTGCGCTTTTCCTGGCTTTTTTAGTATAGCTGTTCAGATTCCTGGTTTCAATAGGGAATTTTCGTATCTATGTTTCTTTAGTAAGTTGGTTTTCATAGATGCCCGCCGCCCTGGAATGGTGAAGAGAAAGCAAACTTGAGAGAGTAAGCGAGGCAGAAATAGAATTAGTTCCTTAATTTATACCTTTGCCAAATTCCAAATTTGTGTCTCTTTTGCTTTATTTCCCATGTTTTCTTTTAGGGTTTCTTGTCCATCTCAAGACTCAATTGGGATTTGGGAATTCAATTTCTCCTGTGCTGTGCAGGAGGAAAATAGCCTAGGAAAATAGGCTTGGAATCCATGCTTAAAGTATCCTGTGTGCCCCAAATGGGACCTGTGTTTTGGTTTTTGGTATTCCTTACCACTCACAGTTTTTCACAAGCCAAGGCATCATCAAATTCAAGTGTTTCCAGGAGACCCAATGTTGTAAATGTTGGGGCCATTTTCCCTTTCAATTCCACTATTGGTAAAGTGGCCAAAGTTGCCATGTTAGCTGCTTTAGATGATTTGAATTCCAACCCAAGCGTTCTTGGTGGAACCAAACTCAATATTACAATGAAGGACAGTGGTTATAGTGGTTTCCTTGGTATTGTTGAAGGTATTTGTCATTTCTTCTCCTCCAATTCATTGTTTTCTCACCAAGCTTTGATTGCGTTCTTACCTGTCTCCTTTCTTTTTTGTAGCCTTGCGTTTCATGGAACGCGAAACAGTGGCCATAATCGGTCCTCAATCTTCGGTTATAGCTCACGTGGTTTCCCACATTTCGAATGAGCTCCAAGTTCCTTTGCTCTCTTTTGCGTCTACAGACCCTACACTATCTTCCCTTGAGTACCCGTTCTTCGTCAGGACTACACAGAATGATCTCTTCCAAATGGCTGCAATTGCTGACATGATTGATTACTTCGGATGGAGAGAAGTCGTCGCTATCTACACGGATGATGATTATGGAAGGAATGGGGTTGCTGCTTTGGGCGATAAACTTGCCGAGAAGCGCTGCAGGATAGCATATAAAGCAGCTATGAGCCCTGTGTTAAGCAGGGATGACATCACAAATGTGCTTATTAAGGTAGCCATGGCAGAATCCAGGGTCCTGATTCTTCATACTTACAATAGCTATGGCCTTGAAATACTTGATGTGGCACAGTACTTGGATATGATGGGAAGTGGGTATGTTTGGATTGCGACAAATTGGCTTTCGGATATCTTAGACACTGATTCTCCTCTCTCTCCAGTTGACACTGATCATATCCAAGGTGTTATTACATTGCGTATACACACACCGGAATCTCAACTAAAGAGCAACTTTGTTTCTAAGTGGAGGAATTTGACCCATAAGGAAAATGCCAATACCTCATTTGGATTGAATGCCTTTGGCCTTTATGCTTATGACACGGTTTGGTTGCTTGCTCGAGCACTCAGAACATACTTTGACCAAGGAGGGACCTTGTCTTTCTCTCCTGATTCAAGATTGGAAGGCCTCCAAGGGGGCAGGTTGCATTTTGATTCAATGAGCATTTTCGATGGTGGCAGTCAGTTACTTGAGATCATTATGCAGATCAATACGACTGGATTGACCGGTCCCATTAAGTTCAATTCTGATAGAGATCTCATCCACCCTGCATTTGAGATCATCAATGTGATTGGCACTGGATATAGAAGGATAGGATATTGGTCCAACTATTCAGGGTTATCAGTTCGAGCCCCTGAAGATTTCTACTCCCAACCAGCCAATCGTTCCAGCTCAACCCAAGAACTTTACAGTGTGATCTGGCCAGGGCAAGTTATAGAGAAGCCACGTGGATGGGTTTTCCCAAACAACGGCAGGCATCTAAGGATCGGGGTTCCTAATAGAGTTAGTTACCGTGAATTCATTTCGTACTCTCCAAGCACAGATACATTCAGTGGGTACTGCATTGATGTGTTCTTGGCTGCTTTGAACCTGTTGCCCTATGCTGTTCCTTATAAGTTGGTTCCATTTGGAGATGGCCGTGAGAACCCAAGGGCCACTAGCCTTATAATGAGTATGAATACAGGGGTAAGCGTAAAACATACAGAAAAGCATAGTGTGATTTTCAAAAACATGTCACTAGAATAGTGTTGCAGTATTAGGAAGAATCCATTGCTAACTCTGATCTAGTTTCTCCTTTATACTCCTTTTTAGGACTTCGATGCTGCAGTTGGCGACCTTGCAATCACTACTAAAAGAACAATGTTAGCAGATTTCACACAGCCGTATATCGAATCAGGCCTAGTGGTTGTGGCTCCTATTAAGCACACGGACTCTAATGCTTGGGCGTTCTTGAAGCCCTTCACGCCGATGATGTGGGGTGTCACGGCTTTGTTCTTCCTCACTGTTGGGGCTGTTGTTTGGATTTTGGAGCACAGGATAAACGATGAGTTTCGTGGCCCTCCTCGACAGCAAGTTGTCACAGTATTATGGTGAGTATAGTAAACAAATTATTCTGCCTATTGGTATTATCTCTGTGAAATTTAATTTCTTGATGCTACTTTTGATGGTGTTGATTGCAAATTGCAGGTTCAGTTTTTCAACTATGTTCTTTGCTCATAGTAAGTAAGAATTTGCTCGATTGTTGGGTCTAACCTCAATTTCTGCTCAATTTCAGTTCATTTTATTTTTTACAGTACTCATTTAGTCTTCCGATGTATGTATGATCGATATATTGTGCAGGAGAAAGCACTGTGAGCACATTGGGCCGAATGGTTCTACTCATATGGCTGTTTGTAGTGTTGATAATCAACTCAAGTTACACTGCAAGTCTAACCTCAATTCTCACAGTGCAACAACTTTCTTCTCCTATCAAAGGGATTGATAGTTTAAGGGCGAGCAAAGATCCCATCGGGTTTCAAAGAGGTTCATTTGCACGCAATTATTTGATAAATGAGCTGGGCATTGCTAATTCCCGGCTTATCCCTCTCAACTCCGCGGATGAATATGCTAGTGCCCTGGAGAAAGGCCCCAACAATGGCGGTGTTGCTGCAGTCGTCGATGAACGAGCATACATGGAACTCTTTCTCTCAACGAGATGTGAGTTTACCATTGTGGGTCAAGAGTTCACCAAAAATGGATGGGGTTTTGTAAGTATATATCTCTTGAATGCAGTGTTTTTCACAAAACCACAGATTGCATTCAAAATTGGAAAAACAATCTTCTAAAGTAACACATATTTTACTTGTTTGTTTTCCCCCCTGAAGGCCTTCCCGCGAAATTCACAATTAGCAGTGGACATGTCAACCGCACTGCTGAAGTTGTCGGAGAACGGAGACCTGCAGAAGATCCACGACAAGTGGCTGAAGAGCAGCGCGTGCAGCTCGCAGGACATGAAGCTCTCGGTTGACAGGCTAGAGCTGGAAAGCTTCTGGGGACTCTTCCTCATTTGTGGGCTAGCCTGCTTGTTGGCCCTCATCATCTATGCCTTTCTCGTGGTGAAGCAATTCATCAAACACCACCGCGAGGATGAGGAGAACCAAATCCCAGGAGCAAGCTCCCGCTCTTCGCGTGTCTCTACATTCCTTTCGTTTGTCAACGAGAAGGAAGAGGAGATCAAGAACCGGAGCAAGAGAAGGCAAGTTGAGAAGGTGGGAAATGGTAGCAATTTAGGAGGGTCATCAACAATGACGGACTCAGCTTCAAACCGGTGTGGTAGTGGTAGTGTAATTTCATCGAGCCATGAGACATGAGTAGTAGTAGTAGTAGTACATATAGCACGTACGTACATGCTTTTCTACTAATGTAATGTTGTGGTAGTATAATTAACGGGCTCTTGCTCTTCGTCCCCAACCCAAGATAGGCTAAACTACGGTTGTAAACAATGACATAGAGCTACACAGCCTACATTTTTATGTATACATATTACATATATGGCGCTGGATCTGGACCCTTTCTTTTTTGACAACATAACGTTCAACTCTTGCTGATCAAAAATAAAATCTCAACTCTTTAAAGTCTTCTTTTTTACCCACTGGATGAACATAGAGGGGAGACATATTACATAATACATACAATACAAGGCCCAATAGATTCTGGTAATTTGAAAATAAAAGCAACTGTGTCTGTGTCTGTGTCTGCTCATCGGTTTGCCGATTTATAATTATAAACCTCTTCTCCGTCCCAGCCTGTAAAGTAGTAGAGCAGTCGGAGGTTCAGCCATCCTCTTCTCCGGCCCCGCCCTCTTCCAGTTGCCGCCGTTGTTCCCGCTCCTGCCCGCGCTTGCCCTATCCTTCACGGATTTTGTATCTTCTGATTTCTTAGGTTCAAATACACCTTTTTCCTTAATTATTATTATTATTATTATTTGGTTTGTTGAATATGTCATTTTGAATCTGTGTTTCATCAGCTTGTTTGTGTTTGATTAGTTGATTTTGATTCGATTGATTTTTTTAGGGTTACAAAAAAATCTCTATGCTTTCCAAGGGTTTTGTAATTGTTTGATTTGTACCTTTTTTTTTATTTTTAATTTTTGCGGAATTGAAGTTGAGAGGAATGCCGAAGGTGAAGACCAATCGAGTTAAATACCCAGATGGGTGGGAGTTGATAGAGCCTACACTTGAAGAGCTTGAATCTAAGATGAGACAAGGTACACTCATATTTTACTTTGTTTAGCTCCTTATTCCATTACTCCTTCTGGCCTTGTGATTCACATTCCTGTATAATCTTTGTTCTCTTTTACTTTGGCTGGCAGCCCAAAATGATTCACATGATGCCAAACGAAAGTGCGAAGCTCTGTGGCCAATTTTCAAAATTTCACATCAAAAGAGCCGATTCATTTTTGACTTGTACCACACAAGGAAAGAGATAACCCCACAGCTGTATGAATTTTGCCTAGACCAAGGCTATGCAGACAAGAACCTGATTGCTAAGTGGAAGAAGGTAACTGTAATTACCCTTGTTTTTGATTCATTTCATTTTGGTGTTGGTCCTTACTAACTTCAGTTAGTACTCTTGTTTCTTTTCTCTTCTTTTATTTTTAGGGAATTTAATCAAAAGCTGATGCTAAATCTTGGAATTTGTTGCTTATCTTATCCTTCTCTACTAAAAACAACTTTATTGATGCCTAAAAACAACATGTACAATTGCAATCAGTAAACTTTATTTGTCAATTCAATTGATGTTGCATTTGACTACCAAAACAACTTTCCAAGCTGAAATGACTGCTTTAAGGGAGAGAAAACAGTCAATGTTGGTAATTTCTGTTTTGAAGTCACAATGACATCTTTTTTATTCATATAGAAGAGCATACTGTACTGTCTGGTTGACATTGGCATTAGAAAGTAGGGATGAGAATTAACTCTCAGACATGACTCCTTTGTCCACCCCCTGGCAGTGCTTGCTTTACATGTCTGGAATTGATGCCTGAGGCTGAAATGGAGCACTTTGTTTGCATATAGTGCCATTTTTTTTTTCTAATCTTTGATTCCCAGGAAATGTATACCATTACTATTAGATTCTTGTTAAATCTGATCCAACTGTGGAAAAGATCCTTCATAAATATGCTCTCCAGAAACCTGATAACTATCAATTCCATGTGGAGATGGATTAAATTAATGATTCACTAGGCTTGGTAGGTGGCCTCATTTACCTTGGCATTATTTCCATGTCCAAACTAGACTTGAGTTTTATCTGTGATAAGTGAATTTGAGTAGAACTCTGACAAATCATCATTGGATTTCAGCCTGGATATGAGCGCCTCTGTTGCCTTGGTTGCATTCAACCACGAGACCATAACTTTGGAACAACTTGTGTTTGCCGTGTCCCCAAGCATCTGAGAGAAGAGAAAGTTGTGGAGTGTATCCACTGTGGGTGCAAAGGCTGTGCAAGCGGGGACTAATTCTTCATGGCCTTGATCGAGAAATAGTTGAAACCAAACAATATTTGCTTTTCCCCCTGATGTCTGCTCATGTTTTGGGAAAAATCTCCTCTTAACTTGTAGTATCTTCTTCTTCTTCTCATTCACCAGACTTTCTTTCCATTATCTCCAATCAGATTTGTGTCAAGACTCAAGAGTACTTCGATGTCCACTCTTTCATTTGCAGTATAACGACTTAATGTAGATCTGGATATGCATTATGCAACACTAGATATAGTATATTCTCCGAATCTCAATTAGAATGTGCTCGCTAATCTTTGAAAGATGTCTCACTTGCTATTTTTTTTATTGAATGTATATCATCTTTGGCAGCTAAGCAGTGAGATGATATTGTGATATTCGTGGTGAGGCCATCCGAAAACAAAAGAAGAACTTGGGCGAGGAGGTTGAGCGGAAAGCACAAGAATCTAAAGGGAGAGGACTCTGGTGTCGTGTCGGTGCTATATTCATTCAGCAAGGAAGGAAGGTTGTAAAGTGGTAGCTAAGTAAGGACAAGGAAGATTGTACGCCTGCTTCTTAAACTCCACAAGGCTTCGTTTCAAAGTACTACAAGTGCTATATACTTTACTTTCCATCATCCTGTTTTCTGATATTTCTTGCAGGCTTTCCCATCAAACTCAGCAAGTCTTCTCACTCTCAGCAATGCAAAGTCTCACTCTTAAGTAGGAGTAGTTTATTATTCGATTCTCAGGTAAGATACTATCGGTGAAATGTGAAGCTAGGTAGATACAAAGAGTTCATCTGAAGATGAGGATCAATCATCAATGGCATGGAAGCTAGGTAGATGCAAAGAGTTGCAGTTGCAGTTGCAGGTATGTGGTATACTGGACAGTGTCACTGTGTCAGTGATGGGGATTTTGGTGCACCTAACTAGTAAGCTACTCCTTAGCTCCTATAATGAATTATTTGTAGAAACGAAAAATTAAAAATGATTTTTTTTTTTTAAAAAAAAATCTACAGTACTAAAACTGAACGGACGGTGTAGATGGTTTTTGTTCCCATTGTATTGTACTCCCATGGTTAGTAGGCCTCGTGATGTGATCTACAAAAATGCTTAATCGTCCATTTCAGGGACACTACAAATATCGCATTTCCCCAAAACAGAAATTAAATTATTTATATTAATCAGTTTTTTTTTTTTTACTCTCTCATCAGAATTTCAGATACAGATTCCTTGATTTTCTACCTCCCTCCTCCTCTCTCAGCGGCCAATCATGGCGTTTTCTCTCCTTTCACCACCTCAGCTCTCCTCTTCCAACCTCCTCCCTCCTATCCACCGCACCTCCGCCGCTCCTCGCCCGCTCTCCACATCCACATTCCCCTCTACTTCTGCCGCTGCGCGGCCAATCATCCGTCCTCACCCTGTTTCCGTCTGCGCTCATCTCTCCGCCGTCGCTGTCGGCGAGGACTTGCCGGACGATTACGAGACTCGTCTTCCCAAACGTGATGCTAAAGATAGGAGGAGAGCTGGAATCCTTCTCCATCCGACGTCGTTGCGAGGCAATCACGGGATCGGCGACCTTGGCGACCAGGCTTTTAGATTTATCGACTGGCTTCACGATTCTGGTTGCTCCGTTTGGCAGGTTACAACTTCATTTCTTTGCTGCGTTTTGTTCAATCTTTTCGAAGCTGTTTATGCCTGCCTACTGTAGCCTGATTGGAGGTTGTTTTGCCTGATTGGGATAGGTTCTTCCGCTTGTTCCTCCGGGGAGAAAGGCTAATGAAGAAGGTTCACCATATTCTGGCCAGGTGCTCTCTCTGACCTCTCTCATCATTTTATTTTTGGTTATTAATTGGTATCCACGATGGCTGGCATTTTTAAGCATCGCTGCCATTTCTAAGAGTTTATATCTTGATCGCTTCATATAGGACGCAAATTGTGGAAATACTCTATTGATTTCTCTTGAGGAGCTTGTGGAGGATGGATTGCTGCTGGAGAGTGAGCTCCCAGCCCCAATGTAAGACTTACTTTTGTCTGTTGCACTTGATTAAGTTTTTGCCCATCTTTCTTTCTTTCTTTTTTAATTCCCCCTCACTTCATATAATTCCTTGCAGACAAGCTGAGATGGTGGATTTCTCATCTGTTGCCAATATCAAGGATCCTTTGGTGGCAAAGGTAATAAGTCCTGAAACATTTTTCTCCTTAAACATCACACCAGCTATCAACTTACAAAAAAAATTATTCAAACTATGCTCATAAATCATAATTGCTAGATTCCTACATTAATTTTTGCCCAGTAACTTTCATTCTGAACAATTGCTTGTCACCTCCTTTCTTCAGCGATTTGATATTTGCTATATCCTGAGTTATTGTACTTTAACACTGAAGCAAGGTAAACAATAGCACTACAAATCTAGATCATTCTAGGCTAAGTGCATGATGAAAGACTCACAACTCCATCCGGGACAATGCATCTGGAGGTTCATTTGGTTCTCACCAGAATTCCGAGGAATTATCACGTGAGCATAATTTCCTTCTTCACATTCTAAAAACACTCAGTTACCTGTGTCATGTCTTGAATGATTGTGGCAGTTACACTGCCACAAACATTTACAGAGGATTGGCCTGAGTGCCTACACCTCCTTAAGAGGTTCAATCATTCACATGAAAGCTAAAATTGGAGCTTTTTATAGCTCAGAATAGTAGGATGTGTCATTATTTTCCTCCTTCATCCAGCTTATGTAGGTCTTCTGGGAAATATTTAGAAAGATAGTGGATGCCTGTCTTTGATTTGCTTACCAACCTTGATCTACTTTTCTTTGACACTCAGCATTTTTTTGTCTCTCAGTAACATTCCATGTGGCATCCACATTTGTAAAGAAATCCAATTGGTGCCCTATATTTTAGGCCATTCTAGTATTTACTAAAATAAACATGGCATCAAAATACAAGATGCACCACATGGAAAAGTCAAAACCACAAGGTTACCATGCAAAATTTCCGAGTTATTTATCTTGCTCTGCCTCTTAAAATTTCATTTACTTTATTTCATGATAGAAAAAACTTGATTTGTGATTTTCCTTATTACATTGTAGGATTTTGCAGACTTACAATTGTGTTGTTTCTCTTAGGCTGCAGAAAGGCTAATTACAAGTGAAGGGGAACTTAGAGAGCAATTTGAGGATTTCTGCAGAGACCCAGATATAATGAGTGAGTTTTTCCTCGTCTTTGTTCATAATTTTTCTCTTATTCTTAATGTGTTAGCATACATGGATATTTATTAAAAAAAATTCGATTTGATTTCTGTGACTCTTTGCATTTACACATACAGTTCTACAATTTTTGTACCACAATCTCATTTTTAGGCTGGCTGGAAGATGCTGCCTATTTTGCTGCAATTGATGATACCGTAAATTCATTCAGCTGGTATCAGTGGCCTGAACCTTTGAAAGATCGTCATCTTTCGGCTTTAGTGCAAATTTATGAAAGCAAGAAAGAATATGTAAGTATTGGCTTCCTTCTCAACTTTTCCTCATTAGATATTTGTGCTGTCTTTAATGTTACAGCTTACTTTACTTACACTTTCAGTTGGACAGATAAACACTTTTATAGCACAACAATTTTTATTCCAAAGACAATGGAAGAAGGTCAGAGACTATGCCAGAAAGAAAGGGATCAAGATAATGGGAGATATGCCCATTTATGTGGGATATCACAGTGCAGATGTCTGGGCTAATAGAAAGCAATTTCTACTGGTGGGTGCTTCTCTTTAATGAATGGTTTTGATTTTCTTCTCTCTTTTCTTGTATGTTTTAGTTTGCTTCAAAGAAAATATGTTATCATCTTTCCTTGGGTGCTTAGTCTTTTAACTAGATTATACTTTCAGATTTAATATGCACAATCATTAGCATCTTGTTTTGTGTGATTGTTTAAACATCTCTGTTTGTATGCAGAATAGAAAGGGCTATCCTATTTTAGTGAGTGGCGTGCCTCCTGATGCATTTAGTGAGACTGGGCAGCTTTGGGGCAGGTTGGTGATTCTGTTCATGCAAGCACTTTTATGAGTAACTGATTGACCACCAATACCTAAAGTCCTGACTATCTATCAACATTTTTTTTTCATGATTAACTTCATTATGTCACTATATCTGTTTTAAGTCCTCTGTACAACTGGAAAGCAATGGAGCAAGATGGATATTCCTGGTGGCTGCGCAGATTGCAGCAAGCACAAAATCTCTATGATGAGTTCAGGATTGATCATTTTCGAGGATTTGCTGGATTTTGGGCGGTTCCATCTTGTGAGAGCGCAGACTCTGTGCTTTTGTTCTCAATATGTGATGTTTATATGTATTCTAATGAATTAATTTGCATTATGTGCAGGTGATTCAGTTGCATTAAATGGTCGATGGAAGGTTAGATATCCCCAGTTTACATTTTTTTTATGATCATTACATTATTGTTAGCGACCTCATTTATTTTCTCCCGGTGACAGGCTGGACCAGGCAAATCTCTATTTGACTCCATTTTCAAAGCTCTAGGAAAGATTGACATCATAGCAGAAGACTTGGTAATTTTTAGACTCTCACTAAATTCTTACCACAATATTTTTAATTGCTCACTGCATGTAATCATTTTTCAAACCTGTGATCTAAATTTGTGAATTTTTTGTTGAATCTTCCCAAGAGGATGCTGTCTGTCATTGTCATTCTATTTATTTTCTGGTCCAGGGAGTAATCACAGAGGATGTTGTTGAGCTAAGGAAATCCATTGGAGCACCTGGGATGTCTGTTCTCCAATTTGGTAGTAGCTTTATGCCAGTTCCTTGGATCCTTTGATTTCTTTCAGCTCTCTTGAAAGTGTCAACTAAGTGCTGCAAACGTTGCCCCAGGTTTTGGAAGCGACGCGGACAACCCTCATTTGCTTCAGAACCATGAGAGTAATCAAGTTGCTTATACTGGAACACACGATAATGATACGGTAAAACTCTTAATCTTCTTCTTTTGTCTCATCGCCAGGGCTCTTTATAAGTTTGATCTGATTTGAACACTTGCTTCGTAAGATTTTGAGCTGGCATTTGTTATTTTTGACTACAGGTACTAGGCTGGTGGGAAACCTTGAATCCAGAAGGCAAATCCCATGTGAGGCTTCTTGAATTTCTCTTTAATATTTCAATTGAGTGTAACGATTTTGATACATTTTTACTTAGAAATCACCATTAATACAGGTGCTGAAGTACATATCAGTGACTGAAAAAGAGGAGATCTCATGGGAGATGATTAAGATGGCACTCTCTTCAGTGGCTAAAACTACAATTATACCTATGCAAGACATTCTTGGACTTGGAAGTTCTGCCCGGATGAACACTCCTGCAACTCAGGTAAATTGCAAGTAACACGAATGAAGGGTGTAGATCACCTGACAGAAAATTAGCTGCTTATCTTAATAAAGGCTTCTCGGCATTTGGGGATTTAGATTGGGCAAACCTGATTCTCACCTAAAGCCATTGAAATTAGACATGGATATCTCACTCAGTCACTCTTATAACATGAAGAGAAATTCTTTCTCGGGAATCCAGGAATATTAGCTTTATTCACGTGTACTTTTTTTTTTGAAAAAAAAATTACAGAAAGTGAACACCTCTAGTATATGTCCATGTAAACTGCAAGTTGTAACTTGTGATCATCTCTTCATACTATTATAACAGCTTGGAAACTGGAGTTGGAGGATACCTGCAACTGTGAGCTTCGATTCCTTGGAGAATGAAACAACTAAATTGAGAGACATGCTGTCGTTGTATGGGCGCCTGCAAGATTGAGGAGCAAGGTATTTATTTGGTTACGACAGTTGTAAACATCAATGAATTATGTCAAATGACTGATGTCTATCAATTTTACTGGAATAAAATGGGATCTCAATCCCTTTCACCCATAATCTAGTTCAATAATTTCGTTAGTAATGATTTTCTGAACTTTGTAGCTTAGTCCAGTTTTCATTTGTGTTAATTGATGAAACTGGTAAAATTCCTGTCACCTACTACATACTACGTAAAATCTCATTACATTGTTCAGATCCTTCGGGTAACATATATGAACTCCTGAGAAGGAAAACAAACACTAAGAATATAGTCACCAATAGTCATTACACGACAATATAGTCACCAATAGTCATTACACGAACACTTTCCTTCTCTAAAATGATGAAACCGAACTCGATCCCTCACAATAATGTCTCTTTGATAGATCTCAGATACAAGCTTTATGACTGAATGACAATCTGTGCAAACTCGGAGGTTCTTAACTATCCTAATTGGCAAGTCGTTTGGCACGTGAAGCAATCCATACGCGATAGCCAACCTCTCGCTATGAACATCCAAAGCATGCTCCTTTTCCTCCTCATCAATGTCATGTAACACATCAACAGTGATGGACATGTGACCCTTTTGTTTCAGCTCTCTGGACATCTCATCTAGCATAGAATGTATACTCCTGCTTTCTGGGTGTGATTCATCTCCCATCACTAACTGGTGCACCATGCCATTAACCTCAATTGAACTCCAACCATGTGCTTTCTTCATGTTCTTGCCCTTCATTAGGCTCCTAATTTGGCTCACACTCGACCACCTTCCTAACGAAGCATTCACATTCGACACCAGCACATAGTTTTCAGCACTTTCAGGCTCTAACTCAAGTATCACCTTACTTGCCATTTCCCCGAGATCCCTACGCCCATGAGTCTTACAGGCTGTAAGCAGTGCTCTCCAATGAACAACATTTGGCTTCATGGGCATGATGCGAATGAACCTGTATGCTTTGTCAACAAGCCCTGCGCGACAGAAGAGATCTACCATGCAACCATAATGCTCGATTTGAGGATCAATCCTATAGTCTTTCGACATGCTATCAAACAGGCGAACACCCTCATCAACCAACCCAGCATGGCTACAAGCACTCAAGACACTAGTGAAAGTCACAGAGTTGGGCCTTACATTAGCTCTTTTCATGTCATTGAACAATTCTAAAGCCTTTCCGCCATAGCCATGAATGGCATATCCGCTAATCATGGTCGACCAGGCAGTTACATCTTTCTCGCTCATGCCCTTGAAAATCCGGAGGGCTTCATTGATGCTACCACATTTTGAGTACATGCTCACCAATGAAGTTCCCAAAACAACATCGATTTTGATCCTCGCATTGTTGATGTAAGAGTGTATCCACCTACCCAAATCCAATGCACTCAAATCTCCACAAGCCCCCAAGACAGTGGCTAGTGTAAACCCGTCAATCTGAACCCCATCTTTCACCATCTCCCTAAACAACTCCAATGCCTCAATTGCATTCCCGGCTTGCCAGTATCCGGAAATCACAATGCTCCAAGAAGCAACGTCTCTCTCAGGCATTTCATCGAACACCTTGCGCCCCAGATCCAAACACCCACAGTTAACATACAAACTCAGGAGACCATTCACAGCTGGTGCATCACAGTCAGACCCGAGCTTAACAATCAACGCATGAACCACTCTCCCCTCTCCAATCCTCCCTAATTTACAGCAAGCCTTGAGAACAAAAGCGAGAGTGTAACTGTTGGAAGAAATGCCGGAGAGATGCATCTCCCTAAATAGGGAGATGGCTTTCGTTATGGAGTGGTCATCGCCAGCTATGGAGTAGCCTCTGATGAGGGTGTTCCACGTGAACAAGTTTGCTGCTTTCTGGACTGTTGAGAAGATCCGATGGGCATAAGAAATTTGGCCTGGAATCTTAAGGGAGCAAGTCTCGATTAGCTTGCTAACGAGGGGAGTGAACTGGGTTAGACCATTGCGAACCATGTAGCCATGGGCAGCTTTCAGCTGTCGAACTGATTTGCATCGCTCGAGCGCAGATGATAGGGAACCCAGGTCAGACCTGGGTTTGACTCTGGTGATCATCTCTCTCTCTCTGTACCCAATCGGGCTACTGGGCGGGCAGGTGTTTGTTGGAATGAAATTTCATTTTCTCAATTTCACAAACCATGCGACTTGAACGAATCTTTATCCCTTCTTATGAATCTCCATCTTTTACCATTTTTTTCCACATTTTTTTTTTTTTTGAGATGGAGAGGCCAATTCAGGGGATAGATGATCCGATCTTAGCGTTTCAAACGTTAAAATTCAATTACTCCATATTGGTAATATCTTTCCCTTACCTATTCAGCTCAAAATGACTGGTCCGTTAGTCAAACTTAAGTCAATTTGATTCATCCGAAATCTCAAGTAAAATTAAAAATTCATACTCCGCCATGAATTAAACTGCTTTTTCTTTCGCTTTCGTTTTCGTTTTCATTGGTCTTCCAATTAGGTGTGTTCGTCCAGTGGGGATGAGAAAATACTTGAAATTATGTTGCAAAGCCATTGACTATCAGCCTTCCGACCTCCCGATGCTGTTATCAAAGTTTCCCGCTGAAAATGAAACCCTTTCCGCTCGCAGACTCCAGCACAAGCGTCGACAATTCGCTCATCTCTTGCAGTTGCGTGTCGAATCTGATGAACCCGTTTTGTATTACAAGAAAATACATGGTCAGATTGTTGTCTCAGGGCTTCATTCCGATACCTTCTTGGCTAACATTCTCATGAATTCATGCTCAAAATCTGGCTGTGTTCGATATGCACGCAAACTGTTCGACAAAATGCCTAAGAGGAACCTCATTTCTTGGTCCACCTTGGTTACAATGTATGCCCAAAATGAGCATTATGAAGAGGCTTTGCTAGTCTTCATGGAGTTTCTAAGAAGCTCGGATGGAACTGCCAATGAATTTATATTGGCTAGTATTGTCCGTGCCTGTGGTCAATTGAGTACTTTTCGTTTAGGCGCTCAAGTCCATGGTTTTGTTGGCAAGTATGGTTTGGATCAAGATGTGTATGTTGGGACCTCTTTGATTGATTTCTATTCAAAGAGTGGTGATATGGAGACAGCGAAAGCTGTTTTCGACGATCTAAATGTGAAGACATTAGTTACATGGACAACTATTTTGACTGGGTATACAAGAATTGGGAGAGGAGATGTTGCATTGATGCTGTTTCATCAGATGATAGATGCTGGCATTCAACCTGATAGATATGTTTTATCTACTGTTCTGAGTGCGTGTTCGTTGCTTCGGCATCTTGAAGGGGGTAAACAGCTCCATGCATACGTGTTGAGGAGAGGAACCGAGATGGATGCCTCAGTTATGAATGTGCTCATAGATTTCTACACGAAATGTGGTAGGGTGAGAAGTGGGCGGACTTTATTTGACCGTATGGTTTCAAAGAATCTTATTGCATGGACAACAATAATTTCTGGATGCATGCAAAATTCACTCAATGCTGAAGCAATGGAGTTGTTTGTCGAAATGAACAGGTTGGGTTGGAAAGCCGATGGTTTCGCTTGCACAAGCGTTCTCACCTCCTGTGGTTCGCTCGAAGCTCTTCAGCCCGGAAGGCAAGTCCATGCTTATACCATCAAGGTAAATCTTCGGTCTGATGAGTTTGTGAAGAATGGTTTGATAGATATGTACTCTAAATGCGAATCTCTGGGGGATGCTAGAAGAGTATTTGATACTACATCTGAACATAATATTGTTTCGTACAATGCAATGATTGAAGGATACTCGAGGCAGGAGAAGCTACATGAAGCAGTAGCTCTTTTCCGCGAGATGAGAGTCAATATGCTACCTCCAAACCTCCTGACATTTGTTAGTCTTCTTGGTGCTTCAGCCTCTGTATTTGAAATTGAACTAAGCAAGCAAATTCATGGTCTCATAAAGAAGGTTGGGGTCTCCTTGGATGTGTTTGCTGGCAGTGCCCTGATTGATGTTTATTCAAAATGTTCTCTCGTGGCAGACGCAAGGCTCATGTTTGATGAGGTTAAGGAAAAGGATTTGGTGGTTTGGAATGCGATGTTCTTTGGCTATACACAGCAGATGGAAAATGAGGAGGCTCTTAAACTTTACCATCATTTCCAACTTTCGGAGCAGAAGCCTAACGAATTCACTTTTGTCGCACTGATTACCGCAGCCAGTAGCCTGGCAAGTATCCAACAAGGGCAACAATATCATGCTCAGGTTGTTAAAACCAGCTTAGATCTTGACCCTTTCGTTACAAATGCACTTGTCGACATGTATGCCAAGTGTGGAAGCTTAGAACAAGCTCGGAAAGTGTTTGATTCTGCAACATGGAGAGATCTTCCGTGTTGGAATTCCATCATCTCCACATACGCACATCACGGAGAAGCTGAGGATGCTCTTTCTGGATACGGGAGGATGCTCCAAGAAGGGCTTCAGCCGAACTATGTGACATTTGTTGGAGTCCTCTCAGCGTGCGTTCACGCAGGGCTCGTAGATATTGGCCTTGAATACTTCAACTCTATGAGCAGCTATGACATTCAACCAGGGATGGAGCACTACGCTTGCATGGTTTCACTCTTCGGCAGAGCAGGTAAAGTAGCCGAGGCTAAGGAATTCATAGAGAGAATGCCCATAGAACCAGCACCAATAGTGTGGAGGAGTCTGCTAAGTGCATGTCGAGCTTCGGGTAATGCTGTGCTGGGTGCATATGCTGCAGAAAAGGCTATATCTTCAGACCCGGCAGACAGCGGTTCATACATTCTACTCTCAAACATATACGCAGGCAAAGGTATGTGGGACGACGTGAAGAGAGTGAGGAGAAGAATGGAGTCATCCGGCGTGGTTAAGGAGCCAGGGCGTAGTTGGATAGAACTGGACAATGAGGTCCATGTCTTTCTCGCCAAGGACAATACTCATAGCAAGGCCGATCTCGTGGTTTCAGTATTGGATGATCTTATTGAGCAGATGAAAGCATCCGGACATGCTCCAGAAGACATAGCGCTTCTAATGGATGCTTGAAGGTGATTCTAACTTACAAGTTTGTTCAATCAACCGAAAATTTTCCATATAGGTGCTGAGTTTGTGGATGTGGAACTGTTTCCTTGAGTGTACTTGTGCAAGAAGAGAAATGTGTAAAATTTTTTCCCCATGAACACAACTATTACAATAAATAAAATTGATATCAAATGCGCCCAAGCTGGCTATCTCATTAGGTCAAACTTTACAACATAATCAATGAAAGATGATGTCTGTGCTGTACAAATCACTACAAGGAAGTAATCCCCTTTGAAAAAACAAAGAAAAACGGAAAAGAAAGAAAGAAAACCCATATATTGCCGATTTGCTGGTTTCCAAATTCCAAGCATCTAAACTAAAAGCCACAAAAATGATAATAATAAAGAATTTCATTTTTTTTTATAGCAACTCACCTAATACGGAATTAGATGGTTCTCTCTATCCCATTTATCCATCAAAACCTATATGGTTTAGTTAGACATTGATGTCAGTGCGTCTTGGTCTCGTATAACTGATCTCAGAAGCACCCATGGCGCTGTATCTGGGAATGTTGTTGGCTTCAGGTGTTAACATTGGCCGCTGAGGGTATAGGGTTGAAGGAGGCGTGAGGCCGTGTTGAGCTGGGAGGGGAGGGTGGATATTATACTTGTACGAGTCCCCAATTACACTGCAGGGAAATCAAAGGATTGCATTATCATTCTTCTACTAGAGGCAGATGAGAATGCAGCATGTAATTAAAACTTAAGTTACCTAGTATTCTTGTAGAACTGGCCTTCTTCACTAGCAATGTCATCCAAACGCTCAGTAGGTCTTTGCACAGGCGAAATAGACCAAGGTGAAGGAATTGAAGATGGCAATTCCTCTGAAAAGTATCTTCTCCTGATCAACTGAAAATGATAACTGATCAATGTGAGATGGCATTCTCAGAAGAAATTTAAATCCATGAAACTTTACTGAACAAGGCAAAGACGGACCATGTGGAAAAATTTATTCACAGCTTCCTTGTCATATCTTGCTTCTTTGGCAGCCTGTAAACATCCAAGACAGTGTTTCTCCAATAGGATTAGGTGACTGACAAATTGGAATATAGAAACTATCCATGTCAGACATACCAGTAAGCTATCATGTATGAATTTCAGTTTTAAAAAAAAGCTACCATGATAACTAATACTACAAAACTGTTGGTTCGTGCCAGTGTAAAGGGCAGCTCTAAATACAATGCATGCAAATCTACTTCCAGCTTCTGCTTTCTCAAATCACACTCTTGTAGTTCTGACTTCTGACCTAGAAGACTGATAACTAATACTACAAAACTGTAAATTAAGTGCATAATCACAATCTGAAGGGAAAGCCATCAGTTATTCCAGAATCCAGACACGTGCAAGAACAAGAGACATTTTGACAAGATTAAAGAAAATAGAAGGCGGTTATCTCACAGCTAAAAGTGTGTTATTGCCGGGGAAACTTTCAACGAGGGGAAGCTCTTCACTTGGGGGTAGTAAACCCTGCTTCTCAACCCAATGGCGGGCCATGTCAACGAGATTACCACTGCTAACTCTCCTGCCTTCCTTGGCAGCAAGATCTGCCTTGTTTTGAATAACAATGTAAGGAACAGGAAGGCCACCTGGTCCTGCAGAACCCATGGGGGCAGAGAAAGTTCCAGTTGCTGCAATCTCTGAGGCCCATTTTATCAAGCTTGTTTTTGTCCTTCTTTGCGAAAGATCATAAACAAAAATTACTCCTGTATATGATTTATACAAAAATAGGAAGCTTGGTTTAGAAAGGATGGATATAAATACAAAACTAATAGTAGCCAGATATCCAACTGCCATTTAACCAGCAAATCCTAGCAACCTTACCATTAATCTGGGAATAGAAAAGAGATCGGCAATCTTTGTAACGATCATGTCCACAAATATCCCATAGTTCTACAAAGAAATCTCGTTCAGCATCAGCTTTGGTGCTGATTGAAGAGCTGCCAGAGCTTCCATGTTTCAAGTGCTGGCCAAAGAAAATATTGGTCTTTAGAAGAAGAAATCCAAAACAGTTATTTTTAATGCTTTGTTTTTAAGTTCCAAAGCAAAATTTCAATCACCTTGACGCTGACTGAGGATCCGATTGTTTGAGGAGGGCGAGAGGTAGAACTACCATTCATGATCAAGTGAACTAGAGAAGTTTTTCCAACACCTAACAAGAACAAATAGTTTCTATAATGTGAAAGCAATTAAAAAAAAACAATTCAACAACAGAAACACCAATCCACAAGTCAAAATCAAAACCACTCGGGCACATTTCTAGATTCATAAATATTATCATCCTGCAGATCCAAATCTATATCTGTTCATATCAACCAGGGTATAGGAAATCATATATAAATCTGAACAGCACAAAATCATAAAATAGATACAATTCTCTACCAAAATAAAAGAAAAAATAGAAGCAATTGACCTTTAATCGCTTCATATCTAGAATAAATCATAGAACCTTTAATTCCACAAATAAATGAGTTCAAAATTCATGAACATCAAGCAAAGACAGTGGGGTGTGGCCCGCCAAGTTGCTCCTTGAGCTCCTAATCCTTTTTAAGTTGTTGCAAATTCGTATGTAAAAGACTTGAATATTCACAAATTTTCGCGCAAAAATTGAAAAATAAGATGAATAAGAGAATCAAGATGGAGAAAGCACCTGAATCTCCAACAACGAGTACCCTAACCTGGCCGCAAAGTTGCCCTCCATTTTGATCCCTGTTCTCCCTCTCTCTCTCCCTCCAAAACATATTATCCCTTCCTCGACTTTCGTAGCTCTAAGAAATATAGTATGAGACCAACAGCACAGACAACAAAAACCTAGCGGTGACGAACTATTCCGAAGATGGAGATTCGGATTCGACTCTCGAAGTGGACGAACTCTTTTGAAACCTAAACAAAGGAAAATGAAACAGATCCAGAACAAAAGCAATTCGAAGCTCCAATGTGTAGCGACTCTTCAGAATCCTCTCAGTATGGCGATCAATCGCCAGAAACAAAAGCTTATATTGCACGCCTCTGTAAAAAGTAACACGGAGGAGCAGCTCATGGATGGGAATGATTATCTCAGATCTAGAGGCTAATCGGAGGGAGAAGTTGATCGATTTGGAACACCGGGAAAGGTGGTTGGCCGGTGTCGTGCACGGTGGAGCCGTGGAAGCAGATCTGGAGAGATGGGGGCAACAGATGCGTTTGCGTTTGTTTGGATAAAATAAAACTACTCCTTGTTCCCTGACTCCGAATCCGAACTCGGTCCACAAGTCCTTAAAAACAAGTGCACTTAAAAAATACTACTGTAATGTATATAATAACGTACAATATGACTAGAGTCGGATCCGGATCTGTATAAAAAGGAATCCGGCCCAAATTATACGGTCGGTTTTGGAGCCCGGATCGATCCAAGTGCGGGTGCGGACAATTGAATTGACAAAGCAGCCGCAAAAGGATAAGAAGTTACAACTTACAAAGAACCAACGAACGTGTTCTCGAAATCGTACGCTCACTCAAATCCATCTAATGGCTCTCGAAGCCACCTCCTCCTCCTCCGTCGGCCTCATCACCAAACTTTCTGGTTCTGTTTATAACCACCGGATTCGGATCCCCAAATTCGTTTCTCATTCTGTTCCGTTTCGCCGGGAAACTGCTCAACCTGCTTTTTCTTCTCGTGCTCTGTACAAAAACGCCCGTTATGTTAAAGAAATCGGACCTGTTCCGGTGGTTTCGGATTCAACCTCGGATGTATTGGAGACGTCGAATGATGCCGGACAGCTGGTCAGAGTTGTGGCGCTGGTAGGAGAAGGTAGTATCAGTCCTCTTAAAGGAGCGCCATGGCAAGAGGTCATGCTTCACACTGTAAGTGACGAGCTTAGATATGAACTTTCCACTTTCCAGCGGAATTAATGCTTCGGAAATTAATTTGCGAATCGCTGTTTCTGTAAATTCTTTGATTTCTTTTCCAATTCAAGATTGGGAATTTATGGAGGAGGTTTATCAGTTTCCTCGTCATCGGTGCACCAGATAGGGTTGCTGTGTGTGTCGCCATAAAAGACTTTCTTGTTTTGAAATTTTGGAATGTGTTTTGCTCTGTCATCTGCTCTCTCATTTTTTATGATGAATTTGACCCTGAGCAACACTCACCATCTGCTTGCAGGCGAAGAGGCTGAAATGGATTGATGAGGGTTTTGAGATGTTGGTATTCACAGACAATATCTGTGTCTCAGTGGGCGAAGAAGTTGAACATCTAGAAAAGAAGCTTCAATCTACAGATATTCTGATTGCTGTTGCTGTTACTAATCAAGAATCGGTGAGGTGGATTCAGAAGCACAGTGGAAATATCCCAAACATTATCAGTTTTAGTCCTTCTCCTGCTGGCTTGATGAACAAATTGGGCGGATCAATTGTAACTGTAAGAAATGAAGGCAGCGAGAACGTGTTCGGCTTTGCTCAATCGGATAAAGCAAAGGAAGAAAAGGAGCTAGTAGGAACTATAACAGAAGCATGGCAACGGCAGAATTCGGATGACATTAGGTTCTGCATTCTGGTTATAATCAATGCCTACATAAGGCCAGTTTCGATCCTGAAGAACCTGCGAGCTAAGGGCTTCTCTACTTTGAGCTGCATGGTAAGAAACTGTGGCCCTCAGATTCTCAATTGCTTGCTTGATCCTGAGTGCAGGAAAGCCCTCCAGTGCTTGAACAACTGCAGTCCCGTTGATCAAGTGTGCAACTATCGTTGTATTGCTTCATACGAGAGCCCTAATCTAGAAGCCTTCTCGCTTTGTGTTCTCCAAAAGCACAATTGCTTAGAGTTAGATGCAGCTATCCCTGAAAAACCCCGTGTGCCTCCTTTGGAGAAATTTCGAGGAAACGAGCTATGCCATGAAGCTGCTGAAGATCTTTTCGTTGGTTGGTTAGGAGAGCTGGATTGGAGCTGGCGTGTTGTGGCAGGGCAAAACCCTGCTTATGATCAATTTCCTTGTCAGTATCAGCTGTTCTACAGAGGAAAGGCTAGAGGGTCGTTTTGGTATGAGCCGGTTTTCCAGGTTAAGACTCTAGATGGGAGGACAGTGTGGAGGCGGAGAAGGTACCGTGTGAAAAGAGGCAAAGTACCCGGCACGTTCTACTTGAGTGTTTTGGACAATGGGGTTGTTTCAAATGAGTTCTGGACGATTGTGGATGTTGCAGATGATCTTAGCTGGGGGCTGTTTCATTACCATGGTGCTGCCCGAGTTGCCGGGCAATCTTACACGGGAGCGGTTCTAGTGAGCCCGGATGGACAGTACCCGGTTCAGGAGGAGGGTTCAAGATTATCTACAGCATTGGATAAGTGTGAAATTAAGGAGTGGGAGTTGTATGCAGTGGATAACTGCTCATGTTCCGGCCCTCCGCTAGGTTTACCTGAAGGATCGAGCTTGCACTGTAAGATAGAAGTCGGAGATAGAAAACTTTCTTCTGTTTGAAACTACAGTACAGGATATCTAAATAATTGAAGTCTACATTTTCCCGGGTATTCATTTCAATTTCATTGTGCTTGGCTTGGCTACTGAGATGTATTGTATGGTACTATTACATATTATATATTGAGATGATGAGGTGGGTCACGGAAATGCCAAGTCGCTTTAGCATGTATAAGGTGTAGGTAAATGTGCAGTTGAAGGTTCATGTTCTTAAAATTAAATATGAATAGAGCACCCCAAAAAAACAAAATCAATATGAATCTTTCGCATTGCATTGCATTGCATGTGCAGGAGATTTCAATGTAGTTTTGAGCCCTGTAATATATGAACTGACACATTATATTCAACAGAAACCAGGGCAATTCAATACATTGATTCTGGTATAACAATCAACTAAAAGATCGAACAACTTATACAATATAATTCTGGATCAGTGAATATCGTGTTGTCCTCCTAGTCAAGTAACGTATCCTAATTATTGTAAAAAGTCCACTATAACATGATTGAACAAGTAATAAATTAATGTGGACAAATTACTAGCTATATAATTAGGTCGAAACTTTGGTAGTACGTAAAGAAGATATAATACCAGAAATGAAATATATGTGATGTGACAATGAAGCTCACAAAAACATGGCAAGTAAAAGCAAAGGGAGTCCGAAGAGAGTGGGAATTAGGGCAGTGGTGGTTGCATCGTTGATTTGGATGGGATATAGGCATTTGTCGGTGGAGGCGTTCTTCTCGGTGATCCTGCCGAGGCCCTTGAAGTCACATCCGGCCATGTCTTGGCCTTGCATTTGAAAGTACATGTTGAATGCGTAGGAGGCCTTCTCGTCCTTTTGAAGGTTCCCGCAGGATCCTCCCTTTAGCAAAGGGGAGCAATCGGCTCTGGAGCAAACCCAGTCCATCGAGCTTGGAAGTGTGCTCATATCCTTGGCTTCCCAATCTAACACGCACCATTGCTTCTCCAAGTACTCCACGCCTTCTGCTGCTACTAGTTTTTTCTACATATATATTTCACGTATACCAGTATATATATGGTTCAATCATATATATATAATATATCCATCGAATTGGAATTGATCGAAGATAGAAGACTTACCTTGTCGTGGAGTGGAAATTGGAACTTAGGCCTTCCATCATAGGTAAAGATCCCCCAGTGCCTCTCAAACGGCCCCGGCGCCACGCTCTTCATGTTCTCATCCAGCAGTCCAAACAAGTAAACCTCCATCGGCCCAGGCCTCATCGGCGTCCCCTGGTTTCCGTCCAGTTTCTTCATCAACCCGGTGTAAAACCTCCTCGCATTCTCCACATTGGCATTGCGTTCTCCATCCGTAGGCCACCCTACCTCACCCACCACGATCTTCAAGTCCCCCCTCCCGTGCTTCTTCAGGGCCCAAACGAGGGTGTCGTAGTTGGCGTCGAACACGTTCTGGTAGTTCTTGCCGTTGTCGTTGATGGTGCGGCCACCCCCCTCGAAGAAGGCGAAGCTTGACGGGAAGCTAGGGTTTTGGTACAGGCTGATGTAAGGGTATATGTTGACCATGAAGACGGAGTTGATCTTGTGGAGGAAGTTGACGATGTCGACCATGATGGTCTTGATATCGTTGCGGAAGTCGCCTCCGGAAGGGGAGTTGGAGTTGCCCTGGTACACGTCGGAGTTGAGGGGGACGGTGACCTTCACGGTGTCGCTGTGCCCAGCTTCCTCTAGGGCTTTTTGGATGTTCTTCATGGCGGGTAATGTTAGGTGTGTGAAGCTGCCGTTGTAGCTGGTCAAGAAGGGCTCGTTGCCCACTGCCACGTACCTGCCACATCATTACTTTTCACCTCCCATATGCATATAGGCATAGCAGCTAGCTTCTTGATCCACATTGTTAATTAATTTGAGCTTTTACAAGATGACTCCTAAATACAATTCTACGTTTCATAGGATAGGATAGGAATGGAGATCTATGAATTGAAATGAATGCATGCCACATACATTTAAAAGAAAAAGAAAAAAAAAGATATGCATGTTAGCTAGGCTTAAATAAATAAATGAAAATAAAGGAGCTGAGTACCTTATATCAACACCTTTGTCCACAGGTTTTGTAACATTTTCTTTAACCCATTTTTCTGCGGGGACATAATCTTGGAACCTATAGAGCTGATCATTTGGTACTGCAATGATCACTTGGATATCCGATTTCGCCAACGATTTGACCGTTGCCGAATCCGAATCAAACAACTTAACCTTGTTGATCCCATTGTCTTTGAGCAACTTCACCACAATTGATCCCGGCAATGGTTGGGATGCTATGATTCCCCAGTTCACCCCAATACTACTCCCCTTCGCCTCTACGGCCGTTACCGCCATCACAAAGGCTGATAACAGGGCCATCGCCACCTGACCCATTGCCTCAGCTAGGCTTGCTTTAATTATAGCTGAGGATCGGATCGGATCGGATGTGTTTCAGCAATAGTTAATTAGGAAGCTGTGCTATGGTTGTAAGGTTTGCCGGCCAGGATTCCTGGAAATACGATTTTCAACACTAGCAAAATTGCGAGAGTTGCTAAAATGTACGTTTGATTAATTAGGGTTCCCAATTCAAGGAGAAACAAACTCCCGAATCTTTTTGGTTTTTTTTTTGTGAGATCGATCGATAACAAAAGTTAAAACTCAATGGCCTTTCTTTTTCTTTTTCCTTTTTACTTTTGAAGTTGTAATAACTATATAAATTTTTTGTTTTGTTTTTTGGAAGAGAGAAAGAGAGAACGGGGTACTTAAAAAGGGTTTGTGTTTTTGCTATTTAGAGAGATGTATCAGGAATCCACTGATTTTGGTGGATTATAGAATCAGTCTTAACTGGATCCGTGTTTAGAGGGTGTCAAAGATTAGGTTTTTGTATCTGTCCTATTAAGTTTAATTAAGTGCTTTAGCCAACCACATCCACATGTCCATATACATTTGAATCGAATTTAATTTGTAGGCACGTACGTATATATATTATGTTCGAATCCATATATAATATAATTGCATCAAGCGCTTGCATTTGCATATGACCATATGAGCTATGCTAAGTTTACGGATGTTAACCGACATCCGCCCAATAATGTATTGTAAATGGCATTAACCTTCAACCTAAGAGTACGTGAACCGAAAGACGGCACAATAATAATACTCCCAGTCTCCCTCCGTCCCATAATATTTGTCTTTGTACTATTCATGCACGCTTTTTAAGGAGCTAAAAACTATATAAAATATTCATTTTTTAATTAATTTTTTAAAATAATTATATACTTATTAGTAATATGTATGGTATTATTAAAAAAATATTTAATAAAATGTTGATATTTTATATAATTTTTAACTTTTTAAGAAAGCGTGCATGAATAGTTAAAACAAATATTGTGGGACGGAGGGAGTATAGAATTTTTTCCACGTTGCATCGATGGATTTGGAGTGTCAAGATCACTGTGACAATTGACAACTAATCGAGACATATATCCTAGTATTAAAGTGTATTCTACAATGGGCATGACCAAAATTAAAGGAACAATATACGTACAGTGAATCTTAATTACTCCCATCCGAATCCGACCTGGAGATCATCATATCATAAATTCATAATCATATCTTCTCAACCTTATCGGCCTTGACGACCTGGTTAGCCCTCGCAATGGCGTCCTGCCCAGCGGCCTTGTAGTCGAACACACACTCGTGCTTGTCTGAGTACCGGTGCAATGAGCAAAATGTTTGCCCGCAGCGGCACTCGAACCCATTCAACCCCACCCGTTTCCGGCAGAAGCTGCACCTCTTAGGACCGCCGCTGCTGCTGCTGTTACTACTAGTGCTCTCAATTGCAGCTTTCTCCCCCTGAATTTGAACCCCATCCCCATCTATTTTCGCCCTGCCTTTATTCTTCTGTTCTTCAATCTTGGATTCCATTAGAGAACTCCCGATTTGCTCCATGAGGAAATCTCTGTAGCATTTTGAGCAGAGGTTATTTGTAGCCGAGTTCCCGAAAAACCCGCAATCGTTCGCACAGAGGATTGGTTCGTCGCTGTTTTGTGATTGATTTGCCATTACTTTCACGGATTCAATTGAAACCCAAACTGCCCAGGGAAATAAGAAATCCGCAGTTCAATTCCATCGATGAGCACCAGGCTAGGTCACGGATAAAGCAATCAGACCTCGGAAATGACAGAGATCCGCATCCAAGAATGAACCTTTATAATTTGTAACAAAGCCACCAAAAATATCAGCACGAACAGCATATATATAATTCATTAAACAACCAAAATTCTTACAATTTGACAACATACCGATGAACCTAATGGAAGGAGCTGATGGAGTTTAATTTACCTGCAACGGTGGCTCTTGTCTTCTAACTCAACTCAGGGGAAAGGGAGAACAACAATCTGAGTATGGAGACATTTGGGGATGATCAATCTAGAACTAGAAAAAGGGGGGAAAAGACAAATCAAATTAGGTTTGGAAGGCAAACAAGCAATCAAAGTGGAGGTAGCGTTAGGGGTGGGTTAGGTTAGGTGGCAAAGGTAACGCATCAAAATATACCTTTCTTTTTATTTGGTCCTACTCCTCGAGAATATACAATGTTTTTATTTAATATTAATATTAATATTAATTGAATGTTTCAAATTAAACTCATTGATTAAAAAATAGAGTATGCAATGAATTGAAAAAAATGACTAAAAGTATACTTGCGTATGGTAAGATTATGTAATATGTATAGATTGAAAAATTGAAAAAAAAACCTAAAATATCTAAACATAGTATGATGACACGTGATGGTAACTGAAATCTGAAATGGGTTTAAATAATATATAGATAATAATAATAATAATAATAATTTTTTTTATTACTACTTAAATAAATAGATCAATGCAATATTTGAGATATAAAAAATAGAAAGTACAAATCGAGTTTAAATTATACATATATATATATATATAGTACTCATAAGAAGATGGCCAAATTGCAGGAAAAACCACCCCTTAAATGTATCCATTTGTCATAATTCCCCTTAAATTGATATTTCTAGAAAACCACCTTTTAAATAACGTTTGTAACCAATCAGCCACCCCAAGATTATTCCCTCAAAGATTAACAATTAAAAAGGGAAAAAGTCAATAAGTAAGAAGTAAATTGAGATATACAATTGGCGTTATTTTTCTCCCAAATTGAAAGTCTGTAGAAGTTAATGAAGAATTAAAAAGTGATGTGGAAGGGGAAAGCCGAAAGTAAGCGACTTAATTGGAGGGGGAACAATTTTTTAGAAATCAACATCATTTTATCAGAATTTATCAAATTAGAATTGTTAAAATTCTATTGAAATATTATTTAAAAGAAGTGGTAAAATTAGAATTTATCAAATTTAACCTATATTTAGAAGGAATATATTCGGGGTTAGTTGAATGATGAAGAAAATGAAGAAAGTCATTTAAAGGGTGATTTTATGAGAATATCAATTTAAGGGGTGATTTACGGCAAATGGGTGTATTTGATGAGTGTAATAGAACCGAATCGGGCCAGGCCCATAAAGGAAAAGCCCATTTACAATCGGTTCCGATTTAAATACAGCGGCGGGTAACGGAAAATTTCAAACAAGCTTGCGCGGAAGAAGGAATTTATTTGTTTCAGCACCATTTTTCAAGATCCCGCCTCCTACCCATCTTTCTCAATTCTCTCCATCCGTCGCCCAGCAAATACCTAGCAGGTGAATTCCTAAGTTCGATTTTACTCTGCAAGATCTTCCTCTTTTCCCAGTTTTTCTTCTCGCAGTTGCACATCGCTCTTTCTCTTGATTTCTTCTCGCTAATTCGTGCCTGATTGTGCTTATTGTTGGCTCGAATTTTTTCTCTTTTCTCATTGCTTTTCTTTTCTCTCTCCGTGTTTTAGTTTCGTGAACAGTTCTACTTCTATTAGTGTTTGAGAATTCGCAATTTTTATGAAATTCAGGCTTCAATTTGACGGGGTTGGAGTTCGATTGTTTCCGATTTGTCTCGACATATATGCTAGATTCATATCGTGGAAACCCTAATTCTGCGGCATTTAGCTCGATTTTAAGCACTGGTGTCTAGTACTTCCTTTCCAGTCTCCTGCCGGTTTTCCTTCTTGAGCAAAGCTGAAAGTGTTTGGTTTTGTCTTTTGCATATGTTGATGCGATTTGATTCGGTGGAGTATTATAGCCTTTGTATGATTGAAGGTGTTTTACTTGTAGGGTTTGCTTCTGCGTATGTTTCATCATTATCTGCCTTTTTTTGTTGCTGAACAGCATACACATGTATCTATATATGATTCTAGACTATTTCAACTACAGGCTAAAAGAAGGTGGTTTCATAATTGTATAGAGCTTCAACATTCATCTGAATTTTAAAGAAGATATCATATCCAGCGATTGAGAGAAAGAAAGTAACTAAAGGAACCCATCAGTTTTGTGTCTGCAGTGAGCAACAGGAGTTTGACCTAAATTTTGTTCAGATTTCAGGAGAGAGTCTCTCTGATGAAATCTACAAAGCAGCAGACAGAGGAGGCATCAAAGCCTTCAACCAAAAGGAAGGCTACTGGAAGCACAACGGGTTTCAAGAAATCTACAAGCTGCTCGACACCTCAACATTCTAATTCAAAACGTCAGTTACCCTCTTACCCATGTTCTATCATCTGCAAATTTTCTGGTACACGTAAAAATGTCTGATTTAAATTCTACTAAAGAAAAATCATAGGACATAGAGTATGTGTTTTGAGATCAGATATGGCTTTACTCTGTTTGAACTGAATACTTGGTGGTAACATGGTGGTTTTGATTGGTTTTTGCTTTTTTGGGGAACACCTTTTCCAGTATATGTAAGATGTGCTTGTCACTGATGATCTCATGCTTATTTTAATATATCACGGTGAACACCTTATAGGAGCAAAAGAGGAGCTTCATAAGAAATTTGCTGATTCTCAAGAACAGGTTTGCTCCAGCTTTGACAAAGCTGGTACTCTAATTCCAGCAAACAAGTTACCTTCAGTTGGTCATGAACATCGAGCATTACCTTTCCCCTCTGGGAAGATCAAGTTGCAGCTTTTCCCTTTAGATGAAAGAATTCGAATTGGACTAGAAAAGGTGAATTGCTTGGTGCATGCATAGAACATTCTTTTTCACCAATAGAATTCCTATGATGTTTTTTAGTTGTGAATGGAATTAATATCCAGTAATGTTGTCATTCCATTTCTTGTAGGATGGTTACAATCCACACTTGGAATTGATTCTGAGTGCTGGGAAGAAAATATCCTCTGTGCTCAGGCACTTAAATAATAAGTGGGGCTGCTCAAATGTTGCTTTGGGGGAGCCAGTACTCCTTCCCTTTAATGTTAAGCCGGAAAGTTTAGCTGCTTATAGATGCTGGACATTGAATGACAGCAGTATAAGAGCAGGAGATGTTCATGCAGCTGTAGGATATCCATCCATATTTCGCCTGAGGTATGCCTTGTTATCTCTTCTATCTCATCAGATTGTTGAAGTTAATTTGTATCCTAATCTTTCCTTTTGTTTGATCCTTTGAAGGTATGGATGGGTTTTTAATCAACAGAAAAGCATTTTGATCCCTTCTGCCACTTCTCCATCTGATTGTACCCCGTCGGATCTTCCACCAGAAGGCTGCAATATTCTGGAAGCTTCAACTCCAACTAAGGTGGTAAGTGAGGAATTGAAAGCAGTTAGTGACAGTGTTGTTGAACAACCAACTATAGATGCAGTGGAACAACTGCAACTGGCTGATCCATCTAACACTGAGGTAATTCCTGCTGTCATGTCACTAAATAACCTCTCACTTCCTGTGCAGTTTTGGTTGTAGAAAATGCCGTCATTTATCCTTTTGATAGCCATTCCTTGTTTGGGAGTTTGTGTTGATTATAAAACAAGCATAAGACTAGTCTTAATTTTGTCTCTGATATTTACAACCTTCTCTCCGAGTTAAGTTGATAAATCAACATGAGCATTAGGCAGTAGGCACTGATACAGTGCTATGCTAGACAAAGTCAAAATTTGTCCCAGAAATAGGGCAAGGTCTGTTCAGTAAACTGCCAAGGGTGGATATGGGTTTGACGTATATATCTCTAATATATGTCCTTTCATTGTCCAGGGAAAGGGACTGGAAAACACCGTCTCTCATGCATCATCTTTGTGGTTTGACTCCTTAAGCAACATAAGCATGGGTGCCCTTCTGTCTGAAGAATCCTTGCTTGGAAAGGGCAGCATGCTTTATCTAAGATCAAATGATGGCAGATCAGTGTCTCAGCCTGCTCAGTTGCTCGCTGATTCAATGGATGCTTTCATTTCTAACCATCTAAAGAATACAGAGGAGACAGCGGAGAACAGATCAGGTTTTCAACCTTCTCCAGTGGTTGCTGATTCATTGGACGCCTTCTTTGCTAACCATTTAAAGAATGCTCCAGAGGAAAAGAGTAGCAAAGAAGAGTTGCAACCTGCTCATCTGGTTTCTGATTCATTTGATGCTTCCATCGCAAAATACCTGAGAAATGCTCAAGAGTGTAGAACTCTTTCAGTACCGTCATCTATTTTGGATGCTGAAGAAACTTGCCACTCGTTTGCTTTTAAGAAACCTTATTCCTCCAAGAAAGAATTCCTTAGTGATGGAAGAAGTTACTTTGCTGCCTCATCTACTCAAGATCCTGAGCTGAAATCAAATAACAGTTTAAAGGCTTCAGAGGTATGCAAGTTTGCTTTTTATTGCATTGTAAATTGTAGAGTACCTGTCTTCAGAAGTTATTAGGCTCCTTGATATGATCTTCTATAAAGAAATATAAGGGAATTCGTCTTGTTTTACTCTTGTAAGCAGTAATTAGGCTAAAATGTCTTGCTTTTTTTTTTGGCAGGCTAATGACAAGCAAGATGGTATTGCTGATCATAAAACTGAACTGGAAGCCCAATGTTTTAAAGGATTGGTGAATGATGAAAACAGCCTTGGTTTCTCCAAAATTAACTGGGTAATATATGCTAATTCTTTTTCTTTTATTTTTTACAAAATTTCCTTTCTCTTGATTTGGCTTGATAAGATGAAGGTAGAGAAGAAAAAAAAAACTACATAGGACAAGAAAGAGCAAATCTAAGTTCTTTTGAAATCATCTTTTTCTTGTGAATTATGTTAGAGCATCTCTATTTTCAAAAAAAAATGAAATTCTTGGTAAGAAAGTTGGTATTAAGTAATTATATGTTGTATAGAGTATTCCTGATAGCCTACCTAAAACAGCGGGTAACTAAAGATCGAGTCTATCTTGTATATCCCATTCTTCTTTCGATATGGTAATTGGTTTGTGTTTGCAGACTGACTCCATGGGACCGTTTGATCTCAGTATATCCTCTCAGCAGACGATGAAGGGCGACAGCATTAGCCTCAGTGAATTTGTCAGGTAACTGGGTGGCCATGCTCTAGACATTATATTCATACACTCTCCTTTTTATGTATTGAAGAAATTAACCCAAGATTGGTGCTTTTGAAAGCAGGGTCACTCTTTTTATCTGTTAATGACCATTTGGTTGTAAATATTACTTATCTGAAATTGCAAAATAAGGTTTCAGCAGAAACTTTGGGTCAGTTTTGAGTCTAGATATGGATGCAAAAATTTCAACTATGCAAAGTTTATTGACCTTGTCATGAATTTTACCTGATTGGTGTTTCAGTGATAAAAAATTTCATTTTTCTTAGGATTTCATAGCAGATTAAGAATTACATCATCACACTTCATGAGTTGGCCAAGTCTCTTTAAGTTATAATAGGAAATGTGAAAAAAAAAGAATCATGAATTGAATTACAATTCATGGGTTAAGAAATAATTGAATTCAGAAACAGAGATTGAAGCTCATCCTACATCGTCTCAGCTGAGCACTCAAAAGACGGCATATGACTGAATTGGAATGCTGCCTGAGAGGAAGGTGGAAACTGAAAAACATTGTGTAGCTTATGAGTTACTCTGGATGAAACTGATTCTCTCGTTATTGATGGATGAATATGGTGTAACATATATTATCAGCCCCCAAAAATTAATTTGTATTGGAATTGCATGTCAAGTAGGCCCTTGGTAAATAAATGTATACTGGCTGGGACTTGTGGGTTTGTACTCACTTTGGAGCCCTTGGTGTTCAAGTATAAAGAGCAATTATCGTGGATTCGAGTCATAAAGGGTCTAAATGAAGTACTGTGAGTCACTAGAAAATGGTTGACGTCTAAAGGGATCACAAAGTTCACTCTATATATAGCGAAATCGGCTGATGTTTGTGGCTTAAATTGAAAGGTTCCTTTTTTCTTTGCCAATTGCATATAAAGTTGTCTTGATTGAATCTTTTTTTTCCCTTCTAGTTGCTTTTATGGTTTACTTGCTTGGTTGAATTATATATAGGTTCACATGATTTCTTTGTATTAAAAACAATTTCATTTTTTTTTTTGCAGCACCCTTTCTATATTGGGTTTTTTCCCATTTATTTTTTTAAATGTGGTTTTTAACATGAATATATTTTTAAAAAAATCTACATGTAGTTTAATGCTTCGCTAGCTTATTTTTGTGCATATCCCCCTATTTTTATTAAATATATAAATTCGAATGAAGTAATTAGTATATCTAGTTAGTAGTTACTTGGCTTGCATGTTCTTATATACGGTACAACTACAAGCCACGAGATATATCAAAGCAGTAATATATTATTGCTGGATTTGCTTCATTTCTTTTGGATTACTCGTCTGGCCGGTATAATTTGCTTTTTATTTTTTAAATAAAGAAATAATTTGATATCAGATAAATCCGATTCTCAAGAGGCTGATAAAACCGACAGACGAAAACACCGTCCGATGTAATTTGCATATAATATCAAAGATTCAATTATATAATTAATACTCCATCCGGTCGGAAATAAACTATGTTTCACTTTTGAGTACGTAGTTTTAGGAGCTAAAAAAATATATAAAATCTTATTTTTGTCACAATTTAATACTCTCTCCGTTCGGCAAAACATGTCGTTTACTATTCACGCACGCTTTTTTAGAATCATAAAAAACTATATAAAATATTTATTTAAAAAAAAAATTTAACAAGTTTATACTTATTAATAATAACTACGAAATTATTAAAAATTATTAAAAAACTAGATATTTTATATAGTTTTAATCCCTTAAAAAACTGTGTGTGAATAATAAAGTGACATGTTTTGGTGAACGAAGGTAGTAATTATTAATAGTTAATTAATTTGTCAATCTCTCTAGATTAAGTACATTTTTTATAACAGATTGAGTACATTTGGTTGTGGTGTGCATTATTATTTACTTAATTTACATTATGATATCTCCATCGATGTTGTTCCTACGTACGCGCGCATATATATGGTCACATCGATGGATTTACTCATGAAATAACGATGCAATTATGGATCGATGTTCATAAGTTAACCTCTGGTCATGCAATAAAGATGCAAGTAATTATTATTAAGGACAAGCTAGGTATAAAAACAACGTATATTCACATATATAAAATACAGTATATATACACGGGCCGGGGTAACGGAGATACAGCTACCAATGCTTGATTATTTATATTAGTATATATTATACATGATTTATAATAATAATTATAAAAACAAAATGATCTGAGAACATCAAAGCTTGCATTATATATATATATATATATAGTTATATATATACATAGAAACACATACAAGATACATATATACAATTTCAGTAAGTTTAGGTTTAGCAAATTACCTCGATCGATAGGCTGAAATCCAATGTGAGAGCATATATAATCAATTCAGATCAAGCAACTAATTAATTAAGAATACTTAACGTACGTAATTAAGTGATGGATTGCCAATTAATGAATGGTTTTGTGTTGTTGTATATCTCGGTGAGAGACTTGTACTTGTTGTTGGACCTCTTTCTGCGCTTTCTTCGGTTATCCTCTTCCTCGGTGCAGTGGTCGACTTCCTCATCATCAAATGCTCCAAATATCTCAACAATTTTCATCCTGACCGCCGAACTACTACAGGAAGACGTGGACGAAATCTCGCTCCCGTCGCAGGCGCCGGTGTTGCAACTGCCGTAGCTGTGGTCGCTCAGTTGGACCAGCTGCTCGGCGGCGGCCATTTCCGATCGGGAAAAGGAAGAATCATCGGAGAGATGGTGGAGGTGGATCTCAATTGGCGCTATTAACAATTGCCGATTTGCAGTCTCCGTTTTCGCATTACTGCTGGAAGCATTCTGTGGATGTAAGGTGTTGAGAGCTTCCGGATTCATGGAATTTTGGCGTGTTTCAGAGGTTCATTGGTTTCCCACAATTAATTTAAGTCTTTTGCCGGAAGAGGGGGGGGGGGGGGGGGGGGGTTTGCTTTTAATTATAAAGTCTGTATTTTGTAGATATATATATATATTATATTATAGCTAATAGATAATAACGCAACGCGTATAGGCGGTTTCTTTTATTATTTGTTTTTTTTTTAATCTTTTATATATATATATATATATATATATATATATATATATTAAAAAAGAAAGAAAGAAGAAAAAGACTACCTTGTGAGATAAGTGGGTCCGGCTCCGGTACAGTTCACTAATGAACTGGAGGATACAGTTGAGGGCTTATCCACCGTTGATTTTAACCAATGGCTGAGATTATTCTACATTTTAAGAAAAAAAATTAAACGATTTAAGAAACAAAAATTAAACGAAATTTTACAAGATCGTCTCCTTCCCTTCCGTCCTTCCCTACTGGCGGAATCCCTGGTCTCCTTCTTTCCTCCTCCTTGACTCCTTTCCCTATTCGAGATTACACAATCATGCCCAGAACCCCAAATTTGTGCTTATTACTAGAAAATCAGAAGAGTACCAATTTACTGGAAGATGACGGCGGCGACCGAAGACGGCAAGAAAGCAAGATAACTAGTTGGCTAGTCGCTACTTGACTTCTCTATTGTTCTTACTGATTAGCAACTTCTATTCATAATTATCATATATGTTTTTTTCGGTCCCTTCCAAAACTAGTTGGATTGACTAGTCAGGCCAACAACCAAAGCCAAAGAAGCACGATAACTCGTTGCTACTTCACTTCTCTATTGTTGTTACTGATCAACAGCTTCTATTCACAATTGTCATGTTTTTCATACTTTTATGGTCTTCCTCTATTCAAAGTTTTTTATTGAGACACACACATACAGTACATAAGCCAATGGTATGTTGCTGGTGTCTATGCCATAAATCCATATTCAACCCAAAAGAAAGCCAATGGTATATAGAGTGTGAGATTGGTTTGATAGCAAAAAAAATTCAGCACATTTCCCGTGTGTCACAACCGTCATCCTCTCACTCTCAAATAAGCTGATGCTTGATAGTTATAAATCTTAGAATTGCTTTAGGCAGGAGAATCAAAATCTCCTTTGGCCTTGGTGGTTGTTGCAGTTGCAAGTTATTGGTTTCATATGGCAAGTAGGAGAATAGTTTCTAGATGGTATCTCTTTCTGATAGAAGGGTGGTAAGTGATACAAAACTGCAATTCAAATATATGTATTTTGCCAAATTACTATTGCCCACACTTTCTTCTCCCACTGACCGGCCTCATTCCAATTTCAAAGATTCAAAAGCAACTTTCCACTTGATTTTATTGCATCGTGAGCAGCTTGAAGGTGTCTAGTGGCTACCTCCATTTACAATTAATCTCCTTAATTTTTTTGCCTCTTCAACCTTACGTGGTACATTTGTGAGATCACAATTTACAATCACCAACTTTCATGACATTAGCCTATACGGGACTTGAACCCGCATCTTTGTGCCTAAGCACACCGCTCTACCATTTGAGCTAATAGGCTTCAATTTTTTTTTTGACATCAAAATAGTTCCATATCACTATTAATCTCATTCGTATCATTCAAAATGTACTTACAATTACAGACCTCTAATGGCAAGCTATATATTGTCTCAGACTTTAAGTCTTCAACAGTTCAACCCACGGCTCAAGACGAGCAATTGCTCGTGTGCTACGCAGTTACCCCCTTCTAGTATACATCCATTGTATGCTAACAAAATAGGTTCCTAATTTTTTAATATCATCTACCAACAGATGAATACCAGCAAGACATTTAACAATACCTAACAAATGTATAACAACTTGACAATCAATTTCAACTATTGTATTTTGTAATTCGATAGTAGTAGCTAATTGCAAGCCTCTAAAGATAGCCCTTGCCTCTGCTACCAGTGGAGAAGTTTGCACCTCCAATTGTTCAGAGAGTCCATCAATGGCGTTACCTTAATAATCCCTGATAATTGCTTCCATGCCAATACCTCTCCTCAAAAACTGCGGCGTCGATGTTTAACTTAGGACATTTTCTGGCGGGGGCTGCCATTTATCTCTTTGGGGTTGCTCATGGCTTAACTTATCCTCCAATAATGGTTTGCTCATGATTCCCCCAATAATGCTTTGCTTTCTTCCACCAGAAGCTGATCATCTTTGAATTTTCCATCAAATAGCCAAGAGTTCCTCCTATTTCAAAATGACCAGCACATAATGATAAATAAGGCGAATTCCTTGTTGCTTAATCAGTTCAAGAATATGCTAATCTATCTTCAATCAAGGCCACTATGAAAATCTTGTATATCAAAAGCTTTACATAGAGGTTTTTGTAATATAAAGAAACAGAAATAAATCAAAAAATTCATCCAGAAGTCAAATTCATGCCACAAATCACCAAATTGAAACATACCCTGATACCCATACCCAAAAATCCCTAAATTTGACATATGAATTCATTCAATTTCAATAAATAAAGCACAATTCGTGAATTTCCAAAACAATAAACCCTAGTTTTATCAAACCCCAAAATTGATGCACATACCTATGTATTGTTCACCATCATGCAACACACCAAAGTTGATGAAACCTTCTTGTCGTCTTCAGTCGCTGGCGTCGTCCTCCAGCAAAATTATACTCTTCTGACTTTCCAGTGATAAGCACAGATATGGGGTTCCAGCAATGAGACGGGATTTCCGTTACAAGCAATTTTCTGGGTTGTCGCGGATTAGGGAAACGAAGAGGAAATGAGACTCCCCTGAACCGAAGGAGACGGTTTATTTGTTTAATTTCTTTTAATTTTTTTTAAATGTAGAACGATCTTAGCCATTGGTTAAAATCAACGGTGGATAAGCCCTCAACCGTATCCTCCAGTTCATTGGTGAACTGTACCGGAGCCGGATCCGAGATAAGTATATGCAATTTGCATTGGCGTGTTGTTTGACTTGGACAACACGTACGCACGTTAATGGAAATTTCCACTTTAGGGTCTCCTCGGCTTAATTTTTGCAAGTTAGTTCCTAATTTTCTAATTAAAAGAAAATTAATGTATGGATCGATTTCGACCAGCCAAATTAATTTAAAGGCAAACCTCTCAACCAAATGACAGAGGTAATTAAATGGATAATCGAACATATAAAAGAATAAATTTGCCCAACGGGTCACTTTTTGGGCTCAAATTAGACAAATGTTCACCATCCCTATTAAATTAGGGCTTTGTCCACACCCAAAACTGTTCCCCTCCACCTCATATCTACTCTCTCGCTCTTCATCACACCCAAAAATGGCGGTTGCACTCTCTCAATCTATTCGCAGTCGATCTCCCCCGATTCCGAGCGGATATGCCTGCTTTACTCCCTCCTCTTCGCGCGCTCTCTCGATCGATCCATACCGGCGGTGAAGATCTGCTCCGTCGCTTTCTCCGCGGTGCCGTTGACGCTGTACATCCCGCCGATTTGGTGCCGCCAGTGTCGAAGCCGGAGCTCGTCCTCCTCTGTGAAGCCCGAGATCTGCTGAAATTGTATCGGAGGAGCCAGGTTCGACAGGGACACCATCGCCTCGCCACAGCCTAATAAGCAAGAACAACAGCGTAAGGGCGACGAGAAGGTCCCCAAACAGAAGAACCAGTGCGGTAAAGCAAGACGGATCTGGAAAGGCCGGTCGGAAGCCTGCAACAACTCCGAATCTGAGAGTCGGCCATGTCTGGTGGTTTTGAGGATTGATTTTTGGTTTGTATGGTCAAATTTCTAATTGAAACTGGCTCTTTTGAATTTTGATTGGAGTTGTTTTGGTCTTTTTTCGGATCAGTTTTTTTGCAATTGTGTGTTGATTGCCTCCTCCTTAGATGGAGGCGATTTGATTTTGTCGATAAAGATCTCTTCCTCCCGCTCTTGCTGAAATCAGTTAATTTGCTGAAATCTATTAATTTGTGATGAAATCACTTAATTGTTGCTGAAATCTCTTAATTTTGCTACTGAAATTATTGTTGTAATTTGCTGAAATTTGTGGTGAAATGCTTTTGAATTCCTATATCTCGGAATGCTTTTGAATTGCCAATATTGTGTATATATATATAGCTAGCTAGTGGCTTGCACTTAGCTTGTGAATTTGTCTTTTTTAATTATCATGGCAATATGCTTTGATAGCAAGTGTACTTGTGATTTCAGTAACTTTGGTTTCAACAATTTCAGCAACTTCGATTTCAGCAACTTCGGTTTCAGCAACGCGCGAAAAAAAAAAACTAATTTCAACAATTTCAGCAACTTCGATTTCAGCAACTTCGGTTTCAGCAACTTAGGTTTCAGCAACGCGCGAAAAAAAAAACTAATTTCAACAATTTCAGCAACTTCGGTTTCAGCAACACGCGGAAAAAAAAAACTAATTTCAACAATATCAGCAACTTTGGTTTCAACAACTTCGGTTTCAGCAACGCGTGGAAAAAAAAAATATATTTTCAACAATTTCAGCAACTTCGGTTTCAGCACCTTTGGTTTCAGCAACTTCGGTTTCAGCAACGCGCGGTAAAAAAAACGCTGAAATAGGAGTTGCTGAAATCAAATGTGCTGAAACAGGAGGGGCACAGGGGGCGCGCGTGGGGGGCAAAGGGGCAAGGGAAGAAAAGTGGACATTTTGCCAATTTGGAAGGGAAGAGTAGACATTTTACTAATAAAGGCCCTAATTATGACCTATAGCACAATTCCCCTATATAAAATCAGTAAAAATTAAGGCTAGGATTCATCGCCAGATAAGAAAGTTAATTAATAGCACGAGTACGTCGATCTTGACCAGGAGATCGTTGAGATTAAATAGAATAAATTAATTAATTAATTAAGCTTCTTAACATGACCTTAAGTCGGCCGCGCGCGGCATATCGATCATCAATCATTCATCACTAACAATCACACACACACACTAATACACTATATATATATATATATATATATATATATATTTCGCCCAAAATATATACAAGCTAATGTGTGCAGCCAAACTTATAGCTACAAAATTAATTAACCGCAAGGACAATGTACGTTCAAGCAAATTTCCTACCTATGCTATGCCCCATGAAATTAAAGACAAGGGCTTTAAACCATTGATCCCATCCTGATCTATATATATTATTTATTTAACTTACAATCTGTTGAAAAGTACGTTGCAGCCCATCAATTATTGATTTAGACTGTTTAATTTGGTAAGTATATTGTAAAATATGAACATACCTTCGGCTTCAGAGAAAGAGGAATATTTAGGTGGACTAAACCAGTCAACAAGTCCTCCCAAAGGTTGGAATTAATTGAAAGTCTCTTTAATAAATTTTTTTTTGATAATTCTTTAGAAAATTAGAGCAACGACGAGAATTTCTTTTAACTAGATTTCAAAATCAAATTTAGCAGTTATAAAAAAAAATCCAACAACCTTTGTTCTCTTTTACATTAACACGCCAGGAAACGAGTTTTTACAAATATATATATATGATCAATCAATGATCTATATCGACCTATGGTCAACACTTTGTTTCCTAGTAATAGTTTGTCAAGTCCAAGTCACCGTAGACAATTTAGCTGAGTTTGATGATCAAACTCTTGACTCTTCGATCATGCTTTTATTTCCATGATGCATATATATATTTTTAGCAAATAACTCATTATTATCATACTTGAGTTGTAGCAAATAGCCAAATAATGTAATAACTACCATTCATTTTTAGAATTTTAGGCGCGCTTAGGGGGGAGATGCTATTATATATAAGGATTAAGGATGTATATACTAATACTATACTAACAATCAAATTAATATTCTCCCCTTTCTTTCAACAATCAATCAAATTAATTAATATGACAAAGTTGCTAAAATCTTGTGCTTCTTCTTCCAGGCATGAGGTAATAAATGTAATATAGGCCGCCATATCAATCCACTACAGAGCTATGACCATTTTAAAGGATCAGTTGGGCTTTCGGCCCATTATTTTCTACTTTTATTCTTTACTGGTCCATTCCTCGTGTTTTTTTTTACCAATTTAATATAAACATATTATAAAATATCAAATTATAATATTTTTTTTTCATTTTTAAATGTAAAAAATATTAAAAATAAATAAACTATATTCATCCACAAACAAAAATAATAATCTAAATCTTATGATCATTTTTATATAGTTTAATTAAAAAAAGTCTCATCTTGATCTTGAAGTGGAGGGTGATTGTTTGACAGTTATCAACGCCATGAGCGGATCATAGAAGAGCTCGTGGGAGGTCGAGATTTTGCTTTTAGATGCCCTTGGCATTTTCTGTTCCTTCCAGCGTGTCTCTTTCGCTCACACTCTTTGCGAAGGGAATCGGGTTGCAGATAGTTTGGCGCGTCTGGGACAACTAGTTGTGATCGAGGATGTCGTCCGTCAAGACGCTCTTGGGCGATGGGTCAACCGCGGTACCCCCAAATCCTCACCTTGTATAAAAAAACAGTCCCTCGTTAATTGAAAATCATAAATTCCTAACAAAATCAAAACAAATTCAAAAGATAAAGAAGAACTATAAAAAAATTAGAAAGTAGAAACAAACATAAGCAAGCAAATATAAGATCAATTGAATTTTGTCTACCCTCAAAACATAAGATCAATCATGCAATCTTAAGACTCTCCAGTCTCAAACACTACCTTCTTAAAAAAGACGCAACACAATATTCCTCAAACAAGTTTTTATTCTACAAGTAATGAATTAACAATCTAACAATCAAAATCTACAAATATATTGTGGCAAACCATCGTCTCATACCAATTGAAAAAATACAAAGGATTACAATATATAAGAGGTTCTTATAAAAAACTAACTACCGCAATACTCATTTCAAGATTAAAATTAATTAGTTCTTTTCCCAAATCATGTTCGGGTTTGTTTTTCTTCATTCAAAGAAATTGATAGATTGCGAATGATAACTTATCAAAGTTAAAATCAACCGCTCACTTACTGTCATAAAATGAAACAACATCCTTTAAGTCCTACCTCCTTGGTGTCCAACCGAATAAAAAAATAAATAGAAATTGTTCAAATGGATCAAAGAGCGTTGGTATGTATGACAACAAAATTAAGCCCAAATAGGTAACTGTGAGGAAGAAATATAGAAGGTGGGAGAACTTGGAGAAGTTTTTTTTTAACTGCTCATATTTGGGTTTAATTTTTTTTTCTTTTCAATGGCTCAGATTTGAACTTGATTTTGCTTTTTTTTTAATGGCTCAGATTTTGCCACGTGGCTCAATATTTTACAAAAGAGTTGCTTCTGAATTTATATGTATTAGGAGTGGATTATATCTCTCTCTATATATATTGATAAACCTGTATATAAAATAAAATATTAGAAAAACCAAACTTTTAATATTGATTACATATTTATTCACAGATACAGTAAATAAAAAAAAGTCTTGATTTGAAACTTATTTTATATTTAAAAGTTGATCAAAATATAAAATTTAATTCAATTAAGCCAATAAAGACTTACTTGATTTGCAAGATAAAATAAAACAAAGAGTTAACAAATATTAGTCATATTACGATATAATTTTTTTAAGTGTGGGATACAATGAACCTTGTCAAAAAGAATATATGTTTTAAATTATATAAATATAAATATATTTAATTGATTTATACAAAAAAAATATCATTCTATTTTTTAAATTTTTTATTAATGAAATATTAGAAAAAATACTAAATAGGTGGTTATATATTACATATGATTGTATCATTTATGAATTACAGGAAAAGTGGGGGTTCATCTTGGAAATAGTCGAAACTAACTCCTCTTATTGATAAATTTAAGCTAATTTTGTCGATGGGAAATGGTAAATCTATTAAATTGTGGACTAATAACTGACTTACAACTTTGCCAATAATCAAAAGGGATGAGATTGGGAAGGTAGAACGATTCACATTAGCTACGACAAAATTGACAACCAGACTCCGCTAAAAGCTGAGGCTTTGACATTAAGACATGGAATAATCAAAATCCTTGCGTTAGGTATAAATAAGTTACAAATTGAAGGAGATTCCCTTATAATCATAAATTATTTAAAAACAAAGTTTACATGACCATGAGAAATTGAACTAGTGATGTCTGATGCCAAAACATTATTGACGAGTGTGAGATTTCGACATTTACTATGATACCGGTCTTCAAAACTTCATCCGCAATAATACTATCGGGTCCGAATTATTAAAGATAAGCAAAAACAAAACAGGATGAGGCTAGAAGTAATGCGAGGGCAACCCTGCGAGTGCGAGAAATAAGAAAACAAAAAAGAGAGGAAACACAATTGAAAGTTGAAACCGTCAGAAGGCCAAACGCAGCGTCACGGCTGACGCGCTACCTCCCAAATCCTCTGCTCCTTCCGCATCGGGGTTGCAGAGAGCATCAAACTCCCACCACCACTCCCCCCCTCTCTCTCTCCCGTGCCCTAATTCCACATTCTCACCGACCTTCCTATCCAATTCCGCTTAGCTCAATTCCCGAGGACGGGTTGCATAATGCCGATGGGCTCAATCTAAGAAGCACGCAAGGCACCATGTTTGAATGGCGCCTAGCTATGGAATCTTGATTTTATCTTTTGGATTCGCTCGGATTAGGCGGTTTTTTGAGGTTAGTTTCTCCAACTGAATGCTAATTTTATTCCGGTGCAACCAGAACTGGCCTAGAATTAGGACTCGTTTGGCTTGATCGTGCACGACGGGATTTGAATTGGGATTTTGGATGGGCGATTGTGTATTTGGGATCACTGACTGCGAGGTTTTTGAAATTTGATGTCGTGTTTTTTTTTTCTTCTTCCGGTTTGTAGGTTCAAGAATGGGTTTCGAACGAAATCAGGAGGGGCCTGTTGTGCTACAGCTGCAAAGGTGGGACGCATCTCAGTCCCACTTTGACCTGTCGGAATTTCGCGAAGCTTTCATTTCTCCGACCAGGAAGCTGCTGCTGCTGCTATCATTTCACCGGGAAGCTGTACTGCTTCCTTTAACACGAGGTCGTACTTCTTGTTTCCTACTGTAGTTCATCACACTGGTCTCTTGCCTTTCAAGCACTGTACAGGTTTTCCTGATGTTTTTTTTTTAAAAATTGGCTGTTCTACACTTCTCTGCAGGGGAATCAGATGATATTGACAGTGAAGGTTTTAAACATGAAAGTCTTCAGAGGATGGATTTACCATCTTCTCCAGCTTCAACTATGCCTAGCACATCAGCACCACCGGATAATACAGATTCTGCGCTAGGAACTGATACTTCTCAAATGAATAATTGCCGTTTTATTTCTGATGTGAATTCATTGGCTTGGGGTATTTGTACGGATACAAATAGGAAGCATCAAGAGGCATCGTTTAGGGAACTCCTTTTTGTTTGTGGGAATCATGGTGTCACAGTGCATGCATTTTGTCAGCTTCATGAGAACAATGAAATTATAAATTCTCCATCAGAAGCGGAGAAAGGAAATGGAAAATGGATGGGATGGGGCCCTTCTACTGCGTGTGATCATGTGGAAGCCTCTGCTAGTAAAACCACTTCAAGGAGTACTAATGGGGATAAAGAAGGTCCGTATTGTTCTGGGGAGGATATGCCAACTCATTTTGCTAGAAACCGCAGCTCTAGGAAATGGATGGGATCCTTTTTAACCTCAGTTGAAACTAAGAAGCAAGATGGAGTCATTTGGACCTCATTTCCAGACAAGTCAATGTATCCTCGCTCTGCAAAGATAGTTTCATTTGAAATTTTTAATGATGATTCATCATTGGTTTTGGGCTTCCTTTCGCATGGTTCTGCTGTAATCTCCAAAGGAGTTGAAAAAGAGAGTGTCCTTGATGAACAAGTAGGTGGCTTTTCAAATCCTGCAGATTTACCCTCATTGAATACGGACGGTAATGTTGGAATGGGCAGTGGCTACCACTGTTTGAAAATATTTTCAAGCAACTCTTACAACCTTATTGGTTTTGCTCTTATGCAAGGAAATACTGCAACTAATAGTGGTGATGGACCAAGAAATTATAGCAGGAACATAATTGTTCTTGTTAGCAGGTTGGATATCTGTGGCATGCAGTGGATCTGCTCCGTAACTTTGAAACAAGAAGATGCAAACAAAGCTGTTGACTGGATTGACTTCCAATTTTCTGATAATCTGCTTGTTTGCCTTGATGCTTCCGGGTTGCTTTTATTTTATGGTGCAATGACGGGTGAATATGTTGCACGTGTGAACATCTTAGAGATGTCTGGGTTGAAACCTCGACAGTATATGCAGGTGCAGGAAAAAAATTTAGCAGCATGTGATAAACTTGTGCCTGAAACTGCTGGCTTTGCTGATAGCAAAGGCTTCCGAAAGTTACTTGTTGCTCCCTATACATCTCTTTTGGCAGCAGTTGATGATCATGGCACAGCTTATGTAATTTGTGCTAGTGATCATGTTCCAGAGATGTATTATTCTCTTGATAGGCTGCATCGACAGAGTTTTGGCATGCTGTCTCCCTGGATTGTTGGCAATTCCGATGTAAGCTGTCAAAAGGTAGTGCAGACAAATTCAACAAGACCAAGACCAGATGATGACACTGGTATAACATGGAAATGCTTCAATAATGGCTATGTGGGTGATGAGTTCAGTAGGTTTGGCAACTGGCACTTGCATGGAAGGGTGAGCCAAAGTGATTTGAGCTCAAGTGGTTTTGCCGAAATGTACCAGGAAAAAAGTCAGCGATTTCCTCAGTCTAAATGGTCATTGCATTGCCGCAAATTATTTCTTCCTACCACCGGTTATGCGGTAGATGCTATGATGTGTTTTTCTTCTTTTGGAATCACCCGGCTTTCTAGAAAAATCAATGTAGAGGGAACAAAATGTTCCTACATTGCTCATGCTGATTTGCATCTTGAAACAAACTTGTATGATGATACATTCGTTAACTTCGGAGTTAATTTTGACTTCAAAACTGAGCGAGAACTTCTAATCAGAGAAGCTGTTGGATGCATTTTCAATGGTTGTTTCTACTTGGTGACAGTAAACGGTCTTTCAGTTGTTCTTCCATCTGTATCAATTTCATCACATTTCCATCCCATTGAGTCCATTGAATACCCATCTCCCAAAATATGCCAGCATTCTGCATATGAGGTGGGTGAAATAATGAAGACAAAGAATACGGAGCTGATTTTGCCACCATGGAAAGTAGAGATTCTGGATAGAGTTCTCTTATTTGAAGGTTCTGATGGAGCAGACCTTTTATGTCTGGAAAATGGTGAGATATATTTATTACATCTTTTGATGGGTACTATATTGTACTGTATCTAAATTATTCTCTGGTAGATCTTGTTTTCTGCTGGATTGTTGGCCTCACTTGTTTATTTTCAGCTGTGTTTTGTCCTGACAAAAATTTGGCCCTCTTGTTTTGAGTTTTGTGCTTAACAACTTTGTGCTGCCACGATAAAAATCATCCATTCTGCTATATTTTTTAACTGTCACTATATTAGCTGTTTCATCTACATTTATGGCATATATGCTTAGGCTCATGAGCCTTGTTTTTACAGTAGGTAAGATTTGGTACATGTAGCTGGATTCTACATCTCTTTTCAGTTGATTGAGTGCATCCCTGCCACAAGGCTATTGGTTCTCATGCCTGTAGGATGCCAGTTATAAGTTTGGAATTTGGATCAAGGATGGATTGCAGTAATGAAAAGAAGAAAAGCTAACCTCAATCTTCTAATATTGCTCAAAAGTTCCAACACATCATCAATTAAGAAATTTATTAGACTAAAAATGCACTGTCATGTTGCTTACAGAGTCCTCTACCTTATGCAGTACTACTAATATATTGACTGATGTGTGTATGATATTATTTGTGTGGTGAAGGAAAATCTGTATTGTGACTTTTGACTTAATGTTATGTCAGGATGGGACCTTAAAGCATCTCGCCTACGACGCTTGCAGTTGGCATTGAGCTACTTGAAATTTGATGAAATAGAGCAGTAAGTTTTAATCTTTTCTGCATATTGCAGTTCACCCTATTTGCGCGAGTCTATGCTTCACTGCTGTGAAGAATCATCTCTTAAAGTCTTGCATTAGTTTGCTCTCTCTTTCTGGTGGACTTATTGATGGATTATCAGTTGATTTAGTTGTGTTATGTCCCTTGCATGATGAATCAGTTTGAAGGTTCACTGTGTTTGCTACTGGGGCAAAGTATTTCATGATTTGTTGTTTGTTGACAATTTGGCTCTACAATTTCTAATTGTATGTTTCTATATCCATGGAAAATCAGGTCTTTGGCAAACCTTGCTTCTATCAGCATGGCTGAAGAAGGAATCTTGAGATTGATTTTCACTGCTGTTTATATGATGTTTGGCAAAGCTGGGAGTGATAATGAGATTTCTGCCGCATCAAGGTACTGGAACTGATCATAGAGTACTTCTTACCTGGAAGTGATCATGAGATTTTATCTCAATTGATTTTGGTTTTATCTCGGTTCAAGTTGTCTTTACAGTTTGTTTTCAGCATTTGATTGTGTTATGACCTTATCTGTGACATAGTTGATGTAATATTCTAAAGATAAATTTTTAGAAGTTTAAAAGTAATTTAAGAAGCACTCCAATTTAGCAGCATTTGAATAATTCGGTGTTAATTTTAATTTTGTCTTAGTAATATTCTAATTTACCATGCGAAATCTGGTTACAAGTTTTCAGAAATCGGGGGGGGGGGGGCTGGGAGGTCGAGTTCTTGTATCTTCATTGATGCCTGTGATTATGACTTTTCCTTAGATTCTGATGATTTGAAAAGTTTAGTTATTACTTTCTTTTGGTACAATTGAACTTATATTGAATGATGCTGGAGTTGCTATGTTTTTATTTTTCGTGGTTAACTGATGTCAAGATTAAGTTGTTCTTAAGTTTGTTTTGCGCCTTTTATTTAGATGATTACCCTGGCTGCAATTTCTTGTTTGATCTTACAATGTGTGAATGCAGACTTCTTGCATTAGCAACTCAATTTGCAACCAAAATGATTCGTAAATATGCGGCTTTAGAGCATAAGATTAACAAATTTGAAGTAGAGAGTAATGAGGCAGAATCGTGTAACTTGCTGCCACTATTACCATATAAAGAGCATGGCACCAAGGCTTACGCAAGACAGCTAGATGAGATGTCTCATCTGTTAGTGATTACCCGGAATCTCCAAAGTCAAGTAGCTTCAAAATTTAGCAGATCAGTCCAGAGATCAGTATGTGGTCTAAGCTCTCTCTCTCTCTCTCTCTCTCTCTCTCTCTCTCTTTCTCTTTCTCTTTCTCTCTCTCTCTCTGATATTGCTCAATTTAAATGTTTCAAGTAATACTAAAGCAAATGCCTCATGTTAGGTGGATGATGATGAAGCACCAGATTTCATGCTCAGCTCCGTGATGGTAAATCTTGCTGTAGATTTATCACCTGTTGAGAAAATAAACCAACATGAACACGTGCTCTCTATGCTGGAATCGGGATCTGAGAAGTTAGCATTGATACCTGCTGATTCATTTGATGCTGCAAACCATTCGAATTTTGAAACCACAGATGTAGCTTTTGTTGGACAGGACATGATTCCTAGAAAACTGATTTTCCCTGTAGAGAACCCTAAGGAAATGATTGCAAGATGGGATTTAGACAAGTTGGACTTGAAGAATGTTGTAAAGGATGCTCTACTGTCTGGTCGTCTGCCATTAGCAGTTCTACAATTACATCTTCATCGTACGAAAGACTTGGTCGATGACAAGGATCCTAATGATATGTTCACCGAAGTTCGTGATGTTGGAAGATCGATTGCCTATGATCTATTCATGAAGGTACTCTACATTTGTTACTTGCAGAGTTGCAACAAATAATCTGTGTTTTCTTAATTTATATTATAACAGGGTGAGACAGGACTTGCTGTGACAACACTGCAAAAGCTTGGAGAAGATGTTGAACGATGTCTGAGGCAGTTACTGTTTGGCACTGTAAATAAATTCCTTCGGAGTCGAATCACTGAAGAGATGAGGAAGTATGGATACTTGAGGCCATACGAATTGGCAATACTTGACAGATTATCATTAATTGAGGTATCAGGAAATTATCTGCTCTTTAATTCCGCACACAAACCCAATTAGTTTAATACATACCGGTTATTGCAGCTATCCTTATATCTTTTTTTTTGTTGTTGTTGTTGAAAGAGAATTTATCCAAGCAGTAGCTTTTGGAGAACCTACCTTTTCCGGGTAAAGGACGTAAAAGGAGATTCAACAACTGTTACTCTACCAAAAAAAAACAGTTTCCAGTTGTTGCATCCAGATTCATTCCAAAATATGACAATGGAGTGTGGTGAGGTTGATGGAGTAGTTTTAGGTTCATGGACAGATTTGACTGACAAGTCTAGTGATTCCGAGGATGAAGACAGTAGTCATGCAGGATATTGGGCTTCTGCAGCTGTCTGGTTCAATGCCTGGGACCAGAAAACTATTGACCGTGTAAGTCATTATTTTTTTTGAAGAACCTGGTTATTTAATTAGAATGCATATCACAGTTGAAATTGCAGATGAAATGAATTAAAAAGAACTTTAATACTGGCAGTGATTCCTGTATACCTCATTGAGAGGCATATAGTTTCAGCCATTCAGGTTCTTTCAGCTGTTCGAATATTGTCATGCTCCTCTTGATTTTATGTTCAGAGTTTGGCTTGACCATTAATAAAAGCGCTAAGAGGCATAGTAGATGCTGATTTATTTGCAGTAATTTTTCTCCTTATTGTATTTGATGGAATTTTATATTTGGAAGAAAGAATATTTCAAAGACTGTTTTGAAACTTGTATATTTCCTCTAGTAGAATACCAAACTTGCTTGTGTAGTTCAAGCTTCTGGTTAAGAACTTTTTACTTGTAGGATGGTGGTGGATGTACCACTGGTAGATGGTTGCACTTTAGGCAGTAAAATTTTCGACATGTTGCTTTAATCTGTCTTCATTGATCATAAGTATTATTTATGCTAATGGGTTTTTTCTGCGGGATGATGATATCTTTATAGAACCCTGGAAAAAAGCGACCTCAGTTATGTGGGGATTCATGGTGGGTGGGATGTTTTTCACAGGTTTAGAGGTGATAATTCTTTAAACAATGTTCTCTTTGTTATACAGATATTGCTCGATCAACCTTTTGTTATGGGTGTTCATGTGATGTGGGAATCGCAACTCGAGTATCACATATGCCACAATGACTGGGAGGAAGTCTCTAAACTTCTGGACATGACCCCAAATTCTTTGACACCTATAAGCAGTCTCCAGATTAGTTTGGACGGGCCACGGTCTTCTTCTACCTTTAGCAGCATGGAAGCACCTGATTATTTGAGCTATATGTACTCCCATGATGAACTTGACGTTGTCTATGCTGACATTCCAAATGTTAGAATATTTCAGTCCTCCACAGATTCTATGTGCTCTACGTGGTTGAAAATGCTCTTAGAAAAGCATCTTGCAAAGAAACTCATATTTTTGAAGGAGTACTGGGACGATACTACAAAAATAATATCTTTATTGGCAAGATCTGGTTTTATCGGTGAAAAAAACAAGATGCTCTTTCAGGATAAACATGTGCTTGAACTTGAACCATCGGATATGGGTTTTATAAATCTTGTTGGAGAGTCTCAGCAAAATACATTGCAGGCACTTCATAAAATTTTCATACATCATTGTTCACAACATAACTTGCCTCATCTGCTGGAGCTTTACCTCGACCATCATGAGTTGGCTTTGGATACTGAATCTCTAGGTTTAGTGCAAGATGCTGCGGTGAGCGCTTTTGCACCTTACACATTGGACCTTTGCATTCTGTTACTAATGTCCCACAAATTATGCTTACTAGTCCGTTAGTCTGCCATTTACCCTTTAAAAATTCAGAATGAAGGCTTCCATATCTCCTTTGTTATTATGTCGCTAGGTCTGTGACTATGCTTTTGTAACTTTCCCCGTTCTTTACAGGGAGATTGCCAATGGGCAAAATGGTTGTTCTTCTCTCGGATCAAGGGCTTTGAATATGACGCATCCCTCTGTAATGCCCGTGCTATCGTATCTCAGGGTTTACCTGCCCTAAACAACCTCGTGGGGTTGGAGGTCAATGATTTGATTCATACTGTGGATGATATTGCTGAAAATGGATGGCTTATGGCTGCATTAGCAACACTTATGTTTGCTCCATTGCCTATGGAAAACTGCCTGAGCCGTGGGAGTGTCAAAAGGAGATTTAGCTCCTCTGCTCAGTGCACATTGGAGAATCTTAGGTCTGCCTTACAGCGCTTCCCTACACTATGGCGCATGCTTGTTGCTGCATGTTTAGGGAATAAAATGACTTATGATTTTCGGGGCCCTACAATGAGGACTGGTAAAGTTCATTCCTGTCGCTAAACTAGCTTTTCTTGTATCCACATTTCATCTTTTATTGCTTTAGTGACATTATTGTATTGCTATTAGCGGGCAGTTCAGCTCTGTCAGTCTATTTGAGCTGGAGAGACAATGTCTTCTATTCTTCTGATCATGATGCCTCACTTCTGCAAATGCTGCCTTGCTGGTTTCATAAAGGGTTGCGGAGATTGATTCAGCTTTTTGTGCAGGTTACGTTTTTAATTTTTTCTGGAAAGAATAGCTTGAAGACATTCTCTGTTTATTTTTCTTGAATCATGGCTACCTTATTCCATTTTTATAAAAAAGAGTCTCAAGTACTTAAATGTTTTTACCTTCAATGAGACAGATGATAAGGAGTTCAGGAAATGCCTTGGCAGCTCATTTACTTAGCTCCTAAAGGACTGATTTGTGCTTGTAATCCTTTCTCTGTTCTATACGAAATTATTCTTTTATTGAAGTAAACAAAAGGGTATCAAGCAGTATAAGCATGAATATCTTCATGGATGGCTCATCCTATGTTTTCTGCACTTGTAGAATCTATTTAACTCATCTGTTTTCTGTATTGCAGGGTCCTCTAGGATGGCAAGCGCTGTCAAATCTTCCTGCCGGGGAAGCCTATCTACAAAGGGACATAGAAATGCTTTTAAACGCTGGTCAATATTCGGAGATTAGTGCCATGTCCTGGGAAGCAGCCATCCAGAAACAAATTGAGCAGGAACTTTACGCGTCTTCAGTGGAGGTAGCAATTAAAAAAAGTGCCATTTCCATCTTTTCCCTTTTTCTGTAAAGATCAATAAGTGAATATAAGCTTTTGATCTATCACCTCAAGTGTCAATGCACTTAGCCAAAGGTCCACAATTTGATTGTAGGGACTAGGAAAATTATCATATAGAAACTGGCTTCTGGAGTACTTGCTATTAATTTTGTGTTGATTTCATGGTAGAAATGAAAATTTATCGTGGTCTAGATTCTTGATTGAATTTCACCCTTTTGAATAGAAAAAAAGAAAAAAATCCCTAAAACCTTCTACCCAATGTTTTAAATAAGAATGTGATGGCAAGGGACAAATGATCTTGTTTGAGAAATGTGGAAAGTGGACTTCATTTATGTCTCCTGAGAAAATGAATTTCACAACGATGTTGAGAAAAAGAAGTAGAACGTTTCAACCGGGAAAAGTGGGGAAATTGAATCTCTGTATCATTTCTCATTGTTCAACTTGCAGTTGTTTGTTAATCTTAGTGTAATCCTGCTTAAAGCAGGGTCTCGGATTCTTTTTATATACTCGTTTGCAGATCTCTTGGTTGAGGGATGAATATGAAAACAAGAAGACACATCCCAATATGTATATTTTAAGTATCTTATTAGCCTTGCTGTTTTTATGTCCTCATAGTGGGATACTGTGAAGCAGTACTTTTGAATTATTGTTAATATGCACTAAGATGTGTTTTGATTTTTGGTTGATTCTGATGGCAATAGAAGTGCTTTGACCTTGGCATACATTTCCATGTATCGTGATGGTTTGTCTCTCCTGACTCTTTCAACTCAGGAAACTGGTCTTGGGCTGGAGCACCACTTGCATCGCGGGCGTGCACTAGCTGCTTTCAGCCATCTCCTTTGCTACAGGGTTCAGAAATTGAAAACCGAGGGTTCAAATGGAGGTCAATCTATTGCTTCAGTACGTGGACAGGTGAACAATATTCAGGTGGACATGCAGACGCTGATGGCACCACTCAGACAGAGTGAGGAGTCACTTCTTTCAATGGTATAAGTTGCTCTCAACGAAATTTTATTTTGAAGGAATTGGTATTGTTGTTTGCTGATAGTTAAAACACCCTCTTGATGTAGTCAGGGAAAGGGTGCGTAAAACTTGAACCCCCATACCCTGCTATGAGTGGGATATACCGGGATTGTTGTTGTCGGTATTGCTGGTAGGAAATCCATATAATTTTGACAAATTTATAAAATTACAAGTGTAAATCACTTCTAGTGTAAGGCTGAAGTAACAATGTGAATTTGCTGTTGTGTTGGGTTAAGACTAAGTGAATATTCCTTTAAACTCCTGTTATTGTGATATTTAATATTTTATTTTTGCATATTTCTAGTTGAAAGATCTAGGAGGGATTTTAAAATGGCATTAGTGGTGCATTTTCAGTATACGGTATCACCTAATACGTGAACTTGATGTATTTCTTTGAAGTTTTCAATATTAGCTTTTCAGTATATATCACATCACATGGTTTATTCTAATTCAGCATTGTGATGTTAAATAAATTCATTAAGTTTTCAACTTGACCGTTTGAAACAATCTGTCTACACTGCAATACCCCATTTGTGGCTTTATATACTAGAAGTATGAGTGTATGATCCCCGTAAACCCCATTCATGCTGACCTTTTGGCAGTAGGTATAGATTTTGATCCAGATTAGTTGTATTGTCTTTATGATAAATGATCCATTGAGTATATCAATGTGGAAAAGTTGTACATTGAACAAGGATAATATTGCTTTGTTGGAGCAAGAGGATCATAAAAAGAAAACCTTGTAACTTTCCTTGCTTCTGTTGAGATTGAATCGACAAAACCTTTTGAATTAAGCACTATGAAAACTGATGAACCCTGTCTTAAAGGATTTGATGCAATAATTTCTTTTGCCGGTACATTTTCAATGACGGAGATCATTGTTTTGGATTTTCATTGTTACTATTGATTTTTCCTTGGATTTCATATAGCTTCTTTTCCTAAAACAAAGTCTTCTTTATGGTCAAAAGTAAGTATTTTTCTTAATATCACATTTAGAAATTTTTGTTGTTGTTGTGTTCTGATCAATTTCTACTTTTTATTGTCCAGATCATGCCTATTGCTATCACAAATTATCACAATTCTATGTTAGTGGCGTCCTGTGATTTTCTCTTGGAACTCTGTGGGTTATCGGCTATCATGCTCCGTGTAGATGTTGCTGCCTTGCAACGTATATCAAAATTTTACAGCTCTAATATGAAAATTGAGGAAGAAAAGCGACATGTACCAAAGGATTCCGTATTGCATGCCGTGCCTGAAGAAGGTGCTATTGCCGATTCTCTTGCTCGAGCCCTGGCTGACATTTATCTTCAAGAGGAGAATCCAACTATCTGTAGGCAAGAAGGATCTTCCACTGCTACCTACTGTGGAAATCTTTCTCGAGCTCTAATGCTTGTTTTACAGCATCTGGAGAAAGCAAGTCTCCCAAGGTTGCCTGATGGTATGACATGTGGCTCTTGGCTGTTAAGTGGGCGTGGTGATGGGTGTGAGTTAAGGTCTCAGCAGAGAGCTGCAAGCCAGCGCTGGAATTTAGTTGTTGTTTTTTGTCAGTTGCACCAGATTCCATTGAGCACGAAATATCTTGCTTTTTTAGCAAGAGATAATGATTGGGTATGTCCATGAAGTAATGGAGACGATATTGAAGTAATAGAAGATATTTATTATTAGTAAATTGGGGTTTCACTGCATTGATATCTGATTGATTGCTCTTTTGTTTGCTAGGTTGGGTTTCTCTCAGAGGCTCTAATTGGAGGATATCCTTTTGACACTGTGGTGCAAGTGGTAATCTTTCTCTATCGTCCTTAGTTTTCTGAATTCACTTTTTTTTTTGGGGGGGCTTCGCACTGCTATATTTAGAACTACCACGTGTTCAGTAATGTGTTACACCTATCAAACTCGTCTTTCAGGCTAAAAAGGAGTTCAAGGATGCCCGGCTTCAGACTCATATTTTAACAGTTCTTAGAGGCATGCAGTCAAGGAGGATCACTGTCTCCTCCCAAACTTCAAGCAGTTTACAAAACAGGAGTGATAATTTTCCTGTGGGTCAAGGCTTTGATGTACCTGTGGAGCTCTTTGGAATTTTAGCAGAATGTGAAAAGCAGAGACAGCCTGGGAAAGCACTCTTGATTAAGGCAAAACAATTAAGCTGGTCTATGTTGGCTATCGTTGCATCATGTTTCCCTGATGTGACTCCACTTTCCTGCTTAACAGTTTGGCTGGAAATCACTGCATCAAGGTGAAAATTTCTATCTTTTTTTTTCTTAAGAAATTCTATTTTGTGCACTCCCCAAAACTCTTGTTTATGTAGCTTTTTTTGTACTCTTGATGTTGCATATCCTTACAGGCTTTGTTTGTTAGTTGAGCGGCAGTTAGAACCCTGTCAGAATGCTATCTGGTTTCAAATGGGAGCGCTTTAGTATACATCAGATATAATCTATTCTTCCGAATTAGGGAAGCTAAGAAAGTGAATAGTATGAGTCAATACCCCCGTTTTTTAATGAATGTACTTGCTCAAGGCGCAAAGATGACGGTTAAAATGATTTTTAATTTCAGATGCTAGGCAACAAGTTATGAACCTTTTGTCACTAGAGTTGTACTTCAGTCAAAATATTCATTATATATCAGGTCAAGCAAGTTTATTTTTATTTTATTCTTTATGGAATGCTTTTCATGGAACATGTTCACCATATTGCCATTCTTATTTCGACATTGTGGGGCTAATAAGACTGAAGATACTCATTTGCCTTTATCTATCCAGTGTTATGTTTGAAAATTGATTGTAAGATCAGAAGAAGATTTACGGGCAGACATATAAATTATTTTCAATAAATTAAAATAGAATTAGATATGTGCCTCAGAAAGATAAGGTGCTTGCTGGTAAGAGCTTTATTAGACATAAAGTAGTTGGAGACAACCTCAGGATCAGATGGTGTGGTAAATACATAATATTTGAGAGAGATTGTGAATGAAAGGCTTGAAATTATTCTTAGGCATCTAGCCAATTTAGATTACAACCGGGCAGATGGGAGAGGGAGCATTTCATACTCCTAGGAATTCTAAATACATTCATGGGAACTCTACATACATAATATAGATGCTGACAGTAAACAATTACAGCGGTAATTGTTTACCTAGGGACTCTAACTTGTCTAACAATCATCCATGCCAAGCTTGGACGTAGGCTACTGAAATCTGGTAGGATGACATCCCTTGGTGAGAAGATCAGCAAATTGGAATTCAGAAGAGACATGAGAGATTTGTATGATTCCAGCATCAATCTCCTCCTTGATGAAATATCTATCAATCTCCAGATGTTTTGTTTTTATCATGCCGCACTGAATCATGAGCTATACTTATAGCAGAGTTATTGTCACAATATAGCTTCATTGGATCCTGCCACTCAATTCCCAAATCATTCAAAATGATTCTCATCCACAGCTTTTCACAAATACCATGAGTAGCTGCACGAAATTCAGCTTCTGCAGTAGACCTTGCAACAACTCCTTGCTTCTTACTTCTGCAAACAACCAAATTTCCACCAAGATAGACACAATAGCCTGTAGTAGAGCATCTAGTTACAACATCCCCAGCAAAGTCAGCATCTGTGAAAGCTTTGAGCATAAACTTGTCACTTTTGGTGGAAAAAAAATCCTCTTACCTGTAGTCCCTTTAAGATACGTTAGTATCCTATAAGCAGCCAGGAGGCGAGGTTCTCTAGGGTCTTCCATGAATTGACTAATGCCGCTATACCTTAGGATCCTATAAGCAGAGCCTGGAGGTGAGGTTCTCTAGGGTCTTGCATGAATTGACTAATGACCCTTATAGAGGAGAGTCAATGTCTAGACGGGTGTGAGCAAGGTATAGCTTTTCACACAATTTTTGGTACAATCACTTATCAACTGCATGTTCAGTTTCAGCCGTACCAATCTTTTGATTGTAGTCAACGGGAGTGGAAGTATGTTTACCATCTGCCATCCTTGCCTCTTGAAGTACATCTTTGGTATATTTTGCGAGTGAGGATAAATATACCAGATTTGGATTGAGCAACCTTCGATTCCCAAGAAATACTTCATCCGTCCAAGATCCTTTACCTCAAATTTGCGGGTGAGGAGTTGGAGTGCCTTAAGAACAAAGTGTGGTCTCCTTCTCGGATGATACCTGGCAGCACTCATCACTCCTTGAAACCTTCCGAATCATGCACGGGGAGACTGTCTGAGGTCATAGTGTCATACAATGCTTTTTTCAATTTGCAAACATGGTTAGCTGAGGATGATGAAAACCCCGGAGGCAATCTCATATCCATATCTTCCTTGAGAATTGAGATAACCATTGAGGAAAGCATTTTTCACATGAGCAGCAATAGATAAAAGAAGGCGAAAGGTAGCCATTTTTGCAACTGGAGCAAACGTCTCTTGATAATCCAAGCCATAAGTTTGAGGGAAGCCACGAGACACTAGACGCGCTTTATACCTAGTCAGAGAGCTATCAGCATGATATTTAATAGCATGCACCCACTTGAAACTTACAATATTGTGACTGATGGTCGTCCCACCAATTCCCATGTTTGATTGGCCTCAAGAGCTGCCATCTCTTCGGTCATAACCTGACATCACTCAGTTGATTGAAAGGCTTCACTAACACTTTGAGGAATTCTGATCTCGTCAAGATTAGAAAGAAATTTCTTGTGCTCATCAGAAAACCAGTCAAGAGAAGCATAATTGGATAAGGGATAGAGGGGTGTTTTTGTTCAAGCTCTTGAACCTTTCTTGTGAGCAATTGGCCAATCAGATTATTAGGCAGCACGAGCAAGACTCGGATCAAGCGCCTCAGTTGGTGGTTCAGCTGCTGTAGGGTCTGTGATATGGCTGTTAAGATCGGTTGGAATAGGATCTGCAGTAGGAAAGGGAGGTGCAGCTGCTACAGGTCTGTGGTAGCACTGATAACATTAGATGGAGTAGGATCTGCAGTAAGAGAGGAAGGTTCAGTGCTTCTGGTGTCCACAGGAAGGTAGACAGTGGTAGGGAGATCTGAAACAGTGGTTTCAAAGGTGTGTTCATGAGCCAAAGAAGGTGAGGAGTTGTAGAATGGGGTATTATTGGCCAAGGTAATTTCAGCAGTAACAAAGGTGCGTTTAGTCATGGGACAATAGCATTTGTAATCCTTTTTAATGTTGAAATAATATATGAAGATGCATTTGTGGTGCTAAGACATGTAGTAGTGGAATTTGTGGTGCTGAGACAGGTATTAGCATGAGGTTTCTCTAAGAAGTAGAGGTTCCCACTTTCTCTACCATGTCCAATAATCTTCCCCGAAACTGACTCCATGATTACACAACCAAAAGGAGAGAACACAACTTCAGAGTGAAGATCATGAGCCAATTTCTTAATAGATGTAAGATTAGACGAAAGATTGGGAATGAATAAAACATTACAAAGAGGCAAGGAGAAGATGGCAGTAACAAGGCCATTACCTAAGATGGGTGTTGAGGCCCCATTGGCAGTAATGAGTTCCTTCGGCTGCTATTTTTGCAGTAGAAGAATATCATATCATGGCAGAATAGGTGGTGATAGGCGACAAAGGTGGCGGCCAAAGGTTAAAAACTCAGATCTCTAAAGAGCTCTGATACAATGAGAGAAATTGTGAATGAAAAGCTTTAAATTATTCTTGGGCAATTAGCCAATTTATATTACAACCGGGCGGATGGGAGAGAGATCATTTAATACTCTTAGAAATTCTAAATACATCCATGGGAACTCTACAATACAGAATATAAACACGGACAGTAAACAATTATAGCAGTAATTGTTTACTTAGGGACTCAACTTGTCTAACAATTTTTGTTTTGGAGGTTCTGTCTTAGTGTCTTCTAATCTAAATAGCTGTAGTTCACAAATAAAGTTTGATTGCAGGTTTAGGGTGGGCAGTTTTATAATTTGTAAGTTTTTTCTTACAGGGATGCCTCGTTAGTGGAGGCAAGTGACATTGCTACACAGATTGCAAACAATGTAGGTGCAGCTATTAATGCATTGAATTGCATCCCTGCAAGTGAGCGGTTGCCAACATTATATTATAATCGGAAGAATCTGAAGCGACGACGGCTTGTTGATCCATTTTCATTGTCATCTGGATCTGTCAGAAGCTTTAGTTTAGATGCCAAAGCTTCTGCTGAAGGGACAGAGGAAAGAATAGCCGGGGAAGAGGTGAAAGAAACAAGTAATGCTGATGAATGGTCTGTTTCCTTGCCAAAGATGCTTTCTGTACTTTGTGAACAGCAGCAGTTTCTTCCTTTGCTGAGAGCCTTTGAAATGTTTCTTCCCTCATGTTCACTGTTGTCTTTCATTCGGGCACTTCAGGTTTGACTACTGATCCAGACTCTTCTGCAATTAAGCATGTGTAAAAAAGCTATTTGTTGATTGTTTGTTGATTGTATCTTTACCTCTTACACTTTGTCTGCTAGTCAAATGTGTATTTTTTTATGCTGCACTCTACTTGAGATGAGAAAATAATAAACAAATCCGCTTAGCGTGTGCTTTTATTGAGATGCGAATGCTGTTGTTTGTGAATGTGATATCTGTAGCTAATTTATTAGATCATTCGGTTTTCTTTTTGCTTTATTTAGCCTTGGTAGAAAAGTTGTTGAATGCAACTTTTAGTTGCTTGATGTATTCAACGAGCCTATACAAATCTGGGTTTGTACTAGCAAAATTTCTAAATAAGTTTGTTCACTTTTTGGATCAGTCTTTTGAAAATCTATAATGATTTTTTTTCCATTTTATATTCTTTTTCCTTTGGGCGAAGGCGTAGGTTGACAACAGAATTTTGACAAATCCTTCTGAGCAATTGCATCATGGGATATACTCTTGGGTGGAAATGTGGGTTGGCTAGATAAAGCCTTGTTTCATTACTTGTTGTCTCTTGTATTCCATGTTGTACATAGAAGTTTATCTGAGTGAATTCTTTGGCTGTCAAAACAATAGTTATCACTTCCTTTCAAGGAAACTGTAGTTCTCTCTTGTATACCTAAAACTATGAACCGAACTTCTATAGTAGGAATTATCTGAGTGAATTGTTTGGTTGTGGAAATAGTAGTTATCCTTGCAAGAAACTGTAGTTATCTCTCGTATGCCTAAAACTATGAACTGAACTTCTGTAGTTGGAATTATCAAAATGTCACCCATGTGCAGGCGTTTTCCCAAATGCGTCTATCTGAAGCTTCTGCACATCTGGGATCATTTTCAGCCAGAATTAAAGAAGAACCAACAGTGCCAACTGTTGCCACGTCATGGATAAGCTCCACTGCTTCGAAAGCAGCAAATGCAGTCCTCTCGAATTGCCCATCTCCTTATGAGAAAAGATGCTTACTACAGCTTCTGGAAGCAACAGACTTTGGGGATGGTGGATCCACTGCTACATATTACCGACAGCAGTACTGGAAGATTAATTTAGCTGAGCCCGCACTGCGCAAAAATGACGACATTCAATTAGGAAATAACACACTAGACGATGCTTCCCTTTTAACTGCACTGCAAAAGAATGGACATTGGGAGCAAGCTCGTACCTGGGCTCGGCAATTGGAGGCCAGTGGTCAACAATGGAAATCTGCTGCTCACCATGTTACTGAAACTCAGGTAAGAAAAAAACGTAGCTGCATAATTGCTGCATCAACGTCTAATGCAACACATTGTTATGTTAGAAATTTTAGAGATTATATATGGTCCGAAGTTTGGTTCAAACCATACAATTACTTTCTGATAATCTTACTGACACATCAACTCCACAACTGTGTAATGCTATAAAGTTTCTTTCTTTTCACCTAGTCTCGAAAATTCGAAATTGCTGGTACTTGTCTCACCTTTGCTTTTCCTTCAGTAAGCAGACTAGCAGTCTTTGCTATGGAAAATCACTTTCTGGTATTCCATAATATTAAATTATTAATACAACAAAAAGTTGTAATCCAATTTCAAAGTGATTCCCCCTCTGCGTGAATATTCTTGTCTCTTCGCAAATTGATCCATCCTCATCGCCTGTTATTACAAACATTAGACATAGAATTGAATTATACTTTTTTTTTCTTTTTTTCCTGGTCAAATTGATATTTTAATTCTTTGACTTCTGGTATGTTCAGGCTGAATCCATGGTAGCAGAGTGGAAGGAATTTCTTTGGGATGTACCAGAAGAGCGAGTTGCTCTTTGGGGTCATTGCCAGACCTTATTCAAAAGACACTCCTTTCCTGCATTGCAGGTAATGTTGTTTATGCCAGTTATTTTGTGGGGACATTTGATATGTCTCTTTATATTTTACTTTATATGGAGTATAGCTAACATACTGTTCTGTTCTGCAGGCTGGTTTGTTTTTCTTAAAACATGCAGAAGCTGTGGAGAGAGATCTTCCTCCGAGGGAACTTCATGAATTGCTGCTTCTTTCACTGCAATGGCTAAGTGGGATGATCACTCAATCAACCCCGTAAGTATACATTTAACTGAACATATTTCCCATTTTTTTTCTTATTCTATGTTTATGGATTTCTCTTTTTAATTTGTTGAAATCTTTTACTAGAGTTTATCCACTGCATCTATTACGAGAAATCGAGACTAGAGTATGGCTTTTAGCTGTGGAATCTGAAGCTCAAGTGAAGAGTGAGAGGGACCTCAACTTGACCAGTTCTAGTCAAGAATACATGCATGCGAAAACCTCCAATATTATAGACAAGATAGCAAATATAATCTCAAAAATGGACAGTCACTTAAATGCAATGAAGATTAGAACATCAGACAAGATAGATGGGAAAGAAAGCAACTTCATGCAGCTCAAGAACTCACAGGATTTCATAAAGGGCTCACAAGCATGGGATACTGGGGTATCAACTGCAATGAGTAGCATGAAATCTAAACGAAGAGCCAAAGCTCAAGGATATCCTAGAAGATTTGTGGCAGACACTGACAGAACCACAGATCTTGAAGAGGATTCCACTCCCCTTGCCATTTTCAGAAGTGACCGGGAAGATGAGAATGTAAGAGCTGAATCATCCTTGTCAAGATGGGAAGATAGAATTGGACCAGCAGAGCTAGAAAGAGCTGTCCTTTCATTGCTGGAATTTGGGCAAATATCTGCTGCCAAACAGCTCCAGCATAAGCTTTCTCCAAGAAATGTGCCCCTTGAGTTTAAATTTGTGGATGCTGCATTAAAACTTGCAGAGCTCTCTACTCCTCCTCAGATAACATCTTTATCACTCCTGGATAAGGATTTGTGCTCAGTGATTCAGTCATATGATAATTTGACTGAGGACCAACTAGTTGACACACTGCAGGTTCTTTTTTATCTAGCTCTTATATCTTCTGCACTCGACATACTGCTCATTCATATTTTTAAATGCTGATGCAACCATAAGTTTAATCTTATATGGTGATTGCTCACCCTTTACTTCCAATGTCGTGGCCCATCATAATTGGCACTTCCTTACCTACCACCAGCTACATTGTTATTTTCCTTTTGCATCATTCCTTATAAATGTTCTCCTTGCAATTCTTTTCCTTTTTTCCTGGGGTGGGGTGAGAACGCCACTTCCTGATCTAGATCTTCTACTGTTAAATTTCTGTCTGTATTTGATTTGTTACATGTACTGTAAACTAGCTCAATACATCAATTTTATCTCAGGTTTTGGAGAATTTATCCCTTGTGGTCACTGAGGGTAGTGGGCGGGGGTTGTGCAAGAGGATAGTTGCAGTGGTTAAAACTGCAAATGTCTTGGATATATCTTTTTCAGAGGCATTTGAGAAGCAGCCTACTGAGTTGCTGCAGTTGCTCTCTCTTAAAGCTCAAGATTCTTTTGAAGAAGCACAACTTCTCATACAAACACATTCAATGCCTGCTACCAGTATTGCTCGGATTCTGGCAGAATCATTCCTAAAGGTACGGAGTACAACTCCAACTTCAAATTCCTTGTATCTTGATATAATTTTAAAAGTATCCTTAATTTTCAATTGTTTTGTCTCCCCTCTAGTTATTATATTGACTGTGGCATATTCACTTTGAATATATGCGGGAAGAACTCCAATGTGGATTGCTGTGTCATTATGTTTTTCTGTTTGTGAGTCATGGTTGTTTGTTATGTTATTAGAATTCTCAGGGGAAAAGGAAATCTCTATCGATTAGTCATAAAAAAGAATTTACTTACTTTGAAGTTGATTTATTGTCAGGGTTTGTTGGCAGCGCATCGTGGGGGATATATTGAGTCCCAGAAGGACGAAGGGCCTGCTCCCTTGCTGTGGAGATTTTCTGACTTCTTAAGGTGGGCAGAACTGTGTCCTTCAGAGCCAGAGATCGGGCATGCATTGATGCGACTAGTAATTACCGGACAAGAAATTCCGCATGCCTGTGAGGTACATATGGCCTAAGTTTTATTATAAACTGTCATCTTTCTGTGCATCTTTTAAATAAATAAGCCAAGAGACCCTTAATTTTTGTTTGGTCAAAGTTTAGTTGTGCACGAAATTGCAAAGAAGTGAGAGAACTGAAAAACGATGCGCAAGTATAACCGTTGTTTTGACACCTTTTGATGCTTCACTCCCTTGTGAATGTCTTGTTTGCTCCTAGCAAAAGGTTTTCTTCATTAAAAAATTAAAATAAAAATCTGCAGTGTAGCATGTGATATTGTGATGATGGACCTTTCATTATAGTCTTATAGATACTGGAAGTAACCAATTTGAGAAAAATAAATCGAGGACAAGGTTAAAGGTATTGGAAGAAGGGGATAGTAGCCCAAGAATATAAGGGAGAGTTGATAAAACATTAAATACTGTCAATGATGACTGCAGATATTTTTTTTAAAGTGCTTGTTATCCAGATGCTTCTTGTGAATCAACGAAGATCCAGGCTATGCACTCTTTTACTAGGTCCTAAGATCTTGAACAGACGTCATAATAAACCAGTAATTATTTCGTATATCCTAATCATTCCTTCTCTGACCTTAACCTTATTTCTTATCAGCGAGGCTTACTGCTTTAGGTAGTAAGACATATTAAGCTATAATAATTTTGGCCTGAATATACCGAATGGTAAGAAAGCTCTTCCAGAAAAGAATACTGGATTAGTACAGTGTCTTTAATGAGGGATGGTATTCCAGCCAAGGTTTCAAAACTCTGTTACTATACACCTCAGAGCAAAGGGACACCAAGTTTTGACTTGTTAATATGCATGTCTTTGCCCTGACTTGGAGACTTGTATTGCAGTAATTTTATATTAATAGTTTCATGTGGCTTTTTATGTTTCTCTTCATTCTCAATTTCTATCTTTATGCTTATTCATGTATAGAGAATATTGACAGAAATGCATATCAAGCTTCTCACAATTAACATGAAGCTTATATTTGGTATGTTTTAGGTGGAACTTCTTATTTTGTCTCATCACTTCTATAAATCATCAGCTTGCCTTGATGGGGTTGATGTTCTTGTTGCTCTTGCGGCAACAAGGGTAGAAGCTTATGTTTCAGAGGGAGACTTCTCATGTTTGGCTCGTCTTTTGACTGGAGTTGGAAATTTCCATGCTCTAAATTTTATACTTGACATTCTCATTGAGAATGGACAACTAAGTCTTCTCCTTCAGAAGTTTTCAGCAGCTTCTGGTGAAAACACTAGTGCTAGAGAAGCAGGATTTAGGATGGCTGTACTTGCATCACTGAAGCATTGCAACCCCAATGATCATGATGCCTTTGCTATGGTTAGTATATGCTCTTGAATTTCACTTAATACTGAAAGGTGTAAAGAGTATTTGGTTCTTATTGTATGAATATACATTTCTTACAAGGATGGATGATAAGGCATTTATCCAAAATGCCACAATTAAATTGAAAATGATACACTGGATTGATAAGTAAAATGATGCACCTTAAACAATTTCCATTTCTGCCAAGGATATAAAATGAGGAAAAGAAAGCAAAAGAAGAATGCAATTTCTATTCATCTTTATGCTTTTTATGTGACGTTTCAATTTGCTTTGCTTGTCTTTTTACCCATATCTACATTTAAATCCTGGCTGCAGGTTTATACACACTTCAGTATGCAACATGAAGCTGCGTCATTGCTAGAATGGCGAGCTAGACAATCCTCGCAGGGGTGGCAACTTTACCGTGATAAATACCAGCACGAAGACCTCTTGGAATCAATGTGCTACTACATTGAGGCTGCGGAGGTTTATTCCTCCATTGACGCTGGCAACAAAACACGAACTTCTTGCGCCCAAGCATCCCTTGTATCCCTTCAGATCCGAATGCCTGATCTTCTATGGCTTAATCTACCTGAAAGAAATGCCCGCAGTACTCTGGTCAACCAATCACGGTTTCAAGAAGCATTAATTGTGGCTGAAGCTTACAATCTTAACCAGCCAAGTGAATGGGTTCCTGTGCTCTGGAACCAGATGTCCAAACCTGAGCTATTAGAACAATTTGTTGCTGAATTCGTGGCTGTGCTTCCGCTCCAACCACCCATGCTTGTCGAGCTGGCAAAGATATACAGGTCTGAGGTTGTTGCCAGAGGAGATCAATCCCATTTCACGGTTTGGCTCACTGGAGGTAGTGGCTTGCCAGTTGATGGGCCAAGATATCTCAGTAGATCATTTCGGTGTTTACTGATGAGAACAAGGGATCTGAGGCTGAGAATGCAGCTGGCTTCACTGGTAACTGGTTTTAGCGACGTGATTAAGGTATGTAACAAAGAGCTGGACAAGGTTCCTGAAAATGCAGGACCACTTGTTTTGAGGAAAGGCCACGGGGGAGCCTATCTACCGTTGCATTGAAGTAACAAAGAACATGTACTTAATAGACTGAAGGGTCATCTTGATGTGGTAACCAGTTTTGAACACATTATACAGGACAGAATGGTGGGTGAAAATTGGTGTAGATTGCCATTGTTGTTGTTGAAGCTTCCTTGTATTTTTTTTTGGGGGGGTAAAATGAGTGTACAGTTCTGAAAAGTCCTAATCTCTGCTTGATTTTTGGGTTAGGTTAATGTACAATGATTCTTTTGGCGGGAGAATGTAAAATCTGTGTACATATGCAATATGGCCTTTTGGATTTTGACACTGCAAGGTTTATGGAGATTGGAAGCCCCAAGGTTTGTTGCAGTTGGTTTGTTTGATCAGATCAGTCAGTCTTTGATGCTTTCAAATTAACGACTGGTGGATTTCCAGTAGGCTATGTTTCGTGCACGTTAATAGCAAGCAAACTTATTTGTCGTTTTGAAAGAAGTGTAGAAAATGGAAATGGTCAGATTTGATGATTCCATCATGTCAACTCGGGATGGGAACCTAGAAATACATTTTAAAACAGAGATAGTGCGCAAAGGAATTTGCTTTAAGCCCACAACAAAATGATTGTAACCTGTGCTGCACACTGAAGAAAACACCACAAATCCACATGGGGATGCCAACCCATTAATGTTTCTTTTTCTTTTCTTGTAAAATCCTGAGTGGTAGTAACTGTGTAAAAGTAATTGATTGATGTGTCTTTGAATTGATTAGCTTTAAAGAGGATGAATGATGATGATGGATGCCCACTAGTCACTCACTACCCTTCCGATCTTCACCAAAACTTGCGACTGTATTAAGAATGTACTTACTGAATACAGTACAGTACTATATTAGTAACACTACAAAGTACAAACTGTGTTTCGTTGTAACACTCGTGTATTTTACTCTTATGTTAACAAGGCCTGATATGATAAAGCTAAAAATTAAAAAGAATACCTTGAATTATGGTGGTGTTCTTGACAAACATACTCATACCACTAGTAAGCTCAACGAAAACTATTTAGTTTTGATTATAGTGCAATTCAACATTTAAGTTAATAATAAATTTGTAAACTGGGACAAGGGGAAACCAAAAAAAAAAAACAGAAGTGATTAAAATAATTTTATAAATATCCAGGGTGTTGTGCGCATTGGCCAGGCAACGCAACTACTAGCTTCAGCTCGGCTACAAGCCGCTAATAATAAAAAAGAGAAAAAACAGAAAATGTTGGGGCTTTTGTAGTTGTGTACACGGAACGGAACGGAACTTACTTTGGGCAGTATAAATGTGAATCATTTACTTGACTACCAAAAACAGTGGCCGTTTACCTTTTAGCGCTGTCATTGCTTACTTAAGGCATATATTACTATTAAGGTCCCCCGATTGATGTTAAGAGTGACTAATAATTCATTGAATTCAAAAGTTTGGAATATTGGCTAGTGCAAATTAAGAATTTATTATTATATATTGTTTTTGGTGGGGCCAAATTAAGAATTTATTCCATCTAAAAAAAAAGGAAGTAACTAAGAACTTGCCATTGTTTAAACTTGTAACTTGATAGAAAAGGATAATAAACCATATTATAATCGGTTTACTAACACGACACGAGCAACTTATAAACAAGTTTCAACTTTTTTTATAAATAGCGCAAAATATACCCGATATAAACAACTATTCAAGTGAATTATGCTTCTTCATAAAATTTCCCCTTTAATATTATATTTCATTCTTTACCAACAACAATTTAGGGGATGCCAAAAAAATGAGAGTATGGATTTGCTATCATAAAAGAGAAGAATTATTAATAGAAAGAAACAAGGTGATTTTAATTAGTTGAAAATTAAGGGTTTAGGTAAATGCATATTATTAGGCGTTAAAAGGGAGAGAAGGGCACTGAAATTTGAGAGAAATATGAACCACATGAACAAGCGCCACCAAGAGACAAACCAGAAATCAAGGACCAAACAGTTGAAAGGGGCTTTTATAGCTAAACTGTGGTGTTGCCTTTGGGCATCTCATCTCCTACTCCTAGTCACGAGTCATGAGTCATGACTCGTGATGTACAAAAACCAGGCAATTGACGTCACCATTAAAGATTCTTGTTTCCTTCTCCTACTCCGGCTCCTCCGTGAGTGATTTTTAAACCTTTTGTCATTTACTACTGGGTTTGGCTTCTTTTGGCTTTCAACCTCATCTACTGTGTTGTGTTGTGTTGTATGCTGCCAGGTGTGAGGCAAGTCGAATATACAAATACATTATACAAGCATGGCATCCAATTTTTTTGTTAGTTTCTGTTGACAATATGTAGAGATTCTCAAAATGTATCATGGTTAAGGTTATAGTTCATATAACGTACACTTGGGTAGTGTAACACTGTAACTGTAACTGTAATGGAAGAAATATGGTAATCCCAATTCCCAACTCTGAGTCTCAAGGCCAAATCAATCATGCAATAATAGATATATTAAACTCTATAAATCACAAAATCTGAATAGGATCCCCAATATTTATATCGATTCAAGAGTTCTCAACAAGAAATTGCAAACTGACACTAATATAAAATTTCTCAGGTCTCATACAAATGAAATGATGAATATTAACATAACTGGTTCTGGGTGAAGGGAAAACAAACATCAATAAGAGCAAGGAAAATAGATAAAACAATGAGAGGGGGAAAATAAAGGGGAAGACATCACAAATCACTCTTTTGCCCTACAGACCATCCTAATAGAAGACTTGGTGAAACCTGGAAGTCCGAAGAGGTAAGGATGAAATGAAAGGAGCCTCCATTGTTTGTAGCCAAGGGCGCCATTACTGAGAGTCATATATAGAATAGTGACATACATTTTTCATATGTCATGACCATCTTCATCCTCCTCCACATCCATCCAAGTCCACATGACGCTTGACACACAAAAAAAAGCCAATGGGAAATGGACCGATCGTGCTTTACCAATACATTAATAGAACTTAGAAGCACTTCCTGTGGACAATGGCTGGACCAGACTCATCGTACTCACCCTTGGATATCCACATCTGAGCAAGCAAAGTCAAGTACCAAAATTAGATAATAAGACATTACGTGTTTTGGATTTTAAGAGAACCAATTCTCAAAGAAACTACCTGCTGGAAAGTGCTCAGAGAAGCAAGGATAGACCCTCCAATCCAGACACTGTACTTCCTCTCGGGAGGAGCCACAACCTTGATCTTCATGCTGCTTGGAGCAAGGGCAGTGATCTCTTTGCTCATTCTGTCTGCAATTCCGGGGAACATGGTTGAACCACCACTGAGAACAATGTTTCCATACAAGTCCTTCCTGATATCAACGTCACACTTCATGATGGAGTTGTAGGTAGTCTCATGGATTCCTGCAGCTTCCATTCCGATGAGAGAAGGCTGGAAGAGAACCTCAGGGCATCTAAACCTCTCAGCACCAATTGTAATCACTTGTCCATCAGGAAGCTCGTAGTTCTTCTCAATGGCAGAACTACTCTTAGCGGTTTCCAACTCTTGCTCATAGTCAAGGGCAACATATGCAAGCTTCTCCTTGATGTCACGGACAATTTCCCGCTCAGCAGTTGTAGTGAACATGTAACCTCTTTCAGTAAGAATCTTCATGAGTGAATCAGTAAGATCGCGACCAGCAAGGTCCAGACGAAGGATAGCGTGGGGAAGAGCATAACCTTCATAAATGGGGACAGTGTGGCTCACACCATCACCAGAATCCAGAACAATACCTGTGAGTCAACAAGCAACAAAAGCAAATGTCAACAATATTGATGGCAGGCAGATTAAGTTAAAAGCATCATCATAGGGAGTACGTTGATAATACATACCAGTTGTACGACCACTGGCGTACAAAGAGAGAACAGCTTGGATGGCAACATACATGGCAGGGACATTGAATGTTTCAAACATGATTTGAGTCATCTTCTCTCTGTTGGCCTTGGGGTTCAAGGGAGCCTCAGTTAAAAGAACCGGGTGCTCCTCAGGTGCAACACGGAGCTCATTGTAGAAGGTGTGATGCCAGATCTTTTCCATGTCATCCCAGTTGCTGACAATACCATGCTCAATAGGGTACTTCAAGGTAAGAATACCTCTTTTGGACTGAGCCTCATCACCTACATAAGCGTCTTTCTGTCCCATACCAACCATAACACCAGTGTGTCTAGGTCTACCGACAATACTAGGGAAAACTGCCCTAGGAGCATCATCACCAGCAAACCCAGCCTGATCGAACATATATATAAAAAGTAGTAACATTTAATTTAACTATATATGTAAAACAAAAGTATCATGTTCACATGGTGGTTTGGTTTTATTGCGTAATAACTCCAACTCGGAGCAAGTAACTCACCTTCACCATACCAGTACCATTGTCACAGACAAGTGGTTGAATCTCCTCGCCGTCAGCCATTGCTTGTCAACCTACAATGACAAAAACGTATGAATTGAATCAAGTGCAATCCAAGGAAATCCATGAAACCAATATTCGGTTTTTAAGCCGAGTGACGACTGACGAGGAGTAAGTGAATTACCAATTGTCGCTATAACCAATATTCTTAATTTTCAAAGACCACAATAAAAGAAACGATGTAATTTTAGGATTTTGTTCAGTAGTTGGACATCCAATTCCAGGAGCTTATGACATCTCATAGATTGGATCAGTCAAAAGGAAATCAAACACCGTCATGTCATGTGGACAGGTCAGACAATTAAAGAAACAAACATCACAATAATTATTAATTAGTAGATCTCGAAGCAAAGAGTTGAATGGAAGGGTAGATCGGGAGTGGAAGGAAGCCGTAAAACCTCGATCTAGCCCTGCTATGAGCTATGAGCATTCACAGTCACACTAGTACGTAGATGAACAAAGCAATCCAATTGCTAGAGATTCGGATTTATGATAAATTTGGTTGGCAACAAGTATGAGCACGCACAGGCACAGGCACAGGCACAGGCACAGGCACAGGCACAAGCACAAGCACAGATGTTAAAATAGAGCGACCGATCCAGATTTTGAAAACAACATAAATAAATGGAAGTAAATTAAGGAAACAAAAAGGAAGAAGTAGAATTAGAGCAGATGGAGCAAAGAAGGATAGAGAAATGGTACCTTTTTTTTTTTTTTAAATCAACTGTGAGAGTAAAGAAGATTGAGAAAATTAGAGGAGCAGTCGGGGAGTCGGGGGTGAGGTTTCTCTGTGTGGAGAGCTAACAAAGGAAATGGTGGTGGCTTACATATACACGCCACGCGACTCGAGAGCCGAGAGGAGAAATTAAATTAAATTATTTTAATTTAATTTTATAATTATTTGAAAGAAATGGGAGTGGCAAATTGCGTAATTTTGAGGGAGAAAGGGGAATGATAGGGTGGTACAGGTACTCTGGTATGAGGAGGGAGGGAGGGAGGGAGGGAGGGAGGAAGAAGAGGTATCATCTCCACCACCACACCACACCACACCAGCACCAGAAAAGAATAAAATAAAAAATAAAAAAAGAATAAAGATAGGATGAGCTGTGATGTGATTGTGACAGACAGGCTTTGTGAATTGTGATGGAGTCTGGGCCGTCGGATGCGATTCTTTTGGTGAAATGACAAGTCAGCATTTTGGGTTTGGCCGGTTGGAAATAAGTGTAAAGTCCCCTCCCACGCCGCCCACCACACCTCGCCTCTCACCTCAATTCAAAAGTTTGCAACTCATTCATACACTTTGTCTTGTCTTTCCTTCCTTCCTTCCTTCCTTCCTAGTCAAGTAGTCAAGTAGTCATTAGTTCATACTTCATACTCCCCTCCCCAGCCCCAGGCTCCCCCTCCCCTTCATCATCTAATTACTACAGTATAATTCATTTTCATTTTTTTAATTTATTTACACTATTTCACACATACGTACTCCGTATTATTTTAATTACTCCTATAAAATTATGTAAGTAATGTGAATCTCCATTTATCAAATACTCCTTTCTGATCAGATAAACAAACAATTAAATCTTTAAATCTAATTATATGGAGTACCTGACAATATAATTTCAAAAAGTTTGAATATATCCATTCACTCATGCACGACTCTCCACACAACCCTGGGTCTGGACATGAAACCAATTTCTGTCACAACTTCATCCTCCTCGTATTGTATTGTACTGTATTGTTAGTATAGTCATACATACATGATACATATATACACACACAACCTTTCCAAGTTATAAACAAAGAAACATTTCAGTTATCACCTACTGTATTTCTGTTTTTTTCCCCCTATTTGACCGTGCTGGCTATTAACAAGGAACCCAATCCATGAAAATGTAATAAGTGAGGACTGAGGAGTTATCATATGTTACAAGATCCTAGTATAATCTTGCTCCATGACCGGCGTGTGTATCACAAATGTCACGACTTTGCGAACAAGATCTCCTGTACAGCGCGACTTTCATGGTCAATCCAAGCTCGAATAATGTTATAGAATCTCACCTTCAACTCGAAAGATCGGTCTTTCTTAGTTCGCAATTAGGGATGCAGCAGCGCCTCACTGTCTGAGCAACTGCTCTTTTATGTCGCTGTACTTCCTGAGCTCAGTAACTGCATCAGCTGTTGTCTTGGTAAGCGCAGGCCCAGATGAGGTCAAGCTTCGATCAGTTGCAGGTTCCTCTCGTCTTTGGTGGATGCTGTCTGGTGTGTACGCAGCAGCTGATGAAGTTGACATTGAGTTGGAACAGTCACGTTGAAGAGGTGGAGCCCTTTTCAGCATGAGTATAAGGGCGCCCACAGCAGCATCTTTGGATTTCCTAGCAGGACCAGACCGACCAGGTTCAAACAGATCGCTTGGTTGCCTTCTCTGATCAAAAGATCCAGGCCTAGCAAAAACATAAATTTCAAGTAGTGAGACTAGGCAATGTGTAAACAAGAGTTTCTACATCAACAGACTTCATTCAGCTTTGAAGGGCAACACATATTATTTGCCATTTCAGTTCAGATTAGGACAGGATATTAAAGAATAACAGCATACGTGTGAAGTCTCAAGGAAAAACTGTACATTCAGCAGATTTGGCAATTGAAGAACCATCGGACAACCAATTGAGAATTCAGAATCTATTGGAAACAATAAAATATTATCATCAACGACCCTTCCTTCAGAGGAACCAGAGCCCATTTTCTTTCAGAAGAGTTTACACTGACTTTCCATCCTCCAAAGCACATTATATTTGCTTCAGACTAACAATATTTACAGCTCGTTCCAAGTTTAAGCCCATTGAAGTTTGCTAATAGAAGATCAGCATTCTATAGAGTGAATAAAGAGGAGATTCGCATGCGTACAAAATCATTGCCTTCTAATAACGATTTCAGTGTTTTTAATTATTACCATATAAACTATGAGGTCATTATCCCCGAATGATCAGTTGTTATAATGAAAAGATTCAAATATATCACAAAATAATCTTCCCTAGATAATACAAGCAAGAGCCAACTCCAAGGAAGTGTTATCACAAGAAACTGTTGACTGATTATTCTGCTTAGCTGAAAGAACACAGTTACAAACAATGGATGATATCTAGTTCACGTCTCTAAATGCATTACTGGTGAATGGTGATGCATCGTCAAAGCTGAAAAATGAGTACATCAGACAAGTGATGTTGAGTCATAAATGGCAAAATAAATGAAACTCGGATAGCATAACTAAATTGCCTCGTACCTGCTGCCAGGATCTGTCATATCATCATCATCCTCAACGAAATGGCAAGGAAAATCAGAAAAGTCAAAAACATCCTGAATGGATACCCTGCTAGAACTTCCAGAAATCGAAACACATGGAGAGCTGCTGCTGGATGATATCCTTCGCATGGAAAACCTTCCACTCTCATCTTTCCCGAGTGAAAACTAGAGAAGAAAGATAGGTTTCAAATTAAAATGATAGATCCTAATTCCCTAGAGGAAAATTGCAGTCTAATTCAACATATACATACCTTCTCACCTACAGAACCTCCGGCACCTGAGGATTTCTCAGTTTTTTGCCCAGGTGTCGTTGATTTAAGTGGAGGAGAAGGCAGTAGAAGATTGGCATTTGACGAGACAATGGCACCAGGTGGGAAATTCTCAACTAACCCATCATTCTTGATACTAACTTGAAATCTCTCCTTCATATTATGTGGCAAACTCATGGGTGGCTGACAGGACCTCAGTTTTGAAAGTGGAGCCAGATAATCAGTGACTGTTGGAGAAGGAGACAGCAAAATAGAGGGTGGGGAGCCACCATAAAAACCATTGGTCCAGCTATGCTGCCTTGACATCGGAGCATAAGAGGGTAAACTTTGAGACACAGGAAGTGAAGGGAACCTCTTGATTGGGTCTACTATTGGACTGCCAACATAATCTAGTATAATCTGGGGAGACTCAGGGGTTAATTGTTCAAAGTTGAGGCCTGAGACTGAGGTGTGGCGATATAATACTGAAAGGCAAAGCCGGCCAGGTGATGTATCCACAGGCTCGAAGGAAAAGCTACGCATATCAGCCTCTTCTTTATGCGTGAAAGGCTCCACAAAAGAGTTAACACGGTGTGTCAGTGTATAATTCCTTATATTTCCTGATGAAGTGAGCTCCCTAAAGAGCTTATAAGCTGGCAAAAGTCTAACAGTTGCATACAAGGACCTTAAAAGCAGTATCGATTTCTTATACAATGTGTGCAGGTTTCCGAAAGATCTCTTGCTCCTAGAACTACCATCCCTACTCTTAATACTCTCATACTGCACCACCCATCTCTCTATGACCTTTACAGTGTTTGGTCCATCCCGGAAATCCCTAACCCCTTCCATTTCAGCCAGTTGGCGATTAACTACTCTTTGGACCAAAATAATATCAATGACCATAGGATCAAGGTTGCTTTGCCGCCAGAAATCAATGTTTTTAAGTGCATCCGGGCATTCTCTGAGTGTTAGATTAAACCATTTATCCCGGGGCCTGTGACTTGAAGGAGATGATGAGGATGAAGATGGAGAGGACAAGGCCTGTTCTATACTAGAATTACGAGAAGACACATAAGGGGCCCTGGATTCAAGGACTATATGGAGGCTTTTTGCAAAGATTTCAGTGATTATTTGTTCCTTTTTGGCAGTGTCAGAATGAACATTACCATGAGAGGATGCCATAAATCAATCAAGCAACTGTAAAGAAATCACAGTGAAAACCATAACCTTAAAAGATAAAAGTAGAAAGTATGGATGGTGCCGCTAAGAATTTGAACTGAGTATCAAAATCTGACCTGCAAACAAGGAAACCAGAAGATTAGTCGTAGGCTAACAATGAAGGAAGATGAGAGTAAGGCACAAAATTGAAGGGGGTAAACTGCATACAAGGTTCAATATTCGAAAGATTTCAACAATTAAGATCGTCGAAAGATGGAGAGAACTTACTAGTTGAGAAGGCCAAAAAAGTCGTAAAACCCCTAAGGAGGAGAATCGATTTTAAGTGGGAGGACGGGGAGGGGTAAATTGATCAAACACGATGGCGGAGGACAGAAAAGGGGAAGAGATTTGAGGATATGCGATCACTTATGCTGCTAGACGAGGCGGAGAATGAGGCCTCATCATTATCAATGGCGGAAGCCCGGACAGAGGACGAGGAGACTGCGTCAATCTTCATAGAATTGGAGTGAGAAACCAAGGGAACCCTTAGGGGATGCCATTTTACTTGCTAAATACTATCATTATTCAAAAATCAAATAAAATATTCTCCATAAATAACTATCCTAAATTATACACCAATACCCTAAAATCATCTATATCTATATTTAATATAATATGTATTACTTAAAAGATAAATATAATTTAGTATATATTATAAATATTATATATTATAAAATTATAAAAAAATATATAATAAAAAGATAAATATTTTATAAAGTTTTTATCCTCTTCAAAAATATATTAATATAAATAGTAAATAATAAATAAAAATAAAAAGAGTGTTATTTTTTACTAGTTTTACTATTTCACTACCCGCATTGTGTGCGGTTTTTTAATTTAAATAAATTTGATAATAAAACTCGTTTATTCAATTAATTAATTTTTTTCCATACTTTTGATTTCTCAAATATGAATGAATTTATACTTAATTAATATAAAAGTTAATTTCTCCTTTCTCCAGTCTTACTCCTTGCTAGTGTATATTACTTGAAACAACGTATGAAAAGCTATAATTTATCAAATATGAATGAATTTATACTTTATTGACAACATATGAAAAGCTAGAATATATATTAGTGGAAACAACAAAATAACATACTTTATAGCCAATCAACACATTATTTCGAAAAGCTTACCAAGGAAATCGTAAACAAAGTCGTAAATAACATGCAATAACAACACCAAAAAGAAGGGAAAATACGTCCACATTTGTGAAATAACATTAACAATCTAAACTATATATAGGTCAAAATCTAAAAATCTATCTATAATTATATATGTATAAAATCCATAAATATATCTCATAAATATATCAATACCTTCAAGATATATAGGAAAATTTTATTTCTTATTGAATTCCATAATTTGATAACTTTTACACGGTTAAGTATTATTTTAATTTACCCAAAACCTTTTATCTTCTTCATATTGATAAAGTTGTTGATAAATTTATTTAATTATTATGACCATGCTAAGTATTATTTCAATTTCATCAAAAATTTTTATCTTCTAAAAATATTTTCATATTGATGAAATTATTGATAAAGTTATTTAATTAGTATGTCCATGTAATATATTGATAAAGTCATTATCTTCTAAAAATATGTTCATATAGAGTGAAAATAGGTAAAATCTTATCTTACATAATAGTCTTTAAAATTAGTTAATATCTTCTAAAAATATATCCATATCTAATCAAATTGGGTCAAATTTTATCTATGCATGTATAGATATATTGATTAAATAGAGTTAGGATAAAAACTAATCTTATACATATATTTTAAAATTAGTTAATATCTTCTAAAAATATATCCATATCTAATCAAATTGGGGCAACTTTTATCTTAGGCATATATAGATGTATTGATTAAATAGAGTAAGAATAAAATTTTATATTATGCATATATTGATTATTTCAAAAATTTGTAATTGGTTCATACAGATACGATTAAGGAAAAACGGTCACGTGTCTCATGCGACTTTTCCTTTATTATATATAATAATATATATAATAGATAGATAATAGATTACTCGCCCGTTGCGCGATTTGTTGATAAATTTTATTATATAAACCATCTTTAAATTAATATAAAGTATTAATCCATATAAAGTAAATATATAATATTCAATTATGTTATTTTTTTAGAATGTAAACACATGTTTGAGTATAGATTAATCATGTTTATTCTCTTATTAAAAAATAGTTAAAATATATTTTTATCTTTAGTCTAGATTTTATACTTTTTGAATAAAAAATATTAAATGATAAAAATTGTTACATATTAAATCCAAAAGAAAGAAATATAGCATAAATTCCATATGTAAATTCAATCCATTTTTATTTTTATTTATGAAAAAATAAATATAAATATTGATAATATTTATAACAAAATATTATCAAAATATAACTAAGTAAGATATGACAATAAATTTTTAATTGATGTAATAGTGAATAGATTATTTGATCTAAAAAGATAAGTTTTCTAACTAATTAAGATATATAGTTGAATATTTATTAGAATAAGTGAAACCATTAATTGAGATAACAGAATTATATTGGTTTTATATATACCTTATTAATCCAGAATATGACACGTATGCGAATTGCTCCATAATATGACACATAGGCAAATCGCATCAGATGAGATTTCAGATCTCTGTTTTAACATTTTATATAGATAGATAGATATATAGATTATATAATAATATATAATATACTCCGTAAAGTATGATTGTGATTATTATTATAATGGATGCAAGTTTATCCTTACCTGATGAAATCGTGTTACTGTGTTAGTTTTGAAAGATTCCTGATTGATTCGGACTGGTAGGAGTTTAGGGTGCGTATTAACTCATCCTCTATCAATATATCACCATAGTTTATTTACGGATATATAAACTATAACTACACGCAATAAAGACCTAGATCGAATACATGCAATTTACAAGCTTTTTTTTTAAAACCTAATACGTACAAGTCATCATGATGGGGTATATGTATGAAATGAAACCATGGGTTTATACTTTATAGGATTTAGAAATCTTATGGGACTGGATAAATTATTTTATTTATTAAGAAACTGCACAATGGGCGGGTAAATAAAAATAGTAAAATACTAAAGCAGATGCCTGATGCGATTTTACATTTATTGAATTTTCTAGATTAAAACGAAATTATTTTTACTTACGGGTCATATTCTGAATTAAATTGGTATTATATTATTGGGCCAAATTGATCTTTTTAGATCACTAAAATTAATTATGAAGGTTTGGATAATCTTTAACAAATACCCTTTTAGTTAAATATGATAATCAATATGGAAAATATGGATAATCTATATCTAAGTGCGGGAAACAAATTAATAGGACAATCAATATGCTAAACTCGGCTTATTATAAAATATTATTTATATATTTTAAAAAGATGAAAAGTAATAATTATACTTTTGAAATTGAAACCGTATGACATCCTAAAATGTATGTGCTTAATTTTTTTCTAAAATCTTATCATCGAATTAAAAAAGTAAAATAAATTTACATATTAAAAATAATATAAAATTTATTTGTTTGTATTGAGTTTTATAAAAATGTATTTTTACATACTTATACAAAATCTTTCAAATTTAGATGTAGATAAAATTATAAAAAATTTAATTATCATATTGGAAAGATATATTATTTTATTTCTTAGTTGTGAAGTGTAAAAGGATAAATTTTACAACTAATTGGCATAACACCTTCTATTTTATACTAACTAATTAAACAATTCTACATATAAATTTTCACTTTTGAGTCACGTCAATTAATAATCTAATATAATATTCTAATATAATTAATGTAATAAAATAATTTATTTACAAAACGCTCAACTGCGCGGATAACGAATACTAGTAACATATATTCGATTTTTTTTTCCAATGAATACGAGAGTATTATGGCATCTGTGCATATATTGTCAATTTCAAATTTGGGCTGCTGCGATCAGATTTGCAAATGGGCCAAATATTTGCTATATTGGGTATACAATATACTTATTTAATTTTAATTTTTTATAATATTAATTTGTTACTTCGTATAATATTAAGATTAGATTTTTAAAAAAGTGTGCCATGGTGCGAAATCTATGCTTGTATAATATTGAATCACTAGTGTATGTCCCATGCAAAAAAAAAAAAGAAAAAAAACGATTTCGATAATAAAAAAATTTATCGACACCAAAATACTAAATATGTACAGTAGTATATTTAACAAAAAAAAATTGACAGTGCTTACTACTGCCTAGTATCCTACTTGTATTTCCATTTTCATCACTTTGGTCTCTGAATCTGATAAAAACAAATTAACAAACAATCACTTTGGTCTCTGAATCTGATAAAAACAAATTAACAAACAGTAGTATTTGCATAACTTTGATTCCCTTTGGAAACTCAGTAGTTCGTTCGGATCCCCAAATCATTCGAATCACAAAGCCAAAATCCCCAACCCCAACCCCAACCCCGCCCTGACACTAGCAAATTTCACCGCAATGAAATTCCCTAATCGTAAATGCCCAAACCAAAAACCCAAACCCAAACCCAGGTGGTTCCTCCTCTTTATCGTATCAGTGGCTTCCCTCGTCTCTCTCTTCATCTTCATCTTCTCCTCCTCCTCCGCCTACTACAGCCGCCACATTTCCCCAACCCCGATCCAGATCCAACGCGCCTGCCTCGCCACCCGCTACCCTGACGCTTGCCTTTCCCAATCACCGGCCCTTTCCAACTCATCCCAAATCATCTCATGGGCCCTTTCTATCTCTGCCCAACATCTCAGCACGGCCCAATCCATGGTGCGTCACACCCTCCCCGCCTGCGTTGACCTGCTCACCAACTCCGCCCGCCGCACCCACGCCGCAACAGATGCCCTGTCACGTGGCAGCCTCAACGATGCCCGTGCTTTTGCCAGCGCCGCCTTGGTCTACCAGTATGACTGCTGGTCCGCGCTCAATCACGCCAGCGGGAGCGGGGCCGGGATCCACACAGCGATGTCGTTTCTCAACGACTCCCTCCTCGTCTCCACCAGCAACGCGCTCAGTATGCTCGCCGCGCTCCTTCATTTCGGCGACGACACATCCTCGTGGGCTCCGCCTAGGACGGAGCGCTCTGGGTTCTGGGAATCAACAGGCTCAGATTTGGGGTTCGGTGGGCGGTTCCGATTTCCGGCAGAGTTGGCGGCGGATGCGACGGTTTGCAAGGCGGGGTGTGATTTTGGGACGGTGCAAGCGGCTGTGGATGCGGCGCCGGAGGGCGGGAAGAGGCATGTGATACACATAAAGGAGGGGGTGTATGAGGAGACGGTGAGAGTTGGGTTTGAGAAGAAGAATTTGGTGTGGGTCGGGGACGGAATGGGGAAGACTGTGATCACTGCCTCGTTGAACACCGGCATTATGGGTATCACCACTTACAACACTGCTACTGTCGGTGAGTCCTCTAGCTAGCTTATGATCTGATCTCATCTGATCTGATGGATTTGCTTTTTCTACTTGGAATCAGAATCAGTTGATATGAAGAATTTAGGAATTTATTAGAGATAGATTAGATTTTTTTTTGGTGTGGATTAATTTAATTTGTACGTATGATTGATGAATTGGTAAGGGGTGGTTGGAGATGGATTCATGGCGAGCGGAATCACAATGGAGAACACTGCAGGCGCTGGGGCGCACCAGGCAGTGGCATTCCGGTCAGACAGCGACCTCTCTTTGATAGAAAACTGTGAGTTCCTGGGCAACCAGGACACCCTTTACTCCCACTCCCTCCGGCAGCTCTACAACTCATGTCGAATCCAAGGGAATGTTGACTTCATCTTTGGGGGTGCGGCTGCTTTCTTTCACAACTGCACCATCTTGGTCCGCCCCCGCCAGACGAATCCGGCCAAGGGGGAGAACAATGCCATCACTGCACACGGGCGTACAGACCCTGCGCAGTCAACCGGCTTCGTCTTCTTCCGCTGCCTCGTCAATGGCACTGAGGAATACATGAAGCTCTACTTTAGCAGACCAACCGCACACAGGAACTACTTGGGGAGACCGTGGAAGGACTACTCTAGGACGGTTTTCATTAACTCAATGCTCGAGGCTTTGATCGCCCCTGCAGGGTGGCTTCCCTGGAAGCCCAACACTAGTGCTCTTACAACCCTCTACTATGGGGAGTATGGGAATACGGGGCCAGGGGCCGACTTGTCACAAAGAGTCCCGTGGAGTAGCCAGATTCCAGGTGACCACGTCGGTGCATATTCAGCTAACAACTTCATTCAGGCTGATGAGATGGGTACCAGGTAAATTCAACTGGTTCACCCTCTGCAAATATATACATTTGGATTGGATTGGATACATTTAACATTTAACGAATTAATGTCAAAAATGGTTGCATATTCTTGTTTTGAAATTACCAACAGAGACAGTAAAGGAACACAAGGCAAAAAGATCCCAATACTCTCACCAACATAACATATATATAGAAACAAAACTGAGATTTGGATTGTGGAATGTATGCTTTAATTATGTCAAGTTCAGTCACAGTTAACCTATAAATCGAAGCAACATTTGGTTTTGGAGGATGTAGGGTTTATGAATTTGGTCGGATGTAGGGTTTTGGAGGATGCAAAATTCAATAAGCCTAGAGTTGTTCACAGACCCAGTGACCCTTTGCACAGGCCAAACACCTAAGATGACAGGCCCTGTATTATTGAGAGCTGGTGGATTACGTACAATGCTGAGGCTCCATGATCTCTCAATGTCAATGGTCCCTAACTGCACTCTCAGCCACCTCATCCGCCAGTGTCTTGATCAGACCAGCAAGAGCTAGAGCCAAGCTCTCCTGGCCCTGGGCGCTGACCATGAACGTACATGACGACTACTGGATGCTTGAATTGGCATGGCTGCACTGAAGCAAACCCTAGAGTCTCAGGAACCTCCTTGGGACTTGGGACTTGGGACTTAGGAGGAGAAGCTCCAAGCACTCAAAACAGGTAAATTAAGGCGTTATCTTTGGAGGTCCCACTCCCAGGGAGGGAAAATTAAATGAGAGTTTGATCGATCAGATTTGGGTTCTTCCCATTGGTACTTTGCTGGAGGGGAGGAGAGACAGCAATTGCACTTAGCAGTTAGCACTGGGTCTTAATTAAGCAAGCTAATGCCTTTTAGCGATCTTGGGTGTCTGAATTAAATGTGCTCAAAGAGCTAGGAGGAACGATGGATTCTTTAATTATCAGCCGAGCCCTTTTGGAAGATGTTGATCAAGATCAGACTTGGAGGCTGTCTTAATTATGAGCGTGCATCACCTTCCTGTCAACAAATGAAAGAAATGACTATCCTTCCTGATAAGAAACTCAGGGGAGATCCAAACGGAGATGGAGATGGAGATGTGGGTTGGTTTGTAGTTGTATGATTGATGATGCTTTGGAGTTTATGGCCGGGTTGAATAATAAATTAATTAAGTTGAGGGAGGGAGGGATGGTGACCATGGAGAGATAGTGCACACCTACTCAAAACTTTGTTGTGGGAGTGAGTTTTACCTGTGCACGTCCAGTACTCAGTACAACCACAAAGCAGTAAATAAATACAGTACAATCTCGAGTGTTTGGGATTTTGTTCAACTCTTGTCTTGTAAATAGGCAAATGGCCAAATGCTGCTGCTGAAATTAACTTAGTACTGTAGTAATAAAAATGTAAACTAGACACGCACAGATGGCATATCACTAAAAGATTATAATTTGTGTGTGTATATATATATATATATATACACTCCGTATTAACTAATTAAGCATTTGAATGAACAGATCGAGAGAGGGTGGTTAATTACTGTTTTTGTCCAAACATACAGACTTACAGTACGTACGTTATTTTGGGTTGTTGAATTGATATATTATATATAATAAAGAACAGATGGAGTGAATTTAATGGAAATTAAAGATGCAGAGACTTGAATTTGAATTGGTCCCTCCCTTGGATGTTGGATCCACAACCACATTCATTCACATGGTAGGGATCGATGGGAATGGAATGGATGGATCTTAATTGATTCTTGCATGAATTCGCATATCTGCAATTACATCAAAGTTAATTAGTTAGGTCCCGTCGCCTGCCTGCCACCCAAAATGGCTCACCAGCTACCTGTCGATCTGCAATATATATATATCCCTATAGCTAATACTCAATACTCCCTGTGATTTTTATGTTTGCTACTATTAATTTTACACCTTCCCCCATCCTCTCTTCCCATTACTCCCACACAGACAACAAAAACGGAATGTTTTTTTTTTCTTTTTTTTTTTTTTAAAAAAAAATACAGTATCTACCTAGCTAGTATTAAATAATATGATCCTTTTCCCTTCTTGGTTTTAGAGAGGCCAAACACCAATAAAAAACAATACTGTAAACAATACTAGCTAGCTAGCTCCTTCACATTCAGTGTTAAAGCCTAAAGGAGTTGGGATAATTAGCACAGTCAAATTGGTCCATTCTATACATAATACATGTATAAACAATAAGGACAAATATTGTTTAATCATTCTCGAAGTTAAGTTGAGTTGAATGTAAGCAGTAGAAATGCCTTTCCATCTGGCCACCAATTCAAATGCTAATTTTGTAAAAATACAATTCACGGTTCTTGACTAATTAAGTGAAAATTGGAGAAACTTCCTTATAACACCGTCTTCACTATCCATTTATAATGTTATGGGTTTAGCATGTTCGATGCACTCTTTTTTTCTCTGTTTCATGTGTGATGGTTGTATTTATCTGTGATGGTGTTTCTGTTTATCGGTTTTACCGACTTCTTAAGAATTAGACGTATCTAATCTCGAATTTTTACTTTATAAAAAAAATATAAGTGAAAATTGGAGTTTTTACCACAAACTCCACTATACTATATATATATACAAGATTCCTACATAGTACTCTATCTGTTCGTCAAAATATGTCATTTTAGCTTTATACATAACTTTTAAGAAAATCAACAAATATACTGTTTTACACTATTTTTTTTTACTTTATCGAAAACTACAACTAACAATCAATTAATCATTACAAGGACGTTTTCGTAAAGTAAATACAAAAGTACCTATAATAATTAGGAATGACAATGGGTCGGGTGGTGGGTGGATGAACCCCCATTTCACCCGACCCACCATGGATGACCAATCACCCCACCCGACCCACCACCCATATCCACTTCGCCCATATCCACTTTCACCCATATCCATCGGGTGAGCGGGTGAAATATGGATGACATATGGATGATTTTTGCTAAATACACATAATTGAATTTCAATAAAACATGTAGAGAAAATATTGGCTAAAATAACATCATCTTACACATTAAGTCTTAAATAAGTCATCATAAGTTTAAATAACATTGTGTTAAACACATGATCATAAGTGTTAAATATAATCGGGAGTTTAAATAGCATTTTTTTAAGGAAAATAAGTCGCCAAACAACAACAAAACAAGAGTGGTAGAGTGCAGGAGGTTAGCAGAACAAAGTACCGATTAGAAAGTTAGAGGTTAGGAACTTAGAAAGTTTATAGATTTTTTATATAAAATATATAAATAATATTTTATAATGTAGATGGATAGTGGATCGGGTCGGGCGGTGGATGATGGGTCGGGTGGTAGATCGGGTGTGGGTGAAAAAAATATCACCCCACCGACCCACCACTCATATCCACTTCACTCATATCCACTTTCCATCCGCTTTTTTTTCGGATTTTCACCCACTTTTTCGGGTCGGGTGATTCGGGTTCGAATCGGGTGCGGGTGAAATTGCCATCCCTAATAATAACATGTTTTTATGAACAAAATTAATACTCTCTAACTTGATATATTTTTACGAACGGAGGGAGCAGTAATATATATGAACAAAATTAATATAGAGAGCTACAAGTGTATATAGAGATAGAGAGGGTATTAATCAAAGTAATAAAGGATGGATTAAAATGGAAAATAAATATGATAGAAATAGAAGCGTGGGTAGTGCGTACGTTGCAGTTACGGCATTCGGCCGTTTCTACGACAAGTACACATCCGGATCCGAGCAACGAGATCCAAGTGTGATTCTTGACCTGCCGGAGGAACTGCGGTACCGGTAGACGAGGCGATCAGGAAACCGACGGCGACACCGGAAGAGTGCGAATCGAAGGCGAGTCCAGATAACTGGACGGAGACGGCGAGAAGATGGAAATCGGAGGCATAAGACGCGACGGAACCGTAGTAGAGAGCATTTGAGACGCTCCCGGAACGTCTTTTTCCGGCTGAACTGGTAGCTGCGGAGAAAGAGTTGCCTCTTCTCCATGTAACTAATCCCAATCCCATTACCATTCCCATGGGAGGAGTCGATGAGCGCTGAATCTATTCGGAAAAGGGAGGCCGCCATATATATAAATATAATACGGAGTATTAAGCAAGCGCGCATAGGAAGACGAATTAAGATTTAAGAGCGAGCTAGCATAGCCTTTGCCACAAAATGAAATACTCCTATTAAACATGACTCATGAGACCGTTATTTTTAATAACCTTTTTCTCCTTTTTTTTTTAAATAAAAATTATGGGGCCTGCAACCCCGCATACTTTAGAGCAACTCCAACTGTTTTGTAAAATAGAAAAAAAAAAATAGAGAATATATGAAATTTTTAGGTATAACGACTGTTGTAAAACCTTGAATGCATTTACCATTCCCAAGCCCTTTAAATTTCATTTATGATGGTGTAAGTTGTAACTTGTGTCTCTTCCTTATTCATTTGTAAGAAATTAAAGATATGAAGATCCACGTTCCCTTTTGCTAGGTTGAGTCATGAGTGCATGTAATGAACAATTATCATATATAGATTAATATTTTGGTAACTTTATTTTCAGTCTCAAGGACATAGAAATTGGACATCACATAATATAATACATGCAGAAATTTGTATAATAGAGAAACTGTTGGAGTTAAAGTGTAAATTTTTTTTAGAGATTTTAATTTTTATTTTAGAGAATTTTTACAACTGTTGCGATTGTTTTTGCTTGCTAGAATCAAAATGGTATGGAATAACAAACACGAATAAAATATAGAGGGAGAGTAAGAGAAAAGAAGGCCTTTAATTTATCCATCCATTTTAACTTTGTAAGCTGAGCTGAGATTAGAGGCAGGTGTCCAGACCGGCTGGCCGGTGGTGTATTGCAATTGACCTTCAACAAGAAAAGCTTCGCCATAATCTCATCATATTATGCGCATAACTTATATGTTATGTTATTTTAGACCATAATAAACTGGACTCCCTCTGTTTCAAAATAAAAATCGTTTGACTTTTCTGCATGCATTTTAAAGAAGTAAAAACTATATAAAATATTATTTTTTGATGAATTTATTTTGATAAGTTTATACTTATAACTACAAATTATTAAATTATTAAAAAAAATTGATTAAAAAAACAATATTTTATAGTTTTATTACCTCCTTAAAAAACGTGTAGAAAAAGACAAACGATATTTATTTTGAAACGGAAGGAGTATATATTATGGACTATATATTATATATATATATTATATGGTGTTTTTGTTTAAAGAAGGAAAAATGACTCAAAATAATACCAACTATGAGATATGAACAAAAAATAATACGAACTAAAAAAAGTCTCAAAATAATACAAACTATCCGCCTATAAACCAAAAATAATACAAACTTTAAAATCAACTACAAATAATACAAACTATGAACTTTAAACTCAAAATAATACAAACTTTTGAACTTAAATTAGGATACGATTCAAAATAAAATTTTATTTATCAAAATTATAAAAAAAATCTATAATTATTCATACTTTGCACAAATCCACCTTTTATATTTTAAATACATCAAACCCACTATTTGATTGTCCAACTTTGTATAATACAACCCCAATTTTTAGAAATTACACAAAATTACATGAATTTTAGGATATGATTCTATTTTTTTTAATAATTATGGATGTGATTTTATTTAAGTTCAAAATAAAAAGTGGTTTTTTGTAAAGTTTAATAAATAAATAGTGATTTTGGTGTATTTAAAAATAAAGGGGATACATTTATGCAAAGTGTGACTATATAATCATATTTTTGTAAATAATGTTTTGTGTTGATTCTTCTTCTAGACCAACTTCAAAAGTTTGTATTATTTTGATTTAAAAGTTCATAGTTTGTATTATTTTTAGTTAATTTTAAAGTTTGTGTTATTTTTGGTTTATAGGTGGATAGTTTGTATTATTTTGAGACTTTTTTTAGTTCGAATTATTTTTGGTTCATATCTCATAGTTGGTATTATTTTGAGTCATTTTTCCTTTAAAGAATAAGGAGAAGAAGAAGAAAGTTTTTGTTTGAATTGGTTATACGATGATGCAAAGTGTTTGCCCAAATTGACTAGGATGATCAGCTGCGTGATGACAACAACAATATACGAGCTGATGTCACATGCTCCACATCCAATATTTTGTTTTGTGGGTTGAATTGTTCATTTGTTAGCTATCAAAACGTACAAGACGTGTGTTAGGTGTGTATATATATAAAAAAAACATTTCTCTTTTGTTTCGTGGGTTGTATGTTATTATATGTAAAAGAACTTAACATAGCCCCTTTTTAAACTTGTGGGAGATTTTGGCCATTATATAGATATAGATAAATGTTTAGGTACCGTACGTAACATAGACGACTAGGCTTGCTTCCCGGATGAATGATGATGCATATAGTATTATCTATCTTTCTTGTGTTCTTTCTTAGTTCTTACTTTGGTGGCAGTGGCAGACTGGCAGGTAAGCAATGGTGCTCTAAACTAGGATTCCAAAGCGCGCATTCACAAGCCAGCTGCTAGCGTACTACTACTTGCAGCTGAAGCTCAACCTTAAATGATCATAGAAACAACCACTGAATTTTGTTTATTTGGCTTCCAAGCAATAGGAGGATATATAGGTAAAAATAAACTGCATCCCAAGCTGAGCACCAGGTGAGGTGATTGCAGAAACAAAGATTATATGCAGCTAGCTAGCAACATGTAGCAAAGGTTATAGCAGCAAAAAGGAAGGCAGAGCAAAACATCAGACTTGTTGATCTAACCACAAGTTCATATCCCTGAAATAGGTTGCATACGCAGGAGGACTTGCGAGTTTTTAGATCTCATCTCCACAAAATGTCGGAATGACACTAGGCATCTAGCACAACAACCATCCAAATCCAACCAAAACTATAAAAGCATACCCAAGCTATATTATAACTGTCTAGATAGTACTGTAATGTACTAGATACAGAATCAGAAATGCCTAGACCAACAACCATGAAAATCAAACAACTACTTAACTCATTTTTTCATCATCAGTTCAAGGCCACTCAAGGAACTTGCATCCTTGTAGAGATGGTGGCAAATAACTCTGTTCTGCACAAGGATTATCAGGAGTGTATATGTAACCCTTCCCATACCCAAGATCCTTCATCAGTTTGGTAGGTGCATTCCTAATATGAAGAGGCACAGCCTCATTCCCACCAACAGACTTCTTAACCACACTTTGAGCCTCCCCAATAGCTCGATACACAGCCACTGATTTCGGAGCTAGAGCCAAGTAAGCCACACACTGGGCAAGAACAACATTGCACTCAGGCATCCCAATGAAATGGCATGCCTGATAGCAAGCAACCGCCTGTGGCAGCGCTGATGGATCTGCTAGCCCAACATCCTCGCTCGCAAACCTAATCAGCCTCCTTGCAATGTAAAGGGGTTCTTCTCCTCCTTCCAACATCCTGGCCAGCCAATATATGGCTGCATTCGCATCGTTACCCCTCATAGACTTGTGAAGAGCACTAATCAGATTGTAATGCTCTTCCCCTGCTCGGTCATACGCCAAATGCTTACACTGAATCGCTTCCTTGGCATCCTCCAAAGTCACTGAAACCACAATAGAAGAAGGATCACACAAACTAGTCACATTTTCACCAACATTTTCACATCCCGCAAACCCACCATGCTTGTCGCTGCCATTCTTGAACCGGGCTTTTGCAATGATGGCAGATACCTCAAGGGCATTCAATGCAACCCTGGCATCCCCATCACACTGCGACGACAGGAGCTCTACCGCCCCCTCTTCGACGTCGACTCTCATTCCAACACTAGAAGATAATCCCCTATCAATATCCCCAACTGCCCTTCTCAAAAGGGCGCCAATATCAGTAACTCCAAGGGGGTTGAGGGTCAGAACCCTAGACCTGGATAACAAAGGGGTGATCAAATGGAAGGAAGGATTTTCAGTCGTGGCTCCAATGAAGACAATGCTGCCATCTTCAATCACAGGCAAGAAAGAGTCTTGTTGGGACTTGTTAAACCTATGAACTTCATCGACAAACAGCACCGTTTTCTTACCGGTGTTCCCCTTGCGGTGCTTCCTAGCGTCGTCCACAGCTTCCCTCACATCCTTGACCCCGGACGTCACGGCCGATAGGGACACGAATCGGTACTGAGAGGCCATGGAAACGGCGATTGCTCGGGCTATGGAGGTCTTCCCGGTGCCCGGAGGGCCCCATAGGACGATAGAGGGGAGGCGGTTGCAGGTTATGGAGGAGCGGAGGGGGGATGTGGCCCCCAAAATGTGGTCTTGGCCGATCACATCGTCAATGGTGCGGGGGCGCATGCGCTCAGCCAGAGGCTGGGTTGGAGGCGGCGACAGTTTCCGGCGCTTCGGCAGAGAAGTATCCCTCTCCGGGGTGGTGTCTGATTTGGGGGTTAGCGGCGAGGAAGCGGGTGTGGACGAGGGTTTGAGGTGGAAGCTGGTGAAGAATCGGTCGATTTTGGGCTGTTGGGGTTGGGATTGGGATTGGGATTGGGATTGATGATTGTGATTTTGGTTTTGGTTTTGGCGGTTGAGAATCCAGTCAGCAGCGTCAACAACGGACGTACCGCCGGTGGCGGAGAGGGCTTGGGCGGCGAGATCAGTAGGGAAGCCCATGCCGAGGAGTTGTTGCATCTCGCCTTCCTCCGCCATAACCCTCGACTGTCCTGCTCTCGATTTCCCTCCAAAATTTCCCCTCGGTCGGCTTATGCTGCTGCTGCTGCTGCTTTTTTTCTATTTTTTTTTTAAGAAAAAATTAGGGCCAGCGAAATCCACAAAACCCTAATTGCCCCCATCCCATTGATTGATACAAGTTTTAACTAGCACTCCAATATCAGCCACCGTACCTGCAAAGTCTGTAACTTGTAAGTATTCATTTTGAGGGCTTCAGGGGATACCTCATATCATATCCTTGTTTATTAAGTTGAGCCACACTTGTAGTGGCAGTGGCAACTGGCAACAGAGTTTAACTGACATGTCATCAACAATCTTCCCATCACAATCTCAACTCCCGAATCCCAATTCATTCATCATATATAATTATATTACAATCAAACTATAATCTCTAATATACTGATGATCACACTTATTCAACACTATTGTAAATCTTTAAATCTATAGATGGTATAATATGGTACAATACATAATACAAATATGCTGAATGTTGGACACACACACACAAAACTCAACTCACAAGAAGCCCACACTAGTTCAAGTTGTTGGCCAAACACAGCCTCTGCCCTCTAGACTCTAGTTAGTAGTTAGTTAACCTTCATTGGTTAGGTTGAAATAATGGCTAGTTCAATCTCCTGAACCTGGACTTCCTCTCTTTGATTAAATTTATATCCTGCTAGTGCTAGCTGCTGCCACCTTCAAGTATATCTATCTGACTATATATGGAATTCGTCATCTCCAATAAAATATGGTTAACACCTCTCATCTCAGATGCAATTATTGGCAACACCCATGCAGTACGTATTTTTAAAGCTCCGAAAATGATTAGTACCAAGACTTAGACTGCTGTATGATTAAATGAGTAGTAACTATAACTTTGGGCTACCTCATGTATTTAGCAACACTATAATAAGAGTTGTTTGTATCTTGAGGCTAGGGCATCCAATTAAATTTGAACCACAAAATCGACTATACAAGGTAAATATGGCAATGCATAAAGGAAAAAGTTATATTTGGAAGACAAAAGGAATTGATTTTACAAGTTACTCTCCTACAGCGCGGCTTTAAGTTGGCTTTCTTATAAATTATGATAAATGCTTGTATTATAATTAGCAGCAACTAAAACCCCATGCGCGCAGTAGCTGCACATCATCTGCAGATCGAGTTTGCTGCATATGCCTGCAGCTTCTGTTCTCAAACATCAGTTGTAATTGAATTGGCACCCATTAAAACCTGCCATACAAGGATCTTATATAGTTATTGTACAGTATATCACAGGGGAAATCTTTTCATTTATGACTTCCACTCTCAGTTTGAAACAACCAGTTCGAATTAGCTTAAAATGTAGCTAGTACATTAAGATGAAACACTGCGCATATATATGTTTTCTGCTTTCTCTGATATATAATTATGTTAAGAAAGATTTTTTTTTTTAAAAAAAATGAGACATGAATTAAGTTTGAACTTACTAGGATCCACAGTGATGAGCATGGCAGTTCCTCCAAAATCACATGTTCCACCACTGTTCTTAGTTTTCTGCCAGTAGTTATTGAATGCATAAGATGCATGGGAAAACAATGAGTTGGGCACAAAGCAAGATCCATTAGGCATGATATCATTGCAGTCTGCCCCAGACCCACATGCGTAGTCCATTGCCTTCTGCAGCATTGGCTCTGGCACAGTGGGTCTGGCAACACACCACACTGGGAACCTAGAATGGGTCGGATGCCCTTTACGATGCCCATGACTTGGCGGCTTGGCAGCGTATCCGGGTGGGTCTGAGACCATGGAGGTGGAAGTTGTAGGTGGCTCGACAGGGCCTGAAGGTAAGATGGAAACTGATGGCTGTGCTGCTATGGACTTGTAATTAGGTGGTTCTGATGGTGCGGGTGAGGGTGAGGGTGATGCTGATGGCGTTAGGGTGCCGCTATATGCGTCGATATCAGATGGATTGATGTAATCCAAGTCCTCTGTTGGATCCCAGCTGTGATCAGTGTTGAAAGCCCTGAAAAGTCTGGCATCTGCAAGAACTTGGAAACACGTACATGAAAGTAAAAACATGAAAGATACATTAATATTAGCTTCAGTTAATGAGAAGGTGGTAAAAATTACCAGATGAAGTGAAAGTGTTGGATGCGAGGATAGAGAGAAAAGTGGCTAAAATGCATAATGTAATTGGTTGAGTTGTGGAGAGCCAAGCCATTAGCTTTAGCTAGCGTAATTTGACAGCAGATGGAGTTGAATGGCGCTGCTCTGAATGTGGAAACCTACATATATACAGATTTATAGATAGAGTTCCATTGCTACAGAGGGGAATATCCATTGCCCTGGTGAGGTGCTAAGAATAAGTGCTTGCTTGAATTGGTTGTTGCTTTCTTTCTTGATCATTTTTCATGCATCCATATGATATTACTTGCTTTCGATCTACTCAAAGTCAAAGTACACGTACTTGAATGATTCCATTCCTCATACATGAGTCATCTTTTAATAAATTATATTAAAAGCTAACTTTGAAGATGCATAATTTACTTAGTATAGTATAGCATGTTCTGGGTCACAGTTTACCCATCAAAATACCTTTTCCTGTGACTGTGAATCCAAAAATATGCCTAAGCCCAATTAAGCTGAATACAAATGGAATGTGTATGTGTGCGCTTGTCTGATCGATAAGCAAGCCAAGCCAACTAACTATTCACTCTCACATTCGTACATCGCAATCACATATACAATACAGGCCGGTGTTACTTAGATAGATAGAGATAGAGAGAGAGAGAGACGGAATAAGGTACTCCTGCGACAGAGACAGAGAGAGAGAATGGGTGAAGATTGAACAACAGTCCAGAGATCCAATGGAATGGCTGACCAAACTTCCCCTGTTGGCTGTTATTCCGATCCACCTCCTTTGGACCGCCCTGTCCGTGTTTACGCCGACGGTATCTATGATCTCTTCTTCCACTAGTACGGCCATGCTCTCGCTCCCTCGAACAAGCCAAACTTAATATAATTAATTGACACAATTTATAAGGTATTTTATTTTAAAATTCCATTATTTTAAATACCTTATAATTTTTTGGCGAAACTAAATAAAATAATCCAACCTTGAAGGGGGTTAAAAATATATCTCAATCTTTCAAATGTAAGATAAATATCCCGACTTTTATAAGTGATGGTAATATAATATCCCAATGATTTTTCTCCAACAAAATTCTTATTTTTTGTATTGTATTACTCATGTATTTTCAATTCAAATAAAACATACTGTATAAAATTAAATTAGATGAGTTTAAAAGTTTATTTAATAAACTTTCATAGTTTTAGATTTAATTTGTACATAACTTTTTATATCTTTTTTTAAATCAATATCTATAACAAGCCAAATAAAAAAAACGTAAAGCAAAATAACATATTTTCAATTAGTAAATGATTAGCTAGTGATTTAACTTATCAAAACTGAAGAATATTTTGCCAATTATAAACTTTATGTTACTACAAAATTGAAATGAAAATTTAATTATTTAGATTATTCAATGGTGTTCATTTATATATAAGAAGTAAATTATTATTATTAAAAAATATATAAAAGAATGTAATTTTTTTTTATTTTTTCTTAAATCCAAAATAAAAAAAATTAAGATAAACTTAAAAAAATTAAGATAAAAAATTAAGATATTGAAAATTATATTTTAAATATTTACTTATTTTATTATATTTGTTTTGATTAAATTTAACTATAATCTATAAAAACGTATTAAATTGAATGATTTATTTTCGGTTACAAAAGTGACTTTTATTTGTTAAAAAATTATCATGACAATCTAGACTATACTTTGTATAATTCGAGCATTAAGATCCAAGGGCACGCTTGTGAATATGATCATTATTTTTTGCCACATATGTGCCATGTAAGCATTTTTGTGGGGGAGAAAATTTTGGGATATTATATTATCATCCCTTAAAAAGGTCGGGATATTTATCTTACATTTGAAAGGTAGGGATATATTTTTAACACCCCCTTAAAGGTTGGGTTATTTTAATTAGTTTCGCCTAATTTTTTTAGCCAAACACTTTTAAAGTGATTATGCTTATAAGCATAATCACTTTGGGAATCTAAACAAACCCTAAGTATGAAAACAAAATCCTTTGCTTAATTTCTTCATTCATTCGCATATATAGTAGGTACGTCAATTTGATGGTTGTCTGGAATGACATTCAATCTATACGTCCGTCCAAGTTAAAAATCCATATATCGGACGTGTAGATTGAATGTCATTCCAGACAACCATCAAATTGACGTACCTACTATATAGGTATGTGGCTGACGATTAAGTGTGAAGTGAACTTGCCACTCAGTTGCTTTATTTTAAACAAACTCTGGGACTGACTGTGAGTGTGACTGTGACTGTGCCTTTGCCTGTGCCTTTGAGGCGGAAATAATATCCTGATATGCTGATGCCATTGGAGCTGGAAATATATGATATATGTCTTCTTATATATGAATTTGTGATCGAGTTTCTGCCTGGTATACATTACATACATATACATTCATGCCAAATAAATATATGTCTTCTTATATATGAATTTGTGATCGAGTTTCTGCCTGGTATACATTACATACATATACATTCATGCCAAATAAATATATGTTTAGCTTCAGCTTGTCCATCGATCTCCTCGATCGATCTCAACCAAAAACCAATACCTACTCTACTCATATATCCTTAAGACTGAAAATAAAATAAAAATACTTGATAAAACACAAAGGTTAGGTTAGGTTAATTTGTGATCTCTTCTTTTCGACTCGATGGGTCAACCAATTATATATTCTTCTGGGTCTGGGTATGGGTCAGTAGGCTAGCCGTGTATAAAATAAAATAAAAATACTTGATAAAATTGGATGGATATATGAAATGACAAAACCTGATCCGATCCGTCGGATCCGATATATTGATCGATCATCTTTATTCCATCTCCATCTTTCTAATTCACGTACGTACAGATATCATATCATCCATCTAGAATCAGATTCATATTCTTTCTTATCAAACTACAGCTTAATTAGCTTAGCTAGCTTGATCCTTTTTGCTCTCCATCCTAAACTCAACATCTGAAATTGAATATATTGCTAGCTAGCTAGTTAACATTCCAAGGCCGGCCTGCCTTCCTTAAATTCACCTACTTTTGCTTAAAATTTGTGGAAAAACGTACTGATCGATCGATCCATCCATCAAAATGGGTTCGGCAATTTCTCGGCTTGTCAAGACTTTGTTTGCAAAGAAAGAGATGAGGATTCTGATGGTGGGACTTGATGCTGCTGGTAAAACAACCATCCTCTACAAGCTCAAACTCGGTGAAGTCATCACCACTATCCCTACCATCGGTACGTACGTATTTTTACTCTTCCCACTTTCCCAGTTCCCATCCATCCAGCTGATTTAATATTTATTATTTGATACCATCTACCTATGATCGACTATATCTATCTATCTATCTATTTATCTAACACTCTCTATCTTGGCTATTGCTATTTGTTTGCTTTACTAATTAAACATATTAAAAGCTAATTCATTCCATTCCTTAATTACTGTTGTACTGATCGATCTACCAACAGGTTTCAACGTGGAGACTGTTGAGTACAAAAATGTGAGTTTCACCGTATGGGATGTTGGTGGCCAAGACAAGGTAAATTATATATATATAAACTTCCAAATCCATCATATACAGGTTAAGGTTAAGGTTAATGTTCTCTCAGTAATTAATTAATTAAAATTAATTAATATGCCTTGATTTAATTTGCCCAGCTCGATCAAACTGATCCATATATATTTATTAATTATTTTTATCCTTGAGATCCGACCACTGTGGAGACACTACTTCCAAAACACCCAAGGGCTCATCTTTGTTGTCGATAGCAACGACAGAGACCGAATCTTGGAGGCCAGAGATGAGGTTCATAGGATGCTTAACGAGGTCCGTCAATCAATTAATTAATTGATTCCGATCGAAACTAATTTGTAAATAATTAAATAGCTCGATCAACGTACGTACATTCTAACAAACCCGGCCTCCACTCCTGCAGGATGAGCTACGCAATGCAATACTTCTTGTTTTTGCAAACAAGCAAGATCTTCCCAATGCTATGAGTGTGTCTGAAATCACTGATAAACTTGGCCTCCACTCCCTCCGTCACCGCCGTTGGTACGTACGTACTGCAAATCATTCTTCCATCTCTTTAATTTCTGCTTTTGTTTTTTTGTATCCGGCCTGGCCTGAGAGTGACTTCTTCTTCAATCAGGTATATTCAGAGTGCTTGTGCCACCTCCGGTGAAGGACTCTATGAAGGTCTTGATTGGATGTCCAGCAATATCAACACCAAGCCGGTATTGTTTAGTTTAAAAACACATGCCATTGTAAATTAAATCCAGGTTTTTTTTATATAGATATCAATTGCTATACTAACAACTTGTGAATATTTATATAACTATCCCATTCAATTTGTTTGCATCTTGTTACAGTGAATGTAACTCTTGGCCATACAACTTGATGAGGAAATGGAAAGTTTAGATCGATTCAACTGCTGGCGCCAGCCTTTCTAGTAAACTATTACAGTACTATATGTCTATATATTTATATCTGAATTTGTATTGACATCGACAAGTGTACTGGATTACTATCCGTTTAGAATGGTACTACTGTGCTCACTGCTTTCCCTTGTTTTTCTTTGCTGTCAATACAAGTGAAGTGGCCAGTATACAGTATTATTTTGTGGCTGCAATGTCTTTTCAACTCAAATGGAATGTTAGTGCTAAACAACAGCCTTTCATTCATTTGACAAATTAAATTGAAAGAGAATTGAGAGTTCTGTTCTGCAACAGAATTAATGAAAGCTATACATTTACAGCAATGATTCTCCTCATGCCAAATCTGTACGTGTGGTTTTCCCATCCGTTCCTCCAAGCCAAAGGAGTTGGGACTAACTAAGGAGCAAACAACTGACAGCTTGTAATGTTCCCTGCTGAATCTTGCTATGTTTTGCATTCGGTTGTCCACAACAAACAACTGACATTGCCATTATTGCTAACACTAGTTGTTGAATTGAAGCTCAGAAAGCAAGCACACTCCTTGTGTGGTTTGTTTTCTTTCAGATTTGATGTTGCTAACAGTTCTAATCCTTCTTAAACATAACGCTCAAATGCAGCTTATCATTGTTCCAACTGTGACGCATTTTTCATTTTTATTTCCTTCCCATTTTTTGTTCATGATTAACAGCTTTTGAGTTTAGAAATCAGAACACTGTCATAAAAATAAAAATAAAAATAAAAAGAGGATAGAAGCCTATAATTTCAGAAGCCACATAACATTACCATACCAGATACAGATTTGTTCAACTTAGCCAATTCAATTTTAGGGATTCTGAAATGAATGTATTCGGAGGACATACATAGTTCAATTAAACTACAAGTTAAGGCACACTAGAAAGCACCAAGTGCAAAGTACAAAGTAGATGTTACCTTGCATGTTTACAGGATCTTAATTGTTTTGTTTAGTATCTGAAATTTGTTGTAACTTTGCCAATCAAGTGTTCTCCATACACGGCTCTTCCCAGTTTCTTCACTCCCCCAGTCTTATTCACACATATTTCCAAGGGCTCAATGGCAGCATCATAATTTGTCTGCCATGCATGGAGATCCATACACTTGGTTATTGATCGATAACAATAACACGATTAGTAAACTCCATTATGAGCGAGTGCAAAATGATCAGAGACTACCTCATAGAAGTATGCTACACAGACCCGATACATTGGAGCATTGTTGATCACTCGGTGTAGGGTGGACTCGTACAATCCATTGCTCAGAATCTGCATTTAATTTGTGATTGAAAGGTGAGTCAATATATAGTCCATCTATAAAAGTTGCAACCATCGCTCAGGTGCTCATAGTGTTCAAGGCACTGATCAGGGTGATGAAAAATCACCTTTAGCATGTCACCTATATTGCACACAAATGTGCCTGGTATGGGAGGTGCCCAGATCCATTCACCTGAGTGGTTTCTCACCTACATCCATTGTGCGTGGTTGCGCAATTAAAATATTGGTAACCTGATATATTGCCTTTCAATTAAAGGAATATGAGAATACTATGGATATATACTACAACTTCATCAATGCAAGGCCTAGATGCCTAGCTAGTGCCAAAAAGAAAATTTTAAGATTAAAAAATGTACCACTGAAGCTCGACATTTATTGTTCACAATAGTTTTGTATGATTACTCACACAATTGCAACATCAAAATTGAGAAACTAACTGCATCTCATAAAGGGGATTGCATTACCTGAAGAGCTTTAATATCCTCATCTTGATTTACCAATGTGAGCAATCCTGTCAAGGAACTTTGTTAAAAATTCCAGCTAGTACAACAGATGGAACTTCATAGTACAGTATTATGTGCATAAAAAAATTACCATAATCGGTGTGAGCTCCACTACATTTGTACAAGTGCATACATGATACAAGAAGAATTAGCATTTCACTAAGAAATTGTAAGGGAAGGTCAAAAACCGACAGAGCAAAAAACAAACTTGTGTGCATTCAGTTACCATCCAATGTCGTTTTCTGCTTTCCGGTGATCATTTTCACTGGATAGTCCAGGGTAACCGATCAAACGCATTACCCAGAATGGTTCTCCGGCAATTTTACCTTCAAACTGATGTGATGATCCACCTAAAGCTAAAGCAATCCCTTGCATGATTTTCCGAGAAAGATCTGTTAAGAGTGCACAGAAAATCTTGATTTAGTGCTACAGATTAGTAAAAGGTATATACCCTGCCAGGAAGACTACCTGTGCATAGGTTGGTATATTCCTCCATCAGTGACTTAAAATTAAGAGGATTGGATGGCCTGCACAAGAGTGCATAACACAACTTCATTACATAATTCTCAATCTTAAATACTTTCTTTGCATATACAAACCCTGCATGTGTTCAAGTATATATCATCCACAGCTAGGATAAAAACCCACAACATAAGAAGAAAATAGATAGATGATAACTTCTCATAAAATAAGACAGTTGTTACACCGTACCATAAGTTGAATCCTTCCATTGGTTTACCAATATCTCCATACCTTCCTGGTGTCAGTTCTTTGTAACACTGATTAGTTTACAAAAAAAAATAAAAAATAAAAAGGAGAGTAAAATTATCACAACATGCAGTTCCAAGCATCATGTTAAATCTGTTTATAGACGAGTGACACATTAAAATAAGACAAAGATTTTTGCTAATTGTATTGGCATAGTCAATGATCAAGATAAGGCAAACAAGGGAAATTGATGGTACTAATTATGCTAAAGAGGCATATATTCGTACCTAGCAGAGCATCTCCCCGGCCAACGGCATGTTAATTTACATGAACTCTGGCCTGGCTTCTCTTAATGCTACAAGAGACTTTTAGAAATGAAAAGCAAAGATAGACAACATACATCAATAGCTTCATGCCGATCAGGCACTCCTTTGGTTATATTATCTCCAACTTCTTGGTAGCCCCTGCAGTCAATAGTTTGCAATCTGTCACTGACTATATTTTAGCATTATTTGATAGTGCTGAGAAGAGGCAAAGCAAGCCAGCCAGCGAGACCAACCTGTAACCTGTATCACTGGACAGCTTGATCTTAAGCTTTTCTTCAAGGGGTAGATGGAAGAACTGATGTGCAATTTTTCTAACTTGTTTGATGAGAGAATCTGGAATGCCGTGACCTTTCTGATGAGCCAAAAAAGAATGACAACAATGTGAAGTAAGAGTTTTTTCCTTTACAGCTATGTTTGAGGGGGGTGACAGTATAATAACAATTAGTAAACTAAACATGCTATGACGAATAATACAATTTCTAACTCGTGAAGATGCAAAATTGAGTATTATCCATTGAAAAACAAATGTAAAATAAAAATAAAAGCAGCACGGAAAACAGAACTAGAAGATACAATATGTGCAATCCATCATCTTGATGTAACATGTTGTATGGTTAGCTTGATTGCATGTTAAAACTCACCATTAATGGCATCACAGTTAAGAGCATTACACAGTCTACCTATAAGAGTATAGATTCACATATTCTGGCCCTACTTATGGAGTCGCGACATCCTTCAAAAGATGAGTCCGCAAATCTCGGAAACCTTGAAGCTTGGATGAATTTTAGCAATCACAAAACAAAGTAATTACACGTGTTGACCTGTGCAAAGTTGCATACCACATAAAAGAATCCTGCCTCTCGACAAGCTTGATCCAGTTGTCTTACAACATCAACGACACCAGGGTCTTCAATCATTCTTGGATCATCAGACTTGGCCAACAGTGGGCCCACATCTGCATCAGCAGTTGACACAAGCTAATAAGAAACCAGATGGTGATTATATTGATGATAGCAAACCAGAAATATAGAGGTTCGTGTATGGCAGCTGCTTGATATTGGTTTTTGTTTTAAAATTTTTTCCCTCTCAGTCTCAGCTAGTTTCATCGTGCATTGGGATTCGAAGGAAGTAAGTGGAGTTTCCTTTTGAACTTGGAGTTGGAGATGGTTTTCTAATTAGGGATTGAAAAATACCATAATAGGTAATTCAGAGTTGGAATTATGAGATCCTCTCCTCACAGCACAATCACACCATGGTACGTGATTCAGATTGCATCAAGGATTGGCCAATTATTGTTAATTTTGTAGGGTAATAGGAAATGTGAAAACTGAGAAAGCAAATCAGAAAAGAGGAAGAAGAAGAAACGGGAATAGAATCGGAAAAAAAAAGAAGAAGAAGAAAGAGACGGAAGGTGAATACCTATAACAGGAATGAACTTGAAATCGGTGGCCATTGAAGAAAGAATCCGGAGAGTGAAGAAGTTCAGTACAGGTCAAGCCAATTAAACCAAAGAAAGAAAGCTTCGAGCTTGGGAGTTGGGAGAAAGGCGGTGGAAAACCCAGTGGAGTCGTGTACGGCACATAAGCTTTGAGTTTGGGAGATTGGGGGGTCCTTTTTTCTTTTTCTTTTTGTATTTAATTTAATTTTCAATTTAATTTATTTTTATTTTTAATTGGGGGTTTGTGAGGGGGGACGGGGAAGGGGGACAAGGAGGGGGACAGAGGATTTGGCTCCGGGGGGGCACGTCTCTCTCATCTAACGAACTAGCGAGTGTATTATCCTCTTACATAATGCACACTAATTACTAATATGATTGTTGAGTGTTTTGAAAATTAAATGTATACTTATTTTAAATATATATATTTAACACATTTTCTGTTTAGCGCAAGGTAATTTTGCCGTTTAGCGCATGCTTTGGTCGCAACGACCACAAGACCAATTGGTCACAACGACCACTAGGACAACGGGTCGCAATGACCATGGTCGCACCGACCATCTCCTGTACTGGTCGCACCGACCAAACCTGGTACTGGTCGCACCGACCAAACCATGAACATCCTTCGATCACTGAACAAATCGAGGTATGTGATAGGTTTATGAAAACTCTGAAGAAATCAATCAAAGTTACCCTGAAAGAAAGCACAAATCAATTTAAATATCAAATGATTAATTGAAGTTAATTAGATATATGCTTAACTGGGTACTGCAGGTAGACGATTAGAAATCCTCCGGCGTGAACGTCGGATGGAAAACACAAAGAAGAAGAGCATATAGAGAGCTCCGAGGACAATTGGAATGGCCATCATTGGACCCTATACGAAGCTGTTGTTGTTCTTCTTCTCAGCCGATCAGTCATCATCCACACACAGTGGTTTCTCTTTAATTGCATCCGATTAGCTTCCGATCATCTCCGGCGCTAATTCGACATCGGTTTCTCTTTAATTTCAGTGAAAGGGAAGAAATGGTATTGTTTGTAAATTATTCTAATTAGAAGGGTAATTAATTATTGTTCTAAAAAGCAATTTTAACATGTTCTAAAAAGTAGTGCCCTTTTTTTAATTAATATATTATCATTATAATTTAACTAATAATAATTTTTATCTCTAAAAGTTTTAATATGTTTATTTATCTTTGAAATTCGACAAATATATTAACTTGACTCTATTTATCTTCTTACTCACTTATACACGCAATTCAACTATATAAGCAAAAAAATGATAATTGCTTTAAAAATAGATGTGTTTAGGTTTAAAACAAATAAAAATAATATATTATAAACTTGAAAAATGTTGTAGTTAAAGGCATAAATTAATATAATTAAAAAATACAAAAATAGTGTAGTTAAAGAGAATTGAACCTTTGACCTTATGCATATAAATTATTCCTTAACCATTAGGCTAGAACAACCTTTTGATTTTTATGCTAATGTTTGAAATATTTTAGGTTATTTTTTAATCATTTAATAGGTGCAATTAATGGGGCAAAACTCAACTTTATATATATAGTATAGATAGACTAATGTTAGGCTGGAGCCTTGTGTCCGGGTATTTGATTAAAATTTAATATTTATGATTTTAATTTAAAAGTGTATAGTTATTATTTATAAATTATAATTATAATTAGAATGATAGATTATATAATATTAGTTAATTGTATGAAAATTATATCAATTCATATTGAGGGCTCAATTTGCCCTCACCCTTAATTAATTCATAAAAATATAGGTGATTATTATATCATCTTGGCCATCAAATAAATCTCATAAATGTTTGAGCTAACTCCCTTTACTGATTAAGGGTGAGGAAAGCAGATTACATTCGATAAATGTAGATGACTCAACTTTATTAGGATTGTAGTGGTAAAACAAAAAGAAACTTTTGGCCATAGTACATGAATCATACAATCGAATTCAACTTTTCTTCATCCTGAGATACTTTTGATTCCATTTGTTGAATTTCCTCATTCATGATTTGTGTTTCAGTATATATCAATGCCAACAATCTTACCCTTTACTTCCTCCAACTCAGAAACAATGTTTGCTTTCACTCTCTGCATGTAAATACTCAAATGCAATACAAAACCTTTTCAGGCGATCTAATTTTGCATTTTCATTTGCCCATTGCACATACTGCTTCCTTTCATTGCTTAATTTTTCTAGTGCAGGAAGTATTTCTTGATTAAGAAGTTTATCAATTACCCTGCTTCTTTTCAACTATCTGCAGAGCTGCCTCTTTATTTGTCTCATACATTCTTGTTCCAGCGGTGAGAGCCAGGATGAAACAAAGCAATAACCTATTTGCACTAAAATACACATGACAGATGTGCACATTTCCCCTAAAGTTATAAACAAAAATCGCAAACAATTGATTGAAGAAAAAAATATAGATTCATAGATTTTATTTAATTTCCTCACCCTTGAGTCATCGAATTATACCTAATAAAATTGAGCGATATTAGTAAAGGGACTTTGCCTGGTAGCTTTCGTCTTTATAGATTGAGATGCTCCACATTCGTAGACTGTTGGAATAACTTGAATCTATCTAATAGAGTTTATCTTTAGGGATATATTTATTATAGGTAGATTTATCTATAATAAGATATAGATAAAGATATATTTATGTAGATTTAGATTTATCCCTTTAGGCCTTATTGATATACTTATCCTAATAGGATTAGAATTAGGTAAGGCTATATAATCTCCTACAGGCCTACCCTAGAGGCATCCAACCTTGTAACTCTAATCTGTTTTGCTTCCTCTAATAAGAAAACTGGTTCTCTGCCCGTGGATGTAGGCAACACACCGTTGCTGAACCACGTAAATCTCTGTGTCTTTCTTCGCTGTTATCATTCTCGTTATAACAAACTGGTATCAGAGCTTTGGTTGTTGATTTCCGTTGAGAATGATGTCTGGATCTGTAGTGAAGATTGACAAGTTTACTGGAAGAAACTCTTTCAGTCTGTGGCAGATCAAGATGCGGGCTTTGCTGAAACAGCAAGGTTTATGGACACCGTTGGCCGCCGACAAGAAGGGGGCAGATACAACCACCGCTGAGTACGGCCTTCTGGAGGAGAAGGCTCATTCGACGATTATGTTGTGTCTCGCAGACGATGTCATAATAGAAGTTGCTGATCAGGAAACCGCAGACGGCTTGTGGCTAAAGTTGGAGTCTTTGTACATGACAAAGTCTCTGACGAACAAGTTGCTTCTGAAACAACGGTTGTTCGGGCTGCGTATGCAAGAAGGTACACAACTCAGAGATCATCTTGATCAACTTAACACTCTATTACTTGAATTGCGTAATATTGATGTTAAGGTGGAGGACGAAGATGCTGCCCTAATTCTGCTGGTATCCCTACCCCCCACATACGAGAACTTCGTTCAGTCGTTCGTCGTTGGGAAGGACACCATCACGTTGGAAGAGGTTAAATCGTCGCTTCACAGTAGAGAGTTACGTCTGAAGGCAACCGCATCAGTTACAGACAATCAGGCTTCCGGGCTTGTGGCCAACGGAGGCAATTCTGATGGTAGAAGGGGCAAGAATCAAGGTCGCAAATCAGGCCCTAAACCAGACGACGTTTGTAACTACTGTAAGGAGAAAGGTCATTGGAAGAATGACTGTCCTAAGAAGAGGGAACAAGAGCAGAAATCTGGATCTGCAGCAGTAGTTCATGGTGGAAATACTTCTGAGGAAGATATTGTTCTACTAGCAGGTAATCGCATAGATCATGATGTGTGGTTTCTTGACTCAGGTGCGTCCTGTCACGTATGTCCTAGAAGAGAGTTGTTTACAACATATAGATGTGTAGACAAGCGCAATGTTTCTATGGGAAACGATGTCATCTGCAAGGTTGTTGGGATCGGCTCAGTCAGGCTTCGGACAGATGATGGGAAATTTCGCACATTGGAGGATGTCAAGCACGTGTCATCCATGACGAAGAATCTGATATCCCTAACGGTGTTAGACGACAAGGGGTTCAGTTACACGGGTCATGGTGGAAAGATGCGTGTGTTCAGAGGTTGTGATGTGGTTCTACATGGAGTCAAGCAGGGAAAGGGAACTTTGTATGCCTTACAAGGTTCAGCAGTCACAGGTGCTGCAGATGCTGCTTCAGTCAAGGTTAGGGAGACTGTTGCTGAGGAGGTGGAGTTGAACTTCACTCCAACAGAGACTCAGACACCTGAGTTGGTCACTGACCAATCATCACAAACAGGTACTACTGAGTCAGATACTGGTGTGACAAAGAATATACCACTAGACACAGGAACAGGTGGAGCTGTACATCAGAGTATTGCTCTAGATCGACCACGAAGGGTTGACATCAGGGGGCCTGCGATATCCAGGTCTGACGATCTGGTGGGATATGCTTTGCATGTGGCCGAGGAGGGGAAGGATGGTGTTCCATCCAACTACAAGGCTGCTGTTTCTGGAGGTGAGTCAGTACACTGGCAGGCTGAGAAGAGAATCAGGGTGAAGAAGGTGGGGACAGCTGATAATCCCGCTGGTATGTTCACCAAGCCAGTTCCGAAGAGCAAGTTCCAACATTGTTTGGACTTGCATAACATCACCAGCTGTTGAGTTGCTCTGCGGAGCAATCTGGGTCCTCCTACGAGGACAAATCTGAGGCAGAAGAACGTCTGGCACTTGTCATGGTGCATCTGTTTCTGAGAGGAGATTCTGGTACATCCGGCATTGAAGCGCATCTGGTACATCTGGCATGGCATTGCATCTAGTACGTCTGGCGCTACAATGCGGTTGGTACATTTGAGAGGATTCAAGTCAAGGTGGAGATTTGTTGGAATAACTTGAATCTATCTAATAGAGTTTATCTTTAGGGATATATTTATTATAGGTAGATTTATCTATAATAAGATATAGATAAAGATATATTTATGTAGATTTAGATTTATCCCTTTAGGCCTTATTGATATACTTATCCTAATAGGATTAGAATTAGGTAAGGCTATATAATCTCCTACAGGCCTACCCTAGAGGCATCCAACCTTGTAACTCTAATCTGTTTTGCTTCCTCTAATAAGAAAACTGGTTCTCTGCCCGTGGATGTAGGCAACACACCGTTGCTGAACCACGTAAATCTCCGTGTCTTTCTTCGCTGTTATCATTCTCGTTATAACATAGACACTAGATAATATCAGACTGAGAGGCTTAAGTGGCTATAAGTGCAGGTTCATAGACAAATAAAAAACAACTTCAACCAAATTATTATTCCATTTTATCGGATATGAATTGCTCGATCATCCCCCTATCAAATGATGTCAAATATTCAAAGAGCTCAATATGTCCAAGTAATTAAAGATCCAATGAGCTTAGAAAAGCTGCCAATCACATTGCTACTATAACTAAAAAATTGAATGACTTATGAACACATAAAAAATTTGTTGACCAAAAAATCCAAGCCCCCCAAAACTAATAGGTTTGGAAAAAGATTTTGTTGTTGCATCTTCTTATATTATTTTTGTTGCATTTCAATGGTATAAACCAAAAGAGATAAATCCAAATTACAAAGTACAAATTATTGACATGTCTTTCACACCCAAAAATTATATATTCTTATTATCTTAATCCGTGAAGTTCTTTATCCTAAATTGCTCATATGTATCTCTATCACAAATTGATATTTGTAGGTGTTGTGCTGTCAATTTAGTTCAGTCAGCCTCAAGGAAATCAACCTAGCACTTAGTATTAGCTAAGAATTTTGAGCATTTTTATAACAATAACTCAAGTCTTAAAATTGTTTTAATCCCCAACTAAGAGCAACTCCAAATTGAATTGTTGAGGCACAATACTAGTTTCATTTTCTTTTACAACTGTTATTGCTAAACCAGCCTCATGTTAAGGATAGTTGAGAAGGATTTAGACAGAATACCTACTTGCTTAAATATGTAAATCTACGGTTGAGAAGCACAAGAAAATAAATTAGATCCTACCCATTTCCAAGAATCCAAAAAGGAAAAAAAATCAATCCGATATGATAAAAATTAGGAATCCTCTTCAATTTTTCAGTAAGAACACTAAGTCAGGTAGGGAAATCAAACTCGCCCAATTACAGTGAAGACAAGTGATAAGTCGATATCTGGATTAAGTTATACATGAAAAACATATAAAAGCCATAAACCCAAAATATATATACCACTTGATCACAAAAATACAAGAATTTCATATATTGATGTTCAACCACATCAAAATGAATATGAATGTTCAGCGACTTCAATGAAATTGTAACCCCAATCTTCAAGTTCTAACTAATAGTCAACCAATGTAACTCAAAGCTTCAATTTTTAGTTAAATAAAATCAAAATTTAACATTTACCCACATTGCTCTGCCTTGAAACGATAAATATATAGATATCGGCATAAAGCCAAGGAGTAATAAGAAGCAAGACCATACAAAGGGTCTTACGTAAAGTAATAGGATGGAACAACCCTCAAGAAAATGCTACCCATTCCAAATCTTACCACTAATTTCCTCCCGCTATCGGCCCCTATTTGTAACACAATTCCGAGACAAATCATTATGTCACCCTTTAAATTAACATAAATTCATATGAATCAATAACAATTTATGTTAAAAGAAAAGAATCGGAATAACAAAACAAATAGGGAAAGGCAATTAAAAAGCCCAGCTGTAAGCCCACATGCTCTACCAATGTAACTAAAAATACATGAAAGAGATACTGTAATTTCTCACCCCTAAAATAATAAATATGGTTCACCTTTTTCTCCTCGATGTGAGTCATTTGAAAACAGATACTGCAATTTCACCCCTGAAATATAGGTTTCTGCTAATGTGAAATCATTATTGTTAATTGTTAAATATACCTTAAAGTTATGGAATCCATAACCAGCCCGTACCCAAATCTTGTCAGGCTTGTAGCTTGAAATTGACATATAAAAAATTACTCCATCCGTTTACTTTTATTTGTCATTTACTATTCACGTACGTTTTCTTAGAATAATAAGAACTATATAAAAAATTAATTTTTTAATTTTTTTTAATAATCTCATAGTTTTTAGTAATAAGTATGATATTGTTAAAAAAATATTTTATATAATTTTTATCACCTTAAAAACGTGCTTGGATAATAAAAAAACAATTAAAAGTGAATGAAGAGAGTACTAAATTAGCTGAAATTCACAAGTTACCACGACATTATCATATATCAAGTACATATACATTTGAAATAAAGGCAACAAAATAAACTTAATAAATACATACTACCAGACGTGCAAATCACAACAACACAATCCATCTTTTTTAGTTGAGAAAGGGAATGAAAAATTTAAGAGTGCGAGTCCAAGAGGGAGAAAATTGTTTACTGCCAATAGGTCTCGCTATTATAAACGCAGAGGGAGAAGATGCCATTTCCGGGGTTGCAAGAGTGGACACTCCAAGTGACAATTTTGGTCATCTTCTTAAAATTTCCATCAACTTCCAAAATCTTCATTTCGTATATCATTCATCCTCATCCTTTTTCATCAATAACCTATTCATGTTCTCAACATTCATTAAAGAAAACTTGTTCAATAGTTTCCTCAGTTTGCAATCCTCATCCGCTCCAGTCATGGCAAGAGTTTGCATAATGTCGGTAAAACTTTATTTTTTATAGTATCAATGTAATTTTATAAGCAATGTATTTCCTACAACCTGTTTTTTACAACAACACTCTACTAACCAAAGCCAAAATCTGGTTTTAGGAAAGTATTTACCAAATTTAAGTTTCTAGGTAAGAAAATGAGAAGGAATGTCACACTCATATGATCATATTGGGAAGGTTAGGAAAATATACTGCATTGTGAGATGTGTTATTATACCAAAAGTTACAAACTCTACTAAGAAAATACCCCTTTTGGATAGAGTCAAAATTCGAAGTTGAACATTTTTCTTTGCCTTTATCCATAGATGACGTCACAAGATGATATCACGTGAAACTCATTTATCTTATAGTCAAGTATCAAGAAGTGAGAATTGATTCATTGATGACTGGCAGAAAAAATTAATAATTTAATCACCCACAACAAAAAAGTATTTCAGGAAAGTGTAAGTACAAGAAAGGAAATTAGCCAAACTTGTATGGTAAATAACAGAAAAACAATTCAGAAGAAAATGAAAAAGAGACAGACAAAAAAGTAGGAGTTGAAAATGTGAATAATGATGAAATAGGAAGTATAATAGATTCGACAAATTCAAAGAAATCTCCATTAATTCAAAGTAAAAGTTGTAAAGAGATGAAAATAAATCTCCGTTAATTTGCCAAATCCAATGAAATAAGAGAAACTTGGGTGCACTTTCTCACCATCTCAAAAATGTCTCCACTAACTTGTCTACCCACCAAATATGATGAAAAGATGTATATCTAAGCAAAAAGTTTGAAATATTGCAAAAAAGAAATAATGTAAAGAGATAAGCGTGTTTTTCTTACCTGCTGATGAAACCTGGGAGATTCAAGCATTACTTTGTGAAGACTGAATTGCCACAAGCTGCCTCTGCAAGCTTTCCTTCTGTATAGACCTTTATTCTAAGGAATGTTGCAAAGACTTTGTCTGACAACTTTTGTCCTTATAGGCTGAGATGCTCTGCATTCGTAGACACCAGATAATATCAGACTGAGAGGCTTAAGTGGATATCAATACAGATTCATAGACAAATAAAACAACCACTTTAACCAAAATCGTTATTCCATTTTATCAAATACGAATTGCTCGATCATCCCCATATCAAATGATGTCATATATTCAAAGAGCTCAATATGTCTAAGTAATTAGAGATCCACTGAGCTTAGAAAAGCTGTCATATTGCTACTATAACTACAAAGAATGGAATGATATACGAACACAGATAAAAAAATTTGCTGACCAAAAAATCCAAGCCCTCCAAAACTAATAGGTTTGGAAAAAGATTTTAAACTTGACACCTAAAACAACATATAGTTCATTTGCCTACGAGAAAGTAAGAAGATCAATCATCCATAAGAGTATGTGCAATGGTGAGCCTTAAGAGTTGAGTCTTTTATCATTGCCACATAGGAAAAAAAGAGTGATTTTTTTAAAATATAAGAACCCATGGTTTGAGTCCCTTATATAAGAAATCCAAAAAGTAGGGCTCATAACTGCCATCTAACAGAACTTATATTTTATTTGCTTTTAGACGATTTTCAGTTATTTTGAATTGTTTAAAAAAAACTTATTTTTGAATTTAATTCAATTTTATCTACACATAGACACCCCTCTTGCATATGTTTGTGAAAAAAAGTCATTTGAATAATACCCATATTTTTTTTTAAACATTAAAAATTATTTGTTGTAATGTGTTTATTATAAATTAATTACTCAATATTTTATTATTATTATTATTATTATTATTATTATTATTATTATTATTATTATTATTATTATCATTATTAAAAGAATTGAGTAAATAAAAAGGGAAAATAGTGAAAGTTAATTTAAGGGTCCAAGACTTGGGCTCACGAATGAGGGTGAATATTAAAAAGTTAGAATGAGATTCTTAAGGTGACGTGACATAAGAAAAGTAAGTTAATGACCTGAGGTTGGGGCTCACCAATGAGTATGCTCTAAGAAGTAATTTAAAGACAAAATCTGACTTACAGGGTGCGTTGCAAAAAGTAAGATAGTTTCATCAAGGTCGAACTCTGAATCGAGATCCCACGCAAGAGTGTATGGATAGTTAGTGAAACTACGCATTATAACAACAATGCCTGAGTACAACATGAATGAGCATAGAACAACATTACATAGCTAAGTAATGAACTGAGAACAACATGAATGAGTAAGGAGGGCCACCACTCGTTATTTTCTTATGATAGAGAGAAGTTGAACCGTTTTTTCATCATCATTAAAAATAAGTTACAATTATGCAACAAATAAGATAAAATTTTAAATATAAATTAATTAAATGGTATTAATTTACATTATTATATCAATAACAATAAATATTAATGCCAAAGCGCATATATGTAATAAAAGTTTGATTATCTTTAATTATATTAATTAAATATAAATAACGTGTAGATCAAATATTATGTAAATTAAATTATATTTAACAGATTAGAGATATCCACTAAAGTATATTAACTAACTAAATAAACAAACAATGTCACTAAACATGCATCGTGTTAAAAAAATCAACCATCATCGAATTGAGTCAGGGTTCGTTTGCCTGACCATTAATTATAACTTATAATGTAAAATATTATGTCATAATACATTATAATAATATACTCCCTCTGTTTTGAAATATAAGTCCATTGATTTTTTGCACGCTTTTTAAGGAGTTAAAAACTATATAAAATAATATTTTTTTTATTAATTTTTTACATAGTCTTACATATATTACTCATAAGTGCGAAGTATATAGTTATGTAAAAAATTCAATAAAAAAAATATTATTTTATATAGTTTTTAACTCCTTAGGCCATCTTTGGTGGTACCATGAGTACCATAACTAATTTAAAAAAAAGAAAATAAAATTAAATGTCAGATTTTTTTTATCAAACCAATGTAAATTATGTGAGAAGAGTATCATAATACTCACTTTATTGGTTCTCCCTCACTTTTGTATTTTTTAATTTTTTAATATGTTATGATACTAAACTATAGTACACTATTAAAGATGCTCTTACAAAGCGTGTCAAAAGTCAACAGACTTATATTTCAAAATGGAGAGAGCAGTATTATTATAATGCAATATTATGTATGATTTTTTTTAATTAGAAAATAATTCGACTGTCTATCAAAGTATATGTACAGTACATTGTAAGAAAGGTGCAATACTAACGGATCTTGCTAGGTGGAAAAATTAGGACGGAAACGCCGACATATTGAGAGTAGGAGAAGTAGAAAGGGAAAAGAGGAGGAAGAAAGGAAAATCACCGGCAGCAAGTTCGGCGGACCAATTCCGTCTGACTTGTAAACCCTCCAACAGCCCGCTTGCTTCTACAACGGGAATCTCTCCTTCTCTCTCTGTATTCCCGGGTCTCAATTCTCACTTCTTTCAAATGCTGCAACAACGATCTTGCTTCTTCAGATCATAAAGAAGAAGCCCACCTGCCACCCCAGGGGATGTCTTCCTCGTTGCTTTCCCCGACGCAGCGCTACGCCGCCGCCGCTTTATTCGGTCTCGCTCTCCACCAGGCGCACGTTCACCAGTCTCGCCCGCTAGGCTTGCCTTGTGTGCCGGACGACGCCGATGAGCTGATCGCTGACCGTGTTAGTTGCAGCAGTGATGGCAGCGGTAGTAGCGATTCGGTCTCCCAACAGCCTCAGCTTTGGGTCAACAAAACATCTTGCCTTCTCCGCCCAATTTTCAAGTAGCTTTTTAACTCTTTTCTGTTTTTTTTTAGGTCAATTTGGGACTTTTGCTATTTCCATCTTTGTCGCTGATGTTTTGGACTTTTCGCTCTTAATTAGGGTTTTGGAGATCGATTCTTCCGCCTGGAACGGGCTCGAGGAAACTGCTGGCAATTCCCAGGCTAAGCATCATGTTGGAGCTGTAAGTAATTTTGTGCCTGCATCTTCTTTCTGGTTTATTTTCTTTTTCATTGTTGTTGGATGCTGCCTTGTTGTGATGAATGTAACATTGGAAAATAATCCTCTTTGGCCTTTTTGGTTAATTGTTTGCATCCAGTGGATCATGTACTTGTTTGAAACTTTTGGCAGATCCGTTTTAGATTTATGCCATCTTTTTGTTCAAACTTTTTTGCTTCTTGGAGTTGGAGATAAGTAATGTTCAACTTTTAAGCATTCTATAAGCGCTCCTAAACCATGGAAAAAAATAAGTCATGGCTTTATCATATGCTGGTAGCATGCATAGTAATGTTTATCACATAGACCTTTTTGGTTCCCAGAATTTTGGATTTATGCTTTACTAAAGAATGAATTTATGATTTTACAAAACAAAAACAAAAACTATATTTAAAGTTTATATGATTTGCAAACTTATCCAGGGTCCATATCAATGGTGTGTTATACTGGCATGCCCTTGATTTGCTAATATCTTATTAGTATAATACTTGCTGCAGTTTCTTAGACTTCTCTGTGAAGGAGGAGAAGATAGTACAAAGGCAGATCAACAAAAGATGGAACAAGAAATTGCATTAACAAAAGCTATTGATGCTATGGCTGCTAGCATGGAGGCTAACTTTTCTGAGTCTAAGTTGGAGAAGCTACAGGATTATGAAAATGAACGCCGTAAAAGATATGCTATTCCTGATACCTCATCATCCTCTACGGAGAGGATTATTGTTGAAACCCTCAAGGAAGAGAAACATCGAGCTGCTAGTGAGAAAGATGCCTCGTATAGTTCTGGATGTATGATTGACAAGGAGCCTGTGGATGAGGAGAAAATGCTTAGCTATGAGACAAAACTATTAGTCCTTTACGAACTTATTTCAGCTTGTCTTGCGAATCCTCCAGAAGAGGGTAAATCCTCCAAACATACAAAGGGATATGATGCTCGGCACCGTGTGGCTTTTAGATTGCTATCAGCTTGGTTGGACATCAAGTTTGTGAAAGTGGTCAGTCTCCTTTATTACAGCATTGACCGAATTCATTCTGAATTTAGGCTTGTGAAATGTGATAGGCAGTCATTTTGTGCTGATTGTGGGTACTTGAGTGCGCTGTGGGTGCCCAACAGCTCCTTTGCCACTTACATTTTTGAAGTGGGTGTAGTGATTGCTTTTTCCCATTTGGCTGTGGCAGGAAGCAATAGAGACTATGATTGCCTGCTCTGTGATGGCTTTATTAAAGCAAGAGGAGATAAAAAATGAAGAGACTAAATCAAAAGAAAGTTCCTGGAAGAGATGGAAACGTGGAGCTATTATTGGTGCTGCGGCCGTGACTGGGGGAACCTTATTAGCAGTAACAGGAGGTATTTTTAATGTAATAGTTCATGAATGGCAATATCATGCAGTTGGTAACTTTTTACAATTGTTTATGAACAGGTTTAGCTGCCCCAGCAATTGCTGCTGGTTTCAGTGCACTAGCTCCTACTTTGGGAACTATTATCCCTGTAATTGGAGCTAGTGGTTTTGCTGCCGCAGCATCTGCTGCTGGAAGTGTTGTTGGTTCTGTAGCGATTGCTGCTTCATTTGGTGGTGAGCTTCTTTCTTTCTTTCTAGGAGTTTTCATCGTTAATTTGAAAGTGCCTGCTGGGGAATGGCTGTTGTCTTCTTTTTCTTGCTATGCAGCTAGCTTAGTCTACATGACATATCTACTTGGTTTTATTATATGTTTTATTAGTTACTTCTCCCTCCAAAATTTTGCAGCTGCTGGAGCTGGACTCACAGGTAGCAAAATGGCTAGGAGGATAGGCAGTATTGACGAATTTGAGTTCAAAGCCATAGGAGAAAATCATAAGCAAGGGGTATGTGAATTTCCCTATAGTTTCTAGTTTTAATGCGAGCTGATTAAGGGTAGGTTTGGATAGCCATGTTTTATGACTTATAATGCACAATATTACATTATAATATAATGTAATATTGTGCATTATAAATCATAAAACATGGCTATCCAAACTCACCCTAAGTGATTATTGAACTGAGCGAAAGAATTTGCAGGATGATTCTATTTTCTCTGATAGTTCATTTTAAATGTTCGTGTTTTGTTGGCAACCTTATGCTGATTCGAATTTGTTTGTTTTCACTTTTAAGCGACTAGCCGTAGGGATCTTGGTTTCTGGATTTGTATTTGACGAGGAAGACTTCATAATGCCATGGGAAGGACTAAATGATAACTTAGAGAGGTATGGCCATGCTACATTTGCAGCAATTAGCATGGACTATTGAACTATTTCCAAGATTCAAGTGTGATATATCAATGTAATTTGCATTTTTCTTTAATTGCTATTAATGATGTGGTAAGATAATCAGATGATGCCCGTTGGAAGGCTTTACTTTCATGTTGATAGTTGTCGAAGTTTCTCTATGTTATATTCTTCCTACTTTAATGAAATTCCTAGAACTCAAGCAGCTTTCATCATAACTCCATCTATGACTTCTGATTGTGTCCTTTTTCTCAAAAACATTGTATACATTCATAGGTATGCACTGCAGTGGGAATCTGAGAATTTGATTGCAGTGAGCACTGCAATACAGGATTGGCTCACTTCTAGTAATCCTTCTGTTCCCCTTTGTTTCTATTGTTCTTTTACTGGATCCTACTATTTAGTATTATCAAAATCATGGTCAACATTGACAATATATACTACTTACTATAGGACTCGCACTGGAGTTAATGAAGCAAGGGGCTATGATGACTGTACTCAGCACACTTCTTACCGCATTGGCCTGGCCAGCTACCCTTCTTGCAGCTACTGATTTCATAGACAGCAAATGGGCAATTGCTATTGACAGGTACAATACTTTTGGCAGATGGAAATGCTTCACTGTGAAGAAGGGACACATTTCCTAATCATTCACGAGCCACCATCTACCAATCCGGTGGTGATGCTAAATGTGAAAAGGGTGAAAAGAAATCTGGAGGTGTTTATGCTGTTGAATGTACTTATAAGTTACTTGTAGTTTATTATCCAGATATGGGCGTAACAAACAGGGTAAATGTTTCTTTGCAATCTCACTACTGTTATTTTTTAACCTTGAGCATCTAACCGGTGCGGAACTACTAATAACTACAGGAACATATAATTTTTCTTTTTTAAACTGAGTGTTATAGGCAGCTTTCCTTCCATACTGGACACGCATACCTAAACATGTGCTCTATGTTGGATTGATTAATGATCAGTTCAGTTTATGTAGATGGTTATGAACAATGATGGGTGTTAGTAGTTTTGTAATCATATGTGAATCAAATATGAGAAGAATACATTAGAAGTTTTTTATTTTGGATCTTGATCACCGACTAGGATAGTCGTCCTTCTTTTGCCTACATAGAGAAGTGGAACATATTATCTTCCATTATTGACTCTTTGATATGGAATATTGTAGGTCGGATAAAGCTGGTAAGTTGCTTGCTGAAGTTCTATTGAAGGGATTGCAAGGGAGCAGGTAGATGAGCCATAATGACTTGGATATTGATTTTTTTTTTCTCTTGGCTGAAGTAATTTTGGTTTAAACAATCTATCTATATCGCCAGTCCGGTCTATTAATACTTTCAGGCCTGTTACACTAGTTGCGTACTCATTAGGGGCTAGAGTAATATTCAAATGCCTCCAGTATCTGGCAGAAGCTGAACAAAGAGGTGGCTTTTCAACGATGCCTTCAAGTCATAAAAGTTATTTTTCTCTACAAATTGCTAAAGCATATGCTGTCTTTGATAGCTGGCATTGTAGAAAGAGTTGTTCTTCTCGGGGCACCCATTTCAATTAAAGACGAGAATTGGGAAGCTGCGCGAAAGGCATGTATCATTCCGTTTCCCTATTGTTATTTTTTTCTTGCTCTTTTACTCCACTAAGAATTAGCAACAAGTAGCAAATTAAAAATCTTCTATACTCCCAAGCTTTTGCAGGTTGTTGCTGGGAGATTTGTAAACGTTTTCTCTTCAAATGATTGGATTCTTGGAGTTGCATTTCGTGCAAGGTATCCATATTTCATACCACAAATGTTTATATAATTCATCTTTTTAGAATAATCGCTTAATGTGTTGGAAGAGGAAGGGTTAAAGAAGCTTCAGTGATGCATATCTTAGGCCAGGAAATGTAAATAATAAGTTATCCCTTCTTTCTTCCTTCTTTTCAATAAGCCAAATGTGGCTTGTCTTCCCCCTCGCGCACGCACAGAGTAAGGAGGGAGAGAGCTTATGACTTAATTACACATTCAAAGTAGAATGACGAATCTAAGGTTCAATATCATGCTTGAGTAGCATTTTCATCTTGTATGATTAGACCTTGTAAATCTCACCATTATTATTGAACTCGTTCCCATGCTGTGAAGCTGTAATTTTCTTTTGTAATCCTTCTTATCGGGGCTGGGGTGACTATATGGCAGCTTGCTCGCTAAAGGGTTAGCCGGAATCCAAGCTGTTACTGTTCCTGGGATTGAGAATGTGAGTCATATTATGTTTACTTTCTTTGCATGGCCTTTCCATCTATAATGCACAACTGATATGCGTGGCTTTGCAGGTTGATGCAACACATATAATTGAAGGTCATTCTTCCTATCTATGGGCCACACACCAGATACTGGAGGAGCTTGAGCTTGAATCCTACTTCCCTGTTTTTAGAAGCTCTCCCACCGGATTGGTGTATTCTGGTTAGCACTCATTGCTTGCTCCTTCAATTTATTCTTACTGTAGAAGCTTCTAAAGGTAGCATTTTGGCTCTATCATGTGAAAGAACAAACTTCATCCCGGGGAAAAAAATGGTTACAGTAAGTATTTGATATCATGGCAATGCGATGGTACAATTATAGATTTGGTAAATTGTTTATAAGCAACAAATACCTAGTGTTTTAAAAGTTTAGTTTTAGTTAGAGCAACAATACTAAGTTAGAGGCGCCTATTCAATTCGAATTGGATCACATGATCTGTGCAGCGAATTGCTGCTGGTTTTGGAAAAGAAAAAAAAAGCCATAAAAGGACAAAATTCTACGTAGTATACTTCGGTTTTTGCTGTTCGTGATGTGCAGTCTCCATGCCTCCTGTTTGCGAATGGGATCACCTGTGCCAAAAACCTCTGTCCTCTGAATGTGCCTAACCACCCGATTTAAATAAAAAAACAAAAATAATTGAAATTTGAAAAAATTAAGAAAAAGAGTAAAGGGTGGAGTGAATTGTGAGAGTACAGGGAGATACGGAGTGTTTCACTAGGATCCGCTCTGTCCTGTTTGATTGCTAAAGACAAGTGTTTAATTATTTAAGTGATCATAAATTTGAGGAGAAAAAATAAAAAACGGTGGGTGAGAAGAGAAGTTTATTTAAGTGATCATAAATTTGAGGAGAAAAAGAAAAAGTAAAAGTAAAAAACGGTGGTCGAGAAGAGAAGTTTATAGTATCAAGAGCCATTGGAATTTGATCTTTTTATACATTGCATATGCTTAGTGAGATGTAAGATGTTTAGTCACAGTATGTTAGTCGTCCCCATTTATCTAACAAATCTTGGCTCGGGAATCAGATGAGCTCATTGGAGCTTCCCTGCTCCCCCTCCTCCCCTTTTTTAATAGAAAAAACAAAAATTTGAAATATTAAACAAAACGTTGTCCGACTAATCAAGAGGTGAGGCATATGGATAAAAAAAGGGAAACGGCTGAGGGGCAGCTATTGAGAATGAGAGCACGAAGGGGAATTGAGGCAGCCAAACTGCCTCAAACGAAAGTGACAACATTTAGCAAGACACCAAAATGAGAAAGATTCTCATGTCAAAAATGAAGTTGATTTCACATTTCTTAGTGTCTGCCAATTTGTTAAGAAAATAATTCATGTCACCGGTTTGTATAGTCGTGTCACGTGAAGGAATTAACGTGTCACAGTTTGAGGTTTCACTTTAAATTTGTTTTTGAAATGAACCATGTCACCTATTTGTATGACCGTGTCACACCCTCAACTTTTGCAGCCTCAGAGATCTGACAAATGCTTATGAAGTTTAAACTCTCATTCCGAGATTTGGATATCCTATGTCACCTAACTAAGTAAACCATGTCACTTAACTGAAATAACCTTGTCACATCAACTAATACAGATTCATATGATCGACATTCCCAAATTTTTTTATCCCGTATCACCAAACTAAATAAACCCTATCACCCAACATCAACAACCTTGTCACATGAACTAACGACAAACAGATTCATATATGACATTCCCAGATTTTTTTTATCCCGTCTCCTCGCCCTTGTGGTCGTTGTCCTCAGCCTCCCCATCTTTATTCCCTGCTAAATCGCAGTCACCTCAACATCCATGTCCGGGTCCTCTCCATCCTTGACAAGCACCTTCACATCCTCTTCTTTGCTAACATCTTCGACACCATCCTTTCGACGGATCACAAGAGCTTACCTTATCACCTTATCCTTGTAGGGACTTCTCCCCGACTTCAGGTGCAATCGCTGTAACCACATCGACATGAACGACCTGAAAAACAAATTCAAACTAAAGTGGATCCCCGATTTCCTGTGTCACTCAACATAAAACACCATGCCACCCAAAAACAAACTTACTTCCTCATCATTTCGTGCCCCCATCCCCTTCTTTTTCATCGACAAGTTTGGCTTCAACTCCATCTTTCCCAACATCGCCCTCCTTCTCTGCATCAATGTCAAAAGAAGCGCTAGCATCCCTTTCTCTTTCTTCCCCGGCTCTTCCTACCCCTTTAGCAACCCGCAGTCCATTGACGACCTCCTCAACACTTTCATCTGCAGGGATTAGGTTTTTATATAGTATCACTCATATGGACTAAGGTGAACAAAAGCGTTCAGAAAACAACATCAGTTGACCTGGATATGTCAAAACTCATTTATAATTCAGAAACAAGCCCAATTAAAACAGAAAATGACATTGTTGTCTAACAACCAATGAAATTGAAATAAAAAACAAAAGAATGACATCAAAGGGAATATATGGTATTCGTAGGGACTATTCAAATTCATATCAGATTCTAATCGTCGCTTAATTTCAAATCGAAATGACTAGGACAGTATCCTTTAAATATCAACATTTATGTGTCATCTTGAAAATGTCACGTGTTAGGAGTCCATTTACCCTTGTCACCTAAGTTATACAAATTCTGCAGAAAACGAAGATATGCGAATGAATGACATACTTTCCAATCCAATTCGAAACTCATGTCACCCAATTTCTCTTTCAAACAAAAAAAAATTTCAAATCAAACACGGCTCAAACCTCAATCGTTCTTCTTCAATCGCCCACCAAAACATCCCTATATCTCAATTTCAACTCCCACCATTGTCACCCTCTTCGGCTTTCCTAAACCCTAACCGTATATTTCCCCTAACCATACCCAAAATGGAGAGAGAACTGAAATGGAGAGAGAGTATGATGAAACATCCCCATATCTCAATTTCAATCGCCGATTCGTTCCCCTTTTCTTTTCTTTCGTTTGAAATGGAGAGAGAACTGAAATGGAGAGAGAGTATGATGAGAAACAATTATTGCTTCTGATTTTTTTTCCTTTTTCCTTCTTTCATTTTCTTTTCCTTTTTTTATTTTTGGTTCCTAAACACTCTATCCCCGGTTAATCAGTCGGGATTTTTTTTGCAAATTTTTGGGTTTTGGGTTACTTTTGTCAATTTTCAAAGGAGGGGTTTATTTGTACAAAGTTTGCAAAAAAAAAAAGGGTCATTTATGACCATTCTCTCGATCTATATAAAATAGAGCACTTGAGATCCCACGGAGTTATTAAAATAACTCTAGGTAAAGTTAGCTAAATCTTAACCACTCAATTTTAAACAAGTGGTTTAGATTTAAATTAGTTTAATTATTTTTTAATTTATTTTTTAGAGTTAATAAATTACTATAGGATAATCCTTTCAAATCCACCGAGTTAAACTCCGTGGGATCTTTCACACAACTCGTAACGTACAGGCACAAGCATTTCCATCGAACTCCAAATTGGAGTCTAGCTCCAATCTTCGAATTTTTTTTCAAATTAGCCAAAAATCAAGAAAAAATTAGCGAATTAGCCAAAATTTTAAACTATTTAGGGATTTAGCCAAAACGGGGGTAAATCGCTGTTTGAAACAACGACTTTAGCCCCGTTTTAAAAAAAATTAATATAATACTAAAGTCGCTGTTTGAGTATTTTTTTTAATATAATACTAAAGTCGTCGGGCTACTCCTCGTGGCCTCCAATTCGTTCTCAGAAGGCACAGCAACGACCTTCGATCGAGGAAGCCGCATCCCCCAATCGAGAGGTGGCGGCGGCGATAGCTTGGAGCGGCGAGGGGGGCGCGCATCTGGTAGATTCAGATGGAGGAGGCGAGGAGCAGCTTGGAGCGGGGTCGTCGGGCTATGCCTCGTGGCCTCCAATTCGTTCTCAGAAGGCGCAGCGACGTCCTTCGATCGAGGAAGCCGCATCCTCCAATCGAGAGGCGGCGACGGCGTGCATCTGGTAGATTCAGACGGAGGAGGCGAGGAGCGGCTTGGAGCGGGGTCGTCGGGCTATACCTAGTGGCCTTCTTCTTCTGGATTTCACCGTAGCCATGGAATGGAAGGGATGACGTCTCAAATAAATTTTTTTTTTTAAAAAAAAAGAGAGTCGCTGTTTTATTTTTTTTGTATTTTTTATACTTTTCTCAATTAAACTTAAATTTTTTTTAAAAAAAAACTAAGTCGCTGTTTCAAACAGCGACTTTAGTATTATATTATTTTTTTTATAGCGGGGCTAAAGTCGCTGTTTCAAACAGCGACTTACCCCTATTTTGACTATATCCCTAAATAGTTTGGAATTTTGACTAGTTCACTAATTTTTTCTTGATTTTTGGCTAATTTGAAAAAAAATTCCCAATCTTCAACCTTCACCACCGTACCGTACCCATATTTTCACGTACAGATTAATTAAAGGCATGCAATTATATAAGGTTAAAGTAGATGTGTCACCTATTGAGGATGCCGCATCACACTTGCAATAAACGTGTCCATCCCCAGCTTCAACACGTACGTGTCCCATTCATCTCCTTCTCGTCCCCCAATGAGATTTACATGCATGCACCGATCGACTCCCTAGCTTTGGATTCCATTATAAAAACAAACCTCAACCCAAACCCTAAACCATAAACAAACAATATATATATATATTAGAAAAAGAAATATATATAATTAATATGGATCCGAGGGATCAATATGGGAACCCAGTTCGCCGGACCGATGAGTACGGCAACCCGGTTAGCCACACTACTGAAGGGCAAGGGACCATGGGCTCCTACGGAACACAAGCTGCAGGTGCCGCCGCAAGCCTAGGCCTAGGTGGGTTCGATAACACCACTGGACACGGCGCTCATCATGCAGCTGGCACTGCCGGCACTACTGGGGCCATAGCTGGAGCTCCTGCCGGATATGAGCATGGCCACCAGCAGCAGCAGGAGCACCGTGGTCATAAGCTGTCGACGACTGGGATGCTTCACCGCTCTGGAAGCTCCAGCTCAAGCTCCTCCGTAAGCCCTTTAATTAATACGGAGTATCTGGCTAGCTAGCTTTTAGTTATTATATATATAATTCCATTCGATCGATCATTAAATTGTTATATACATTTATATATAATAAATATATACACAGTCGTCGGAGGATGATGGGCATGGAGGGAGGAGGAAGAAGGGGTTGAAGGAAAAGATCAAAGACAAATTGGCTGCAGGACCTTGTGGAGGAAGCAAGGACACCCACGGACACGGACACGGCCACGTCACTAGCACCACCACCACCACTGCTGATCATCAAGGATACTATGGAGGAGAAATTGGATCAGGACAGCAACAGCACCCCGTCCATCATGATCATGACAAGAAAGGGATCATGGAAAAGATCAAAGACAAGCTTCCTGGAACCCACGGCGCCAACCACTGATCGACCACTACACCCTGCAGTGCAGGGACCCAGACCCAGACCCAGACTTTTGTTTTCATATCTTCAATTCGCTAGCTACCTAGCTAAGCTATCTATCTATAAGGCAGCTAATTGCTTCATGCTAGTGCGCTTGTAATGCTTTCTTTATCATTCTCCGTTTTTCCTTTCTCTTTTCGGGTCAGTTAAGTTCCACGTACCGTCTATTCACCCATCCATCTCTCCATACCATTTGGTGTAGCAATAAGCTAGCTAGCTTACTTGTATACACACTTTTATCCTTTTTTTTGTGCGCCCAATAATATATATATATATATATATATATATATATATATATATATATATATATATATATATATATATATATACACTTTCTTATTTTTAATAGAAATCATATGAATAAAACTTATACAAGGAAAATTACAAATTCCACAAATAGTAGACCTTATTTATAACTACGTAAAAGTACACCCGAGTAAATCTTGACTCAATAATACCATATGAACAAAAAATAATATGAAAAAAAAATAATAAAATAATATGAAAAAAAAATAATATGAACTAAAAAAAAGTCTCAAAATAATACAAATTATTCATTTAAATAATATGAAAAAAAAATAATATGAACTAAAAAAAAGTCTCAAAATAATACAAATTATTCATTTATAAACATATAAAAATAATACGAACTTTGAAATCAAAAAAATAATATGAACTTAAATTATAATAAGATTTAAAATAAAATTTTATTTATCAAAATTATAAAAAAAATTATAATTATTCATACAAATCCACCTTTTATATTTTAAATACATCAAACCCATTATTTGATTGTCCAACTTTGTATAATACAATCCCAATTTTTAGAAATTACACAAAATTACATGAATTTTAGGATATAATTTTATTTTTTTAATAATTATGAATGAAGTGGATGTGATTTTATTTAATTTCAAAATAAAAAGTAGTTTTTTTTAAAGTTAAATAAATAAATAGTGGTTTTGGTGTATTTAAAAATAAATTAAAGGTGATGCATATGTGCAATGACTATATACTAATTTTTGTAAATAATATTTTGTGTTGATTCTTCTCCTAGTCCAACTTTAAAAGTTTGGATTCTTTTAAGTTAAAAACTCATAGTTTGTATTATTTTTAATTGATTTTTAAGTTTGTATTATTTTTTGTTTATAGCTGGACAATTTGTATTATTTTAAGATTTTTTTTTAGTTTGTATTATTTTTGGTTCATAATAGTTGATATTATTTTGATTCATTTTTCCTTTTTTAAATAGAAATCATATGAATAAAACTTATACAAGGAAAATTACAATTTCCACAAATAGTGAAATTACAAATTCCACAAATAGTAGACCTTATTTATAACTTTGTAAAAGTACACGTACCACCCGAGTAAATCTTATTATAAAGGTTTCCTTGATAAAAAACACCACTTTGACAAATTAATAATTATCTCTCTTGCCCCTAATGTGTAGCTCAATGGTAAGGAGTAAGGGGGGGGACGGGTTACGTTTAGAGGGAACGATTATCCCTCTGTTAGATCTTGCAATCCAAGTACGAGTTGTATATTGATCATGTTTAAGTTATAACCTTGTTAAGTCGTAAAGAATCAAAAGTTAGGATTTAAGATAAAGGGGATTTTAACCTTCAAAATAACTAGCACGGAACCTGTCCTATTTGCACTAGTCAAATCTCACAAAAGAATAAAACGAGTGTAAATCAAAGTAAATACACCATGTTTATAAATGACAACTTAACCAAAATGTTTGTAAAGGCAAGTAGTTGTAATAGGTGCGAAGTCTTCTTAACACTCTCGTCTCATGAGAAAACCCCGCCACAGAAGCAAATCAGCAAGCAAAAAGGAGCGAGTACCTGAAACTATACCACAAGTCAAGGTCGAGCCACTCATGCGGGACCGGAAGTCCTCGTCGAGGCCATATAATACGCCTATGGCCCTATACCTAGAATAAAGGATGCTCTAATGCAGTACTGAGATTTAAATCACACAAGCATGCTGACAGTTTATATAATGCAGAAAACGATAAATTGGATCCACACAGAATGCCAAATAACATATCCCTCTTCTACTCCGCCCCCTTTTTCATGAGCGGACCTGACCAGTACGGTACCCATTTCCTCATGTTTGTGCACATAAACATGGTATCATCATCATATCATCTCATCATATCATATCATCATGCTCTTGCCCGATGGTGTTGCGCTATCATATCATCTCATATAATGATACAACGACTCAGGACAACCCGATGGTGCTGGGCTATCCTACGACCCTAGCAAAGACTCTAGGATTCACAGATAACGGTCGTTCTATTTCAAACGCATAGAGAATATGGATGCTCATTCATAAGTGCAAGTCTTGAGCATGATACCACATGACATGCTTTTATGCATATGCAACACCTACATACTATATGACACATAAGGCATGAGGTCCAATCACTTGAGCAAGCCCAGAAGGACTTACTCGGAGTCTTCACATCCAATTAGCCAGCAAACAAGTCACTCAGAGAATAATCCATCAGCAGGCAAGCCACTCAGAGAACCATCCAATCACACTAGTAAGTAATAATCAAGGAATAGTTTATCAATACATATTTAATCAACACACAAACAGACTTCCAAACCAACCCAGAATTAACTGACATTTTAGTTAAGTAACTTAGGATTCTCATCATGATAGTTACCCTCAATTAATCTTGTGCTCATCAAGTATAAACTTATTTCAAAGCCTTATCAAGATCATTAATCAAAACATCTTACTTCAAATGAAGCTCAACATTCCCTTAACCATTTTCTCAAGTAAACCATCAATTATCAATTACTCGAAGGCTCAACAGAACCATAAGTTCTCCAGAACTAAGGATCAACAAGTCCTATTTATCAGTACTCGCATGATAAAACATGCTCCATGAGCAAACCAAGTTAAGTTGATAATTCAAGAAATCCCTTATAATCTCAAATGTAAGAACTACTCAACACCAAAGCGCTACATTCAAGTGTAAAGCACCCGAGCATAATAATTTGTACAAATGTCTGCCTTAGTACCTAATTTCATGAAGAGTAAGTTCACAAAGCACATCTCTAATAACGCCTCACGAAATACTAAGATTTATCATGTCAAGCTAACCAAAACGATATATTCAAATCTTATTCAAATAACGGATCGAGTGATTAACATTTCCAAACCCTTTAAAACTTCTGTAGCAACTAAATACTTACGCAAGACCGCAACACATGAGTCATAGTCACCAAGTATACCAGTTCTCATGGCCTCCATTTTAAGAGTTTAGTAACAATTTCATTCTTCAAATAACACACAACTTTTGCACTTAGTCAACAATTTCCTGTTAAACCCAATAATTTAAAATACCAATTGTAACAAGGATTATTAACCAAACAAGCCACTTATATTCATGTATCAAGATTTCCAAATATTTTCCTATTGGTTAGTTTGTCAGAATTAAGTTAACAACCAAAATCGACTTAACCAAATCATATAACTTATTGTATGACATAATCCAAAACCTGCGGTCGAAGTTCAACAAGTTATACCGCAATCGAACCTATCCATTTGACCAAGTGAATAAAATCAATTCAATATTGATTTCAATCGGACGCAAGTTCAAGTAGCCACACAATCAATTTAAAATCACCCAAGCAAAAGTAAATGAAATTATACCCAGGGTCAATTCGGCTAAAGGGTTCGAACTCGGAATTTGGCGAAGGCAATTCGACTCCAAACTGGGGCTGCAGAAGTACTCGAGGTGGACCTCGGAGGCGTTCGACAACATCAAGGGTGATTATTGGTGCGGGTTAATCAATTTTGATGAACTTCTTTTTGTTTTAAGCATGGGGCGGGTTATTGGAGCGGGTATTGGATGAAAAGTCATCATACATACCCGCCCCGTCACCCACTTCACTCGTCATCTGCATCACCTGTCACCCGCTTTTTGTGGGTTTTCGCCCGCAAAAATGGTGCGGGTGAATTGGATATCCGAGCCCCATTTTCGGCCCTAGTACAACATCAAGTTATATTTGCACAACAAAAAGTGTCGACAAAAAAAAAAAAGTGCTGATGCGGAAAAAAAAACCGAACCGGGAAGGGGCATAGGGGCACACGCATAGGGCAAGGGGCACACGGGGTTGACATTTTGCTAATTAAATTACGCCCATTTACTTATAATTAGACCCATTTTGAAAATTTTACACCTTAGAACATTTTGTATTTGATCCATTACCCCCCTCTCTCTATAAACCACACACAAGGTTTACCCGGTATTTAGCATGTCATCATTTATCTAGGGTGAAAATCCATAGTCAGGTATCAGGTTTTTACTAAATGCAGAGAACTTATAATTAATCAAAAGGATGAAAGACATTCTTTCAGGGAAATTAAAAAAATATATTATGAAGTATTAATTAGAGTTGATACAAGTGGAATTTATTCCTGTGCTGATACAAGTAGTGTGCTGATACAAGTAGAGGCTGTAGAAATCTAAAAAACAAACAATCAACACAATCAACTGATCAAGGGTGCAAATCTGGCATAAAATTTACACGCTGTTCTCTTTCAGGAATTATCTAGGTTGCTGCTTTGCCTGATTGGTATACAAAGCCGAAAACATTTTCCCCTCAGCGAGTGAGGCCGTAACAGTTTTCATAAATGTGTCAAGAATTGGCTCTAGATGGATGCAATGAGGTTCTTGTATCTTGAGAGGTGGATCTCCACTTCTGTATGGTCAATTAGTCAAGTTAGAAGGGTCACAAAAGCAGGATTGTTCTGAGGACCGAGTCTAGACTTACAGTGAAAGGTGCTGGAGATTCAGGACCATAGGCAGATGACCATGATTCATGAATATCAAAACCTGCTTAACGCAGTTAATAGGATGGCCTCACATCCTGTGGTCCAAGGTCCTTCATAAGAGACTTGAGTTCATAGCAGGTTAAGTAGGCAGTACAGGTGTACGAGTCAGAGACAGTCCTACTGATCAGAAGCAAAATCTGGTATTGAAGAATGAGGATCAGGTGGATTTGTAGCACAATCTTGGAAATTGACTGTGAATTGTGTGGCAAATTCTCCTGTCATTGGTTGAGAATGGAACCGTATATCCAAATTGGAACTCCAGGAATATCCCGTAAGAGAACTAAAGCAATCATCGATGGGAGAATCTATAAAGTCATCCCCAAAGTTCATCCGTAAATTCGGGGATGACATGCCACGCAGAGACTCCAATGCCTCTACTTCGGACAGCAGATCTGAAACAGACTCGTCACCTAGAGTGCACAGTTCAATAGGCCCATCATACCAGCTACAAGTGTTCCAATCAGGATGAATGGAAGAATTAGTAAATTGACAGCTTGCAGGAGTTGTAGTGGCATGCTCGTGGGCTACATCACCCAGGTCTACTGAAGCAACGGTGGCAATACCAGAATCCAACTCCTGGACACAACGCTTACCCTTCATGCTTTGTTCGATAGACTGTAGCAGACCCCCAGCTAAAGTAGTAGTTGTGTTCCAACTCATTTCTGTGTCCTGACAGGCAATATCAGAGGTAAAAAGGCGTTCAGCAGCAGTAACTTTAATGCCTTGGTCCTCTCTGTTTGTTGAGCTAAATGGTGTAGAACAATCAATTCCACTGGAAAGATTGTTCAAACTTGAATCTGAATCTTTCCCAGGCTCATGCACCGTACAAGACTGTTTAATTTCAGTGATCAGAGACTTTGCATCATTGTTTTCTAGTGCTGTTGTATGACTTGGTAAATCTGATAACTCATTCTCATCAGAAGCAGTGTCACAGCTGGTAAATGGGAATTTATTTCCCTCAGCTTCAACTTCAAAGTTGGTTTTTACCTTATTTTCCGAAGCCTGCCCAATCAAGCCTTCATGGCCTGGCTCAGACTTTGGTGTTGGGCTAGGCAGATCAAGAAACTTGGGTTCACCACAATTTGGTACATCAAATAACTCATTTTCATCAGTTGCGACATTGCAGACAGTAAATGGGCATTTGTTTTCTGCAGTCTCAACTTCATAGTCGGCTACTACCTCACTAGGCAAATCTGAACACTCAGGCTTGAGATTATGATCCATTGTTGCAACTGACGTATCATCAGAAACTGGAGATGCATCAGAAACCTCAAGGCCTGCAGAACTTGGCACAGAAGGACGTTTCTGATTTTCATTGCAAGGTAACTCTGAACTACACGCTAGATCAGCTTCCTGTACATTATTTAGTACACAATTAGGTTGTGTCAAATCATCACCACAGGTAGATGCATCTGTCAAGTCTGAATCACAACTTTCTTTAGGTTTAACATTCGTCCAAAGTGAATTTGTATTGATGTTTTTGCCATCAGTGACGAAACTTGCTTCTTGGGACTCCAAGTAGGTGTTACATGGAACCTCATGCTCAATGTGGCACTGCTTTGATAATGCATTAGTCAAAAGCACAGATCTATCTAGGCTTTCGTTTGATCTCCATACTCTAAGATCAGTTGGGAAGTAACCACTTGAATTCCACCTGCGCAGCTGCAGCATGCAGAAAGGTCCTTGAACTTTACCAGATGGGTCCTGGTAATGCCATGTCTCTTCAAGTTCAGTGTCGTCAGATGACAGTGTGGAAGCAGATGATGAAGAAGTCATTGAAGAATCATCAGCAACCTGGGGATGGCTCACTGATGCCATAGCCTGACATTGATCAATTCGATTCCTTAGTTCTTCAAGGATCCTAGCGGCATCTGTTTCAAGTTCCAAGGAAGACTGACTGTTCTCATGGGATCGAACAGCATTGTCTCCTTTGTAAAGATGTGCGGTGCTAGATAGGTTTCTTCTCTGCTCCCAATTTGAAGAGCAGCTTCTAAGCACCTTGGTCCTGGTATTAAATGACATGTCACTTCTTCGTGGAGAGATCAACTCTATGCTCAAATTAGAGCCAGAATACCTTCGTGCTATGTTTAGATCTACATCCACCACCCATAAAAAAGCTAGCACAAGGTTAGGTGCACATACAGGTTATGTTATAATACACATACTAACGAGCAATCGATCAATCAAACAAACATATCAAATATGTATGCCCAACACACCTTGTTTGGTAGTATCCGACTGTTCAGAATCTTCATTAGACTGGTAACTTGGATCCATTCTTGGATCAGCGTGCACTTCTGCAATATCATGTATCCTGCGCTGGCGTTCCTCAGGTGTCTTTAGGAGCTCCAGTTTCTCGACACAATCTCTAAGCGTAAGAAGTTAAGAAAAGCATACAGCACTAAGACTACTATAATAAAATCCAAGCCTTTGGTAGCAAGAACTGACAGAAAGTTTGATTTCTTCTAATAGTTTGTGCTACAGTCACCAATTCTCTTTCCACCAACCACAAACTGGTAGAGAAAAAATCAAATCTTTATCGAGTAAAAGAAAACTGAAATTTAAAAATAATCAAGGATATTGTTTCCGATGTCCCATTTCACTGGCTCGGTCACGGAGATGATTGAGTTTTGAAATCTCTGCTTGAAGAACCTGCGCAAGGAGAAGGAAAGGAAAGGTAGCAGAGAACAATCAAACGACCTAAGGTATTTATATAAGCGGGACCATATTCTTAACACCCTTAGTTTCAAATTATGTTAGCAACTATAGACCAATTCACTTGAAGGAAGCAAGGAAAGGTATCAGAGAACAATCAAGTAACCTAAAGTACTTATATATGCAGGACCATATTCTTAACACCTTTTTAGGTACAAATTATTTCAGTAGCTGTAGACATCAACTCCCTTTGAGACTTACTTCTTTGACTTTGAATTCCCGAAGTGCAATTGCTATATCCTGAACCTCACCCTGTCAAACCAATACAGAATTCTCAAAGAAAGCCGCTTGGGATAGTAACACAGGAATAAAAGATAAGCAGATTACCACTGTCATCCTCTCCACCAGTCCACATTTTACGACCTGGCGAAATCGTCTGCACTCATCCTAGCAGTAGAACTGAATGTTAGAAGTGCAAACAGCAATAAAGTGTCAATGCAATATGGATTATCAATATTCCTCAATCCAGGGGAGATCAAGAATGCCACGCAAATTGCATGCCAAAATTGCATCCAAGACAAATAGATCCTCACATTCACAGAAGAATAACATAGACCAAAACTATGTGTAAATTGCAAAAGAAGATATAGCTTGAACAAATGCAGAGCATGTTTAATCTGGATGTGAACAGTGTTATAAAAAAATCAGCCTAGGCGCTGGGTGGTCACACCCCGCACTGAGCTAAGCAAGTGCCTAGTTGGCCTCCTAGGGAGTGCCTAGGCCGTTGGGGGGGGGGGGCTGCCTAGCGCCTAGGCCCACCGCCTAGAATCCGACTAACCTTTGTTGTTACACTGGCTGTGAAGACAGATAAAATAAGCTCAAAATTTCAATCACCTCAGAGAAATCTTGATTTGAAATTGCATCAACCATAATGTCCTCTATCCTGCCCAGATTCAAAATCTTGAGCTTTATTCGGGTTGTCATATCTCCAACTTTATATGGTTCAGCTGCCTTGCTAGAACCTATCAGCACATCAATTAGCTGCTTAAATTATTTATTTATTTTCAAAAGAAGTATTTTGCAGTAAATAAGAATAATAATGACACGTTACTATCTATACATACCCACAACACGGACTAGACGATACAGTTCTTGCTTCATATCATTCTCAGATATCCGAATCCGGACAACAGAGCCAACCACTATGTGATGAAATTTCTGAATATCTTCCAAAAGTTTTTCCATCAAACTCCTCCGTAAGTATATCAAATTTATGTTGTGAGAATCAATTGCAGCATAATCATCGAGGTTAGCTTGTCGTCCGCCCCAATCAAGCTTCTTACGTGATTGTCTCTTCCTCTCACGTGTAGAAGTATGTGCATCCTTGCTGCTTTGTTCAATCTCCACCCGAGTAGCAGCAGAATCAGTAGCTCCAGCACTGACCACACCATTTGCACAAGAATCACCTTTGAAGTGATACTCAAGCAACTTGAGCATTTCAAAATGACCAACACGTGCCTTGCCAAACAGAATCATCAGCCTCTTGTCACAAATTACTTGGCATTTTCTTTGTGGATCACGAAGATTGTTCTTCCTAATATACTCTAGCAGTAAGGCCTGGACGTCAAACTGAGACAACCTTGAACTATAATCATCTTTCATATGTGCAATAAACTCCAACAATTCTTTTGATGCCCAGTCCACTACCCTATCTTCTAACTTATTAGTAACTACTTCCCCCCGAGAGTTATTTTGTAATTGCTTCCTGGTCTTCCTTCTTTTAGAAGGAGAACTATTTACACCCAGCTGTGCATTTGTAGTACCCATCTCTAAAGTTTTACTGGCACAGATATTATGATGTTCTTCTGGTGAAGGGTTAACTCTATGGTTCAAGACAAGGCTTTTCCAAGGGTTTGTAGCTTGAGACAGCTCAACGAAAGTCAGAGATTCCTTCTGTTTAAGACATACCCAGTATACTTTAAAGAGATACTCCCAACTGCTAGTGTCATCAAAATCTACATTACCCTGCCAAGAGGACTTGAAGAAATCAAACAGTAAAGTAGGATTAGGACAATACACTAAGGATATACAAAATGCATCTGGATCATAAAAAGGAAATAAAGACTTGAATTCCAATCTCAAACAAAACTGATGATGAATGCATTACAAATCTAAGCAAACAACACTTGCACTTCTTCCATGGGATAAGACATCAAAAGTAACTGAATAAGAAACAATTAAACCAGCTTGATTAACTCTCCAAACTTCAAACAACTTGGAGCACTTGCTAAACCATTTACATGCATATGATGAGAGTAGACTGCAAAATGCGAACAATAGAAGGATAGAGGTGTAGGTGTTCAAACATACCGCTTCCTTGTTTCCCTGGTTGACACTCTCGATCAGCATAATAGTATTCATGCATGTTCTGCATAAGCCTTTGTTTCCCCTCACACATGAAATATCAGCTTGCTTAACACAAGTCTTGCACAAGGAGTAAGGGCATGTATAGCACATGAAAAGGGCTTTTTTTTTACAGTTGTTGCATAAATGCCAACCTGAAATGCATTACAATCATTACACAAGAGTAGGTATTTAAGAAATGAAATCCTGGATGGAAGATTAAATCAAATTCATCCAAAATTAGTCTAATGAAATCCGAAAAAACCAAAATCACCAAAGACAAGCTAGGAAAGTTATGCAAAGAAGAATACTTTCTTGTAAGTTAAAAATAGATTGTGAGCTAAATCAGCTAATCTCGGTGTTTGTGTATCGTGGCAAGAAACTGCTAAGCTCCTCAATTTCCATCGCTCTTGTACTTGCACTGTTTTGTTACATCCATCCACAACAATAGATTGCATCTTTGGGCCATAATAGTTCAACAAGAAAGCAACATCTGATCAATCAAGAAGAGCTACATTTGCTATAGTTTCAAATTTTTATGTGTGTGAACTAAACTAACTCTGGCACGGGGTTGCTATCATCTGGGGTACACTATTTTTTTCCATTTGCAGAGCCTTCGGTTAACTTAAAATCATAGGTGAACGTCCTTCATCAACACTTGGTAGACTTGGTTAAAAAATGGATATTTCCTTTGTTTTTTGTTCTTGGAAAGGGATCAAGGGTTGATCCAGTTTATATGATTATATCCACTGTATTTAAGTTTTTAAACATCAGTCGTATAAAAAGATAGTAGAGGCATAATCCGTTAATAAAAATTCACTCAGCAGTTACATCTTAAAAACAGGACGGCCCTGAGGTCTAGGTTAAGGCATCTACCACATGCATGGTGATGATGATTCGGCAGAGGCTAGTAGGAAAGATCAATGATGGTGAAATGTAAAGAGAAATATGGGAGGAAAGGGATGCGAAGATACCACAATTCCATCGGATCCGTGGGGTAAAAAAGGATACGTCTCGCTTAACACAAGAAGGATGATAAGCTTTAGGGCAATCCCTGTAACAAATAAAAGGTAGAAAAAAAAGGAAAAGGAAAAAGCGGTCAAACAAGGCATAATAGAAGGAATGCTGAATGAAAAAGGGATAAAGTCACCTCACCTGTGATCACAGAGAACGAGGTTGCCGCCATCGAAACAGATGAAGCAAACATCTTCCTCCTCCACACAGCGCTTAGGCAGCGGCGCAGCATCTGGCTTGCAATTGGAGGAGGCAGCAGATCTTGCCGGTCTACCACGCTTCCGTTTGAGAAGAAAAGTATCAAGAGCAGCGACCTCCATAGCTGGCGGCGGGGTAAAAACCTTTTTACAGAGTATGAGGCGGCAGAGGGAGCAGGAACAGTATCTCCCGGAGGCTAGTGACAAAGAGATGTAAGGCACAGGCGGATCAACGGAGAAAGAGTCGTAGGTGATGGTGGGGGAATCGTCAACGCAGGGGCGGTTGAGTAGCAGACATAGGTTGATACTTGTCAACTCAACTCAACTCAAACCATACCAAAAGAAGTTGGAAGCAAAATTGATTGGCTGGAGACGGCGGATCGGGAATCGGCAGATGGATTGGGAGGGAAAGGGGGATGGGGTGGGGCGTTGGATTTGGTCGTTGTCAGGGTCAGGGTAAGCAGCTCAGCTCTCCAATCTTCAACACGTCTCTCGACTCTGAACTCCTCTAAAGTCTCAAATGGTGGTGGTGGCGGTGGTGGTGGGGTGGGGTGGGGTCGGGTGGGGTGAGACTTGAGAGAGAGAGAGAGAGAGTGAGAGACGGAATTGGAATAGTCTCTCAAAACTCAAAACGGAGCACTCCGCCTAAAAGATTGATGCTTAGCTTTTGGGACGGATAGATGAAAATGACAGGTGTTGAAGATTTTGCAAAACGTAAGTAAAAGAATTTACTAGCTGGACCGCTGGAGTTGGAGTGGGAATACGATTGAGAATTGAACCGTCAAATCCGCGTTCCGTGAATTCTTGTCCCATTTTAGCGCGTGTTTAGGCGGAGGTTAAGGGGGTTATGGAGTTTATTTAATTAGGTTATGGAAATTTGTACATTTTTGCTGCTCTCTTTTCTTCCTTTTTGTACCTGAAGGGTATTTTTGACTTTTTATCCACAATACTCACCTACAAACCTTATACCCACCAAACATCAATCATCCTTTTTACAAGATTATTTTTAAAAAAAAAATCTTCACCTCCCACACATCCATAATACACGAAATAAAATCCACCTTTTAAAAAATACCCAATCCCTAAAAACCCCTCAAATTGTCAAACATGCGCTTACTGTTGTTAACGTAGGTCCAGACCACACATCTATATACATATGCTAAAACCGATGCATAGCGTCCTATGTGGCGTGTTGTGGTTGATTCTAGGGCAAAAAATCCTATGTGGCGCGTTGTGGTTAATTTTAGAAAAACAATTAATAAAATAATATGTTATCATAATTTATAGAAAGTATATAAGCCACAATCTATCTATCTATCTATATATTTTAGTTAATTGACAAAAATATAAATATAAATAAAAAATATTTCATAGTATTAATTTTTGGTGGAAAAACGATTTATATTTAGATCATTATTTTTTATTATTGGAATCTATCTAAATTATTTATAATATTATATTACTGTATTCTCCCCGTACACGGGACGGGATCTACACTAGTATACATATATATGACATTCAATTTCAGCTGTTTGTCAATTCAGTCCCAATGTATTTTATACATAGAGAGAGGATGGATCTTGTATGAATACCTTTTACGGTGAACTTTGAATAAACTGATTATTTATAAGTAAGACCATAATTATTCGTTTGACATAATATAATTATTCATGTGTTAATAGTTTTTCATATAAAAATTATTCGTTTGACATAATATAATTATTCATGTGTTAATAGTTTTTCATATAAAAATTATTCGTTTGTTATAACACAATGATTCTACTTATTCGTCTGAGTTATCTACGAATAATCATGTTATTACATATGAATAATTTATCTTCAAATTTTCCAGTATATAATCTTAAGTGTCGATCTTTTTAATCCAACGTTTTAGATTTGCTTACGTATTAAACCGTAAGATGATTGAAAGAAATGATGGAAAATAAGGAGATTGTAAGAAGCTCGAAATTAAGGATAGAAGTTGAGGAGATTTGACTATCGAGGATGGATGGGCCTGCGTTGGCAGCATGGAGGACATCCATGCTGCCAACGCACTTAAACACATATATATATCTTATAAAAATTATAGAGTTAAAGAGGAGGTGTGATTGTGATCCCATCTCATTAAATTTTAAATGAAAATAAGCTAGGAGGAGAATATGTTGCGGAGGACATCCATGCTGCCAACGCAGGCCCATCCATCCTCGATAGTCAAATCTCCTCAACTTCTATCCTTAATTTCGAGCTTCTTACAATCTCCTTATTTTCCATCATTTCTTTCAATCATCTTACGGTTTAATACGTAAGCAAATCTAAAACGTTGGATTAAAAAGATCGACACTTAAGATTATATACTGGAAAATTTGAAGATAAATTATTCATATGTAATAACATGATTATTCGTAGATAACTCAGACGAATAAGTAGAATCATTGTGTTATAACAAACGAATAATTTTTATATGAAAAACTATTAACACATGAATAATTATATTATGTCAAACGAATAATTTTTATATGAAAAACTATTAACACATGAATAATTATATTATGTCAAACGAATAATTATGGTCTTACTTATAAATAATCAGTTTATTCAAAGTTCACCGTAAAAGGTATTCATACAAGATCCATCCTCTCTCTATGTATAAAATACATTGGGACTGAATTGACAAACAGCTGAAATTGAATGTCATATATATGTATATGCTATAGTAGGTAGTTAGGCAATTCATGACCAGCAGCAAGTCAATAGCAACAGCATATAACTTGATTAGATAACCATGGAATAATTCAACTAGATAACCGGAACGTACTACTTCCCCTTCAACTTCACTACCATTTTACGAATGCTATATATTAGTAATTCCAAGTCTAATAACCATCAGACATTTGCTGAATCTGAATGGTTATACCTGTGCATAATGAACTTGCAAAATCGTGCAAGGCTCCTTCACTCAAGTATTTGTGATGGAAGGAAGAATCACCATCTGAACGTTTATAGTTTGCAAAATCGACTTCATTTGAACTGCTCAAGTTAATGATGACTTGAGCACCTGGAACTGCAAGTTCTCCAGATCTGGCTGCCACAGAAATATGTGTGGCGAGGAGAGGTGTAGAGAAAAACTAAAACTAAAACAAGGCAAGCTTGGTAAGCACTGCAATTGTGCATGGAAATTGAACTTTAGCGTGGTCAGGAACTGAAGGGTCAACAATGCCCCTGGAAACAGGGATTGCTCATCAACTCAGGAAAGATTCTTGTCCACCATAATTCATTCCGTAAAAATACAAGATGAGATGAGAAAATTATTAAAACTATCATATCAATGTGAGGAAACATAGTTGCAAATTACATATACATCCTATAGTAGATAGTCCTATACCTAAAAAAATAAACACCAATGTGCCAACAATTCACATAATGTCTCCCAGATGGAATAGATTCAAAAGAATCAAAACATAAAAGTCATGGGACAAACAAAGATGAGTAACCTGATCGATCAAGAATCTAAATGACACCAAAAGCAAAGGATCATGCATGCATGTAAATGTGCCCTCAGAGTGGATGGTATCAATCCAGAAATCTCATCATACCATCTCCTTACTGCCCAATGAAACACGCACAATAAATCAAAGAACCCCCAGCTCAACAATTTCAGTTTCTACAACATGCACATTCTGTTGGCTAACACTGTGTCAAGATCTCTGCCCCGTCATCGGTTATTAGAATGGTGTGTTCAAATTGTGCCGAAAGGCTTCCATCTTCTGTGAGTACTGTCCAGTTATCGTCCCACATCACAGGATTGTAGCTTCCAACCGTCAACATAGGTTCTGCCAAACCCATAACATGATTCAGCAATATACAAAGAATCCTACCTTTACTTGCTGGTTTCACAGCAACTGCTTGCCTAATAGACACTAGTTTATCACAATTATCAATAGCGTGTTAATTCTCTCAAATCAAATCAAATTGAATTTTCATGTCTGTTCTATCGTTCTGAGGATCTGAAGAGGACTAAACAATTAGTCAGATTTAGAAAAGGAAGGTACCAATTGTGAATGTCTGATTCAGTATCATTCGTCCTCTATCATTATTCCCTGCAGAAATGAGCAAAAGCAGAGTCAAATAGGCCATTGAAGATTAAAGGTGTGAATGACAAAAGGGAAGTTCATAATCATACTACCAGTATATGGTGTATATACACATTTTGTTCATTCATTTCGGAGAAAAAAAAATCCGAAAAATGATTAGTCGGCACAAGCTAGTTAGTGTAGATGTAACATCAGATCAGGATGATTACTGTAATGCAGAATAACTGGATCAGCATGAAAAACTCGTCCAACTCCATGGCCAACAAACTGACGTACAACACCATAACAATGTTTATCTGCGTGATTACTGCCAAAGAGAGCACTAAATGAGACGAAAATCAGAAATAACACTTGTCAATTGGGGAAATACAACAGCATTTTTTATTTTTTAGATGATAGGCAAGGTCCCTGAGCCAGATCATAGAGATATTTCATGTGCTAATACACAGAATCACAAACAAGTAAAGACAAATAAAGATGCCTATATCGATAACTGACGAATGGTAAACTCTCAAGAGTCATGAACTGGTCTCTATATATATATATAGCTATCTTAGATGCAAGATCGAATAGAAATAAAATAAAAATATATAAATATAAACAAGACAACAACAATGTAAGATTCCTGAAGATGAAATGAATTAAATAGGACTGACATTGACATTTGAATCTTACTGTATAGTTTTGCCAATATTCTTGTATTCGACTCCAGCCTTGCATATCGAGATAGCCTTATCTAGGCATTCTTTTGTTACCTAAAAGAAAAACAAGGAAATGGTTCCTGTCATATGATTAAAATAAACTCTTTCCTATTGAACTTGAACAAGGTTTAGAAAGATGAGGTGACTATGATAGGCCAGCAATAAGAGAACAAATAGAAAACATTTTCTTGGACATTATGAAAGGTGTTTTATATCATACCTGCACTAACTTCCTTGCTTCCTCATCAACATCTCCACAAAAGAAAGTATAAGATGTATCACCATGATAGCCCTGAAGCCATATAACAAAATTGACATACTAACGGGGGGGAATAGGCCAGTTCTTTCCAATCATTATGGTTTATAGCCAAAAAAAAAGGTAAACAATTCCCTCTTAAAGATAGAGGTAAGCAATGCTACACATTCTCATTATAAAAACAAGAAAGAATATAAAACACACAAGCCCTGGCCAAAACACCCTCAAATCAACCAAAGTACAATCCTTCAAAGCAACTGAAACTAAGTCTAATGAATTTGGGTAAAGAACTTTTGTAAACAAACACTGAATTGTGAATTCAACCATCATAAAAGATCAGAGTGTGCTTACATTTAAGTAAACTGTAACATCAATGTTAATTATATCACCATCCTGCAAATGATGACAGTTGTAAGTGTGTATGCAAAAGAGAAGAGACCTAAGTCATGTATAAAAGATAGCAAAAAGAGGTTGTTTAATTAGAACAAACCTCAAGCAACCGAGAATCTGGTATTCCGTGACAAATGCATTCATTAACAGATGTGCATACACTTTTGGGGAACCCACCATAGCCAAGGGGTGAAGGATATGCTCCATTGTCAATAATCATCTGATGGACAGCTTCATCAATTTCATCAGTTGTGATGCCTGGCTGTGAAGATAAACAGCCCGTTAGGAAGTAGTAAAGCAAAACAAATTGATTATGACAGTAAAATGTAAAATGAAATAACAAGCACAAGTTTATAGGGGCGCTGAAGAGGGGAAAAAACACATATCAAAACTCTCATTGCAATCATCAGCAAATTGGAAAGATAAAACGGACAGCGAAAGATTAGTACAGCCTCCGGACTATCAGATACAATTATCCCAGGGTTGAGGTAGAAGAGTCTGTAATAATATTACCTTGACTAAAGTGCCAGCATATTGAAGAACCTGTGCAGCAAGCTTTCCAGAAGCTCTCATGCATTCTATTCCTTGTTCATCATGTAGTTGTGGTCCACTGGCAATCCCAGGTAGTTCCCCTGATTTCACATAAGGAGGTCTCTGTATATGAGCAGGAACGGGGCGACGAGGAGATATTTTCCCAGGCATTAGACTTCTGCGTCTACTATTAGTTTCGGCTAGATTCCTGGAAGGAGAGGGAAATTAGAGCCGATAAATCATTTGTATATAGAAGGGGATGAGAAAGAAAAAGGTTCATGGTAAATCTACCTTCTATTAAACAAAAGATTGGTTAATCCAGAAAATTTTCTTGATAACTGCATAGAAATATGACCTTTTCCTGTTCCTGCATAAACACAAATAACATGTGAACAGAAGGTATGTCCAGTACTCCAGTAGCATATACAGCTCTTGAATCTTGACTGGGATTTCCATAAGATTTCTGTAATCCATCTAGAATCTGCTACATTTCGACGCCTAATCCATTACCATTTCGATCGCTTTAGTAACCAAAATATAATCATAATATGAAGCCTAGGGGCAAAGAAAAAAAGTTCTGAATGAAAGGCACGGACGAGAAGAGCAAAGTACCAGCAAACTAATTATCTACTGGAGTCCAGACTCTCATCAAGTTTTCCTCTGTAAATACTTGTGTAACAGAGAAAGAAAAGAAAGGAGAACCTGTATGATAACGGAAGAGGTGATGAAGGTGGCGGGACGAGTCTCCAACGAGAGAAGACAAAAGTCGAGGCTGGAGAGCCGCCATTTCTGTCTCCCTCGCTGCTCCTGGAAGCTGGAATTGGGCGATTGCACTTTGCACGCACACCTCCAAATCCAATCCCCAAATCCCAAACAAGGCAAACACTACCTTCCATCCACATAACGCATACGACGCCGTTTCACTTCATCAACGCCGTGGGCTGTTATCTGAGCCTAATCGGCTCGGGCTCGGCTCGTTAGAAATAGTAAAACAAGCCGAGATTGAACATAATTTTGGGCTCGAACCGAGCACGACCCGAGCCTAGAAGCTCGATGTATGAAATTACTAAAATGCCCCTAGAGTTATATTGAGACGAGGGTTTAGGGCCTTTTAGTCGCGTAGAAGCTTCTGTAGGCGGAGCGCTTTTCCGATTCTCCTCTTCCTCGGTTTCTTCGGAAGGGGGTTGCTTCCTCAAGGCCGTCTTGGTTGCTCTTCCTTACGAGCTCGGCTCAGACGGCGCCGGTCAACAGTAGCAGCACAACGCGAACAACAACAATCCCTCCTTCCTTTGTTCAGTTGCTCTTCGGTTGCCTTCCCAAAGCACAGGTGACTAGGTGAGGTAAGTCGTTTCTCCTTCTTCATTTTCTTGTTACTTGTTACAGCTGCGAGATTGAGGGCAAGACATAGAGATATTGAGAAGTCCTCGTCGCCCTCCAGCAGTCCAGATCTACTCCTCTTTGCGCCTCACTCCTGTTCGTGGCGGCAGCGGCGAACTTCCCTCCTGTTCCGGCGAGAAAGACTCCTCAGATCTGCTCCCGTGCTGGCGTGCTCCGACTCTTTGTGTCTCCGTCGGCAAAGAGATCTCAGATCTTAGATTTGAGAAAGAGATCTCAGATCTACGCTCTCCAATCCAGGTCGTCTTCCCCCTTCAGCCTCGACGAACAGGCTTCGACTTTCTTCTTCAGGTTCGCATATAGCTCCGGCCGTTCTGTTCTGATGTTCGATCGCCTTCATCCCTCCAACCCCGACGATTTCCTTCAACTATATAGTGATGCACTTGCCAATCGACTCATGTCTTGTAGTCTACCTTGAATTCGTCTTCGCCTACTGTCTTACGCTCATTTGATTTTAAGCTTTCAAGTTTCAATTGATACACTTGCTAGTTGATACTCATCCTTGGAATGCCTTTGTGGTGGAGTATGTACTGCTTACTTATGTTAATGTTGGCTTTGCATTATCAATTGATGCACTTGCATTATCTGTTTATGTTGCTTAATCACAAATAGGGGCTTGGTTGTCCTTGATTCATTGATCAAACTTTCTTGGTGAATGTATAAATTTCATCTATTTGATAATGTTGTACAACTGCTACTCTAACTCGCATCTACGAAACCGAGCTTGAACGAGCTCAAACGAGCTTAGGCTCGTTCGTTTGACTTGTTCGAGTTTACCGAGCTCGAGTTTAATGTTGGGCTTGCGATCCGAGCTTAAGTATAAAAAAAGCTCGAATAATTTTTGGCTCGAAGTCGGCTTGACTTGTCTCCCGTTCGAGCCAAGCTTGAACATGTCAAGCTCGACTCATTCGGCTCGAATATCACCCCTAGCCGTCTAGTTAGGCCCAATGACATAGCATTTCTATTAATGTATATTAAACATTAATCTATCTATATATCTATATACTATCTTAAATAATACGTCATCTTCTCCTTGATTTTAACCAATTCAACCAATCTCATATTTCTACTCTCTTTTTTCCCTCTTCTACGTTTCTTTCTCTCTAACTAATCACCAGTTATACTACCCGCGTCGTATGCATTTTTTTTAATAAATTATAAATAATTTTAATAAAATAAATTATTCTCATGCATATTTTTTTGTGCATATTACACAATTAATATTTTTTTAATTTTTTATGGTATTGTAATTGATTATCTTATATATAATACGTGTATATATTATATAAGTATATATTGCTCTAATATAAACATGAATTTTATAGATGACAATTTATAAGTATGAATTATAAATTAAAAAAAATTATATTTTATAAATAATTTATTGTTACAGTATTGTATTTGATTATATCTTTATTTTATGAGTTTATTTGTATAAGTTTAATTCACAATATTAAAATAATATTTTATTTAATTGTATAATATTAATTTATTTTATTATTAAAACTTATTTTTAAAAAATTGCGTCACGACGCAGGAACTACACTAGTTATAATTATCACTATATTAGATCTGGACAATGAGGACTAACTCACTCGGCCCGACGTAGTTCGGGCGCTGTGGCCCCAAAATTCTGGTTTTTTTTGGGATTTTTCCACTTATTTGTAAAACCAAAGCTACCCAAAAAGTTTCATCCCTTTTGGAGCTCTAGAGATTACACTTCCTTCATTAGTCGAAATCGTCTGAATACAAGGCTAGACAAAATAGTCAAAAAATAAATCTCCCGAGGAAAGTGGGGCATCTTGGACACGAAATTCCTGTTGTTTACATTTCCCGTCCTTATCTTTTTTTTACCAAAGCTAACCACAAAGATTCAGCTCTTTTGGATCACTAGAGATGACACTTTCTTCATTAACCAAAATCGCCTAAAATACAAGGCAAGACCAAATGGTAAAAAAATGAAATGTTTCGAAACCCGAATTTTTTAGCCAAATCATCCTTAAATACCATATTAAACATACACAATGAATATTATCCTATTTAGAGCTCTCAGAGACATATTTTTAGGCTAGGGTACACATCGACCTAATGTAAATCACCCGAGGAAAATGGCGCGTCGTCGCCTCATAATTCCTGTTTTTTGACATTTCCCTTCCCTATTTGTTCTACTAAAGTTAAATACAAAGTTTCAGCCCTTTTGGATCACTAGAGATGACAATTTCTTCATTAACCGAAATGGCCCTAAATACAAGGTAAGGCCAAATGGTAAAAAAAATGAAATTTCCGAAACCCGGATTTTTTAACCAAATCATCCTCAAATACCATATTAAAAATATAAAATGAATACTAGCCCATTCGCTCCCGGAGACATGTTTTTGGGCTAGGGTAAGCTTCGACCTAATGGAAATCACACGAGGAAAGTGCCACGTCGTGGCTTTCGAAATTCCTATTTTTTGACATTTCTCCTCCTTATTTGTTATACTAAAGCTAAACACAATGTTTCAGCCTTTTTGGATCACTAGAGATGACACTTTCTTCATTAACCGAAATGGCCTTAAATACAATGCAAGGCCAAATGGTCAAAAAATGAAATGTTCCGAAACCTGAATTTTTTTAGCCAAATCATCCTCAAATACCATATTAAACAAACACAATGAATACTAGCCTATTTAGAGCTCCCGGAGACATGTTTTATGGCTAGGGTAAGCTTCAACCTAATGCAAATCACCCGAGGAACGTGGCGCGTCGTCACCTCGAAATTCATTTTTTTACATTTCCCCTCCTTATTTGTTACACCAAAGCTAAACACAAAGTTTCAGCCTTTGTGGATCACTGGAGATGACACTTTCTTCATTAACCGAAATCGTCCTAAGTACAATTATTAATCATACACAATGAATACTACCCAATTCAAAGCTCCCAGAGACATGTTTTTAGGCTAGGGTATGCTTCGACCTAATGCAAATCACTCGAGGAAAGTGGCGCGTCGTTGCCTCTAAATTCCTGTTTCTTGGCATTTTCCCTCCTTATTTGTTATACTAAAGCTAAGCACAAAGTTTCAGACCTTTTGGATAACTAAAGATGACACCTTCTTCATTAACCGAAATCGCCCTATAAATACAAGGCAAGGCCAAATGAGCAAAAAATGAAATGTTCCAAAACTCGGATTTATTTAGCCAAATCATTCTCAAATACCATATTAAACATACACAATGAATACTAGCCAATTCAGATCTCCCGGGGACATGTTATTAGGCTAGGGTAAGCTTCGACCTAATGCAAGTCACCCGAGGAAAGTGGTGAGTCATTGCCTCGAAATTCCTGCTTTCTGACATTTCCCCTCCTTATTTGTTATACCAAAGCTAAACACAAAGTTTCAGCCCTTTTGGATCACTAGAGTTGACACTTTCTTCATTAACCGAAATCGCCCTAAATACAAGGCAAGACGAAATGGTCAAAAAATGAAATGTTCCGAAACCCGGATTTTTTTTAGCTAAACCATCCTCAAATATCATATTAAACATACACAATGAATACTAGCCCATTCAGAGCCCCCGGAGACTTGTTTTTAGGCTAGGGTATGCATCGACCTAATGCAAATCACCAGAGGAACGTTTCGCGACGTTGCCTCGAAATTCTTGTTTTCTGACATTTCCCCTCCTTATTTGTTATACTAAAGCTAAACATAAAGTTGCTACCCTTTTGTATGACTAAAGATGACACCTTCTTCATTAACCAAAATCGCCCAAAATATAAGGCAAGGCCAAATGGTCAAAAAATGAAATATTCCGAAACCCGGATTTTTGGCCAAATCATTCTCAAATACAATATTAAACATACACAATGAATAATAGCCAATTCAGACCTCCCGGATACATGTTTTTAGGCTAGGGTAATCTTCGACCTAATGCAAATCTCCAGAGGATATTGGCACTTCGTTGCCTCGAAATTCCTGTTTTCTGACATTTCCCCTCCTTATTTTTTATACTAAAGCTAAACACAAAGTTTCTGCCCTTTTGTATCACTAAAGATGACACTATCTTCATTAACCGAAATCGCCCAAAATACAAGGCAAGGCTAAATGGTCAAAAAATGAAATGTTTCGAAACCCGGATTTTTAGCCAAATCATCCTCAGTATAATATTAAACATACACAATGAATACTAGCAGATTCAGACCTCCCGGATACATGTTTTTAGGCTAGGGTAAGCTTCGACCTAATGCAAATCACCCGAGGAAAGTGGCGCGTCGTTGCCTCGAAATTCCTATTTTTTGACATTTCTCCTCCTTATTTGTTATACCAAAGCTAAAAGTTTCAGCCTTTTTGAATCACTAGCGATGACACTTTCTTCATTAACCGAAATCGCCCAAAATACAAGGCAAGGACAAATGGTCAAAAATTGAAATGTTTCAAAATCCGGATTTTTTAGCCAAATCATCCACAAATACCATATTAAACATACACAATGAATACTTGCCAATTTAGAGCTCCCGGGGACAAATTTTTAGCCGGGGGTAAGCTTCGAGCTAATGCAAATCACCCGAGGGAAGTGGCGTGTCGTTGCCTCCAAATTACCATTTTTTAGAATTTCCCGGCCTTATTGAACATACCAAAGCTACCCACAAAGTTTCAGCCCTTTTGGAGCACTAGAGATGACACTTTTTTCATTAACCCGAAATCGCCCAAAATACAAGTCGGGGCCAAATGGTAAAAAACCGAAATGTTCCAAAACCCTTATTTTTCAGCCCAATCAACCTCAAATACCATATGAAATATGCATGACGAATATTAGACCATTTGGAGAACCCGGAGTCAGGTTTTATGTGTCCAACACGTTAGGCCGTGTTGCAAATCACACGCGGTGAGTGGATCGTATTGACCTCCGAATTCCCATTTTTATGCCTTTCCCAGCCTTATTGAACATACCAAAGCTACCCACAAAGTTTCAGCCCTTTTGGAGCACTAGAGATGACATTTCCTTTATTAACCCGAAATCGCCCAAAATACAAGTCGGGGCCAAATGGTCAAAAAGTGAAAAGTTCCGAAACCCTTATTCTTTCAGCCCAATCAACCTCAAATACCATATGAAACATGCACGACGAACACTAGACCATTTAGAGCCCCCGGAGTATGGTTTTAGGGGTCCGACACGTTAGACCGTGTTGCAAATCACACGCGGTGAGTGGATCGTATTGGCCTTTAAATTCCCATTTTTTAGTATTTCCCGGCCTTATTGGCCATATCGAAGTTACCCCCAAAGTTTCAGCCCTTTTGGAGCACTAGCGATGACACTACATTCATTAACCAGAAATCGGCCAAAATACAAGTCGGGGCCAAATAGTCAAAAAATGAAAAGTTCCGAAACCTTTATTCTTTTAGCCCAATCAATCTCAAATACCATATGAAACATGCACGATAAATACTAGACCATTTAGAGCCCCCGGAGTCAGGTTTTAGGGGTCAGACACGTTAGGTCGTGTTGCAAATCACGTTAGGTCGTGTTTCAGCCCTTTTGGAGCACTAGAGGTGACATTTCCTTCATTAACCCGAAATCGCCCAAAATATAAGTCGGGGCCAAATCGTCAAAAAATGAAAAGTTCTGAAATCCTTATTCTTTCAGCCCAATCAATTAGAAATACCATATGAAATATGCAAAACGAATACTAGACCATTTAGAGCCCCTAGAGTCTGGTTTTAGGGGTCCGACACGTTAGGCAGTGTTGCAAATCACACGCAGTGAGTGGATCGTATTGACCTTCAAATTCCCATTTTTTTAGCATTTCCCGACCTTATTGGCCATACCAAAGCTACCCACAATGTTTAAGACCTTTTGGAGCACTAGAGATGACACTTTCTTCATTAACCCGAAATCGTCCAAAACACAAGTCGGGGCCAAATGGTCAAAAAATGAAAAGTTCCGAAACCCTTATTCTTTCAGCCCAATCAACCTCAAATATCATATGAAACATGCATTATGAATACTAGAATATTTGGAGCCCCTGGAGTCAGGTTTTATGAGTCCGACACGTTAGGACGTGTTGCAAATCACACGCGGTGAGTGGATTGTATTGGAATCCAAATTACCGTTTTTTTAGAATTTTCCGGCCTTATTGAACATTGCGAAGCTACTCAAAAAGTTTCAGCTCTTTTGGAGCACTAGAGATGAGACTTCCTTCATTAACCCGAAATCGCCCAAAATACAAGTCGGGGCTAAATGGTGAAACAATGAAAAGTTATGAAACCCTTATACTCTCTGCCCAATCAACCTCAAATACCATATGAAACATGCATGACGAATACTAGACCATTTGGAGCCCCCGAAGTCAGGTTTGATGAGTCCGACACAATAGGACGTGTTGCAAATCACACGCGGTGAGTGCACCGTATTGGCCTCCAAATTCTCGTTTTTAGCATTTCCCGGCCTTATTGAACATTCTAAAGCTACCTACAAAGTTTCAGCTCTTTTCGAGTAGTAGAGATGACACTTCCTTCATTAACCCGAAATCGCCCAAAATACAAGTCGGGGCCAAATGGTCAAAAGATGAAATGTTCAGAAACCCTTATTTTTCAGCCCATTCAACTTTAAACATCATATGAAATATGCATGACGAATACTAGACCATTTGGAGCCCCCGGAGTCAAGTTTTACGGGTCCGATGCGTTAAGTAGTGTTGCAAATCACACGCGCTGAGTTGATCGTATTGGCCTCCGAATTCCCATTTTTTTAGCATTTCCCGGCCTTATTTAACATACCGAAGCTACTCACAAAGTTTCAGCCTTTTTGGAGCACTAGAGATGACACTTCCTTCATTAACCCGAAATCGCCCAAAATACAAGTCGGGGCCAAATGGTCAAAAAATAAAATGTCCCGAAACCCTTATTTATTCAACCCAATCAACTTCAAATACCACATGAAACATGCACGATGAATACTAGAATATTTGGAGCCCCCGTAGTCAGGTTTTATGGGTCCGACACGTTAGGTAGTGTTGCAAATCACACGTGGTAAGTGGATCGTATTGATCTCTAAATTTCCTTTTTTAGCATTTCCCAACTTTATTGAACATCAAGAAGCTATCTAAAAAGTTTCAGCCCCTTTGGAGCACTAGAGATGAGATTTCCTTCATTAACCTAAAATCGCCCAAAATACAAGTCGGTGCCAAATGGTCAAAAAATGAAAAATTCCAAAACCCTTATTTTTTCATCCCAATCAACCTCAAATATCATATATGCACGATGAATACTAAACCATTTGGAGCCCCCGAAGTCAGGTTTTAGGGGTACGTCACGTTAAGGAGTGTTGCAAATCACACGCGGTGAGTGGATCGTATTGGCCTCCAAATTTCTATTTTGTAGCGTTTCCCAATATTATTGAACATACCGACGCTACCCAAAAAGTTTCAGCCCTTTTTGAGCATTATAGATGAGACTTCCTTCATTAACCCGAAATCGCCCAAAATACAAGTGGGGGTCAAATGGTAAAAAAATGAAATGTTTTGAAACCCTTATTTTATCAGCCCAATCAATGTCAAATACCATATAAAAAATGCATGACGAATACTAGACCATTTGGAGCCCCCGGGGTCAGGTTTTAGGGGTCCGACACGTTAGGCCGTGTTGCAAATCACACGCGGTGAGTGGATCGTATTGTCCTCCAAATTCCCTTTTTTAGCATTTTCCAGCCTTATTGGACATAACGCTGCTACCCACAAAGTTTCATCCCTTTTGGAGCATTAGAGATGACACTTCCTTCATTAACCCGAAATCGCCCAAAATACAAGTCGGGGCCAAATGGTCAAAAAATGAAATGTTCTTAAACCCGGATTATTTCAGCCCAATCAACCTCAAATACCATATTAAAGATGCACGACGAATACTAGACCATTTAGAGCCCCCGGGGTCAGGTTTTAGGGGTCCGACACGTTAGGCCGTGTTGCAAATCACACAGGGTGAGTGGATCGTATTGTCCTCCAAATTCCCGTTTTTTAGCATTTCCCGGCCTTATTGGACATACCGACGCTACCCACAAAGTTTCATCCCTTTTGGAGCACTAGAGATGACACTTCCTTCATTAACCCGAAATCGCCCAAAATACAAGTCGGGGCCAAATGGTGAAAAAATGAAATGTTCTGAAACCCGGATTTTTTCAGCCCAATCAACCTCAAATACCATATGAAACGTGCACGACGAATACTAGACCATTTGGAGCCCCCCGGAGTCAGGTTTTAGGGGTCCGACACGTTAAGCCGTGTTGCAAATCACACGCGGTGAGTGAATCGTATTGTCGTCCAAATTCCCCTTTTTTTTAGCATTTCCCGGCCTTATTGGATATAACGAAGCTACCCACAAAGTTTCATTCCCTTTGGAGCACTAAAGATGACACTTCCTTCATTAACCCGAAATCGCCCAAAATACACGTCGGGGCCAAATGGTCAAAAAATAAAATGTTCAGAAACTCGGAGTTTTTTCAGCCCAATCAACCTCAAATACCATATTAAACATGCACGACGAATACGAGATCATTTAGAGCCCCCGGGGTCAGGTTTTAGGGGTCCGACACGTTAGGCCGTGTTGCAAATCACACACGGTGAGTGGATCGTATTGTCATCCAAATTCCCATTTTTTAGCATTTTTCGGCCTTATTGGACATACCGAAGCTACCCACAAAATGTAATCCCCTTTGGAGCACTAGAGATGACACTTCCTTCATTAAACCGAAATCGCCCAAAATAAAAGTCGGGGCCAAATGGTCAAAACATGAAATGTTCTGAAACCCGGATTTTTTTAGCCAAATCAACCTCAAATACCATATGAAACATGCACGACGAACACTATACCATTTGGAGCCCCCGGGGTCAAGTTTTAGGGGTCCGACACGTTAGGTCGTGTTACAAATCACACGGAGTGAGTGGATCGTATTGTCCTCCAAATTATAGTTTTTTAGCATTCTCCGGCCTTATTGGATAACCGAAGCTACCCAGAAAGTTTCATCCTCTTTGGAGGACTAGAGATGGCACTTCCTTCATTAACCCGAAATCGCCCAAAATACAAGTCGCGGCCAAATGGTCAAAAAATGAAATGTTCCGAAACCCAAATTCTTTCAGCCTATTCAACCTCAAATACCATATGAAACGTGCACGACAAATACTAGACCATTTGGAGTCCCCGGAGTTAGGTTTTAGGGGTTCGACACGTTAGGCCGTGTTGAAAATCACACGCGGTGAGTGGATCGTATTGTCCTCCAAATTCCTATTTTTTAGCATTTCCCTCCCTTATTTGACATAAAGAAGCTACCCACAAAGTTTCATCCCCTTTGGAGCACTAGAGATGACACTTTTTTCATTAACCCGAAATCGCCCAAAATACAAGTCGGGGCCAAATGATCAAAAAATGAAATGTTCTGAAACCTGGTTTTTTTCAGCCCAATCAACCACAAATACCATATAAAACATGCATGACGAATAGTACACCATATGGAGCCCCCCGGAGTCATGTTTTAGGGGTCCGACACGTTAGGCCGTGTTGCAAATCACACGCGGAAAGTGAATCGTATTGTCGTCCAAATTCCCGTTTTTTAGCATTTTCCGGCCTTATTGGACATAACGAAGCTACCCACAAAGTTTCATTCCCTTTGGAGCACTAGAGATGACACTTGCATCATTAACCCGAAATCGCCCAAAATACAAGTCGGGGCCAAATGGTCAAAAAATGAAATGTTCCGAAAATCGGATTTTTTCAGACCAATAAACCTCTAATACCATATGAAACATGCGCGTCCAGTACTAGACCATTTGGAGCCTCCGGGGTCAGGTTTTAGGGGTCCGACATGTTAGGCCGTGTTGAAAATCACACGCGGTGAGTGGATCGTATTGTCCTCCAAATTCCCGTTTTTTATCATTTCCCGGCCTTATTGGACAGACCGAAGCTACCCACAAAATTTCATCCCTTTTGGAGCACTAGAGTTGACACTTCCTTTATTAACTCGAAATCGCCCAAAATACAAGTCGGGGCCAAATGGTCAAAAAACGAAATGTTACGAAACCCGGATTTTTTCAGTCCAATCAACCTCAAATACCATATGAAACATGCGCGTCCAGTACTAGACCATTTGGAGCCTCCGGGGTCAGGTTTTAGGGGTCCGACACGTTAGGTCGTGTTAAAAATCACACGCGGTGAGTAGATCGTATTATCCTCCAAATTCCCGTTTTTTAGCATTTCCCGGCCTTATTGGACATACCGAAGCTACCCACAAAATTTCATCCCTTTTAGAGCATTAGAGATGACACTTCCTCCATAAACCCGAAATCGCCCAAAATACAAGTCGGAGCCAAATGGTCAAAAAATGAAATGTTTCGAAACCCGGATTTTTTCAGCCCAATCAACCTCAAATACCATATGAAATATGCACGACGAATACAAAACCATTTGGAGCCCCCGGGGTCAGGTTTTAGGGGTCCGACACGTTAGGTCGTGCTGCAAATCACACGCGGTGAGTGGATCGTATTGTCCTCCAAATTCCCCTTCATTATCATTTCCCGGACTTATTGGACATACCGAAGCTACCCACAAAGTTTTATCCCCTTTGGAGCACTAGAGATGACACTTCCTTTATTAACCCGAAATCGCCAAAAATACAAGTCGGGGCCAAATGGTCAAAAAATGAATACTAGACCATTTGGAGTCCCCGGAGTCAGGTTTTAGGGGTCCGACACGTTAGGTCGTGTTGCAAATCACACGCGGATAGTTGATCGTATTGTCCTCCAAATTCCCTTTTTTATCATTTCCCGGCCTTATTGGAAATACCGACGCTACCCACAAAGTTTAATCCTTTTTGGAGCACTAAAGATGACACTTCCTTCATTAACCCGAAATCGCCCAAAATACAAGTCGGGGCCAAATGGTAAAAAAATGAAATGTTCTGAAACCCGGATTTTTTCGGCCCAATCAACCTCAAATACCATATTAAACATGCACGACGAATACTAGACCATTTGAAGCCCCCGGATTCAGGTTTAGGGGTCCGACACGTTAGGCCGTGTTGCAAATCACACGCGGTGAGTGGATCGTATTGTCGTCCAAATTCCCCTTTTTTAGCATTTCCCTCCCTTTTTGGACATACCGAAGCGACCCACAAAGTTTCATCCCCTTTGGAGTACTAGAGATTACACTTCCTTCTTTAACCCGAAATCGGCCAAAATACAAGTCGGGGCCAAATGGTCAAAAAATGAAATATTCTGAAACCTGGATTTTTTCAGCCCAATCAACCTCAAATACCATATGAAAGATGAACGGCAATTACTAGAACATTTGGAGCCCCCGTGGTCAGGTTTTAGGGGTTCGACACGTTAGGCCGTGTTGCAAATCACACGGGGTGAGTGGATCGTATTGTCCTCCAAATTCCCGTTTTTTAGCATTTCCCCGCCTTTTTAGACATACCGAAGCTACCCACAAAGTTTCATCCCCTTTGGAGCACTAGAGATGACACTTCCTTCATTAACCCGAAATCGCCCAAAATACAAGTCGGGGCCAAATGGTCAAAAAATAAAATGTTCTGAAATACGGATTTTTTCAGCCCAATCAACCTCAAATACCATATGAAACATGCGCGACGAATACTAGACCATTTGGATCCCCCGGGGTCAGGTTTTGGGGGTCCGACACGTTAGGGCGTGTTGCAAATCTCACGCGGTGAGTGGATCGTATTTTCCTCCAAACTATTGTTTTTTAGCATTTTCCGGCCTTATTGGACATAATAAAGCTACCCACAAAGTTTCATCCCTTTTGGAGCACTAGATATGACACTTCCTTCATTAACCCGAAATCGTCCAAAATACAAGTCGAGGCCAAATGGTCAAAAAATGAAATATTCTGAAACCCGGATTTTTTCAGCCTAATCAACCTCAAATACCATATGAAACATGAACGATGAATACTAGACCATTGGAGCCCCCGGGGTCAGGTTTTAGGGGTCCGACACGTTATGCCGTGTTGCAAATCACACGCGGTGAGTGGCTCGTATTGTCCTCCAAATTATCGTTTTTTAGCATTTTTCGGCCTTATTGGACATAATGAAGCTACCCAACAAGTTTCATCCCTTTTGGAGCACTAGAGATGACACTTCCTTCATTAACCCAAAATCGCCCAAAATACAAGTCGGGGCCAAATGGTCTAAAAATGAAATGTTCTGAAACCCGGATTCTTTCAGCCCAATCAACCTCAAATACCATATGAAACATGCACGACGAATACTAGACCGTTTGGAGCCCCCGAGGTCAGGTTTTAGGGGTCCGACACGTTAGGTCGTGTTGCAAATCACACGAGGCGAGTGGATCGTATTATCCTCCAAATTCCCGTTTTTTAGCATTTCCCAACCTTATTGGACATACCGACGCTACCCACTAAGTTTCATCCCTTTTGGAGCAATAGAGATGACACTTCCTTGATTATCCCGAAATCGCCCAAATTACAAGTCGGGGCCAAATGGTCAAAAAATAAAATGTTCTGAAACCCGAATTTCTTCAGCCCAATCAACATCAAATACCATATGAAACATGAACGACGAATATTAGATCATTTAGAGCCCCCGGGGTCAGGATTTAGGGGTCCGACACGTTAGGCCGTGTTGCAAATCACACGCGGTGAGTGGATCGTATTGTCCTCCAAATTTTCATTTTTTAGCATTTCCCTGCCTTATTGGACATAACAAAGCTACCCACAAAGTTTCATCCCTTTTGGAGCACTGAGATGACACTTCCTTCATTAACCCGAAATCGCCCAAAATACAAGTCGTGGCCAAATGGTCAAAAAATGAAATGTTCTGAAACCCGGATTTTTCAGCCCAATCAACCTCAAATACCATATGAAACATGAAAAACGAATACTAGACCATTTGGAGCTCCCGACGTCAGGTTTTAGGGGTCCGACACGTTAGGCCGTGTTGAAATCACACGCGGTGAATGGATCGTATTGTCCTCCGAATTCCCGTTTTTTAGCATTTCCCGGCCTTATTGGACATACCAAAGCTACCCACAAAGTTTCATCCCTTTTAGAGCACTAGAGATAACACTTCCTTCATTAACCCGAAATCGCCCAAAATACAAGGCGGGGCCAACTGGTCAAAAAATGAAATGTTCCGAAACCCGGATTTTTTCAGCCCAATCAATCTCAAATACCATATGTAATATGCACGACGAATACTAGACCATTTGGAGCCCTCGGGATCAGGTTTTAGGGGTTCGACACGTTATACCGTGTTGCAAATAACACGCGGTGAATGGATCGTATTGTCCTCCAAATTCCCGTTTTTAACGTTTCCCCGCCTTACTGGACATAACGAAGCTACCCACAAAGTTTCATCCCTTTTGGAGCACTAGAGATGACACTTCCTTCATTAACCCGAAATCGCCCAAAATACAAGTCGGGGCCAAATGGTCAAAAAATGAAATATTTCGAAATCCGGATTTTTCAGCCCAATCAACCTCAAATACCATATGAAACATGCACGACGAATACTAGACCATTTGGAGCCCCCGAGGTCAGGTTTAAAGGGTCCGACACATTAGGTCGTGTTGAAAATCACACGCGGTGAGTGGATCGTATTGTCCTCCAAATTCCTGTTTATTAGCATTTCCCGGCCTTTTTGGACATACCGAAGCTACCCAAAAAGTTTCATCCACTTTGGAGCCCTATAGACAACACTTCCTTCATTAACCCGAAATCGCCCAAAATACAAGTCGGGGCCAAATGGTCAAAAAATGAAATGTTCTGAAACACGAATTTTTTCAGCCCAATCAACCTCAAATACCATATGAAACATGCGCGATGAATACTAGACCATTTGGATCCCCCGGGGTCAGGTTTTAGGGGTCCGACACGTTAGGCCGTGTTGCAAATCACACGCGGTGAGTGGATCGTATTGTCCTCCAAATTCCCGTTTTTAGCATTTCCCGGTCTTTTTGGACATACCGAAGCTACCCCCAAAGTTTCGTCCCTTTTGGAGCACTAGAGTTCACACTTCCTTCATTAACCCAAAATCGCCCAAAATCCAAGTCGTGGCCAAATGTTCAAAAAATGAAATGTTCCGAAACCCGGATTTTTTCAGTCCAATCAACCTCAAATACCATATGAAACATGCACGACGAATACTAGACCATTTGGAGTCCCCGGAGTCAGGTTTTAGGGGTTCGACACGTTATGCCGTGTTGCAAATCACACGGGGTGAGTGGATCGTATTGTCCTCCAAATTCCCTTTTTTAGCATTTCCCCGCCTTATTAGACATAACGAAGCTACCCACAAAGTTTCATCCCTTTTGGAGCACTAGAGATGACACTTCCTTCATTAACCCGAAATCGCCCAAAATACAAGTCGGGGCCAAATGGTCAAAAAATGAAATGTTCTGAAACCCGGATTTTTTCAGCACAATCAACCTCAAACACCATATGAAACATGAACGACGAATAATAGACCATTTGGAGCCCTCGGGGTCAGGTTTTAGGGGTCCGACACGTTAGGTCGTGTTGCAAATCACACGCGGTTAGTGGATTTTATTGTCCTCTAAATTCCCGTTTTTAGCATTTCCTGGCCTTATTGGATATACCGACGCTACCCATAAAGTTTCATCTCTTTTTGAGCACTAGAGATGACACTTCCTTCATTAACCCGAAATCGCCAAAAATACAAGTCGGGGCAAAATGGTCAAAAAATGAAATGTTCTGAAACCCGGATTTTTTAAGCGCAATCAACCTCAAACACCATATGAAACATGAGCGACGAATACTAGACCATTTGGAGCCCCTGGGGTCAGGTTTTAGGGGTCCGACACGTTAGGTCGTGTTGCAAATCACACGCGGTGAGTGGATAGTATTATCCTCCAAATTTCCGTTTTTTAGCATTTCCCGGCCTTATTGGATATACCGACGCTACCCCCAAAGTTTCATCCCTTTTGGAGCACTAGAGATGAAACTTCCTTCATTAACCCGATATCGCCCAAAATACAAGTCGGGGCCAAATGGTCAAAAAATGAAATATTCTAAAATCCGGATATTTTCAGCCCAATCAGCCTCAAATACCATATGAAACATGCACGACGAATACAAGACCATTTGGAGCCCCCGGGGTCAGGTTTTAAGGGTCCGACACGTTAGGTCGTGTTGCAAATCACACGCGGTGAGTGGATCGTATTATCCTCCAAATTCCCATTTATTAGCATTTACTGGCCTTATTGGACATACCGACGCTACACACAAAGTTTCATCCCCTTTGGAGCACTAGAGATAACACTTCCTTCATTAACCCGAAATCGCCCATAATACATGTCGGGGCCAAATGGTCAAAAAATGAAATGTTCTGAAACACGGAATTTTTTCACCCCAATCAACCTCAAATACCATATGAAACATGCACGACGAATACTAGACCATTTGGAGTCCCCGGAGTCAGGTTTTAGGGGTTCGACACGTTAGGCCGTGTTGCAAATCATACGCGGTGAGTGGATTGTATTGTCCTCAAAATTCCCGTTTTTTTAGCATTTCCCCGCCTTATTGGACATAACAAAGCTACCCACAAAGTTTCATCCCTTTTGGAGCACTAGAGATGACACTTCCTTCATTAACCCGAAATCGCCCAAAATACAAGTCGGGGCCAAATGGTCAAAAAATGAAGTAATTCGAAACCCGGATTTTCTCAACCAAATCAACCTCAAATACTATACAAGACCATTTGGAGCCCCCGGGGTCAGGTTTTAGGGGCCCGACACGTTAGGTCGTGTTGCAAATCACACGCGGTGAATGGATCGTATTGTCCTCCAAATTCCCCTTTTTTAGCATTTCCCGGCCTTATTGGACATACCGATGCTACCCACAAAGTTTCGTCTCTTTTGGAGCACTGGAGTTGACACTTCCTTCATTAACCCGAAATCGCCCAAAATACAAGTCGTGGCCAAATGGTCAAAAAATGAAATATTCCGAAACTGGTATTTTTACAGTCCAATCAACCTCAAATACCATATGAAATATGCATGACCAATACTAGACCATTTGGAATCCCCGGAGTCATGTTTTAGGGGTTCGACACGTTAGGCCGTGTTGCAAATCACACGCGTTAAGTGGATTGTATTTTCCTCAAAATCTCGTTTTTTAGCATTTCCCTGCCTTATTGGACATAACAAAGCTACCTACAAAGTTTCATCCATTTTTGGAGCACTAGAGATGACACTTCCTCTATTAACCCGAAATCGCCCAAAATACAAGTCGGGGCCAAATGGTCAAAAAATGAAATGTTCTGAAACACGGATTTTTTCAGCCCAATCAACCTCATATACCATATGAAATATGCAGGATGAATACTAGACTATTTGGATCCCCCGGGGGTAACGTTTTTGGGGTCCGACACGTTAGGTCTTGTTGCAAATCACACGCGGTGAGTGGATAGTATTGTCCTCCAAATTCCCGTTTTTTAGCATTTCCCGGCCTTATTGGACATACCAAAGCTACCCACAAAGTTTCATCCCTTTTAGAGCACTAGAGATGACACTTCCTACATTAACCCGAAATCACCCAAAATACAAGTCGGGGCCAAATGGTCAAAAAAGGAAATGTTCCAAAACCCGGATTTTTTCAGGCCAATCAACCTCAAATACCATATGAAACATGCACGAGGAATACTAGACCATTTGGAGGCCCCGGGATCAAGTTTTAGGGGTTCGACACGTTAGGCCTTGTTGCAAATCACACGGGGTGAGTGGATCGTATTGTCCTCCAAATTCCCGTTTTTTAGCATTTCCCTGCCTTATTGGACATAACGAAGCTATCCAACAAGTTTCATCCCTTTTGGAGCACTAGAGATGACACTTCCTTCATTAACCCGAAATCGCCCAAAATACAAGTCGGGGCCAAATGGTCAAAAAATGAAATGTTCTGAAACCCGGATTTTTCAGCCCAATCAACCTCAAATACCATATGAAACATGCACGACGAATACTAGACCATTTGGAGCCCCCGAGGTCAGGTTTTAGGGGTCCGACACGTTAGCTCGTGTTGCAAATCACACGCGGTGAGTTGATCGTATCAACCTCAAATACCATATGAAACATGAAATACGAATACTAGACCATTTGGAGCCCCTGGCGTCAGGTTTTAGGGGTCTGAAACATTCGGTCGTGTTGCAAATCACACGCGGTGAATGGATCGTATTTTCCTCCAAATTCCCATTTTTTAGCATTTCCCGGCCTTATTGGACATACCGAAGCTACCCACAAAGTTTCATCCCTTTTAGAGCACTAGAGATGACAATTCCTTCATTAATCCGAAATCGCCCAAAATACAAGTCGGGGCCAAATGGTCAAAAAATGAAATGTTCCGAAACCCGGATTTTTTCAGCCTAATTAACCTCATATACCATATGAAACATGCACGATGAATACAAGACCATTTGGAGCCCCCGGGGTCAGGTTTTAAGGGTCCGACACGTTAGGTCGTGTTGAAAATCACACGCGGTGAGTGGATCCTATTTTCCTCCAAATTCCCGTTTATTAGCATTTCCCGACCTTATTGGACATACCGAAGCTACCCACAAAGTTTCGTCCCTTTTGGAGCACTAAAGTTGACACTTCCTTCATTAACCCTAAATCGCCCAAAATACAAGTCGTGGCCAAATGGTCAAAAAATGAAATGTTTCCAAACCCGGATTTTTTCAGTCCAATCAACCTCAAATATCATATGAAACATGCACGATGAATACTAGACCATTTGGAGTCCCCGGAGTCAGGTTTTAGGGGTTGGACACGTTGTGCCATGTTGCAAATCACACGGGGTGAGTGGATAGTATTATCCTCCAAATTTCCGTTTTTTAGCATTTCCTGGCCTTATTGGATACACCGACGCTACCCACAAAGTTTCATCCCTTTTGGAGCACTAGAGATGACACTTCCTTCATTAACCCGATATCGCCCAAAATACAAGTCGGGCCAAATGGTCAAAAAATAAAATGTTCTGAAACCCGGATTTTTTCAGCCCAATCAACCTCAAATACCATATGAAACATGAACGAGGAATACTAGACCATTTGGAGCCCCACGGGGTCAGGTATTAGGGGTCCGACACGTTAGGTCGTGTTGCAAATCACACGCGGTGAGTGGATCGTATTGTCCTCCAAATTCCCTTTTTTAGCATTTCCCGGCCTTATTGGACATACCGAAGCTACCCACAAAGTTTCGTCCCTTTTGGAGCACTAGAGTTGACACTTCCTTCATTAACCCGAAATCGCCCAAAATACAAGTCGTGGCCAAATGGTCAAAAAATGAAATGTTCCGAAACCCGGATTTTTACAGTCCAATCAACCTCAAATACCATATGAAACATGCGCGATGAATACTAGACCATTTGGATCCCCCGGGGTCAGGTTTTAGGGGTCCGACACGTTAGGCTACGTTGCAAATCACACGCGGTGAGTGGATCATATTGTCCTCTAAATTCCCGTTTTTTAGCATTTCCCGGCCTCATTTGACATACCAAAGCTACCCACAAAGTTTAATCGCTTTTGGAGCACTAGAGATGATACTTCCTTCATTAACCCGAAATCGCCCAAAATACAAGTCGGGGCCAAATGGTCAAAAAATGAAATGTTCTGAAACCCGGATTTTTTCAGCCCAATCAACCTAAAATACCATATGAAACATGACCGACGAATACTAGACCATTTGGAGCCCCTCGGGGTCAGGTTTTAGGGGTCCGACACGTTAGGTCGTGTTGCAAATCACACGCGGTGAGTGGATCGTATTGTCCTCCAAATTCCCTTTTTTAGCATTTCCCGGCCTTATTGGACATACCGAAGCTACCCACAATGTTTCGTCCCTTTTGGAGCACTAGAGTTGACACTTCCTTCATTAACCCGATATCGCCCAAAATACAAGTCGTGGCCAAATGGTCAAAAAATGAAATGTTCCGAAACCCGGAGTTTTTCAGCCCAATCAACCTCAAATACGATATGAAACATGCACGAAGAATACTAACTAGACCATTTGGAGCCCCCGGAGTCAGGTTTTAGGGGTCCGAGACGTTAAGCCGTGTTGCAAATCACACGCGGTGAGTGGACGATATTGTCCTCAAAATTCCCGTTTTTTAGCATTTCCCGGCCTTATTGGACATACAGAAGCTACCCACAAAGTTTCGTCCCTTTTGGAGCACTAGAGATGACACTTCCTTCATTAACCCGATATCGCCCAAAATACAAGTCGGGGCCAAATGGTCAAAATATAAAATGTTCTGAAACCTGGATTTTTTCTTTCCAATCAAACTCAAATACCATATAAAACATGCACGACGAATACAAGACCATTTGGAGCCCCCGGGGTCAGGTTTTAAGGGTCCGACACGTTAGGCCGTGTTGCAAATCACACGCGGTGAGTGGATAGTATTGTCCTAAAAATTCCAGTTTTTTAGCATTTCCCGGCCTTATTGGACATACCAAAGCTACCCACAATGTTTCATCCCCTTTGGAGCACTAGAGATGACACTTCCTTCATTAACTCGAAATCGCCCAAAATACAAGTCGGGGCCAAATGGTCAAAAAATGAAATGTTCTGAAACACGGATTTTTTCAGCCCAATCAACCTCAAATACCATATGAAAGATGCGCGATGAATACTAGACCATTTGGATCCCCCGGGGTCAGGTTTTAGGGGTCCGACACGTTAGGCCGTGTTGCAAATCACACGCGGTGAGTGGATCGTATTGTCCTCCAAATTCCCGTTTTTTAGCATTTCCCGGCCTTGTTGGACATACCGAAGCTACCCACAAAGTTTCGTCCCTTTTGGAGCACTAGAGTTGACACTTCCTTCATTAACCCGAAATCGCCCAAAATACAAGTCGTGGCCAAATGGTCAAAAAATAAAATGTTCCGAAACCCGGATTTTTATAGTCCAATCAACCTCAAATACCATATGAATTATGCACGACGAATACTAGACCATTTGGAGTCCCCGGAGTCAGGTTTTAGGGGTTCGAAACGTTAGGCCGTGTTGCAAATCACACGCGGTGAGTGGATTGTATTGTCCTCAAAATTCCCGTTTTTTAGAATTTCCCCGCCTTATTGGACATAAAAAAGCTACCCTCAAAGTTTCATCCTTTTTGGAGCACTAGAGATGACACTTCCTTTATTAACCCGAAATCGCCTAAAATGCAAGTCGGGGCCAAATGGTCAAAAAATGAAATGTTCTGAAACCCAGATTTTTATCAGCCGAATAAACCTTAAATACCATATGAAACATGCATGACGAATACTAGACCATTTGGAGCCCCCGGGGTCAGGTTTTAGGGATCCGACACCTTAGGCCGTGTTGCAAATCACACGCGGTGAGTGGATCGTATTGTCCTCCAAATTTCTGTTTTTTAGCATTTCTTGACCTTATTAGACATACCAAAGCTACCCACAAAGTTTCGTCCCTTTTGGAGCACTAGAGATGACACTTCCTTTATTAACCCGAAATCGCCCAAAATATAAGTCGGGGTCAAATGGTAAAAAAATGAAATGTTCTGAAACATGGATTTTTTCAGCCCAATCAACCTCAAATACCATATGAAACATGCGCGACGAATACTAGACCATTTGGATCCCCCGGGGTCGGGTTTTAGGGGTCCGACAGGTTAGGCCGTGTTGCAAATCACACGCGGTGAGTGGATCGTATTGTCCTCCAAATTCCTGTTTTTTAGCATTCCCCGGCCTTGTTGGACATACCGAAGCTACCCACAAAGTTTCGTCCCTTTTGGAGCACTAGAGTTGACACTTCCTTCATTAACCCGAAATCGTCCAAAATACAAGTCGTGGCCAAATGGTCAAAAAATAAAATGTTTCCAAACCCGGATTTTTTCAGTCCAATCAACCTCAAATACCATATGAAACATGCACGACAAATACTAGACCATTTGGAGTCCCCGGAGTCAGGTTTTAGGGGTTCGACACGTTATGCCATGTTGCAAATCACACGGGGTGAGTGGATCGTATTGACTTCCAAATTTCCGTTTTTTTAGCATTTCCCTGCCTTATTGGACATAACAAAGCTAGCCACAAAGTTTCATCCTTTTTGGAGAACTAGAGATGACACTTTCTTCATTAACCCGAAATCCCCCAAAATACAAGTCGGGCCAAATGGTAAAAAAATGAAATGTTCTAAAACCCGGATTTTTTTAAGCCCAATCAACCTCAAACACCATATGAAACATGAACGATGAATACTAGACCATTTGGAGCCCCCGAGGTCAGGTTTTAGGGGTCCGACACGTTAGGTCGTGTTGCAAATCACACGCGGTGAGTGGATAGTATTATCCTCCAAATTCCCATTATTTAGCATTTCCCGGCCTTATTGGATATACCGACGCTACCCACAAAGTTTCATCCCTTTTGGAGCACTAGAGATAACAATTCCTTCATTAACCCGATATCGCCCAAAATACAAGTCGGGGCCAAATGGTCAAAAAATGAAATGTTCTGAAACACGGATTTTTTCAGCCCAATCAACCTCAAATACCATATGAAACATGCAGGACGAATACTAGACCAGTTGGATCCCCCGGGGTCAGGTTTTAGGGGTCCGATACGTTAGGCTGCGTTGCAAATCACACGCGGTGAGTGGATCGTATTGTCCTCCAAATTCCCATTTTTTAGCATTTCCCGGCCTCATTTGACATACCAAAGCTACCCACAAAGTTTAATCGCTTTTGGAGCACTAGAGATGACACTTCCTTCATTAACCCGAAATCGCCCAAAATACAAGTCGGGGCCAAATGGTCAAAAAATGAAATGTTCTGAAACCCGGATTTTTTCAGCCCAATCAACCTAAAACACCATATGAAACATGACCGACGAATACTAGACCATTTGGAGCCCCCCGGGGTCAGGTTTTGGGGGTCCGACACGTTAGGTCGTGTTGCAAATCAAAGGCGGTGAGTGGATAGTATTGTCCTCCATATTCCCTTTTTAGCATTTCCCGGCCTTATTGGACATACCGAAGCTACCCACATAGTTTCGTCCCTTTTGGAGCACTAGAGTTGACACTTCCTTCATTAACCCGATATCGCCCAAAATACAAGTCGTGGCCAAATGGTCAAAAAATGAAATGTTCCGAAACCAGGATTTTTATAGTCCAATCAACCTCAAATACCTTATGAAACATGCACGACGAATACTAGACCATTTAGAGTCCCTGGAGTCAGGTTTTAGGGCTTCGACACGTTAGGCCGTGTTGCAAATCACACGCGGTGAGTGGATTGTATTGTCCTCTAGCATTTCCCCGCCTTATTGGACATAACAAAGCTACCCACAAAGTTTAATCGCTTTTGGAGCACTAGAGATGACACTTACTTCATTAACCCGAAATCACTCAAAATACAAGTCGGGGCCAAATGGTCAAAAAATGAAATGTTCTGAAACCCGGATTTTTTCAGCCCAATCAACCTAAAACACCATATGAAACATGACCGACGAATACTATACCATTTGGAGCCCCCCGGGGTCAGGTTTTAGGGGTCCGACACGTTAGGTCGTGTTGCAAATCACACGCGGTGAGTGGATCGTATTGTCCTCCAAATTCCCTTTTTTAGTATTTCCCGGCCTTATTGGACATACCGAAGCTACCCACAAAGTTTCGTCCCTTTTGGAGCATTAGAGTTGACACTTCCTTCATTAACCCGAAATCGCCCAAAATACAAGTCGTGGCCAAATGGTCAAAAACTGAAATGTTCCGAAACCTGGATTTTTTCAGCCCAATCAACCTCAAATACGATATGAAACATGCACGAAGAATACTAACTAGACCATTTGGAGCCCCCGGAGTCAGGTTTTAGGGGTCCGACACGTTAAGCCGTGTTGCAAATCACACACGGTAAGTGGACCGTATTGTCCTCAAAATTCCCGTTTTTTAGCATTTCCCGGCCTTATTGGACATACAGAAGCTACCCACAAAGTTTCGTCCCTTTTGGAGCACTAGAGATGACACTTCCTTCATTAACCCGATATCGCCCAAAATACAAGTCGGGGCCAAATGGTTAAAAAATGAAATGTTCTGAAACCTGGATTTTTTCAGCCCAATCAACCTCAAATACAGTATAAAACATGCACGACGAATACAAGACCATTTGGAGCCCCCGGGGTCAGGTTTTAAGGGTCCGACACGTTTGGCCGTGTTGCAAATCACACGCGGTGAGTGGATAGCATTGTCCTCAAAATTCCCGTTTTTTAGCATTTCCCGGCCTTATTGGACATACCAAAGCTACCCACAATGTTTCATCCCCTTTGGAGCACTAGAGATGACACTTCCTTCATTGATCCGATTTCGCCCAAAATACAAGTCGGGGCCAAATGGTCAAAAAATGAAATGTTCTGAAACACGGATTTTTTCAGCCCAATCAACCTCAAATACCATATGAAACATGCGGGATGAATACTAGACCACTTGGATCCCCCGGGGTCAGGTTTTAGGGCTTCGACAAGTTAGGCCGTGTTGCAAATCACACGCGGTGAGTGCATCGTATTGTCCTCCAAATTCCCGTTTTTTAGCATTTCCCGACCTCATTTGACATAAAAAAGCTACCCACAAAGTTTCATCCTTTTTGGAGCACTAGAGATGACACTTCCTTCATTAACCCGAAATTGCCCAAAATACAAGTCGGGGCCAAATGATCAAAAAATAAAATAATTCAAAACCCGGATTTTTTCAGCCCAATCAACCTCAAACACCATATGAAACAAGCACGACGAATACTAGACCATTTGGAGCCCCCGGTGCCAAGTTTTAAGGGTCCGACACGTTAGGTCGTGTTGCAAATCACACGCGGTGAGCGGATCGTATTGTCCTCCAAATTCCCTTTTTTAGTATTTCCCGGCCTTATTGGACATACCGAAGCTACCCACAAAGTTTCGTCCCTTTTGGAGCACTAGAGTTGACACTTCCTTCATTAACCCGAAATCGCCCAAAATACAAGTCGGGGCCAAATGATCAAAAAATGAAATGTTCCGAAACCCGGATTTTTTCAGCCAAATCAACCTCAAATACCATATGAAACATGCCCCCGGGGTCAGGTTTTAGGGGTCCGACACGTTAGGCCGTGTTGCAAATCACACGCGGTGAGTGGATCGTATTTTCCTCCAAATTCCCGTTTTTTAGCATTTCCCGGCCTTATTGGACTTACAAAAGCTACCCACAAAGTTTCATCCCTTTTGGAGCACTAGAGATGACACTTCATTCATTAACCCGATATCGCCCAAAATGCAAGTCGGGGCCAAATGGAAAAAAAATGAAATAATTCGAAACCCGGATTTTTTCAACCCAATCAACCTCAAATACCATATGAAACATGCACGACGAATACTACACCATTTGGAGCCCCCGGGGTCAGGTTTTAGGGGTCCGACACGTTAGGCCGTGTTGCAAATCACACGCGGTGACTGGATCGTATTGTCCTCCAAATTCCCGTTTTTTAGCATTTCCCGGCCTTATTGGACTTACAAAAGCTACCCACAAAGTTTCATCCTTTTTGGAGCACTAGAGATGACACTTCCTTCATTAACCCGAAATCGCCCAAAATACAAGTCGGGGCCAAATGGTCAAAAAATGAAATAATTCGAAACCCGAATTTTTTCAGCCAAATCAACCTCAAATACCATATGAAACATTCACGACGAATACTAGACCATTTGGAGCCCCCGGGGTCAGGTTTTAGGAGACCGACACGTTAGGCCGCGTTGCAAATCACACGTGGTGAGTGGATCGTAATATCCTCCAACTTCCCGCTTTTTAGCATTTCCCGGCCTCATTTGACATACCAAAGCTACCCACAAAGTTTCATCCCTTTAGGAGCACTAGAGATGACACTTCCTTCATTAACCCGAAATCGCCCAAAATAAAAGTCGGGGCCAAATGGTCAAAAAATGAAATAATTCGAAACCCGGATTTTTTCAGCCCAATCAACCTCAAATACTATATGAAACATGCACGACGAATACTAGACCATTTGGAGCCCCCGGGGTCAGGTTTTAGGGGTCTGACACGTTAGGCCGCGTTGTAAATCACACGCAGTGAGTGGATCGTATTGTCCTCCAAATTCCCGTTTTTTAGCATTTCCCGGCCTTTTTGGACATACCAAAGCTACCCACAAAGTTTCATCCTTTTTGGAGCACTAGAGATGACAATTCCTTCATTAACCCGAAATCGCCCAAAATACAAGTCGGGGCCAAATGGTCAAAAAATGAAATAATTCGAAACCCGGATTTTTTCAACCAAATCAACCTCAAATACCATATGAAACATTCACGACGAATACTAGACCATTTGGAGCCCCCGGGGTCAGGTTTTAGGAGACCGACACGTTAGGCCGCGTTGCAAATCACACGCGGTGAGTGGATCGTAATATCCTCCAACTTCCCATTTTTTAGCATTTCCTGGCCTGATTTGACATACTAAAGCTACCCACAAAGTTTGATCCCTTTTGGAGCACTAGAGATGACACTTCCTTCATTAACCCGAAATCGCCCAAAATACAAGTCGGGGCCAAATGGTCAAAAAATGAAATTATTCGAAACCCGGATTTTTTCTGGCCAATCAACCTCAAATACCATATGAAACATACATGACGAATACTAGACCATTTGGAGCCCCCGGGGGCAGATTTTAGGGGTCCGACACCTTAGGCCGCGTTGCAAATCACACGCGGTGAGTGGATCGTATTGTCCTCCAAATTGCCGTTTTTTATCATTTCCCGGCCTTTTTGGACATACTAAACCCACCCACAAAGTTTCATCCTTTTCGGAGCACTAGAGATGACACTTCCTTCATTAACCCGAAATCGCCGAAAATACAAGTCGGGGCCAAATGGTCAAAAAATGAAATAATTCGAAACCCGGATTTTTTCAGCCCAATCAACCTCAAATACCATATGAAACATACACAATAAATACTAGACCATTTGGAGCCCCCGGGGGCAGGTTTTTGGGGTCCGACACGTTAGGCCGGGTTGCAAATCACACGCGGTGAGTGGTTCGTATTGTCCTCCAAATTCCCGTTTTTTAGCATTTCCCGGCCTTTTTGGACATACCAAAGCTACCCACAAAGTTTTATCCTTTTCGGAGCACTAGAGATGACACTTCCTTCATTAACCTGGAATCGCCCAAAATACAAGTCGGGGCCAAATGGTCAAAAAATAAAATAATTCAAAACCCGGATTTTTTCTCCCTAATCAAGCTCAAATACCATATGAAACATTCACGACGAATACTAGACCATTTGGAGCCCCCGGAGCCAGGTTTTTGGGGTCCGACACGTTAGGACGCGTTGCAAATCACACGCAGTGAGTGGATCGTATTGTTCTCCAAATTCCCGTATTTTAGCATTTTCCGGCCTTATTGGAAATACCAAAGCTACCCACAAAGTTTCATCCTTTTGGAGCACTAGAGATGACACTTCCTTCATTAACCCGATATCGCCCAAAATACAAGTCGGGGCCAAATGGTAAAAAAATGAAATAATTCGAAACCTGGATTTTTTCAGCCCAATCAACCTCAAATACCATATGAAACATGCATGACGAATACTAGATCATTTGGAGCCCCCGATGTCTGGTTTTAGGGGTCCGACAATTTAGGCCGCGTTGCAAATCACACGCAGTGAGTGGATCGTATTTTCCTCCAAATTCCCGTAATTTAGCATTTTCCGGCCTTCTTGGATATACCAAAGCTACCGACAAAGTTTCATCCTTTTTGGAGCACTATAGATGACACTTCCTTCATTAACCCGAAATCGCCCAAAATACAAGTCGGGGCCAAATGGTCAAAAAATAAAATAATTCGAAACCCGGATTTTTTCTGCCCAATCAACCTCAAATACCATATGAAAAATTCACCACGAATACTAGACCATTTCTAGCCCCCGGCGCCAAGTTTTAGGGGTTTGACACGTTAGGCCGCGTTGCAAATCACACGCGGTGAGTGGATCGTATTTTCCTCCAAATTCCCGTTTTTTAGCATTTCCCGGCCTTTTTGGACATACCAATGCTACCCACAAATTTTCATTCTTTTTGGAGCACTAGAGATGACACTTCCTTCATTAACCCGAAATCGCCCAAAATACAAGTCGGGGCCAAATGGTCAAAAAATGAAATAATTCGAAACCCGGATTTTATCAGCCAAATCAACCTCAAATACCATATGAAACCTGCACGACGAATACTAGACCATTTTGAGCCCCCGGGGTCAGGTTTTAGGGGTCCGACACGTTAGGCTGCGTTGCAAATCACACGCGGTGAGTGGATCGTATTGTCCTCCAAATTCCCGTTTTTTAGCATTTACCGGCCTCATTTGACATACCAAAGCTACCCACAAAGTTTCATCCCTTTTGGAGCACTAGAGATGACACTTCCTTCATTAACCCGAAATCGCCCAAAATACAAGTCGGGGCCAAATGGTCAAAAAATGAAATAATTCGAAACCCGGATTTTTTCAGCCAAATCAACCTCAAATACCATATGAAACATGCACGACGAATACTAGACCATTTTGAGCCCCCGGGGTCAGGTTTTAGGGGTCCGACACGTTAGGCCGTGTTGCAAATCACACGCGGTGAGTGGATCGTTTTGTCCTCCAAATTCCCTTTTTTAGCATTTCCCGGCCTTATTGGACATACAAAACCTACCCAAAAAGTTTCATCCTTTTTGGAGTACTAGAGATTACACTTCCTTCATTAACCCGAAATCGCCCAAAATAAAAGTCGGGGCCAAATGGTCAAAAAATAAAATAATTCGAAACCCGGATTTTTTTAGCCCAATCAACCTCAAATACCATATGAAACATGCACGACGTATACTAGACCATTTGGAGCCCCCGGGGTCAGGTTTTAGGGGTCCGACACGTTAGGCCGCGTTGTAAATCACACGCAGTGAGTGGATCGTATTGTCCTCCAAATTCCCGTTTTTTAGCATTTCCCGACCTTTTTGGACATACCAAAGCTATCCACAAGGTTTCCTCCTTTTTGGAGCACTAGAGATGAAACTTCCTTCATTAACCCGAAATCTCCCAAAATACAAGTCGGGGCCAAATGGTCAAAAAATGAAATAATTCAAAACCCGGATTTTTGCAGCCAAATCAACCTCAAATACCATATGAAAAATGCACGATGAATACTATTCCATTTGGAGCAACCGGGGTCAGGTTTTAGGGGTCCGACATGTTAGGCCGCGTTGCAAATCACACGCGGTGAGCGGATCGTATTGTCCTCCAAATTCCCGTTTTCTTAAATCATTTTCAGGCCTTTTTGGACATACCAAAGCTACCCACAAAGTTTCATCCTTTTTGGAGCACTAGAGATGACACTTTCTTCATTAACCCGAAATCGCCCAAAATACCAGTCGGGGCCAAATGGTCAAAAAATAAAATAATTCAAAACCCGGATTTTTACAGCCAAATCAAACTCAAATACCATATGAAACATGCACGACGAATACTAGACCTTTTGGAGCCCCCGGGTTCTGGTTTTAGGGGTCCGACACGTTAGGCCGCGTTGCAAATCACACGCGGTGAGTGGATCGTATTGTCCTCCAAATTCCCGTTTTTTAGCATTTCCCGGCCTTTTTGGACATACCAAAGCTACCCACAAAGTTTCATCCTTTTCGGAGCACTAGAGATTACACTTCCTTCATTAACCCGAAATCGCCCAAAATACAAGTCGGGGCCAAATGGTCAAAAAATGAATTAATTCGAAACCCCGATTTTTTCAGCCCAATCAACCTCAAATACCATATGAAACATACACGACAAATACTAGACCATTTGGAACCCCCGGGGGCAGGTTTTAGGGGTCCGACACGTTAGGCCGCGTTGCAGATCACACGCGGTGAGTGGTTCGTATTGTCCTCCAAATTCCCTTTTTTAGCATTTTCCGGCCTTTTTGGACATACAAAAGCTACCCACAAAGTTTTATCCTTTTCGGAGCACTAGAGATGACACTTCCTTCATTAACCCGAAATCGCCCAAAATACAAGTCGGGGGCAAATGGTCAAAAAATAAAATAATTCAAAACCCGGATTTTATCTGCCCTGTCAAGCTCAAATACCATATGAAAAATTCACGACGAATACTAGACCATTTGGAGCCCCCGGAGCCAGGTTTTTGGGGTCCGACACGTTAGGACGCGTTGCAAATCACACGCGGTGAGTGGATCATATTGTCCTCCAAATTCCCGTTTTTTAGCATTTTCCGGCCTTATTGGACATACCAAAGCTACCCACAAAGTTTCATCCTTTTGGAGCACTAGAGATGACACTTCCTTCATTAACCCGAAATCGCCCAAAATACAAGTCGGGGCCAAATGGTCAAAAAATGAAATAATTCGAAACCCGGATTTTTTCAGCCCAATCAACCTCAAATACCATATGAAACATGCATAACGAATACTTGATCATTTGGAGCCCCCGGGGTCAGGTTTTAGGGGTCCGACAATTTAGGCCGCGTTGCAAATCACACGCAGTGAGTGGATCGTATTTTCCTCCAAATTCCCGTAATTTAGTATTTTCCGGCCTTTTTGGATATACCAAAGCTACCCACAAAGTTTTATCCTTTTTGGAGCACTATAGATGACACTTCCTTCATTAACCCGAAATCGCCCAAAATACAAGTCGGGGCCAAAATGGTCAAAAAATAAAATAATTTAAAACCCGGATTTTTTCTGCCCAATCAAGCTCAAATACCATATGAAACATTCACGACGAATACTAGATCATTTGGAGCCTCCGGAGCCAGGTTTTTGGGGTCCGACACGTTAGGACGCGTTGCAAATCACACGCGGTGAGTGGATCGTATTGTCCTCCAAATTCCCGTTTTTTAGCATTTTCCGGCCTTATTGGACATACCAAAGCTACCCATAAAGTTTCATCCTTTTGGAGCACTAGAGATGACACTTCCTTCGTTAACCCGAAATCGCCCAAAATACAAGTCGGGGCCAAATGGTCAAAAAATGAAATAATTCGAAACCCGGATTTTTTCATCCCAATCAACCTCAAATACCATATGAAACATGCATCACGAATACTAGATCATTTGGAGCCCCCGGGGTCAGGTTTTAGGGGTCCGACAATTTAGGCCGCGTTGCAAATCACACGCAGTGAGTGGATCGTATTTTCCTCCAAATTGCCATAATTTAGCATTTTCCGGCCATTTTGGATATACCAAAGCTACCGACAAAGTTTCATCCTTTTTGGAGCACTATAGATAACACTTCCTTCATTAACCCGAAATCGCCCAAAATACAAGTCGGGGCCAAATGGTCAAAAAATAAAATAATTCGAAACCCGGATTTTTTCTGCCCAATCAACCTCAAATACCATATGAAAAATTCACCACGAATAATAGACCATTTCTAGCCCCCGGGGCCAAGTTTTAGGGGTCCGACACGTTAGGCCGCATTGCAAATCACACGCGGTGAGTGGATCGTATTTTACTCCAAATTCCCGTTTTTTAGCATTTCCCGCCTTTTTTGGACATACCAAAGCTACCCACAAAGTTTCATTCTTTTTGTAGCACTAGAGATGACACTTCCTTCATTAACCCGAAATCGCCCAAAATACAAGTCGGGGCCAAATGGTCAAAAAATGAAATAATTTGAAACCCGGATTTTTTCAGCCAAATCAACCTCAAATACCATATGAAACACGCACGACGAATACTAGACCATTTTGAGCCCCCGGGGTCAGGTTTTAGGGGTCCAACACGTTAGGCCGTGTTGCAAATCACACGCGGTGAGTGGATCGTATTGTCCTCCAACTTCTCGTTTTTAGCAGTTCCCGGACTCATTTGACATACCAAAGCTACCCACAAAGTTTCATCCCTTTTGGAGCACTAGAGATGACACTTCCTTTATTAACCCGAAATCGCCTAAAATACAAGTCGGGGCCAAATGGTCAAAAAATGAAATAATTCGAAACCCGGATTTTTTCTGGCCAATCAACCTCAAATACCATATGAAACATACATGACGAAAACTAGACCATTTGGAGCCCCCGGGGGCAGATTTTAGGGGTCCGACACCTTATGCCGCGTTGCAAATCACACGCGGTGAGTGGATCGTATTGTCCTCCAAATTCCCGTTATTTAGCATTTCCCGGCCTTTTTGGACATACCAAAGCTACTCATAAAGTTTCATTCTTTTTGGAGCACTAGAGATGACACTTCCTTTATTAACCTGAAATCGCCCAAAATACAAGTCGGGGCCAAATGGTCAAAAAATGAAGTAATTCGAAACCCGGATTTTTTCCACCAAATCAACCTCAAATACCATATGAAATATGCACGACGAATACTAGACCATTTTGAGCCCCCGGGGTCAGGTTTTAGGGGTCCGACACGTTAGGCCGAGTTGCAAATCACACGCGGTGAGTGGATCGTATTTTCCTCCAAATTCCCGTTTTTTAGCATTTCCCGGCCTTTTTGGACATACCAAAGCTACCCACAAAGTTTCATTCTTTTTGGAGCATTAGAGATGACACTTAATTCATTAACCCGAAATCGCCCAAAATACAAGTCGTGGCCAAATGGTCAAAAAATGAAATAATTCAAAACCTGGATGTTTTAAGCCAAATAAACCTCAAATACCATATGAAACATGCACGATGAATACTAGACCATTTGGAGCCCCCGGGGTCAAGTTTTAGGGGACCGACACGATAGGCCGCGTTGCAAATCACACGCGGTGAGTGGATCGTAATATCCTCCAACATCCCGTTTTTTAGCATTTCCCGGCCTCATTTAACATACCAAAGCTACCCACAAAGTTTCATCCCTTTTGGAGCACTAGAGATGACACTTCCTTCATTAACCCGAAATCGCCCAAAATACAAGTCGGGGCCAAATGGTCAAAAAATAAAATAATTCGAAACCCTGATTTTTTCTGGCCAATCAACCTCAAATACCATATGAAACATACACGACGAATACTAGACCATTTGGAGCTCCCGGGGGCAGGTTTTAGGGGTCCGACACCTTATGCCGCGTTGCAAATCACACGTGGTGAGTGGATCGTATTGTCCTCCAAATTCCCGTTTTTTAGCATTTCCCGGCCTTGTTGGACATATCAAAGCTACCCACAAAGTTTCATCCTTTTCGGAGCACTAGAGATTACACTTCCTTCATTAACCCGAAATCGCCCAAAATACAAGTCGGGGCCAAATGGTCAAAAAATGAAATAATTCGAAACCCAGATTTTTTCAGCCCAATCAACCTCAAATACCATATGAAACATACACAACAAATACTAGACCATTTGGAGCCCCCGGGGGCAGGTTTTAGGGGTCCGACACGTTAGGCCGCGTTGCAAATCAAACGCGGTGAGTGGTTCGTATTGTCCTCCAAATTCCCTTTTTTAGCATTTTCCGGCCTTTTTGGACATACCAAAGCTACCCACAAAGTTTTATCCTTTTCGGAGCACTAGAGATGACACTTCCTTCATTAATCCGAAATCGCCCAAAATACAAGTCGGGGGCAAATGGTTAAAAAATAAAATAATTCAAAACCCGGATTTTTTCTGCCCAGTCAAGCTCAAATACCATATGAAAAATTCACGACGAATACTAGACCATTTGGAGCCCCCGGAGCCAGGTTTTTGGGGTCCGACACGTTAGGACGCGTTGCAAATCACACGCGGTGAGTGGATCGTATTGTCCTCCAAATTCCCGTTTTTTAGCATTTTTCGGCCTTATTGGACATACCAAAGCTACCCACAAAGTTTCATCCTTTTGGAGCACTAGAGATGACACTTCCTTCATTAACCCGAAATCGCCCAAAATACAAGTTAGAATATAATTTTTTAATAATAATATGTATAAATTTTTTAATAATAATATGGTCAAAAAATGAAATAATTCGAAACCCGGATTTTTTCAGCCAAATCAACCTCAAATACCATATGAAACACGCACGACGAATACTAGACCATTTTGAGCCCCCGGGGTCAGGTTTTAGGGGTCCAACACGTTAGGCCGTGTTGCAAATCACACGCGGTGAGTGGATCGTATTGTCCTCCAACTTCCCGTTTTTAGCATTTCCCGGCCTCATTTGACATACCAAAGCTACCCACAAAGTTTCATCCCTTTTGGAGCACTAGAGATGACACTTCCTTCATTAACCCGAAATCGCCCAAAATACAAGTCGGGGCCAAATGGTCAAAAAATGAAATAATTCGAAACCCGGATTTTTTCTATCCAATCAACCTCAAATACCATATGAAACATACATGACGAATACTAGACCATTTGGAGCCCCCGGGGGCAGATTTTAGGGGTCCGACACCTTATGCCGCGTTGCAAATCACACGCGGTGAGTGGATCGTATTATCCTCCAAATTCCCGTTTTTTAACATTTCCCGTCCTTGTTGGACATACCAAAGCTACCCACAAAGTTTCATCCTTTTCGGAGAACTAGAGATAACACTTCCTTCACTAACCCGAAATCGCCCAAAATACAAGTCGGGGCCAAATGGTCAAAAAATGAAATAATTCGAAACCCGGATTTTTTCAGCCCAATCAAGCTCAAATACCATATGAAACATACACGACAAATACTAGACCATTAGGAGCCCCCGGGGGCAGGTTTTAGGGGTCCGACACGTTAGGCCGCGTTGCAAATCACACGCGGTGAGTGGATCGTATTTTCCTCCAAATTCCCGTTTTTTAGCATTTCCCGGCATTTTTGGACATACCAAAGCTACCCACAAAGTTTCATTCTTTTTGGAGCATTAGAGATGACACTTCCTTCATTAACCCGAAATCGCCCAAAATACAAGTCGTGGCCAAATGGTCAAAAAATGAAATAATTCGAAACCTGGATGTTTTAAGCCAAATAAACCTCAAATACCATATGAAACATGCACGATGAATACTAGACCATTTGGAGCCCCCGGGGTCAAGTTTTGGGGGACCGACACGTTAGGCCGCGTTGCAAATCACACCAGGTGAGTGGATCGTAATATCCTCCAACTTCCCGTTTTTTAGCATTTCCCGGCTTCATTTGACATACCAAAGCTACCCACAAAGTTTCATCCCTTTTGGAGCACTAGAGATGACACTTCCTTCATTAACCCGAAATCGCCCAAAATACAAGTCGGGGCCAAATGGTCAAAAAATAAAATAATTCGAAACCCGGATTTTTTCTGGCCAATCAACCTCAAATACCATATGAAACAAACACGACGAATACTAGACCATTTGGAGCCCCCGGGGGCAGGTTTTAGGGGTCCGACACCTTATGCCGCGTTGCAAATCACACATGGTGAGTAGATCGTATTGTCCTCCAAATTCCCGTTATTTAGCATTTCCCGGCCTTTTTGGACATACCAAAGCTACTCACAAAGTTTCATTCTTTTTGGAGCACTAGAGATGACACTTCCTTTATTAACCTGAAATCGCCCAAAATACAAGTCGGGGCCAAATGGTCAAAAAATGAAGTAATTCGAAACCCGGATTTTTTCCACCAAATCAACCTCAAATACCATATGAAATATGCACGACGAATACTAGACCATTTTGAGCCCCCGGGGTCAGGTTTTAGGGGTCCGACACGTTAGGCCGCGTTGCAAATCACACGCGGTGAGTGGATCGTATTTTCCTCCAAATTCCCGTTTATTAGCATTTCCCGGCCTTTTTGGACATACCAAAGCTACCCACAAAGTTTCATTCTTTTTGGAGCATTAGAGATGACACTTCCTTCATTAACCCGAAATCGCCCAAAATACAAGTCGTGGCCAAATGGTCAAAAAATGAAATAATTCAAAACCTGGATGTTTTAAGCCAAATAAACCTCAAATACCATATGAAACATGCACGATGAATACTAGACCATTTGGAGCCCCCGGGGTCAAGTTTTAGGGGACCGACACGATAGGCCGCGTTGCAAATCACACGCGGTGAGTGGATCGTAATATCCTCCAACATCCCGTTTTTTAGCATTTCCCGGCCTCATTTAACATACCAAAGCTACCCACAAAGTTTCATCCCTTTTGGAGCACTAGAGATGACACTTCCTTCATTAACCCGAAATCGCCCAAAATACAAGTCGGGGCCAAATGGTCAAAAAATAAAATAATTCGAAACCCTGATTTTTTCTGGCCAATCAACCTCAAATACCATATGAAACATACACGACGAATACTAGACCATTTGGAGCTCCCGGGGGCAGGTTTTAGGGGTCCGACACCTTATGCCGCGTTGCAAATCACACTTGGTGAGTGGATCGTATTGTCCTCCAAATTCCCGTTTTTTAGCATTTCCCGGCCTTGTTGGACATATCAAAGCTACCCACAAAGTTTCATCCTTTTCGGAGCACTAGAGATTACACTTCCTTCATTAACCCGAAATCGCCCAAAATACAAGTCGGGGCCAAATGGTCAAAAAATGAAATAATTCGAAACCCAGATTTTTTCAGCCCAATCAACCTCAAATACCATATGAAACATACACAACAAATACTAGACCATTTGGAGCCCCCGGGGGCAGGTTTTAGGGGTCCGACACGTTAGGCCGCGTTGCAAATCAAACGCGGTGAGTGGTTCGTATTGTCCTCCAAATTCCCTTTTTTAGCATTTTCCGGCCTTTTTGGACATACCAAAGCTACCCACAAAGTTTTATCCTTTTCGGAGCACTAGAGATGACACTTCCTTCATTAATCCGAAATCGCCCAAAATACAAGTCGGGGGCAAATGGTTAAAAAATAAAATAATTCAAAACCCGGATTTTTTCTGCCCAGTCAAGCTCAAATACCATATGAAAAATTCACGACAAATACTAGACCATTTGGAGCCCCCGGAGCCAGGTTTTTGGGGTCCGACACGTTAGGACGCGTTGCAAATCACACGCGGTGAGTGGATCGTATTGTCCTCCAAATTCCCGTTTTTTAGCATTTTTCGGCCTTATTGGACATACCAAAGCTACCCACAAAGTTTCATCCTTTTGGAGCACTAGAGATGACACTTCCTTCATTAACCCGAAATCGCCCAAAATACAAGTTAGAATATAATTTTTTAATAATAATATGTATAAATTTTTTAATAATAATATGGTCAAAAAATGAAATAATTCGAAACCCGGATTTTTTCAGCCAAATCAACCTCAAATACCATATGAAACATGCACGATGAATACTAGACCATTTGGAGCCCCCGGGGTCAAGTTTTGGGGGACCGACACGTTAGGCCGCGTTGCAAATCACACCAGGTGAGTGGATCGTAATATCCTCCAACTTCCCGTTTTTTAGCATTTCCCGGCTTCATTTGACATACCAAAGCTACCCACAAAGTTTCATCCCTTTTGGAGCACTAGAGATGACACTTCCTTCATTAACCCGAAATCGCCCAAAATACAAGTCGGGGCCAAATGGTCAAAAAATAAAATAATTCGAAACCCGGATTTTTTCTGGCCAATCAACCTCAAATACCATATGAAACAAACACGACGAATACTAGACCATTTGGAGCCCCCGGGGGCAGGTTTTAGGGGTCCGACAACTTATGCCGCGTTGCAAATCACACGTGGTGAGTAGATCGTATTGTCCTCCAAATTCCCGTTTTTTAGCATTTCCCGGCCTTTTTGGACATATCAAAGCTACCCACAAAGTTTCATCCTTTTCGGAGCACTAGAGATTACACTTCCTTCATTAACCCGAAATCGCCCAAAATACAAGTCGGGGCCAAATGGTCAAAAAATGAAATAATTCGAAACCCAGATTTTTTCAGCCCAATCAACCTCAAATACCATATGAAACATACACGACAAATACTAGACCATTTGGAGCCCCCGGGGGCAGGTTTTAGGGGTCCGACACGTTAGGCCGCGTTGCAAATCACACGCGGTGAGTGGATCGTATTTTCCTCCAAATTCCCGTAATTTAGCATTTTCCGGCATTTTTGGATATACCAAAGCTACCCACAAAGTTTTATCCTTTTTGGAGCACTATAGATGACACTTCCTTCATTAACCCGAAATCGCCCAAAATACAAGTCGGGGCCAAATGGTCAAAAAATAAAATAATTCGAAACCCGGATTTTTTCTGCCCAATCAATCTCAAATACCATATGAAAAATTCACGACGAATACTAGACCATTTATAGCCCCCGGGGCCAAGTTTTAGGGGTCCGACACGTTAGGCCTAGTTGCAAATCACACGCGGTGAGTGGATCGTATTGTCCTCCAAATTCCCGTTTTTTAGCATTTCCCGGCCTTTTTGGACATACGAAAGCTACCCACAAAGTTTCATTCTTTTTGGAGCACTAGAGATGACACTTCCTTCATTAACCTGAAATCGCCCAAAATACAAGTCGGGGCCAAATGGTCAAAAAATGAAATAATTCGAAACCAGGATTTTTTCAGCCAAATCAACCTCAAATACCATATGAAATATGCACGACGAATACTAGACCATTTTGAGCCCCCGGGGTCAGGTTTTAGGGGTCCGACACGTTAGGCCGTGTTGCAAATCACACGCGGTGAGTGGATCGTATTGTCCTCCAAATTCCCGTTTTTTAGTATTTCCCGGCCTCATTTGACATAACAAAGCTACCCACAAAGTTTCATCCGTTTTGGAGCACGAGAGATGAAACTTCCTTCATTAACCCGAAATCACCCAAAATAAAAGTCGGGGCCAAATGGTCAAAAAATGAAATAATTCAAAACCCGGATTTTTTCTGCCCAATCAACCTCAAATACCATATGAAAAATTCACCACGAATAATAGACCATATCTAGCCCCCGGGGCCAAGTTTTAGGGGTCCGACACGTTAGGCCGCGTCACAAATCACACGCGGTGTGTGGATCGTATTTTCCTCCAACTTCCCGTTTTTTAGCATTTTCCGGCCTTATTGGACATACCAAAGCTACCCACAAAGTTTTATCCCTTTTGGAGCACTAGAGATGACACTTTCTTCATTAACCCGAAATCGCCCAAAATACAAGTCGGGGCCAAATGGTCAAAAAATGAAATAATTCGAAACCCGGATTTTTTCTGCCCAATCAACCTCAAATACCATATGAAAAAGTCACGATGAATACTAGATCATTTGGAGCCCCCGGGGTCAGGTTTTAGGGGTCCGACAATTTAGGCCGCGTTGCAAATCACACGCGGTGAGTGGATCGTATTGTCCTCCAAATTTCCGTAATTTAGCATTTCCCGGCCTTTTTGGACATACCAAAGCTACTCACAAAGTTTCATTCTTTTTGGAGCACTAGAGATGATACTTCCTTTATTAACCTGAAATCGCCCAAAATACAAGTCGGGGCCAAATGGTCAAAAAATGAAGTAATTCGAAACCCGGATTTTTTCAGCCAAATCAACCTCAAATACCATATGAAATATGCACGACGAATACTAGACCATTTTGAGCCCCCGGGGTCTGGTTTTAGGGGTCCGACACGTTAGTCCGCGTCACAAATCACACGCGGTGAGTGGATCGTATTTTCCTCCAACTTCCCGTTTTTTTAGCATTTTCCGGCCTTATTGGAGATACCAAAGCTACCCACAAAGTTTTATCCCTTTTGGAGCACTAGAGATGACACTTCCTTCATTAACCCGAAATCGCCCAAAATACAAGTCGGGGCCAAATGGTCAAAAAATGAAGTAATTCGAAACCCGAATTTTTTCAGCCAAATCAACCTCAAATACCATATGAAGTATGCACGACGAATACTAGACCATTTTGAGCCCCCGGGGTCAGGTTTTAGGGGTCCGACAAGTTAGGCCGCGTTGCAAATCACACGCGGTGAGTTGATCGTATTGTCCTCGAAATTCCCGTTTTTTAGCATTTCTCAGCCTTATTGGACATACCAAAGATACCCACAAAGTTTCATCCCTTTTGTAGCACTAGATATTACACTTCATTCATTAACCCGAAATCGCCCAAAATACAAGTCGGGGCCAAATGGTCAAAAAATGAAATAATTCGAAGCCCGGATTTTTTCAGCCCAATCAACCTCAAATACCATATGAAACAAGCACGACGAATACTAGACCATTTGGAGCCCCCGGGGCCAGGTTTTAGAGGTCCGACACGTTAGGTCGCGTTGCAAATCACACGCGGTGAGCGGATCGTATTGTCCTCCAAATTCCCTTTTTTAGAATTTTCCGGCCTTATTGGACATAACAAAGCTACCCACAAAGTTTCATCCCTTTTGGAGCACTAGAGATGACACTTCCTTCATTAACCCGAAATCGGCCAAAATACAAGTCGGGGCCAAATGGTCAAAAAATGAAATAATTCAAAACCCGGATTTTTTCAACCCATTCAACCTCAAATACCATATGAAACATGCACGACGAATACTAGAGCATTTGGAGTCCCGGGGTCAGGTTATAGGGGTCCGACACGTTAGGCCGTGATGCAAATCACACGCGGTGAGTGGATCGTATTGTCCTCTGAATTCCCGTTTTTTAGCATTTACCGGCCTTTTTGGACATACCAAAGCTACCCACAAAGTTTCATCCTTTTTGGAGCACTAGAGATGACACTTCCTTCATTAACCCGAAATCGCCCAAAATACATGTCGGGGCCAGGGCAAATGGTCAAAAAATGAAATAATTCAAAACCCGGATTTTTGAAGCCATATAAACCTAAAACACCATATAAAACATGCACGATGAATACTAGACCATTTGGAGCCCCCGGGGTTAGGTTTTAGGGGTCCGACACGTTAGGCCGCGTTGCAAATCACACGCGGTGAGTGGATTGTATTGTCCTCCAAATTCCCGTTTTTAGCATTTCCCGGCCTCATTTGACATACCAAAGCTACCCACAAAGTTTCATCCCTTTTGGAGCACTAGAGATGACACTTCCTTCATTAACCCGAAATTGCCCAAAATACAAGTCGGGGCCAAATGGTCAAAAAATTAAATAATTCGAAACCCGGATTTTTTCAGCCCAATCAAGCTCAAATACCATATGAAACATACACGACGAATGCTAGACCATTTGGAGCCCCCGGGGTCAGATTTTAGGGGTCCGACACGTTAGGCTGCGTTGCAAATCACACGCGGTGAGTGGATCGTATTGTCCTCCAAATTCCCGTTTTTTAGCATTTCCCGGCCTCATTTGACATACCAAAGCTACCCACAAAGTTTCATCCCTTTTGGAGCACTAGAGATGACACTTCCTTCATTAACCCGAAATCACCCAAAATACAAGTCGGGGCCAAATGGTCAAAAAATGAAATAATTCAAAACCCGGATTTTTTCTGCCCAATCAACCTCAAATACCATATGAAAAATTCACCACGAATAATAGACCATTTCTAGCCCCCGGGGCCAAGTTTTAGGTGTCCGACACGTTAGGCCGCGTTGCAAATCACACGCGGTGAGTGGATCGTATTGTCCTCCAACTTCCCATTTTTTTAGCATTTTCCGGCCTCATTTGACATACCAAAGCTACCCACAAAGTTTCATCCTTTTTGGAGCACTAGAGATGACACTTCCTTCATTAACCCGAAATCGCCCAAAATACAAGTCGTGGCCAAATGGTCAAAAAATGAAATAATTCAAAACCCGGATATTTTAAGCCAAATAAACCTCAAATACCATATGAAACATGCACGATGAATACTAGACCATTTGGAGCCCCCGGGGTCTGGTTTTAGGGGTCCGACACGTCAGTCCGCGTCACAAATCACACGCGGTGAGTGGATCGTATTTTCCTCCAACTTCCCGTTTTTTTAGCATTTTCCGGCCTTATTGGACATACCAAAGCTACCCACAAAGTTTTATCCCTTTTGGAGCACTAGAGATGACACTTCCTTCATTAACCCGAAATCGCCCAAAATACAAGTCGGGGCCAAATGGTCAAAAAATGAAATAATTCGAAACCCGGATTTTTTCTGCCCAATCAACCTCAAATACCATATGAAAAAATCACGATGAATACTAGATCATTTGGAGCCCCCGGGGTCAGGTTTTAGGGGTCCGACAATTTAGGCCGCGTTGCAAATCACACGCGGTGAGTGGATCGTATTGTCCTCCTAATTCCCGTTATTTAGCATTTCCCGGCCTTTTTGGACATACCAAAGCTACTCACAAAGTTTCATTCTTTTTGGAGCACTAGAGATGACACTTCCTTTATTAACCTGAAATCGCCCAAAATACAAGTCGGGGCCAAATGGTCAAAAAATGAAGTAATTCGAAACCCGGATTTTTTCCGCCAAATCAACCTCAAATACCATATGAAATATGCACGACGAATACTAGACCATTTTGAGCCCCCGGGGTCACGTTTTAGGGGTCCGACACGTTAGGCCGACGTTGCAAATCACACGCGGTGAGTGGATCGTATTTTCCTCCAAATTCCCGTTTTTTAGCATTTCCCGGCCTTTTTGGACATACCAAAGCTACCCACAAAGTTTCATTCTTTTTGGAGTACTAGAGATGACACTTCCTTCATTAACCCGAAATCGCCCAAAATACAAGTCGGGGCCAAATGGTCAAAAAATGAAGTAATTCAAAACCCGGATTTTTTCAGCCAAATCAACCTCAAACACTATATGAAATATGCACGACGAATACTAGACCATTTTGAGCCCCCGGGGTCAGGTTTTAGGGGTCCGACAAGTTAGGCTGCGTTGCAAATCACACGCGGTGAGTTGATCGTATTGTCCTCGAAATTCCCGTTTTTTAGCATTTCTCAGCCTTATTGGACATACCAAATCTACCCACAAAGTTTCATCCCTTTTGTAGCAATAGATATTACACTTCATTCATTAACCCGAAATCGCCCAAAATACAAGTCGGGGCCAAATGGTCAAAAAATGAAATAATTCGAAGCCCGGATTTTTTCAGCCCAATCAACCTCAAATACCATATGAAACAAGCACGACGACTACTAGACCATTTGGAGTCCCGGGGTCAGGTTATAGGGGTCCGACACGTTAGGCCGTGATGCAAATCACACGCGGTGAGTGGATCGTATTGCCCTCCAAATTCCCGTTTTTTAGCATTTACCTGCCTTTTTGGACATACCAAAGCTACCCACAAAGTTTCATCCTTTTTGGAGCACTAGAGATGACACTTCCTTCATTAACCCGAAATCGCCCAAAATACATGTCGAGGCCAGGGCAAATGGTCAAAAAATGAAATAATTCAAAACCCGGATTTTTGAAGCCATATCAACCTAAAATACCATATAAAACATGCACGATGAATACTAGACCATTTGGAGCCCCCGGGGTTAGGTTTTAGGGGTCCGACACGTTAGGCCGCGTTGCAAATCACACGCGGTGAGTGGATCGTATTGTCCTCCAAATTCCCGTTTTTTAGCATTTCCCGACCTCATTTGACATGCCAAAGCTACCCAGAAAGTTTCATCCTTTTTGGAGCACTAGAGATGACACTTCCTTCATTAACCCGAAATCGTCCAAAATACAAGTCGGGGCCGAATGGTCAAAAAATGAAATAATTCCATACCCGTATTTTTTCATCCAAATCAACCTTAAATACCATATGAAACATGCACGATGAAAACTAGACCATTTGGAGCCCCCGGGGTCGGGTTTTAGGGGTCCGACACGTTAGGCCGTTTTGCAAATCACACGCGGTGAGTGGATCGTATTGTCCTCCAAATTCCGGTTTTTTAGCATTTCCCGGCCTAGTTTGACATACCAAAGCTACCCACAAAGTTTCATCCCTCTTGGAGCACTAGAGATGACACTTCCTTCATTAATCCGAAATCGCCTAAAATACAAGTCGGGGCCAAATGGTCAAAAAATGAAGTAATTCGAAACCCGGATTTTTTCATCCCAATCAACCTCAAATACCATATGAAACATGCACGACGAATACTAGACCATTTCTAGCCCCCGGGGTAAGGTTTTAGGGGTCCGACACGTTAGGCCGCGTTGCAAATCACACACGGTGAGTGGATCGTATTGTCATCGAAATTCCCGTTTTTTTAGCATTTTCCGGCCTTATTGGACATACCAAAGCTACCCATAAAGTTTCATCCCTTTTGGAGCACTAGAGATGACACTTCCTTCATTAACCCGAAATCGCCCAAAATACAAGTCGTGGCCAAATGGTCAAAAAATGAAATAATTTGAAACCCGGATTTTTTCATCCCAATCAACCTCAAATACCATATGAAACATGCATGATGAATACTAGACCATTTGGAGCCCCCGGGGTCAGGTTTTAGGGGACCGACACGTGAGGCCGCGTTACAAATCACACGCAGTGAATGGATCGTATTTTCCTCCAAATTCCTGTTTTTTAGCATTCCCCGGCCTTTATGGACATACCAAAGCTACCCACTATGTTTCATCCTTTTTGGAGCATTAGAGATGACACTTCCTTCATTAACCCGAAATCTCCCAAAATACAAGTCGGGGCCAAATGGTCAAACAATGAACTAATTCCATACCCGTATTTTTTCAGCCAAATCAACCTTAAATACCATATGAAACATGCACGACGAAAACTAGACCATTTGGAGTCCCCGGGGTCGGGTTTTAGGGGTCCGAAACGTTAGGCCGTGTTGCAAATAGCACGCGGTGAGTGGATCGTATTGTCCTCCAAATTCCTGTTTTTTAGCATTTCCCGGCCTAGTTTGACATGCCAAAGCTACCCACAAAGTTTCATCCCTCTTGGAGCACTAGAGATGACACTTTCCTTCATTAAACCGAAATCGCACAAAATACAAGTCGGGGCCAAATGGTCAAAAAATGAAGTAATTCGAAACCAAGATTTTTTCATCCCAATCAACCTCAAATACCATATGAAACATGCACGACGAATAATAGACCATTTCTAGCGCCCGGGGTCAGGTTTTAGGGGTCCGACACGCTAGGCCGCGTAGCAAATCACACGCGGTGAGTTGATCGTATTGTTCTCGAAATTCCCGTTTTTTAGCATTTCTCAGCCTTATTGGACATACCAAAGCTACCCACAAAGTTTCATCCCTTTTGTAGCACTAGATATTACACTTCATTCATTAACCCGAAATCGCCCAAAATACAAGTCGGGGCCAAATGGTCAAAAAATGAAATAATTCGAAGCCCGGATTTTTTCAGCCCAATCAACCTCAAATACCATATGAAACAAGCACGACGAATACTAGACCATTTGGAGTCCCCGGGGTCAGGTTATAGGGGTCCGACACGTTAGGCCGTGATGCAAATCACACGCGGTGAGTGGATCGTATTGTCCTCCAAATTCCCGTTTTTTAGCATTTACCGGCCTTTTTGGACATACCAAAGCTACCCAAAAAGTTTCATCCTTTTTGGAGCACTAGAGATGACACTTCCTTCATCAACCTGAAATCGCCCAAAATACAAGTCGGGGCCAGGGCAAATGGTCAAAAAATGAAATAATTCAAAACCCGGATTTTTGAAGCCATATCAACCTAAAATACCATATAAAACATGCACGACGAATACTAGACCATTTGGAGCCCCCAGGGTCAGGTTTTAGGGGTCCGACACGTTAGGCCGCGTTGCAAATCACACGCGGTGAGTTGATCGTATTGTCCTCCAAATTCCCGTTTTTTAGCATTTCCCGGCTTTTTTCGACATACCAAAGCTACCCACAAAGTTTCATCCTTTTTGGAGCACTAGAGATGACACTTCCTTCATTAACCCGAAATCACCCAAAATACAAGACGGGGCCAAATGGTCAAAAAATGAAATAATTCAAAACCCGGATTTTTTCAGCCAAATCAACCTCAAATACCATATGAAACATGCACGACGAATACTAGACCATTTTGAGCCCCCGGGGCCAGGTTTTAGGGGTCCGACACGTTAGGCCGCGTTGCAAATCACACGCGGTGAACGGATCGTGTTGTCCTCCTAATTCCCGTTTTTTTAGCATTTTCCGGCCTTATTGGACATACCAAAGCTACCCCAAAGTTTCATCCCTTTTGGAGCACTAGAGATGACACTTCCTTCATTAACCCGAAATCGCCCAAAATACAAGTCGGGGCCAAATGGTCAAAAAATGAAGTAATTCGAAACCCGGATTTTTTCATCCCAATCAACCTCAAATACCATATAAAACATGCACGACGAATACTAGACCATTTCTAGCCCCCGGGGTCAGGTTTTAGGGGTCCGACACGTTAGGCCGCGTTGCAAATCACACGCGGTGAGTGGATCGTATTGTCCTCCAAATTCCCGTTTTTTAGCATTTCCCGGCCTTTTTCGACATACCAAAGCTACCCACAAAGTTTCATCCTTTTTGGAGCACTAGAGATGACACTTCCTTCATTAACCCGAAATCGCCCAAAATACAAGTCGGGGCCAAATTGTCAAAAAATGAAATAATTCGAAACCCGGATTTTTTCAGCCAAATCAACCTCAAATACCATATGAAACATGCACGACGAATACTAGACCATTTGGAGCCCCCGGCGTCAGGTTTTAGGGGTCCGACACGTTAGGCCGTGTTGCAAATCACACGTGGTGAGTGGATCGTATTTTCCTCCAAATTCCCGTTTTTTAGCATTTTCCGGCCTCATATGACATACCAAAGCTACCCACAAAGTTTCATCCTTTTTGGAGCACTAGAGATGACACTTCCTTCATTAACCCGAAATCGCCCAAAATACAAGTCGGGGACAAATGGTCAAAAAATTAAATAATTCGAAACCCGGATTTTTTCAGCCAAATCAACCTCAAATACTATATGAAACATGCACGACGAAAGATAGACCATTTTGAGCCCCCGGGTTCAGGTTTTAGGGGTCCGACACGTTAGGCCGTTTTGCAAATCACACGCGGTGAGTGGATCGTATTGTCCTCCAAATTCCCGTTTTTTAGCATTTCCCGGCCTCATTTGACATACCAAAGCTACCCACAAAGTTTCATCCCTCTTGGAGCACTAGAGATGACACTTCCTTCATTAACCCGAAATCGCCCAAAATACAAGTCGGGGCCAAATGGTCAAAAAATGAAGTAATTCGAAACCCGGATTTTTTCATCCCAATCAACCTCAAATACCATATGAAACATGCACGACGAATACTAGACCATTTCTAGCCCCCGGGGTCAGGTTTTAGGGGTCCGACACGTTAGGCCGCGTTGCAAATCACACGCGGTGAGTGGATCGTATTGTCCTCGAAATTCCCGTTTTTTTAGCATTTCTCAGCCTTATTGGACATACCAAAGCTACCCACAAAGTTTCATCCCTTTTGTAGCACTAGATATTACACTTCATTCATTAACCCGAAATCGCCCAAAATACAAGTCGGGGCCAAATGGTCAAAAAATGAAATAATTCGAAGCCCGGATATTTTCAGCCCAATCAACCTCAAATACCATATGAAACAAGCACGACGAATACTAGACCATTTGGAGCCCTCGTGGCAAGGTTTTAGGGGTCCGACACGTTAGGTCGCGTTGCAAATCACACGCGGTGAGCGGATCGTATTGTCCTCCAAATTCCCTTTTTAGCATTTTCCGGCCTTATTGGACATACCAAAGCTACCCACAAAGTTTCATCCCTTTTGGAGCACTAGAGATGACACTTCCTTCATTAACCCGAAATCGCCCAAAATACAAGTCGGGACCAAATGGTCAAAAAATGAAGTAATTCGAAACCCGGATTTTTTCAGCCAAATCAACCTCAAATACCATATGAAACATGCACGACAAATACTAGACCATTTGGAGCCCCCGGGGTCAGGTTTTAGGGGTCCACCACGTTAGGCCGTGTTGCAAATCACACGCGGTGAGTGTATCGTATTGTCCTCCAAATTCCCGTGTTTTAGTATTTCCCAGCCTTATTGGACATACCAAAGCTACCCACAAAGTTTCATCCCTTTTGGAGCACTAGATATTACACTTCATTCATTAACCCGATATCGCCCAAAATACAAGTCGGGGCTAAAAGGTCAAAAAATGAAATAATTTGAAACCCGAATTTTTTCAACCCATTCAACCTCAAATACCATATGAAACATGCACGACGAATACTAGACCATTTGGAGTCCCCGGGGTCAGGTTATAGGGGTCCGACACGTTAGGCCGTGATGCAAATCAGAAGCGGTGAGTGGATCGTATTTTCCTCCAAATTCTCATTTTTTAGCATTTACCGGCCTTTTTGGCCATACCAAAGCTACCCACAAAGTTTCATCCTTTTTGGAGCACTAGAGATGACACTTCCTTCATTAACCCGAAATCGCCCAAAATACAAGTCGGGGCCAAATGGTCAAAAATGAAGTAATTCGAAACCCGGATTTTTTCATCCCAATCAACCTCAAATACCCTATGAAACATGCACGACGAATACTAGACCATTTCTAGTCCCCGGGGTCAGGTTTTAGGGGTCCGACACGTTAGGCCGCGTTGCAAATCACACGCGGTGAGTGGATCGTATTGTCCTCCAAATTCCCTTTTTTATCATTTCCCGGCCTTTTTCGACATACCAAAGCTACCCACAAAGTTTCATCCTTTTTGGAGCACTAGAGATGACACTTCCTTCATTAACCCGAAATCGCCCAAAATACAAGTCGGGGACAAATGGTCAAAAAATTAAATAATTCGAAACCCGGATTTTTTCAGCCAAATCAACCTCAAATACTATATGAAACATGCACGATGAAAGATAGACCATTTTGAGCCCCCGGGTTCAGGTTTTAGGGGTCCCACACGTTAGGCCGTTTTGCAAATCACACGCGGTGAGTGGATCGTATTGTCCTCCAAATTCCCGTTTTTTAGCATTTCCCGGCCTCATTTGACATACCAAAGCTACCCACAAAGTGTCATCCCTCTTGGAGCACTAGAGATGACACTTCCTTCATTAACCCGAAATCGCCCAAAATACAAGTCGGGGCCAAATGGTCAAAAAATGAAGTAATTCGAAACCCAGATTTTTTCATCCCATTTAACCTCAAATACCATATGAAACATGCACGACGAATACTAGACCATTTCTAGCCCCCGGGGTCAGGTTTTTGGGGTCCGACACGTTAGGCCGCGTTGCAAATCACACGCGGTGAGTGGATCGTATTGTCCTCGAAATTCCCGTTTTTTAGCATTTCCCGGCCTTTTTCGACATACCAAAGCTACCCACAAAGTTTCATACTTTTTGGAGCACTAGAGATGACACTTCCTTCATTAACCCAAAATCGCCCAAAATACAAGTCGGGGCCAAATGGTCAAAAAATGAAATAATTCGAAACCCGGATTTTTTCAGCCAAATCAACCTCAAATACCATATGAAACATGCACGACGAATACTAGACCATTTGGAGCCCCCGGCGTCAGGTTTTAGGGGTCCGACACGTTAGGCCGTGTTGCAAATCACACGCGGTGAGTGGATTGCATTTTCCTCCAAATTCCCGTTTTTTAGCATTCCCCGGCCTCATTTGACATTCCAAAGCTACCCACAAAGTTTCATCCTTTTTGGAGCACTAGAGATGACACTTCCTTCATTAACCCGAAATCGCCCAAAATACAAGTCGAGGCCAAATGGTCAAAAAATTAAATAATTCGAAACCCGGATTTTTTCAGCCAAATCAACCTCAAATACTATATGAAAAATGCACGACGAAAGATAGACCATTTTGAGCCCCCGGGTTAAGGTTTTAGGGGTCCGACACGTTAGGCCGCGTTGCAAATCACACGCGGTGAACGGATCGTGTTATCCTCCAAATTCCCGTTTTTTAGCATTTTCCGGCCTTATTGGACTTACCAAAGCTACCCCAAAGTTTCATCCCTTTTGGAGCACTAGAGATGAAACTTCCTTCATTAACCCGAAATCGCCCAAAATACAAGTCGGGGCCAAATGGTCAAAAAATGAAGTAATTCGAAACCCGGATTTTTTCATCCCAATCAACCTCAAATACCATATCAAACATGCACGACGAATACTAGACCATTTCTAGCCCCCGGGGTCAGGTTTTAGGGGTCCGACACGTTAGGCCGCGTAGCAAATCACACGCGGTGGGTGGATCGTATTGTCCTCCAAATTCCCGTTTTTTAGCATTTCCCGGATTTTTTCGACATACCAAAGCTACCCACAAAGTTTCATCCTTTTTGGAGCACTAGAGATGACACTTCCTTCATTAACCCGAAATCGCCCAAAATACAAGTCGGGGCAAAATTTTCAAAAAATGAAATAATTCGAAACCCGGATTTTTTCAGCCAAATCAACCTCAAATACCATATGAAACATGCACGACGAATACTAGACCATTTGGAGCCCCCGGCGTCAGGTTTTAGGGGTCCGACACGTTAGGCCGTGTTGCAAATCACACGCGGTGAGTGGATCGTATTGTCCTCCAAATTCCCGTTTTTTAGCATTTCCCGGCCTCATTTGACATACCAAATCTACCCACAAAGTTTCATCCTTTTTGGAGTACTAGAGATGACACTTCCTTCATTAACCCGAAATCGCCCAAAATACAAGTCGGGGCCAAATTGTCAAAAAATGAAATAATTCGAAACCCGAATTTTTTCAACCCAATCAACCTCAAATACAATATGAAACATGCACGACGAATACTAGACCATTTGGAGCCCACGAGGACAGGTTTTAGGGGTCCGACACGTTAGGCCGCGTTGCAAATCACACGCGGTGAGTGGATCGTATTGTCCTCCAAATTCCCGTTTTTTAGCATTTCCCAGCCTTTTTCGACATACCAAAGCTACCCACAAAGATTCATCCTTGTTGGAGCACTAGAGATGACACTTCCTTCATTAACCCGAAATCGTCCAAAATACAAGTCGGGGCCGAATGGTCAAAAAATGAAATAATTCCATACCCGTATTTTTTCATCCAAATCAACCTTAAATACCATATGAAACATGCACGATGAAAACTAGACCATTTGGAGCCCCCGGGGTCGGGTTTTAGGGGTCCGACACGTTAGGCCGTTTTGCAAATCACACGCGGTGAGTGGATCGTATTGTCCTCCAAATTCCGGTTTTTTAGCATTTCCCGGCCTAGTTTGACATACCAAAGCTACCCACAAAGTTTCATCCCTCTTGGAGCACTAGAGATGACACTTCCTTCATTAATCCGAAATCGCCTAAAATACAAGTCGGGGCCAAATGGTCAAAAAATGAAGTAATTCGAAACCCGGATTTTTTCATCCCAATCAACCTCAAATACCATATGAAACATGCACGACGAATACTAGACCATTTCTAGCCCCCGGGGTCAGGTTTTAGGGGTCCGACACGTTAGGCCGCGTTGCAAATCACACACGGTGAGTGGATCGTATTGTCCTCGAAATTCCCGTTTTTTTAGCATTTTCCGGCCTTATTGGACATACCAAAGCTACCCATAAAGTTTCATACCTTTTGGAGCACTAGAGATGACACTTCCTTCATTAACCCGAAATCGCCCAAAATACAAGTCGGGGCCAAATGGTCAAAAAATGATGTAATTCGAAACCCGGATTTTTTCAGCCAAATCAACCACAAATACCATATGAAACATGCACGACAAATACTAGACCATTTGGAGTCCCCGGGGTCAGGTTATAGGGGTCCGATACGTTAGGCCGTGATGCAAATCACACGCGGTGAGTGGATCGTATTGTCCTCCAAATTCCCGTTTTTTAGCATTTCCCGGCCTCATTTGACATACCAAATCTACCCACAAAGTTTCATCCTTTTTGGAGTACTAGAGATGACACTTCCTTCATTAACCCGAAATCGCCCAAAATACAAGTCGGGGCCAGGGCAAATGGTCAAAAAATGAAATAATTCAAAACCAGGATTTTTGAAGCCATATCAACCTAAAATACCATATAAAACATGCACGACGAATACTAGACCATTTGGAGCCCCCGGGGTCAGGTTTAAGGGGTCCGACACGTTAGGCCTCGTTGCAAATCACACGCGGTGAGTGGATCGTATTGTCCTCCAAATTCCCGTTTTTTAGCATTTCCCGGCCTTTTTCGACATACCAAAGCTACCCACAAAGTTTCATCCTTTTTGGAGCACTAGAGATGACACTTCCTTCATTAACCCGAAATCGCCCAAAATACAAGACGGGGCCAAATGGTCAAAAAATGAAATAATTCGAAACCCGAATTTTTTCAGCCAAATCAACCTCAAATACCATATGAAACATGCACGACGAATACTAGACCATTTTGAGCCCTCGGGGCAAGGTTTTAGGGGTCCGACACGTTAGGCCGCGTTGCAAATCACACGCGGTGAACGGATCGTGTTTGTCCTCCAAATTCCCGTTTTTTAGCATTTTCCGGCCTTATTGAACATACCAAAGCTACCCCTAAGTTTCATCCCTTTTGGAGCACTAGAGATGACACTTCCTTCATTAACCCGAAATCGCCCAAAATACAAGACGGGGCCAAATGGTCAAAAAATGAAATAATTCGAAACCCGAATTTTTTCAGCCAAATCAACCTCAAATACCATATGAAACATGCACGACGAATACTAGACCATTTTGAGCCCCCGGGGCAAGGTTTTAGGGGTCCGACACGTTAGGCCGCGTTGCAAATCACACGCGGTGAACGGATCGTGTTTGTCCTCCAAATTCCCGTTTTTTAGCATTTTCCGGCCTTATTGAACATACCAAAGCTACCCACAAAGTTTCATCCTTTTTGGAGCACTAGAGATGACACTTCCTTCATTAACCCGAAATCGCCCAAAATACAAGACGGGGCCAAATGGTCAAAAAATGAAATAATTCGAAACCCGAATTTGGAGGGGCCAAATCAACCTCAAATACCATATGAAACATGCACGACGAATACTAGACCATTTTGAGCCCCCGGGGCCAGGTTTTAGGGGTCCGACACGTTAGGCCGTGTTGCAAATCACACGCGGTGAGTGGATCGTATTTTCCTCCAAATTCCCGTTTTTTTAGCATTTCCCAACCTTATTGGACATACCAAAGCTACCCACAAAATTTCTTCCTTTTTGGAGCACTAGAGATGACACTTCCTTCATTAACCCGAAATCGCCCAAAATACAAGTCGGGGCCAAATGGTCAAAAAATTAAATAATTCGAAACCCGGATTTTTTCATCCAAATCAACCTCAAATACTATATGAAACATGCACGACGAAAGATAGACCATTTTGAGCCCCCGGGTTCAGGTTTTAGGGGTCCGACACGTTAGGCCGCGTTGCAAATCACACGCGGTGAACGGATCGTGTTGTCCTCCAAATTCCCGTTTTTTATCATTTTCCAGCCTTATTGGACATACCAAAGCTACCCCAAAGTTTCATCCCTTTTGGAGCACTAGAGATGACACTTCCTTCATTAACCCGAAATCGCCCAAAATACAAGTCGGGGCCAAATGGTCATAAAATGAAGTAATTCGAAACCCGGATTTTTTCATCCCAATCAATCTCAAATACCATATGAAACATGCACGACGAATACTAGACCATTTCTAGCCCCCGGGGTCAGGTTTTAGGGGTCCGACACGTTAGGCCGCGTTGCAAATCACACGCGGTGAGTGGATCGTATTGTCCTCCAAATTCCCGTTTTTTAGCATTTCCCGGCCTTTTTCGACATACCAAAGCTACCCACAAAGTTTCATCCTTTTTGGAGCACTAGAGATGACACTTCCTTCATTAACCCGAAATCGCCCAAAATATAAGTCGGGGCCAAATTGTCAAAAAATGAAATAATTCGAAACCCGGATTTTTTCAGCCAAATCAACCTCAAATACCATATGAAACATGCACGACGAATACTAGACCATTTGGAGCCTCCGGCGTCAGGTTTTAGGGGTCCGACACGTTAGGCCGTGTTGCAAATCACACGCGGTGAGTGGATCGTATTTTCCTCCAAATTCCCGTTTTTTTAGCATTTCCCAACCTTATTGGACATACCAAAGCTACCCACAAAATTTCTTCCTTTTTGGAGCACTAGAGATGACACTTCCTTCATTAACCCGAAATCGCCCAAAATACAAGTCGGGGCCAAATGGTCAAAAAATTAAATAATTCGAAACCCGGATTTTTTCATCCAAATCAACCTCAAATACTATATGAAACATGCACGACGAAAGATAGACCATTTTGAGCCCCCGGGTTCAGGTTTTAGGGGTCCGACACGTTAGGCCGCGTTGCAAATCACACGCGGTGAACGGATCGTGTTGTCCTCCAAATTCCCGTTTTTTATCATTTTCCAGCCTTATTGGACATACCAAAGCTACCCCAAAGTTTCATCCCTTTTGGAGCACTAGAGATGACACTTCCTTCATTAACCCGAAATCGCCCAAAATACAAGTCGGGGCCAAATGGTCATAAAATGAAGTAATTCGAAACCCGGATTTTTTCATCCCAATCAACCTCAAATACCATATGAAACATGCACGACGAATACTAGACCATTTCTAGCCCCCGGGGTCAGGTTTTAGGGGTCCGACACGTTAGGCCGCGTTGCAAATCACACGCGGTGAGTGGATCGTATTGTCCTCCAAATTCCCGTTTTTTAGCATTTCCCGGCCTTTTTCGACATACCAAAGCTACCCACAAAGTTTCATCCTTTTTGGAGCACTAGAGATGACACTTCCTTCATTAACCCGAAATCGCCCAAAATATAAGTCGGGGCCAAATTGTCAAAAAATAAAATAATTCGAAACCCGGATTTTTTCAGCCAAATCAACCTCAAATACCATATGAAACATGCACGACGAATACTAGACCATTTGGAGCCCCCGGCGTAAGGTTTTAGGGGTCCGACACGTTAGGCCGTGTTGCAAATCAACCGCGGTGAGTGGATCGTATTGTCCTCCAAATTCCCGTTTTTTAGCATTTCCCGGCCTCATTTGACATACCAAATCTACCCATAAAGTTTCATCCTTTTTGGAGTACTAGAGATGACACTTCCTTCATTAACCCGAAATCGCCCAAAATACAAGTCGGGGCCAAATGGTCAAAAAATGAAATAATTTGAAACCCGGATTTTTTCATCCCAATCAACCCCAAATACCATATGAAACATGCATGAAGAATACTAGACCATTTGGAGCAAGCAGGGTCAGGTTTTAGGGGCCCGACACGTTAGGCCGCGTTGCAAATCACACGCAGTGAGTGCATCGTATTTTCCTCCAAATTCCCGTTTTTTAGCATTTCCCGGCCTTTTTGGACATACCAAAGCTACCCACAAAGTTTCATCCTTTTTGGAGCACTAGAGATGACACTTCCTTCATTAACCCGATATCGTCCAAAATACAAGTCGGGGCCGAATGGTCAAAAAATGAAATAATTTCATACCCGTATTTTTTCATCTAAATCAACCTTAAATACCATATGAAACATGCACGACGAAAACTAGACCATTTGGAGCCCCCGGGGTCGGGTTTTAGGGGTCCGACACGTTAGGCCGTTTTGCAAATCACACGCGGTGAGTGGATCGTATTGTCCTCCAAATTCCGATTTTTTAGCATTTCCCGGCCTAGTTTGACATACCAAAGCTACCCACAAAGTTTCATCCCTCTTGGAGCACTAGAGATGACACTTCCTTCATTAATCCGAAATCGCCTAAAATACAAGTCGGGGCCAAATGGTCAAAAAATGAAGTAATTCGAAACCCGGATTTTTTCATCCCAATCTACCTCAAATACCATATGAAACATGAACGACAAATACTAGACCATTTGGATCCCATGGGGTCAGGTTTTAGGGGTCCGACACGTTAGGTCGTGTTGCAAATCACACGCGGTGAGTGTATCGTATTGTCCTCCAAATTCCCGTTATTTAGCATTTCCCAACCTTATTGGACATACCAAAGCTACCCACAAAATTTCTTCCCTTTTGGAGCACTAGATATAACACTTCATTCATTAACCCGATATCGCCCAAAATACAAGTCGGGGCCAAATGGTCAAAAAATGAAATAATTCGAAACCCGAATTTTTTCAACCCAATCAACCTCAAATACAATATGAAACATGCAAGATGAATACTAGACCATTTGGAGCCCCCGGGGTCAGGTTTTAGGGGCCGACACGTTAGGCCGTGTTGCAAATCACACGTGGTGAGTGGATCGTATTGTCCTCCAAATTCCCGAATTTTAGCATTTCCCGGTCTCATTTTACATACAAAAGCTACCCACAAAGTTTCATCCTTTTTGGAGCACTCGAGATGACACTTCATTAACCCGAAATCGCCTAAAATACAAGTCGGGGTCAAATGGTCAAAAAATGAAATAATTCGAAACCCGGATTTTTTCAACCAAATCAACCTCAAATACCATATGAAACATGCACGACGAATACTAGAACATTTGGAGCCCCCGGGGTAAGGTTTTTTGGGTCCGACACGTTAGGCCGTGATGCAAATCACAAGCGGTGAGTGGATCGTATTGTCCTCCAAATTCCCGTTTTTTAGCATTTCCCGGCCTTTTTCGACATACCAAAGCTACCCACAAAGTTTCATCCTTTTTGGAGCACTAGAGATGACACTTCCTTCATTAACCCGAAATCGCCCAAAATACAAGACGGGGCCAAATGGTCAAAAAATGAAATAATTCGAAACCCGAATTTGGAGGGGCCAAATCAACCTCAAATACCATATGAAACATGCACGACGAATACTAGACCATTTTGAGCCCCCGGGGCCAGGTTTTAGGGGTCCGACACGTTAGGCCGCGTTGCAAATCACACGCGGTGAACGGATCGTGTTTGTCCTCCAAATTCCCGTTTTTTTAGCATTTTCCGGCCTTTTTGAACATACTAAAGCTACCCACAAAGTTTCATCCCTTTTGGAGCATTAGAGATTACACTTCCTTCATTAACCCGAAATCGCCCAAAATAAAAGTCGGGGCCAAATGGTCAAAAAATGAAATAATTCGAAACCCGGATTTTTACAGCCCAATCAACCTCAGATAACATATGAAACATGTACGACGAATACTAGACCATTTGGAGCAACCGGGGTCAGGTTTTAGGGGTCCTACACGTTAGGCCGCGTTGCAAATCACACACGGTGAGTGGATCGTATTGTCCTCGAAATTCCCGTTTTTTTTAGCATTTTCCGGGCTTATTGGACATACCAAAGCTACCCACAAAGTTTCATCCCTTTTGGAGCACTAGAGATGACACTTCCTTCATTAACCCGAAATCGCCCAAAATACAAGTCGGGGCCAAATGGTCAAAAAATGAAGTAATTCGAAACCCGGATTTTTTCAGCCAAATCAACCACAAATACCATATGAAACATGCACGACAAATACTAGACCATTTGGAGTCCCCGGGGTCAGGTTATAGGGGTCCGACACGTTAGGCCGTGATGCAAATCACACGCGGTGAGTGGATCGTATTGTCCTCCAAATTCCCGTTTTTTAGCATTTCCCGGCCTCATTTGACATACCAAATCTACCCACAAAGTTTCATCCTTTTTGGAGTACTAGAGATGACACTTCCTTCATTAACCCGAAATCGCCCAAAATACAAGTCGGGGCCAGGGCAAATGGTCAAAAAATGAAATAATTCAAAACCAGGATTTTTGAAGCCATATCAACCTAAAATACCATATAAAACATGCACGACGAATACTAGACCATTTGGAGCCCCCGGGGTCAGGTTTAAGGGGTCCGACACGTTAGGCCGCGTTGCAAATCACACGCGGTGAGTGGATCGTATTGTCCTCCAAATTCCCGTTTTTTAGCATTTCCCGGCCTTTTTCGACATACAAAGCTACCCACAAAGTTTCATCCTTTTTGGAGCACTAGAGATGACACTTCCTTCATTAACCCGAAATCGCCCAAAATACAAGACGGGGCCAAATGGTCAAAAAATGAAATAATTCGAAACCCGAATTTTTTCATCCAAATCAACCTCAAATACCATATGAAACATGCACGACGAATACTAGACCATTTTGAGCCCCCGAGGCCAGGTTTTAGGGGTCCGACACGTTAGGCCGCGTTGCAAATCACACGCGGTGAACGGATCGTGTTTGTCCTCCAAATTCCCGTTTTTTATCATTTTCCGGCCTTTTTGAACATACCAAAGCTACCCCAAAGTTTCATCCCTTTTGGAGCACTAGAGATGACACTTCCTTCATTACCCCGAAATCGCCCAAAATACAAGTCGGGGCCAAATGGTCAAAAAATGAAGTAATTCGAAACCCAGATTTTTTCATCCCAATCAACGTCAAATACCATATGAAACACGCACGACGAATACTAGACCATTTCTAGCCCCGGGGTCAGGTTTTAGGGGTCTGACACGTTAGGCCGCGTTGCAAATCACACGCGGTGAGTGGATCGTATTGTCCTCCAAATTCCCGTTTTTTAGCAATTCCCGGCCTTTTTCGACATACCAAAGCTACCCACAAAGTTTCATCCTTTTTGGAGCACTAGAGATGACACTTCCTTCATTAACCCGAAATCGCCCAAAATACAAGTCGGGGCCAAATTGTCAAAAAATGAAATAATTCGAAACCCGAATTTTTTCAACCCAATCAACCTCAAATACAATATGAAACATGCACGACGAATACTAGACCATTTGGAGCCCACGGGGTCAGGTTTTAGGGGTCCGACACGTTAGGCCGCGTTGCAAATCACACGCGGTGAGTGGATCGTATTGTCCTCCAAATTCCCGTTTTTCAGCATTTCCCAGCCTTTTTCGACATACCAAAGCTACCCACAAAGTTTCATCCTTGTTGGAGCACTAGAGATGACACTTCCTTCATTAACCCGAAATCGCCCAAAATACAAGTCGGGGCCAAATGGTCAAAAAAAGAAGTAATTCGAAACCCGGATTTTGTCATCCCAAACAACCTCAAATACCATATGAAACATGCACGACGAATACTAGACCATTTCTAGCCCCCGGGGTCAGGTTTTAGGGGTCCGACACGTTAGGCCGCGTTTCAAATCACACGCGGTGAGTGGATCGTATGGTCCTCCAAATTCCCGTTTTTTAGCATTTCTCAGCCTTATTGGACATACCAAAGCTACCCACAAAGTTTCCTCTCTTTTGGAGCACTAGATATGACACTTCCTTCATTAACCCGAAATCGCCCAAAATACAAGTCGGGGCCAAATGGTCCAAAAATTAAGTAATTCGAAACCCGGATTTTTTCATCCCAATCAACCTCAAATACCATATGAAACATTCACGACGAATACTAGACCATTTCTAGCCCCCGGGGCCAGGTTTTAGGGGTCCGACACGTTAGGCCGCGTTGCAAATCACACGCGGTGAGCGGATCGTGTTGTCCTCCAAATTCCCATTTTTTAGCTTTTTCTGGCCTTATTGGACATACCAAAGCTACCCACAAAGTTTTATCCCTTTTGGAGCACTAGAGATGACACTTCCTTCATTAACCCGAAATCGCCCAAAATACAAGTCGGGGCCAAATGGTCAAAAAATGAAGTAATTCGAAACCCGGATTTTGTCATATCAATCAACCTCAAATACCATATGAAACATGCACGACGAATACTAGACCATTTCTAGCCCCCGGGGTCAGGTTTTAGGGGTCCGACACGTTAGGCCGCGTTGCAAATCACACGCGGTGAGTGGATCGTATTGTCCTCCAAATTCCCGTTTTTTAGCATTTCTCAGCCTTATTGGACATACCAAAGCTACCCACAAAGTTTCATCCCTTTTGGAGCACTAGAGATGACACTTCCTTCATTAACCCGAAATCGCCCAAAATACAAGTCGGGGCCAAATGGTCAAAAAATGAAGTAATTCCAAACCCGGATTTTGTCATCCCAATCAACCTCGAATACCATATGAAACATGCACGACGAATACTAGACCATTTCTAGCCCCCGGGGTCAGGTTTTAGGTGTCCGACAAGTTAGGCCGCGTTGCAAATCACACGCGGTGAGTGGATCGTATTGTCCTCCAAATTCCCGTTTTTTAGCATTTCTCAGCCTTATTGGACATACCAAAGCTACCCACAAAGTTTCATCCCTTTTGGAGCACTAGATATTACACTTCATTCATTAACCCGAAATTGCCCAAAATACAAGTGGGGGCCAAATGGTCAAAAAATGAAATAATTCGAAGCCCGGATTTTTTCAACCCAATCAACCTCAAATATCATATGAAACAAGCACGACGAATACTAGACCATTTGGAGCCCCCGGGGCCAGGTTTTAGGGGTCCGACACGTTAGGCCGCGTTGCAAATCTCACGCGGTGAGCGGATCGTATTGTCCTCCAAATTCCCGTTTTTTAGCATTTTCAGGCCTTATTGGACATACCAAAGCTACCCACAAAATTTCTTCCCTTTTGGAGCACTAAAGATGACACTTCCTTCATTAACCCGAAATCGCCCAAAATACAAGTCGGGGCCAAATGGTCAAAAAATGAAGTAATTCTAAACCCGGATTTTTTCATCCCAATCAACCTCAAATACCATATGAAACATTCACGACGAATACTACACCATTTGGAGCCCCCGGGGTCAGGTTTTAGGGGTCCGACACGTTAGGCTATGTTGCAAATCACACGCGGTGAGTGGATCGTATTGTCCTCCAAATTCCCGTTTTTTAGCATTTCCCGGCCTCATTTGACATACCAAAGATAACCACAAAGTTTCATCCCTTTTGGAGCACTAGAGATGACACTTCCTTCATTAACCCGAAATCCCCCAAAATACAAGTCGGGGCCAAATGGTGAAAAAATGAAGTAATTCGAAACCCGGATTTTTTCATCCCAATCAACCTCAAATACCATATGAAACATGCACGACGAATACTAGACCATTTGGAGCCCCCGGGGTCAGGTTTTAGGGATCCGACACGTTAGGCCGCGTTGCAAATCACACGCGGTGAGTGGATCGTATTGTCCTCTAAATTCCCGTTTTTTAGCATTTCCCGGCCATTTTCGACATACCAAAGCTACCCACAAAGTTTCATCCTTTTTGGAGCACTAGAGATGACACTTCCTTCATTAACCCGAAATCGTCCAAAATACAAGTCGGGGCCAAATTGTCAAAAAATGAAATAATTCGAAACCCGGATTTTTTCAACCAAATCAACCTCAAATACCATATGAAACATGCACGACGAATACTAGACCATTTGGAGCCCCCGGCGTCAGGTTTTAGGGGTCCGACACGTTAGGCCGTGTTGCAAATCACACGCGGTGAGTGGATCGTATTTTCCTCCAAATTCCCGTTTTTTAGCATTTCCCGACCTCATTTGACATACCAAAGCTACCCACAAAGTTTCATCTTTTTTGGAGCACTAGAGATGACACTTCTTTCATTAACCCGAAATCGCCCAAAATACAAGTCGGGGCCAAATGGTCAAAAAATTAAATAATTCGAAACCCGGATTTTTTCATCCAAATCAAACTCAAATACTATATGAAACATGCACGACGAAAGATAGACCATTTTGAGCCCCCGGGTTCAAGTTTTAGGGGTCCGACACGTTAGGCCGCGTTGCAAATCACACGCGGTGAACGGATCGTGTTGTCCTCCAAATTCCCGTTTTTTAGAATTTTCCGGCCTTATTGGACATACCAAAGCTACCCCAAAGTTTCATCCCTTTTGGAGCACTAGAGATGACACTTCCTTCATTAACCCGAAATCGCCCAAAATACAAGTCGGGGCCAAATGGTCAAAAAATGAAGTAATTCGAAACCCGGATTTTATCATCCCAATCAACCTCAAATACCATATGAAACATGCACGACGAATACTAGACCATTTCTAGCCCCCGGGGTCAGGTTTTAGGCGTCCGACACGTTAGGCCGCGTTGCAAATCACACGCGGTGAGTGGATCGTATTGTCCTCCAAATTCCCGTTTTTTAGCATTTCCCGGCCTTTTTCGACATACCAAAGCTACCCACAAAGTTTCATCCTTTTTGGAGCACTAGAGATGACACTTCCTTCATTAACCCGAAATCGCCCAAAATACAAGTCGGGGCCAAATTGTCAAAAAATGAAATAATTCGAAACCCGGATTTTTTCAGCCAAATCAACCTCAAATACCATATGAAACATGCACGACGAATACTAGACCATTTGGAGCCCCCGGCGTCAGGTTTTAGGGGTCCGACACGTTAGGCCGTGTTGCAAATCACACGCGGTGAGTGGATCGTATTGTCCTCCAAATTCCCGTTTTTTAGCATTTCCCGGCCTCATTTGACATACCAAATCTACCCACAAAGTTTCATCCTTTTTGGAGTACTAGAGATGACACTTCCTTCATTAACCCGAAATCGCCCAAAATACAAGTCGGGGCCAAATGGTCAAAAAATGAAATAATTTGAAACCCGGATTTTTTTATCCCAATCAACCTCAAATACCATATGAAACATGCATGAAGAATACTAGACCATTTGGAGCAAGCAGGGTCAGGTTTTAGGGGCCCGACACGTTAGGCCGCGTTGTAAATCACACGCAGTGAGTGGATCGTATTTTCCTCCAAATTCCCGTTTTTTAGCATTTCCCGGCCTTTTTGGACATACCAAAGCTACCCACAAAGTTTCATCCTTTTTGGAGCACTAGAGATGACACTTCCTTCATTAACCCGAAATCGTCCAAAATACAAGTCGGGGCCGAATGGTCAAAAAATGAAATAATTCCATACCCGTATTTTTTCATCTAAATCAACCATAAATACCATATGAAACATGCACGACGAAAACTAGACCATTTGGAGCCCCCGGGGTCGGGTTTTAGGGGTCCGAAACGTTAGGCCGTTTTGCAAATCACACGCGGTGAGTGGATCGTATTGTCCTCCAAATTCCGGTTTTTTAGCATTTCCCGGCCTAGTTTGACATACCAAAGCTACCCACAAAGTTTCATCCCTCTTGGAGCAATAGAGATGACACTTCCTTCATTAATCCGAAATCGCCTAAAATACAAGTCGGGGCCAAATGGTCAAAAAATGAAGTAATTCGAAACCCGGATTTTATCATCCCAATCAACCTCAAATACCATATGAAACATGCACGACGAATACTAGACCATTTAGAGCCCCCGGGGTCAGGTTTTAGGGGCCCGACACGTTAGGCTGCGTTGCAAATCACACACGGTGAGTGGATCGTATTGTCCTCGAAATTCCCGTTTTTTTAGCATTTTCCGGCCTTATTGGACATACCAAAGCTACCCACAAAGTTTCATCCCATTTGGAGCACTAGAGATGACACTTCCTTAATTAACCCGAAATCGCCAAAAATACAAGTCGGGTCCAAATGGTCAAAAAATTAAATAATTCGAAACTCGGATTTTTTCAGCCAAATCAACCTCAAATACTATATGAAAAATGCACGACGAAAGATAGACCATTTTGAGCCCCCGGGTTCAGGTTTTAGGGGTCCGACACGTTAGGCCGCGTTGCAAATCACACGCGGTGAGTGGATCGTATTGTCCTCCAAATTCCCGTTTTTTAGCATTTCCCGGCCTCATTTGACATACCAAATCTACCCACAAAGTTTCATCCTTTTTGGAGTACTAGAGATGACACTTCCTTCATTAACCCGAAATCGCCCAAAATACAAGTCGGGGCCAAATGGTCAAAAAATGAAATAATTTGAAACCCGGATTTTTTCATCCCAATCAACCTCAAATACCATATGAAACATGCATGAAGAATACTAGACCATTTGGAGCAAGCGGGGTCAGGTTTTAGGGGTCCGACATGTTAGGCCGCGTTGCAAATCACACGCAGTGAGTGGATCGTATTTTCCTCCAAATTCCAATTTTTTAGCATTTCCCGGCCTTTTTTGACATACCAAAGCTACCCACAAAGTTTCATCCTTTTTGGAGCACTAGAGATGACACTTCCTTCATTAACCCGAAATCGTCCAAAATACAAGTCGAGGCCAAATGGTCAAAAAATGAAATAATTCCATACCTGTATTTTTTCATCCAAATCAACCTTAAATACCATATGAAACTTGCACGACGAAAACTAGACCATTTGGAGCCCCCGGGGTCGGGTTTTAGGGGTCCGACTCGTTAGGCCGTTTTGCAAATCACACGCGGTGAGTGGATCGTATTGTCCTCCATATTCCGGTTTTTTAGCATTTCTCGGCCTAGTTTGACATACCAAAGCTACCCACAAAGTTTCATCCCTCTTAGAGCACTAGAGATGACACTTCCTTCATTAATCCGAAATCGCCTAAAATACAAGTCGGGACCAAATGGTCAAAAAATGTAGTAATTCGAAACCCGGATTTTTTCAGCCAAATCAACCTCAAATACCATATGAAACATGAACGACAAATACTAGACCATTTGCAGCCCACGGGGTCAGGTTTTAGGGGTCCGACACATTAGGCCGTGTTGCAAATCACACGGGGTGAGTGTATCGTATTGTCCTCCAAATTCCCGTTATTTAGCATTTCCCAACCTTATTGGACATACCAAAGCTACCCACAAAATTTCATCCCTTTTGGAGCACTAGATATTACACTTCATTCATTAACACGATATCGCCCAAAATACAAGTCGCGGCCAAATGGTCAAAAAATGAAAAAATTCGAAACCCGAATTTTTTCAACCCAATCAACCTCAAATACAATATGAAACATGCACGATGAATACTAGACCATTTGGAGCCCCCGGGGTCAGGTTTTAGGGGCCGACACGTTAGGCCGTGTTGCAAATCACACGTGTTGAGTGGATCGTATTGTCCTCCAAATTCCCGAATTATAGAATTTCCCGGCCTCATTTTACATACAAAAGCTACCCACAAAGTTTCATCCTTTTTGGAGCACTAGAGATGACACTTCCTTCATTAACCCGAAATCGCCTAAAATACAAGTCGGGGCCAAATGGTCAAAAAATGAAATAATTCAAAACCCGGATTTTTTCAACCAAATCAACCTCAAATACCATATGAAACATGCACGACGAATACTAGAACATTTGGAGCCCCCGGGGTAAGGTTTTTGGGGTCCGACACGATAGGCCGCGTTGCAAATCACACGCGGTGAGTGCATCGTATTGTCCTCCAAATTCCCGTTTTTTAGCATTTCCCGGCCTAATTGGACATACCAAAGCTACCCACAAAGTTTCATCCCTTTTGGAGAAATAGAGATTACACTTCCTTCATTAACCCGAAATCGCCCAAAATAAAAGTCGGGGCCAAATGGTCAAAAAATGAAATAATTCGAAACCCGGATTTTTACATCCCAATCAACCTCAAATAACATATGAAACATGCACGACGAATACTAGACCATTTGAAGCAACCGGGGTCAGGTTTTAGGGGTCCTACACGTTAGAGCGTGTTGTAAACCACACGCAGTGAGTGGATCGTATTGTCCTCCAAATTCCCGTTTTTTAGCATTAACCGGCCTTTTTGGACATACCAAAGCTACCCACAAAGTTTCATCCTTTTTGGAGCACTAGAGATGACACTTCCTTCATTAACCCAAAATCGCCCAAAATACAAGTCGGGGCCAAATGGTCAAAAAATGAAATAACTCAAAACCCGGATTTTTGCAGCCAAATCAACCTAAAATACCATATGAAACATGCGCGACGAATACTAGACCATTTAGAGCCCCCGGGGTCTGGTTTTAGGGGTCCGACACGTTAGGCCGCGTTGCAAATCACACGCGGTGAGTGGATCGTATTGTCCTCCAAATTCCCGTTTTTTAGCATTTCCCAGCCTTTTTCGACATACCAAAGCTACCCACAAAGTTTCATCCTTTTTGGAGCACTAGAGATGACACTTCCTTCATTAACCCGAAATCGCCCAAAATACAAGTCGGGTCCAAATGGTCAAAAAATTAAATAATTCGAAACTCGGATTTTTTCAGCCAAATCAACCTCAAATACTATATGAAACATGCACGACGAAAGATAGACCATTTTGAGCCCCCGGGTTCAGGTTTTAGGGGTCCGACACGTTAGGCCGCGTTGCAAATCACACGCGGTGAGTGGATCGTATTGTCCTCCAAATTCCCGTTTTTTAGCATTTCCCGGCCTCATTTGACATACCAAATCTACCCACAAAGTTTCATCCTTTTTGGAGTACTAGAGATGACACTTCCTTCATTAACCCGAAATCGCCCAAAATACAAGTCGGGGCCAAATGGTCAAAAAATGAAATAATTTGAAACCCGGATTTTTTCATCCCAATCAACCTCAAATACCATATGAAACATGCATGAAGAATACTAGACCATTTGGAGCAAGCGGGGTCAGGTTTTAGGGGTCCGACACGTTAGGCCGCGTTGCAAATCACACGCAGTGAGTGGATCGTATTTTCCTCCAAATTCCCATTTTTTAGCATTTCCCGGCCTTTTTTGACATACCAAAGCTACCCACAAAGTTTCATCCTTTTTGGAGCACTAGAGATGACACTTCCTTCATTAACCCGAAATCGTCCAAAATACAAGTCGAGGCCAAATGGTCAAAAAATGAAATAATTCTATACCCGTATTTTTTCATCCAAATCAACCTTAAATACCATATGAAACTTGCACGACGAAAACTAGACCATTTGGAGCCCCCGGGGTCGGGTTTTAGGGGTCCGACTCGTTAGGCCGTTTTGCAAATCACACGCGGTGAGTGGATCGTATTGTCCTCCAAATTCCGGTTTTTTAGCATTTCCCGGCCTAGTTTGACATACCAAAGCTACCCACAAAGTTTCATCCCTCTTAGAGCACTAGAGATGACACTTCCTTCATTAATCCGAAATCGCCTAAAATACAAGTCGGGGCCAAATGGTCAAAAAATGTAGTAATTCGAAACCCGGATTTTTTCAGCCAAATCAACCTCAAATACCATATGAAACATGAACGATAAATACTAGACCATTTGCAGCCCACGGGGTCAGGTTTTAGGGGTCCGACACATTAGGCCGTGTTGCAAATCACACGGGGTGAGTGTATCGTATTGTCCTCCAAATTCCCGTTATTTAGCATTTCCCAATCTTATTGGACATACCAAAGCTACCCACAAAATTTCATCCCTTTTGGAGCACTAGATATTACACTTCATTCATTAACCCGATATCGCCCAAAATACAAGTCGCGGCCAAATGGTCAAAAAATGAAAAAATTCGAAACCCGAATTTTTTCAACCCAATCAACCTCAAATACAATATGAAACATGCACGATGAATACTAGACCATTTGGAGCCACCGGGGTCAAGTTTTAGGGGCCGACACGTTAGGCCGTGTTGCAAATCACACGTGGTGAGTGGATCGTATTGTCCTCCAAATTCCCGTTTTTTAGCATTTCCCGGCCTAATTGGACATAACAAAGCTACCCACAAAGTTTCATCCCTTTTGGAGCAATAGAGATTACACTTCCTTCATTAACCCGAAATCGCCCAAAATAAAAGTCGGGGCCAAATGGTCAAAAAATGAAATAATTCGAAACCCGGATTTTTACAGCCCAATCAACCTCAAATAACATATGAAACATGCACGACGAATACTAGACCATTTGGAGCAACCGGGGTCAGGTTTTAGGGGTCCTACACATTAGGCCGTGTTGTAAATCACACGCAGTGAGTGGATCGTATTGTCCTCCAAATTCCCGTTTTTTAGCATTAACCGGCCTTTTTGGACATACCAAAGCTACCCACAAAGTTTCATCCTTTTTGGAGCACTAGAGATGACACTTCCTTCATTAACCCGAAATCGCCCAAAATACAAGTCGGGGCCAAATGGTCAAAAAATGAAATAACTCAAAACCCGGATTTTTCAACCAAATCAACCTAAAATACCATATGAAACATGCACGACGAATACTAGACCATTTAGAGCCCCCGGGGTCTGGTTTTAGGGGTCCGACACGTTAGGCCGCGTTGCAAATCACACGCGGTGAGTGGATCGTATTGTCCTCCAAATTCCCGTTTGTTAGCATTTCCCAGTCTTTTTTCGACATACCAAAGCTACCCACAAAGTTTCATCCTTTTTGGAGCACTAGAGATGACACTTCCTTCATTAACCCGAAATCGCCCAAAATACAAGTCGGGGCCAAATGGTCAAAAAATGAAATAATTCAAAACCCGGATTTTTTCAGCCAAATCAACCTCAAATACCATATGAAACATGCACGACGAATACTAGACCATTTTGAGCACCCGGGGCCAGGTTTTAGGGGTCCGACACGTTAGGCCGCGTTGCAAATCACACGCGGTGAGCGGATCGTGTTGTCCTCCAAATTCCCGTTTTATAGCATTATCCGGCCTTATTGGACATACCAAAGCTACCTACAAAGTTTCATCCCTTTTGGAGCACTAGAGATTACACTTCCTTCATTAACCCGAAATCGCCCAAAATACAAGTCGGGGTCAAATGGTCAAAAAATGAAGTAATTCGAAACCCGGATTTTGTCATCCCAATCAACCTCAAATAACATATGAAACACGCACGACGAATACTAGACCTTTTCTAGCCCCCGGGGTCAGGTTTTAGGGGTCCGACACATTAGGCCGCGTTGCAAATCACACGCGGTGAGTGGATCGTATTGTCCTCCAAATTCCCGTTTTTTAGCATTTCTCAGCCTTATTGGACATACCAAAGCTACCCACAAAGTTTCATCCCTTTTGGAGCACTAGATATTACACTTCATTCATTAACCCGAAATTGCCCAAAATACAAGTGGGGGCCAAATGGTCAAAAAATGAAATAATTCAAAGCCCGGATTTTTTCAGCCCAATCAACCTCAAATACCATATGAAACATGCACGACGAATACTAGACCATTTAGAGCCCCCGGGGTTAGGTTTTAGGGGTCCGACACGTTAGGTCGCGTTGCAAATCACACGCGGTGAGTGTATCCTATTGTCCTCCAAATTCCCGTTTTTTAGCATTTCCCGGCCTTATTGGACATACCAAAGCTACCCACAAAGTTTCATCCCTTTTGGAGGACTAGAGATGACACTTCCTTCATTCACCCGAAATCGCCCAAAATACAAATCGGGGCCAAATGGTCAAAAAATGAAGTAATTCGAAACCCGGATTTTGTCATCCCAATCAACCTCAAATACCATATGAAACATGCACGACGAATACTAGACCATTTCTAGCCCCCGGGGTCAGGTTTTAGGGGTCCGACACGTTAGGCCGCGTTGCAAATCACACGCGGTGAGTGGATCGTATTGTCCTCCATATTCCCGTTTTTTAGCATTTCTCAGCCTTATTGGACATACCAAAGCTAACCATAAAAGTTTCCTCCCTTTTGGAGCACTAGATATGACACTTCCTTCATTAACCCGAAATCGCCCAAAATACAAGTCGGGGCCAAATGGTCCAAAAATTAAGTAATTCGAAACCCGGATTTTTTCATCCCAATCAACCTCAAATACCATATGAAACATTCACGACGAATACTAGACCATTTCTAGCCCCCGGGGCCAGGTTTTAGGGGTCCGACACCTTAGGCCGCGTTGCAAATCACACGCGGTGAGCGGATCGTGTTGTCCTCCAAATTCCCGTTTTTTATCTTTTTCTGGCCTTATTGGACATACCAAAGCTACCCACAAAGTTTCATCCCTTTTGGAGCACTAGAGATGACACTTCCTTCATTAACCCGAAATCGCCCAAAATACAAGTCGGGGCCAAATGGTCAAAAAATGAAGTAATTCGAAACCCGGATTTTGTCATATCAATCAATCTCAAATACCATATGAAACATGCACGACGAATACTAGACCATTTCTAGCCCCCGGGGTCAGGTTTTAGGGGTCCGACACGTTAGGTCGCGTTGCAAATCACACGCGGTGAGTGGATCGTATTGTCCTCCAAATTCCCGTTTTTTAGCATTTCTCAGCCTTATTGGACATACCAAAGCTACCCAAAAAGTTTCATCCCTTTTGGAGCACTAGAGATGACACTTCCTTCATTAACCCGAAATCGCCCAAAATACATGTCGGGGCCAAATGGTCAAAAAATGAAGTAATTCGAAACCCGGATTTTGTCATCCCAATCAACCTCAAATACCATATGAAACCTGCACGACGAATACTAGACCATTTCTAGCCCCCGGGGTCAGGTTTTAGGGGTCCGACACGTTAGGCCGCGTTGCAAATCACACGCGGTGAGTGGATCGTATTGTCCTCCAAATTCCCGTTTTATAGCATTTCTCAGCCTTATTGGACATACCAAAGCTACCCACAAAGTTTCATCCCTTTTGGAGCACTAGAGATGACACTTCCTTCATTAACCCGAAATCGCCCAAAATACAAGTCGGGGCCAAATGGTCAAAAAATGAAGTAATTCGAAACCCGGATTTTGTCATCCCAATCAACCTCAAATACCATATAAAACATGCACGACGAATACTAGACCATTTCTAGCCCCCGGGGTCAGGTTTTAGGGGTCCGACACGTTAGGACGCGTTGCAAATCACACGCGGTGAGTGGATCGTATTGTCCTCCAAATTCCCGTTTTATAGCATTTCTCAGCCTTATTGGACATACCAAAGCTACCCACAAAGTTTCATCCCTTTTGAAGCACTAGATATTACACTTCATTCATTAACCCGAAATTGCCCAAAATACAAGTGGGGGCCAAATGGTCAAAAAATGAAATAATTCGAAGCCCGGATTTTTTCAACCCAATCAACCTCAAATATCATATGAAACAAGCACGACGAATACTAGACCATTTGGAGCCCTCGGGGCCAGGTTTTAGGGGTCCGACACGTTAGGCCGCGTTGCAAATCTCACGCGGTGAGCGGATCGTATTGTCCTCCAAATTCCCGTTTTTTAGCATTTTCCGGCCTTATTGGACATACCAAAGCTACCCACAAAGTTTCATCTCTTTTGGAGGACTAGAGATGACACTTCCTTCATTAACCCGAAATCGCCCAAAATACAAGTCTGGGCCAAATGGTCAAAAAATGAAATAATTCAAAACCCGGATTTTTGCAGCCCAATCAACCTCATATACCATATGAAACATGCACGACGAACACTAGTCCATTTGGAGCCCCCGGGGTTCCGTTTTAGGGGTCCGACACGTTAGGCCGTGTTGCAAATCACACGCGGTGAGTGGATCGTATTGTCCTCCAACATCCAATTTTTTCGCATTTCTCGGCCTTATTGGACATACCAAACCTACTCACAAAGTTTCATCCCTTTTGGAGCAATAGAGATGACACTTCCTTCATTAACCCGAAATCGCCCAAAATACAAGTCGGGGCCAAATGGTCAAAAAATGAAATAATTCCAAACCCTGATTTTTTCAGCCCAATCAACCTCAAATACCATATGAAACATGCATGACGAATACTAGACCATTTGGAGCCCTCGGGGTCAGGTTTTAGGGGTCCGACACGTTAAGCCGCGTTGCAAATCACACGCGGTGAGTGGATCCTATTGTCCTCCAAATTCCCGTTTTTTAGCATTTCTCATCCTTATTGGACATACCAAAGCTACCCACAAAGTTTCCTCCCTTTTGGAGCACTAGATATGACACTTCCTTCATTAACCCGAAATCGCCCAAAATACAAGTCGGGGCCAAATGGTCCAAAAATTAAGTAATTCGAAACCCGGATTTTTTTAGCCCAATCAACCTCAAATACCATATGAAACATGCACGACGAATACTAGACCATTTGGAGCCCAGGGGTCAGGTTTTAGGGGTCCGACACGTTAGGCTTCGTTGCAAATCACACACGGTGAGTGGATCGTATTGTCCTCCAAATTCCCGTTTTTTAGCATTTCCCGGCCTCATTTGACATACCAAAGCTACCCACAAAGTTTCATCCCTTTTGGAGCACTAGAGATGAAACTTCCTTCATTAACCCGAAATCGCCCAAAATACAAGTCGGGGCCAAATGGTCCAAAAATTAAGTAATTTGAAACCCGGATTTTTTTAGCCCAATCAACCTCAAATACCATATGAAACATGCACGACGAATACTAGACCATTTGGAGCCCAGGGGTCAGGTTTTAGGGGTCCGACACGTTAGGCTACGTTGTAAATCACACACGGTGAGTGGATCGTATTGTCCTCCAAATTCCCGTTTTTTAGCATTTCCCGGCCTCATTTGACAAACCAAAGCTACCCACAAAGTTTCATCCCTTTTGGAGCACTAGAGATGAAACTTCATTCATTAACCCGAAATCGCCCAAAATACAAGTCGGGGCCAAATGGTCAAAAAATGTAGTTCGAAACCCGGATTTTTTCATCTCAATCAACCTCAAATACCATATGAAACATTCACGACGAATACTAGACCATTTCTAGCCCCCGGGGCCAGGTTTTAGGGGTCCGACACGTTAGGCCGCGTTGCAAATCACACGCGGTGAGCGGATCGTGTTGTCCTCCAAATTCCCGTTTTTTAGCATTTTCCGGCCTTATTGGACATACCAAAGCTACCCACAAAGTTTCATCCCTTTTGGAGCACTAGAGATGACACTTCCTTCATTAACCCGAAATCGCCAAAATACAAGTCGGGGCCAAATGGTCAAAAAATGAAGTAATTCGAAACCCGGATTTTGTCATCCCAATCAACCTCAAATACCATATGAAACATGCACGACGAATACTAGACCATTTCTAGCCCCCGGGGTCAGGTTTTAGGGGTCCGACACATTAGGCCGCGTTGCAAATCACACGCGGTGAGTGGATCATATTGTCCTCCAAATTCCCGTTTTTTAGCATTTCTCAGCCTTATTGGATATACCAAAGCTACCCACAAAGTTTCATCCCTTTTGGAGCACTAGATATTACACTTAATTCATTAACCCGAAATCGCCCAAAATACAAGTCGGGGCCAAATGGTCAAAAAATGAAATAATTCGAAGCCCGGATGTTTTCAGCCCAATCAACCTCAAATATCATATGAAACAAGCACGACGAATACTAGACAATTTGGTGCCCCCGGGGCCAGGTTTTAGGGGTCCAACACGTTAGGCCTCGTTGCAAATCACACGCGGTGAGCGGATCGTATTGTCCTCCAAATTCCCGTTTTTTAGCATTTCCCGTCCTCATTTGACATACCAAAGATAAACACAAAGTTTCATCCCTTTTGGAGCACTAGAGATGACACTTCCTTCATTAACCCGAAATCGCCCAAAATACAAGTCGGGGCCAAATGGTCAAAAAATGAAGTAATTCGAAACCCGGATTTTTTCATCCCAATCAACCTCAAATATCATATGAAACATGCACGACGAATACTAGACTATTTGGAGCCCCCGGGGCCAGGTTTTAGGGGGCCGACACGTTAGGCCGCGTAGCAAATCACACGCGGTGAGGGGATCGTATTGTCCTCCAAATTCCCCTTTTTTAGCATTTCTCAGCCTTATTGGACATACCAAAGCTACCCACAAAGTTTCATCCCTTTTGGAGCACTAGATATTACACTTCATTCATTAACCTTAAATCGCCCAAAATACAAGTCGGGGCCAAATGGTCAAAAAATGAAATAATACGAAACCAGGATTTTTTCAGCCCAATCAACCTCAAATACCATATGAAACATGCACGACGAATACTAGACCATTGGGAGCCCCCGGGGCCAGGTTTTAGGGGTCCGACACGTTAGGCCGCGTTGCAAATCACACGCGGTGAGCGGATCATGTTGTCCTCCAAATTCCCGTTTTTTAGCATTTTCCGGCCTTATTGGACATACCAAAGCTACCCACAAAGTTTCATCCCTTTGGGAGCACTAGAGATGACACTTCCTTCATTAACCCGAAATCGACCAAAATACAAGTCGGGGCCAAATGGTCAAAAAATGAAGTAGTTCGAAACCCGGATTTTGTCATCCCAATCAACCTCAAATACCATATGAAACATGCACGACGAATACTAGACCATTTCTAGCCCCCGGGGTCAGGTTTTAGGGGTCCGACACGTTAGGCCGCGTTGCAAATCACACGCGGTGAGTGGATCGTATTGTCCTCCAAATTCCCGTTTTTTAGCATTTCTCAGCCTTATTGGACATACCAAAGCTACTCACAAAGTTTCATCCCTTTTGGAGCACTAGATATTACACTTCATTCATTAACCCGAAATCGCCCAAAATACAAGTGGGGGCCAAATGGTCATAAAATGAAATAATTCGAAGCCCGGATTTTTTCAGCCCAATCAACCTCATATACCATATGAAACAAGCACGATGAATAGTAGACCATTTGGAGCCCCCGGGGCCAGGTTTTAGGGGTCCGACACTTTAGGCCGCGTTGCAAATCACACGCGGTGAGTGGATCGTATTGTCCTCCAAATTCCCATTTTTTTAGCATTTCTCAGCCTTATTGGACATACCAAAGCTACCCACAAAGTTTCATCCCTTTTGGAGCACTAGATATTACACTTCATTCATTAACCCGAAATCGCCCAAAATACAAGTCGGGGCCAAATGGTAAAAAAATGAAATAATTCGAAGCCCGGATTTTTTCAGCCCAATCAACCTCAAATACCATATGAAACAAGCACGACGAATACTAGACCATTTGGAGCCCCCGGGGCCGGGTTTTAGAGGGCCGACACGTTAGGCCGCGTTGTGAATCACACGCGGTGAGCGGATCGTATTGTCCTCCAAATTCCCGTATTTTAGCATTTTCCGGCCTTATTTGACATACCAAAGCTACCCACAAAGTTTCATCCCTTTTGGAGCTCTAGAGATGACACTTCCTTCATTAACCCGAAATCGCCCAAAATACAAGTCGGGGCCAAATGGTCAAAAAATGAAATAATTCGAAACCCGGATTTTTTCAGCCAAATCAACCTCAAATACCATATGAAACATGCCCGACGAATACTAGACCATTTGGAGCCCCGGGGCCAGGTTTTAGGGGTCCGACACGTTAGGTCGCGTTGCAAATCACACGCGAGCGGATAGTGTTGTCCTCCAAATTCCCGTTTTTTAGCATTATCCGGCCTTATTGGACATACCAAATCTACCCACAATGTTTCATCCCTTTTGGAGCACTAGAGATGACACTTCCTTCATTAACCCGAAATCGCCCAAAATACAAGTCGGGGCCAAATGGTCAAAAAATGAAATAATTCGAAACCCGGATTTTTTCGCCAAATCAACCTCAAATACCATATGAAACATGCACGACGAATACTAGACCATTTGGAGCCCCCGAGGTCAGGTTTTTGGGGTCCGACACGTTAGGCCGCGTTGCAAATCACACGCGGTGAGTGGATCCTATTGTCCTCCAAATTCCCGTTTTTTAGCATTTCCCAGCCTTATTGGACATACCAAAGCTACCCACAAAGTTTCATCCCGTTTGGAGCGTTAGAGATGACACTTCCTTCATTAACCCGAAATCGCCCAATACACAAGTCGGGGCCAAATGGTCAAAAAATGAAATAATTCGACACCCGGATTTTTTCAGCCCAATCAACCTCATATACCATATGAAACATGCACGACGAACACTAGACCATTTGGAGCCCCCGGGGTTCCGTTTTAGGGGTCCGACACGTTAGGCCGTGTTGCAAATCACACGCGGTGAGTGTATCCTATTGTCCTCCAAATTCCCGTTTTTTAGCATTTCCCGGCCTTATTGGACATACCAAAGCTACCCACAAAGTTTCATCCCTTTTGGAGCAATAGAGATGACACTTCCTTCATTAACCCGAAATCGCCGAAAATACAAGTCGGGGCCAAATGGTCAAAAAATGAAATAATTCCAAACCCTGATTTTATTAGCCCAATCAACCTCAAATACCGTATGAAACATGCATGACGAATACTAGACCATTTGGAGCCCTCGGGGTGAGGTTTTAGGGGTCCGACACGTTAGGCCGCGTTGCAAATCACACGCGGTGAGTGGATCCTATTGTCCTCAAAATTCCCGTTTTTTAGCATTTCCCGGCCTTATTGGACATACCAAAGCTACCCACATAGTTTCATCCCTTTTGGGGCACTAGATATGACACTTCCTTCATTAAGCCGAAATCGCCCAAAATACAAGTCGGGGCCAAATGGTCCAAAAATTAAGTAATTCGAAACCCGGATTTTTTTAGCCCAATCAACCTCAAATACCATATGAAACATGCACGACGAATACTAGACCATTTGGAGCCCAGGGGTCAGGTTTTAGGGGTCCGACACGTTAGGCTACGTTGCAAATCACACACGGTGAGTGGATCGTATTGTCCTCCAAATTCCCGTTTTTTAGCATTTCCCGGCCTCATTTGACATACCAAAGCTACCCACAAAGTTTCATCCCTTTTGGAGCACTAGAGATGAAACTTCCTTCATTAACCCGAAATCGCCCAAAATACAAGTCGGGGCCAAATAGTCAAAAAATGAAGTAGTTCGAAACCCGGATTTTTTCATCCCAATCAACCTCAAATACTATATGAAACATTCATGACGAATACTAGACCATTTCTAGCCCCCGGGGCCAGGTTTTAGGGGTCCGACACGTTAGGCCGCGTTGCAAATCACACGTGGTGAGTGGATCTTATTGTCCTCCAAATTCCCGTTTTTCAGCATTTCCCGGCCTTATTGGACATACCAAAGCTACCCACAAAGTTTCATCATTTTGGAGCACTAGAGATGACACTTCCTTCATTAACCCGAAATCGCCCAAAATACAAGTCGGGGCCAAATGGTCAAAAAATGAAATAATTCGAAACCCGGATTTTTTCAGCCCAATCAACCTCAAATACAATATGAAACATGCACGACGAATACTGGACCATTTGGAGCCCCCGGGGTCAGGTTTTAGGGGTCCGACACGTTAGGCCGTGTTCCAAATCACACGCGGTGAGTGGATCTTATTTTCCTCCAAATTCCCGTTTTTTAGCATTTCCCGGCCTTATTAGACATACCAAAGCTACCCACAAAGTTTCATCCCTTTTGGAGCACTAGAGATGACACTTCCTTCAATAACCCGAAATCGCCCAAAATACAAGTCGGGGCCAAATGGTCAAAAAATGAAATAATTCAAAACACGAATTTTTTCAGCCCAATCAACCACAAATAACATATGAAACATGCACGACGAATACTAGACCATTTGGAGCCCCCGGGGTTCCGTTTTAGGGGTCCGACACGTTAGGCCGTGTTGCAAATCACACGCGGTGAGTGGATCGTATTGTCCTCCAAATTCCAATTTTTTAGCATTTCCCGGCCTTATTGGACATACCAAAGCTACCCACAAAGTTTCATCCCTTTTGGAGCACTAGAGATGACACTTCCTTCATTAACCCGAAATCGCCCAAAATACAAGTCGGGGCCAAATGGTCAAAAAATGAAATAATTCGAAACCCGGATTTTTTCAGCCCAATCAACCTCAAATACCATATGAAACATGCACCACGAATACTAGACCATTTGGAGCCCCCGGGGTCAGGTTTTAGGGGTCCGACACGTTAGGTCGCGTTGCAAATCACACGCGGTGAGTGGATCGTATTGTCCTCCAAATTCCCGTTTTTTAGAATTTTCCGGCCTTAGTGAACATACCAAAGCTACCCACAAAGTTTCATCCCTTTTGGAGCAATAGAGATGACACTTCCTTCATTAACCCGAAATCGCCCAAAATACATGTCGGGGCCAAATGGTCAAAAAATGAAAAATTCCAAACCCAGATTTTTTCAGCCCATTCACCCTCAAATACCATATGAAACATGCACGACGAATACTAAACCATTTGGAGCCCCCGGGGTTCCTTTTTGGGGTCCGACACGTTAGGCCGTGTTGCAAATCACACGCGGTGAGTGGATCGTATTGTCCTCCAAATTCCAATTTTTTAGCATTTCCCGGCGTTATTGGACATACCAAAGCTACCCACAAAGTTTCATCCCTTTTGGAGCAATAGAGATGAAACTTCCTTCATTAACCCGAAATCGCCCAAAATACAAGGCGGGTAAAATGGTCAAAAAATGAAATAATGCGAAACCCAGATTTTTTCAGCCCAATCACCCTCAAATACCATATGAAACATGCAAGACGAATACTAGACCATTTGGAGCCCCCGGGGTCAGGTTTTAGGGGTCCGACATGTTAGGCCGCGTTTCAAATCACACGCGGTGAGTGGATCCTATTGTCCTCCAAATTCCTGTTTTTTAGCATTTCCCAACCTTATTGGACATACCAAAGCTACCCAAAAAGTTTCATCCCTTTTGGAGCGTTAGAGATGACACTTCCTTCATTAACCCGAAATCGCCCAATATACAAGTCGGGGCCAAATGGTCAAAAATTGAAATAATTCGAAACCCGACTTTTTTCAGCCCAGTCAACCTCAAATACCATATGAAACATGCACGACGAATACTAGACCATTTGGAGCCCCCGGGGTTCCGTTTTAGGGGTCCGACACGTTAGGCCGCGTTGCAAATCACACGCGGTGAGTGGATCGTATTGTCCTCCAAATTCCTGTTTTTTAGCATTTTCCGGCCTTAGTGAACATACCAAAGCTACCCACAAAGTTTCATCCCTTTTGGAGCACTAGAGATGACACTTCCTTCATTAACCCGAAATCGCAAAAAATACAAGTCGGGGCCAAATGGTCAAAAAATGAAATAATTCGAAACCCGGATTTTTTCAGCCCAATCAACCTCAAATAACATTTGAAACATGCACGACGAATACTAGACCATTTGGAGCCCCCGGGGTCAGGTTTTAGTGATCAGACACGTTAGGCCGTGTTGCAAATCACACGCGGTGAGTGGATCGTATTGTCCTCCAAATTCCAATTTTTTATCATTTCCCGGCCTTATTGGACATACCAAAGCTACCCACAAAGTTTCATCCCTTTTGGAGCAATAGAGATGACACTTCTTTCATTAACCCGAAATCGCCCAAAATACAAGTCGGGGCCAAATGGTCAAAAAATGAAATAATTCGAAACCCGGATTTTTTCAGCCCAATCTACCTCAAATACCATATGAAATATGTACGACGAATACTAGACCATTTGGAGCCCCCGGGGTCAGGTTTTAGGGGTCCGACACGTTAGGCCGCGTTGCAAATCACACGCGGTGAGTGGATCCTATTGTCCTCCAAATTCCCGTTTTTTAGCATTTCCCAGCCTTATTGGGCATACCAAAGCTACCCACAAAGTTTCATCCCTTTTGGAGCGTTAGAGATGACACTTCCTTCATTAACCCGAAATCGTCCAATATAAAAGTCGGGGCCAAATGGTCAAAAATTGAAATAATTCAAAACCCGAATTTTTTCAGCCCAATCAACCTCAAATACCATATGAAACATGCACGACGAGTACTAGACCATTTGGAGCCCCCGGGGTTCCGTTTTAGGGGTCCGACACGTTAGGCCGTGTTGCAAATCACACGCGGTGAGTGGATCGTATTGTCCTCCAAATTCCAATTTTTTAGCATTTCCCGGCCTTATTGGACATACCAAAGCTACCCACAAAGTTTCATCCCTTTTGGAGCAATAGAGATTACACTTCCTTCATTAACCCGAAATCGCCCAAAATACAAGTCGCGGCCAAATGGTCAAAAAATGAAATAATTCCAAACCCGGATTTTTTCATCCCAATCAACCTCAAGTACCATATGAAATATGTATGACGAATACTAGACCATTTGGAGCACCCGGGGTCAGGTTTTAGGGTTCCGACATCTTAGGCCGCGTTGCAAATCACACGCGGTGAGTAGATCGTATTGTCCTCCAAATTCCCTTTTTTTAGCATTTCCCGGCCTTATTGGACATAACAAAGATACCCACAAAGTTTCATCCCTTTTGGAGCACTAGAGATGACACTTCCTTCATTAACCCGAAATCGCCCAAAATACAAGTCGGGGCCAAATGGTCAAAAAATGAAATAATTCAAAACCCGGATTTTTTCAGCCCAATCAACCTCAAATAACATATGAAATATGCACGACGAATACTAGACCATTTGAAGCCCCCGGGGTCAGGTCTTAGGGATCCGACACGTTAGGCCGTGTTGCAAATCACACGCGGTGAGTGGATCGTATTGTCCTCCAAATTCCAATTTTTTAGCATTTCCCGGCCTTATTGGACATACCAAAGCTACCCACAATGTTTCATCCCTTTTGGAGCAATAGAGATTACACTTCCTTCATTAACCCGAAATCGCCCAAAATACAAGTCGGGGTAAAATGGTCAAAAAATGAAATAATTCGAAACCCAGATTTTTTCAGCCCAATCAACCTCAAATACCATATGAAACATGCACGACGAATACTAGACCATATGGAGCCCCCGGGGTCAGGTTTTAGGGGTCCGACATGTTACGCCGCGTTACAAATCACACGCGGTGAGTGGATCCTATTGTCCTCCAAATTCCTGTTTTTTAGCATTTCCCAACCTTATTGGACATTCCAAAGCTACCCACAAAGTTTGATCCCTTTTGGAGCGTTAGAGATGACACTTCCTTCATTAACCCGAAATCGCCCAATATACATGTCGGGGCCAAATGGTCAAAAATTGAAATAATTCGAAACCCGAATTTTTTCAGCCCAGTCAACCTCAAATACCATATGAAACATGCACGACGAATACTATACCATTTGGAGCCCCCGGGGTTCCGTTTTAGGGGTCCGACACGTTAGGCCGTGTTGCAAATCACACGCTGTGAGTGCATCCTATTGTCCTCCAAATTCCCGTTTTTTAGCATTTCCCGGCCTTATTGGACATACCAAAGCTACCCACAAAGTTTCATCCCTTTTGGAGCACTGGAGATGACACTTCCTTCATTAACCCGAAATCGCCCAAAATACAAGTCGGGGCAAAATGGTCAAAAATTGAAATAATTCAAAACCCGAATTTTTTCAGTCAAATCAACCTCAAATAACATATGAAACATGCACGACGAATATTAGACCATTTGGAGCCCCCGGGGTTCCGTTTTAAGGGTCCGACACGTTAGGTCGTGTTGCAAATCACACGCGGTGAGTGGATCGTATTGTCCTCCAAATTCCAATTTTTTAGCATTTCCCGGCCTTATTGGACATACCAAAGCTACCCACAAAGTTTCATCCCTTTTGGAGCAATAGAGATGACACTTCCTTCATTAACCCGAAATCGCCCAAAATACAAGTCGGGGCCAAATGGTCAAAAAATGAAATAATTCGACACCCGGATTTTTTCAGCCCAATCAACCTCAAATAACATATGAAACATGCACGACGAATACTAGACCATTTGGAGCCCCCGGGGTCAGGTTTTAGGGGTCCGACACGTTAGGCCATGTTGCAAATCACACGTGGTGAGTGGATCGTATTGTCCTCCAAATTCCCATTTTTTAGCATTTCCCGGCCTTATTGGACATACCAAAGCTACCCACAATGTTTCATCCATTTTGGAGCAATAGAGATGACACTTCCTTCATTAATCCGAAATCGCCCAAAATACAAGTCGGGGCCAAATGGTCAAAAAATGAAATAATTCGAAACCCGGATTTTTTAGCCCAATCAACCTCAAATACGATATGAAACATGCACGACGAATACTGGACCATTTGGAGCCCCCGGGGTCAAGTTTTAGGGGTCCGACACGTTAGGCCGCGTTGCAAATCACACGCGGTGAGTGGATCGTATTGTCCTCCAATTTCCCGTTTTTAGCATTTCCCGGCCTTATTGGACATAACAAAGCTACCCACAAAGTTTCATCCCTTTTTGAGCACTAGAGATGACACTTTTTTATTAACCCGAAATCGCCCAAAATACAAGTCGGGGCCAAATGGTCAAAAAATGAAATAATTCGAAACCCGGATTTTTTCAGCCCAATCAACCTCAAATAACATATGAAACATGCACGACGAATACTGGACCATTTGGAGCCCCCGGGGTAGAGTTTTAGGGGTCCGACACGTTAGGCCGTGTTGCAAATCACACGCGGTGAGTAGATCGTATTTTCCTCCAAATTCCCATTTTTTAGCATTTCCCGGCCTTATTAGACATACCAAAGCTACCCAAAAAGTGTCATCCCTTTTGGAGCACTAGAGATGACACTTTCTTCAATAACCCGAAATCGCCCAAAATACAAGTCGGGGCCAAATGGTCAAAAAATGAAATAATTCGAAACCCGGATTTTTTCAGCCCAATCAACCTCAAATAACATATGAAACATGCACGACGAATACTAGACCATTTGGAGCCCCCGGGGTCAGGTTTTAGGGGTCCGACACGTTAGGCCGTGTTGCAAATCACACACGGTGAGTGGATCGCATTGTCCTCCAAATTCCCGTTTTTTAGCATTTCCAGGCCTTATTGGACATAACAAAGCTACCGACAAAGTTTCATCCCTTTTGGAGCAATAGAGTTGACACTTCCTTCATTAACCCGAAATCGCCCAAAATACAAGTCGGGGCCAAATGGTTAAAAAATGAAATAATTCAAAACCCGGATTTTTTCAGTCCAATCAACCTCAAATACCATATGAAACATGCACGACGAATATTAGACCATTTGGAGCCCCTGGGATCAGGTTTTAGGGGTCCGACACGTTAGGCCGTGTTGCAAATCACACGCGGTGAGTGGATCTTATTGTCCTCCAAATTCCCGTTTTTTAGCATTTCCCGGTCTTATTGGACATAACAAAGCTACCCACAAAGTTTCATACCTTTTGGAGCAATAGAGATGACACTTCCTTCATTAACCCGAAATCGCCAAAATACAAGTCGGGGCCAAATGGTCAAAAAATGAAATAATTCGAAACCCGGATTTTTTCAGCCCAATCAACCTCAAATTCCATATGAAACATGCACGACGAATACTAGACCATTTTGAGCCCCCGGGGTCAGGTTTTAGGGGTCCGACACGTTAGGCCGCGTTGCAAATCACACGCGGTGAGTGGATCGTATTGTCCTCCAAATTCCCGTTTTTTAGCATTTCCCGGACTTATTGGACATAACAAAGCTACCCACAAAGTTTCATCCCTTTTGGAGCACTAGAGATGATACTTCCTTCATTAACCCGAAATCGCCCAAAATACAAGTCGGGGCCAAATGGTCAAAAAATGAAATAATTCGAAACCCGGATTTTTTCAGCCCAATAAAACCTCAAATACGATATGAAACATGCACGACGAATACTGGACCATTTGGAGCCCCCGGGGTCAAGTTTTAGGGGTCCGACACGTTAGGCCGTGTTGCAAATCACACGCGGTGAGTGGATCGTATTGTCCTCCAAATTCCCATTTTTTAGCATTTCCCGGCCTTATTAGACATACCAAAGCTACCCACAAAGTTTCATCCCTTTTGGAGCACTAGAGATGACACTTCCTTCAATAACCCGAAATCGCCCAAAATACAAGTCGGGGCCAAATGGTCAAAAAACGAAATAATTCAAAACCCGGATTTTTTCAGCCCAATCAACCTCAAATAACATATGAAACATGCACGACGAATACTAGACCATTTGGAGCCCCCGGGGTCAGGTTTTAGGGGTCCGACACGTTAGGCCGTGTTGCAAATCACACTCGGTGAGTGCATCGTATTGTCCTCCAAATTCCCGTTTTTTAGCATTTCCCGGCCTTATTGGACATAACAAAGCTACCCACAAAGTTTCATCCCTTTTGGAGCAATAGAGATGACACTTCCTTCATTAACCCGAAATCGCCCAAAATACAAGTCGGGGCCAAATGGTTAAAAAATGAAATAATTCAAAACCCGGATTTTTTCAGTCCAATCAACCTCAAATACCATATGAAACATGCATGACGAATACTAGACCATTTGGAGCCCCCGTGGTCAGGTTTTAGGGGTCCGACACGTTAGGCCGCGTTGCAAATCACACGCGGTGAGTTGATCCTATTGTCCTCCGAATTCCCATTTTTTAGCATTTTCCGGCCTTATTGGACATACCAAAGCTACCCACAATGTTTCATCCCTTTTGGAGCACTAGAGATGACACTTCCTTCATTAACCCGAAATCGCCCAAAATACAAGTCGGGGCCAAAAGGTCAAAAAATGAAATAATTCAAAACCCGGATTTTTTAAGCCCAATCAACCTGAAATACCATATGAAACATGCACGACGAATACTGGACTATTTGGAGCCCCCGGGGTTCCGTTTAAGGGGTCCGACACGTTAGGCCGTGTTGCAAATCACACGCGGTGAGTGGATCGTATTGTCCTCCAAATTCCAATTTTTTAGCATTTCCCGGCCTTATTGGATATACCAAAGCTACCCACAAAGTTTCATCCCTTTTGGAGCACTAGAGATGACACTTCCTTCAATAACCCGAAATCGCCCAAAATACAAGTCGGGGCCAAATGGTCAAAAAATGAAATAATTCCAAACCCGTATTTTTTCAGCCCAATCAACCTCAAATACCATATGAAACATGCACGACGAATACTAGACCATTTGGAGCCCCCGGGGTCAGGTTTTAGGGGTCTGACACGTTAGGCCGCGTTGCAAATCACACGCGGTGAGTGGATCGTATTGTCCTCCAAATTCCCGTTTTTTAGCATTTTCCGACCTTACTGAACATACCAAAGCTACCCACAAAGTTTCATCCCTTTTGGAGCAGTAGAGATGACACTTCCTTCATTAACCCGAAATCGCCCAAAATACAAGTCGGGGCCAAATGGTCAAAAAATGAAATAATTCGAAACCCGGATTTTTTCAGCCCAATCAACCTGAAATACCATATGAAACATGCACGATGAATACTGGACCAAATGGAACCCCCGGGGTCAGGTTTTAGGGGTCCGACACGTTAGGCCGTGTTTCAAATCACACGCGGTGAGTGGATCGTATTGTCCTCCAAATTCCAATTTTTTAGCATTTCCTAGCCTTATTGGACATACCAAAGCTACCCACAAAGTTTCATCCCTTTTGGAGCAATAGAGATGACACTTCCTTCATTAACCCGAAATCGCCCAAAATACAAGTCGGGGCCAAATGGTCAAAAAATAAAATAATTCGAAACCCGGATTTTTTCAGCCCAATCAACCTCAAATACCATATGAAACATGCATGACGAATACTAGACAATTTGGAGCCCCCGGGGTCAGGTTTTAGGGGTCCGACACGTTAGGCCGCGTTCAAATCACACGCGGTGAGTGAATCCTATTGTCCTCCGAATTCCCGTTTTTTAGAATTTCCCGGCCTTATTGGACATACCAAAGCTACCCACAAAGTTTCATCCCTTTTGGAGCACTAGAGATGACACTTCCTTCATTAACCCGAAATCGCCCAAAATACAAGTCGGGGCTAAATGGTCAAAAAATGAAATAATTCGAAACCCGGATTTTTTCATCCCAATCAACCTCAAATACCATATGAAACATGCACGACGAATACTAGACCATTTGGAGCCCCCGGGGTCAGGTTTAAGGGGTCCGACACGTTAGGTCGTGTTGCAAATCACACGCGGTGAGTGGATCGTATTGTCCTCCAAATTCCAGTTTTTTAGCATTTCCCAACCTTATTGGACATTCCAAAGCTACCCACAAAGTTTGATCCCTTTTGGAGCGTTAGAGATGACACTTCCTTCATTAACCCGAAATCGCCCACAATACAAGTCGGGGCCAAATGGTCAAAAAATGAAATAATTCCAAACCCGTATTTTTTCAGCCCAATCAACCTCAAATACCATATGAAAGATGCACGACGAATACTAGACCATTTGGAGCCCCCGGGGTCTGGTTTTAGGGGTCCGACACGTTAGGCCGCGTTGCAAATCACACGCGGTGAGCGGATCGTATTGTCCTCCAAATTCCCGTTTTTTAGCATTTCCCGGCCTTATTGGACATAACAAAGCTACCCACAAAGTTTCATCCCTTTTGGAGAACTAGAGATGACACTTCCTTTATTAACCCGAAATCGCCCAAAATACAAGTCGGGGCCAAATGGTCAAAAAATGAAATAATTCGAAACCCGGATTTTTTTAGCCCAATCAACCTCAAATAACATATGAAACATGCACGATGAATACTGGACCATTTGGAGCCCCCGGGGTCAAGTTTTAGGGGTCCGACACGTTAGACCGTGTTGCAAATCCCACGCGGTGAGTGGATCGTATTTTCCTCCAAATTCCCGTTTATTAGCATTTCCCGGCCTTATTAGACATACCAAAGCTACCCACAAAGTTTCATCCCTTTTGGAGCACTAGAGATGACACTTCCTTCATTAACCCGAAATCGCCCAAAATACAAGTCGGGGCCAAATGGTCAAAAAATGAAATAATTCGACACCCGGATTTTTTCAGCCCAATCAACCTCAAATAACATATGAAACATGCACGACGAATACTAGACCATTTGGAGCCCCCGGGGTCAGGTTTTAGGGGTCCGACACGTTAGGCCATGTTGCAAATCACACGTGGTGAGTGGATCGTATTGTCCTCCAAATTCCCATTTTTTAGCATTTCCCGGCCTTATTGGACATACCAAAGCTACCCACAATGTTTCATCCATTTTGGAGCAATAGAGATGACACTTCCTTCATTAATCCGAAATCGCCCAAAATACAAGTCGGGGCCAAATGGTCAAAAAATGAAATAATTCGAAACCCGGATTTTTTAGCCCAATCAACCTCAAATACGATATGAAACATGCACGACGAATACTGGACCATTTGGAGCCCCCGGGGTCAAGTTTTAGGGGTCCGACACGTTAGGCCGCGTTGCAAATCACACGCGGTGAGTGGATCGTATTGTCCTCCAATTTCCCGTTTTTAGCATTTCCCGGCCTTATTGGACATAACAAAGCTACCCACAAAGTTTCATCCCTTTTTGAGCACTAGAGATGACACTTTTTTATTAACCCGAAATCGCCCAAAATACAAGTCGGGGCCAAATGGTCAAAAAATGAAATAATTCGAAACCCGGATTTTTTCAGCCCAATCAACCTCAAATAACATATGAAACATGCACGACGAATACTGGACCATTTGGAGCCCCCGGGGTAGAGTTTTAGGGGTCCGACACGTTAGGCCGTGTTGCAAATCACACGCGGTGAGTAGATCGTATTTTCCTCCAAATTCCCATTTTTTAGCATTTCCCGGCCTTATTAGACATACCAAAGCTACCCAAAAAGTGTCATCCCTTTTGGAGCACTAGAGATGACACTTTCTTCAATAACCCGAAATCGCCCAAAATACAAGTCGGGGCCAAATGGTCAAAAAATGAAATAATTCGAAACCCGGATTTTTTCAGCCCAATCAACCTCAAATAACATATGAAACATGCACGACGAATACTAGACACTTTGGAGCCCCCGGGGTCAGGTTTTAGGGGTCCGACACGTTAGGCCGTGTTGCAAATCACACACGGTGAGTGGATCGCATTGTCCTCCAAATTCCCGTTTTTTAGCATTTCCAGGCCTTATTGGACATAACAAAGCTACCGACAAAGTTTCATCCCTTTTGGAGCAATAGAGTTGACACTTCCTTCATTAACCCGAAATCGCCCAAAATACAAGTCGGGGCCAAATGGTTAAAAAATGAAATAATTCAAAACCCGGATTTTTTCAGTCCAATCAACCTCAAATACCATATGAAACATGCACGACGAATATTAGACCATTTGGAGCCCCTGGGATCAGGTTTTAGGGGTCCGACACGTTAGGCCGTGTTGCAAATCACACGCGGTGAGTGGATCTTATTGTCCTCCAAATTCCCGTTTTTTAGCATTTCCCGGTCTTATTGGACATAACAAAGCTACCCACAAAGTTTCATACCTTTTGGAGCAATAGAGATGACACTTCCTTCATTAACCCGAAATCGCCAAAATACAAGTCGGGGCCAAATGGTCAAAAAATGAAATAATTCGAAACCCGGATTTTTTCAGCCCAATCAACCTCAAATTCCATATGAAACATGCACGACGAATACTAGACCATTTTGAGCCCCCGGGGTCAGGTTTTAGGGGTCCGACACGTTAGGCCGCGTTGCAAATCACACGCGGTGAGTGGATCGTATTGTCCTCCAAATTCCCGTTTTTTAGCATTTCCCGGACTTATTGGACATAACAAAGCTACCCACAAAGTTTCATCCCTTTTGGAGCACTAGAGATGATACTTCCTTCATTAACCCGAAATCGCCCAAAATACAAGTCGGGGCCAAATGGTCAAAAAATGAAATAATTCGAAACCCGGATTTTTTCAGCCCAATAAAACCTCAAATACGATATGAAACATGCACGACGAATACTGGACCATTTGGAGCCCCCGGGGTCAAGTTTTAGGGGTCCGACACGTTAGGCCGTGTTGCAAATCACACGCGGTGAGTGGATCGTATTGTCCTCCAAATTCCCATTTTTTAGCATTTCCCGGCCTTATTAGACATACCAAAGCTACCCACAAAGTTTCATCCCTTTTGGAGCACTAGAGATGACACTTCCTTCAATAACCCGAAATCGCCCAAAATACAAGTCGGGGCCAAATGGTCAAAAAACGAAATAATTCAAAACCCGGATTTTTTCAGCCCAATCAACCTCAAATAACATATGAAACATGCACGACGAATACTAGACCATTTGGAGCCCCCGGGGTCAGGTTTTAGGGGTCCGACACGTTAGGCCGTGTTGCAAATCACACTCGGTGAGTGCATCGTATTGTCCTCCAAATTCCCGTTTTTTAGCATTTCCCGGCCTTATTGGACATAACAAAGCTACCCACAAAGTTTCATCCCTTTTGGAGCAATAGAGATGACACTTCCTTCATTAACCCGAAATCGCCCAAAATACAAGTCGGGGCCAAATGGTTAAAAAATGAAATAATTCAAAACCCGGATTTTTTCAGTCCAATCAACCTCAAATACCATATGAAACATGCATGACGAATACTAGACCATTTGGAGCCCCCGTGGTCAGGTTTTAGGGGTCCGACACGTTAGGCCGCGTTGCAAATCACACGCGGTGAGTTGATCCTATTGTCCTCCGAATTCCCATTTTTTAGCATTTTCCGGCCTTATTGGACATACCAAAGCTACCCACAATGTTTCATCCCTTTTGGAGCACTAGAGATGACACTTCCTTCATTAACCCGAAATCGCCCAAAATACAAGTCGGGGCCAAAAGGTCAAAAAATGAAATAATTCAAAACCCGGATTTTTTAAGCCCAATCAACCTGAAATACCATATGAAACATGCACGACGAATACTGGACCATTTGGAGCCCCCGGGGTTCCGTTTAAGGGGTCCGACACGTTAGGCCGTGTTGCAAATCACACGCGGTGAGTGGATCGTATTGTCCTCCAAATTCCAATTTTTTAGCATTTCCCGGCCTTATTGGACATACCAAAGCTACCCACAAAGTTTCATCCCTTTTGGAGCACTAGAGATGACACTTCCTTCAATAACCCGAAATCGCCCAAAATACAAGTCGGGGCCAAATGGTCAAAAAATGAAATAATTCCAAACCCGTATTTTTTCAGCCCAATCAACCTCAAATACCATATGAAACATGCACGACGAATACTAGACCATTTGGAGCCCCCGGGGTCAGGTTTTAGGGGTCTGACACGTTAGGCCGCGTTGCAAATCACACGCGGTGAGTGGATCGTATTGTCCTCCAAATTCCCGTTTTTTAGCATTTTCCGACCTTACTGAACATACCAAAGCTACCCACAAAGTTTCATCCCTTTTGGAGCAGTAGAGATGACACTTCCTTCATTAACCCGAAATCGCCCAAAATACAAGTCGGGGCCAAATGGTCAAAAAATGAAATAATTCGAAACCCGGATTTTTTCAGCCCAATCAACCTGAAATACCATATGAAACATGCACGATGAATACTGGACCAAATGGAACCCCCGGGGTCAGGTTTTAGGGGTCCGACACGTTAGGCCGTGTTTCAAATCACACGCGGTGAGTGGATCGTATTGTCCTCCAAATTCCAATTTTTTAGCATTTCCTAGCCTTATTGGACATACCAAAGCTACCCACAAAGTTTCATCCCTTTTGGAGCAATAGAGATGACACTTCCTTCATTAACCCGAAATCGCCCAAAATACAAGTCGGGGCCAAATGGTCAAAAAATAAAATAATTCGAAACCCGGATTTTTTCAGCCCAATCAACCTCAAATACCATATGAAACATGCATGACGAATACTAGACAATTTGGAGCCCCCGGGGTCAGGTTTTAGGGGTCCGACACGTTAGGCCGCGTTCAAATCACACGCGGTGAGTGAATCCTATTGTCCTCCGAATTCCCGTTTTTTAGAATTTCCCGGCCTTATTGGACATACCAAAGCTACCCACAAAGTTTCATCCCTTTTGGAGCACTAGAGATGACACTTCCTTCATTAACCCGAAATCGCCCAAAATACAAGTCGGGGCTAAATGGTCAAAAAATGAAATAATTCGAAACCCGGATTTTTTCATCCCAATCAACCTCAAATACCATATGAAACATGCACGACGAATACTAGACCATTTGGAGCCCCCGGGGTCAGGTTTAAGGGGTCCGACACGTTAGGTCGTGTTGCAAATCACACGCGGTGAGTGGATCGTATTGTCCTCCAAATTCCAATTTTTTAGCATTTCCTAGCCTTATTGGACATACCAAAGCTACCCACAAAGTTTCATCCCTTTTGGAGCAATAGAGATGACACTTCCTTCATTAACCCGAAATCGCCCAAAATACAAGGCCGGGAAATGCTAAAAAACGGGAATTTGGAGGACAATACGATCCGCTCACCGCGTGTGATTTGCAACGCGGCCTAACGTGTCGGACCCCTAAAACCAGACCCCGGGGGCTCCAAATGGTCTAGTATTCGTCATGCATCTTTCATATGGTATTTGAGGTTGATTGGGCTGAAAAAATACGGGTTTGGAATTATTTCATTTTTTGACCATTTGGCCCCGACTTGTATTGTGGGCGATTGCGGGTTAATGAAGGAAGTGTCATCTCTATTGCTCCAAAAGGGATGAAACTTTGTGGGTAGCTTTGGTATGTCCAATAAGGCCGGGAAATGCTAAAAAATTGGAATTTGGAGGACAATACGATCCACTCACCGCGTGTGATTTGCAACACGACCTAACGTGTCGGACCCCTTAAACCTGACCCCGGGGGCTCCAAATGGTCTAGTATTCGTCGTGCATGTTTCATATGGTATTTGAGGTTGATTGGGATGAAAAAATCCGGGTTTCGAATTATTTCATTTTTTGACCATTTAGCCCCGACTTGTATTTTGGGCGATTTCGGGTTAATGAAGGAAGTGTCATCTCTAGTGCTCCAAAAGGGATGAAACTTTGTGGGTAGCTTTGGTATGTCCAATAAGGCCGGGAAATTCTAAAAAACGGGAATTCGGAGGACAATAGGATTCACTCACCGCGTGTGATTTGAACGCGGCCTAACGTGTCGGACCCCTAAAACCTGACCCCGGGGGCTCCAAATTGTCTAGTATTCGTCATGCATGTTTCATATGGTATTTGAGGTTGATTGGGCTGAAAAAATCCGGGTTTCGAATTATTTTATTTTTTGACCATTTGGCCCCGACTTGTATTTTGGGCGATTTCGGGTTAATGAAGGAAGTGTCATCTCTATTGCTCCAAAAGGGATGAAACTTTGTGGGTAGCTTTGGTATGTCCAATAAGGCTAGGAAATGCTAAAAAATTGGAATTTGGAGGACAATACGATCCACTCACCGCGTGTGATTTGAAACACGGCCTAACGTGTCGGACCCCTAAAACCTGACCCCGGGGGTTCCATTTGGTCCAGTATTCATCGTGCATGTTTCATATGGTATTTCAGGTTGATTGGGCTGAAAAAATCCGGGTTTCGAATTATTTCATTTTTTGACCATTTGGCCCCGACTTGTATTTTGGGCGATTTCGGGTTAATGAAGGAAGTGTCATCTCTACTGCTCCAAAAGGGATGAAACTTTGTGGGTAGCTTTGGTATGTTCAGTAAGGTCGGAAAATGCTAAAAAACGGGAATTTGGAGGACAATACGATCCACTCACCGCGTGTGATTTGCAACGCGGCCTAACGTGTCAGACCCCTAAAACCTGACCCCGGGGGCTCCAAATGGTCTAGTATTCGTCGTGCATGTTTCATATGGTATTTGAGGTTGATTGGGCTGAAAAAATACGGGTTTGGAATTATTTCATTTTTTGACCATTTGGCCCCGACTTGTATTTTGGGCGATTTCGGGTTATTGAAGGAAGTGTCATCTCTAGTGCTCCAAAAGGGATGAAACTTTGTGGGTAGCTTTGGTATGTCCAATAAGGCCGGGAAATGCTAAAAAATTGGAATTTGGAGGACAATACGATCCACTCACCGCGTGTGATTTGCAACACGGCCTAACGTGTCGGACCCCTTAAACGGAACCCCGGGGGCTCCAAATGGTCCAGTATTCGTCGTGCATGTTTCATATGGTATTTCAGGTTGATTGGGCTTAAAAAATCCGGGTTTTGAATTATTTCATTTTTTGACCTTTTGGCCCCGACTTGTATTTTGGGCGATTTCGGGTTAATGAAGGAAGTGTCATCTCTAGTGCTCCAAAAGGGATGAAACATTGTGGGTAGCTTTGGTATGTCCAATAAGGCCGGAAAATGCTAAAAAATGGGAATTCGGAGGACAATAGGATCAACTCACCGCGTGTGATTTGCAACGCGGCCTAACGTGTCGGACCCCTAAAACCTGACCACGGGGGCTCCAAATGGTCTAGTATTCGTCATGCATGTTTCATATGGTATTTGAGGTTGATTGGACTGAAAAAATCCGGGTTTTGAATTATTTCATTTTTTAACCATTTGGCCCCGACTTGTATTTTGGGCGATTTCGGGTTAATGAAGGAAGTGTCATCTCTATTGCTCCAAAAGGGATGAAACTTTGTGGGTAGCTTTGTTATGTCCAATAAGGCCGGGAAATGCTAAAAAACGGGAATTTGGAGGACAATACGATGCACTCACCGAGTGTGATTTGCAACACGGCCTAACGTGTCGGACCCCTAAAACCTGACCCCGGGGGCTCCAAATGGTCTAGTATTCGTCGTGCATGTTTCATATGTTATTTGAGGTTGATTGGGCTGAAAAAATCCGGGTTTTGAATTATTTCGTTTTTTGACCATTTGGCCCCGACTTGTATTTTGGGCGATTTCGGGTTATTGAAGGAAGTGTCATCTCTAGTGCTCCAAAAGGGATGAAACTTTGTGGGTAGCTTTGGTATGTCTAATAAGGCCGGGAAATGCTAAAAAATGGGAATTTGGAGGACAATACGATCCACTCACCGCGTGTGATTTGCAACACGGCCTAACGTGTCGGACCCCTAAAACTTGACCCCGGGGGCTCCAAATGGTCCAGTATTCGTCGTGCATGTTTCATATCGTATTTGAGGTTTTATTGGGCTGAAAAAATCCGGGTTTCGAATTATTTCATTTTTTGACCATTTGGCCCCGACTTGTATTTTGGGCGATTTCGGGTTAATGAAGGAAGTATCATCTCTAGTGCTCCAAAAGGGATGAAACTTTGTGGGTAGCTTTGTTATGTCCAATAAGTCCGGGAAATGCTAAAAAACGGGAATTTGGAGGACAATACGATCCACTCACCGCGTGTGATTTGCAACGCGGCCTAACGTGTCGGACCCCTAAAACCTGACCCCGGGGGCTCAAAATGGTCTAGTATTCGTCGTGCATGTTTCATATGGAATTTGAGGTTGATTGGGCTGAAAAAATCCGGGTTTCGAATTATTTCATTTTTTGACCATTTGGCCCCGACTTGTATTTTGGCGATTTCGGGTTAATGAAGGAAGTGTCATCTCTATTGCTCCAAAAGGTATGAAACTTTGTGGGTAGCTTTGTTATGTCCAATAAGACCGGGAAATGCTAAAAAACGGGAATTTGGAGGACAATAAGATCCACTCACCGCGTGTGATTTGCAACACGGCCTAACGTGTCGGACCCCTAAAACCTGATCCCAGGGGCTCCAAATGGTCTAATATTCGTCGTGCATGTTTCATATGGTATTTGAGGTTGATTGGACTGAAAAAATCCGGGTTTTGAATTATTTCATTTTTTAACCATTTGGCCCCGACTTGTATTTTGGGCGATTTCGGGTTAATGAAGGAAGTGTCAACTCTATTGCTCCAAAAGGGATGAAACTTTGTCGGTAGCTTTGTTATGTCCAATAAGGCCTGGAAATGCTAAAAAACGGGAATTTGGAGGACAATGCGATCCACTCACCGTGTGTGATTTGCAACACGGCCTAACGTGTCGGACCCCTAAAACCTGACCCCGGGGGCTCCAAATGGTCTAGTATTCGTCGTGCATGTTTCATATGTTATTTGAGGTTGATTGGGCTGAAAAAATCCGGGTTTCGAATTATTTCATTTTTTGACCATTTGGCCCCGACTTGTATTTTGGGCGATTTCGGGTTATTGAAGAAAGTGTCATCTCTAGTGCTCCAAAAGGGATGACACTTTTTGGGTAGCTTTGGTATGTATGGAATGTTAGGCTCTGATTGAACAAATACATTGTAAAACTTGTATCTACCAAGTTACAGAGTCATTAGAGTAGAGGATAAGCCATTTTCGATTGTTTAAGATTTCGATAGAATTACGTGTACAGTACCCTAGGAGAGAATGTCGGAATATACGACGGATTTAAAACATGGAATTTTAGGCTCCGATTCAATAAGTACAATATAAAACTTGTATCTACCATGTTACAGAGTCATTAGAGTAGAGGATATGTCAATTTCGATTATTTAACATTTCGATAGAATTACGTGTACAGTACCCTATGAGAAAATGTCGGAATATATGACGGATTTAAAACATGGAATTTTAGGCTCTGATTGAACAAACACATTGTAAAACTTGTATCTACCATGTTACAGAGTCATTAGAGTAGAGAATATGCCATTTCGATTGTGAAAGATTTCGATAGAATTACTTGTACTACCCTATGAGAAAATGTCGAAATGTGCGACGAACTTAATAGACGGAATTTTAGGCTCTGATTGAATAAATACATTCTAAAACTTGTTTCTACCAAGTTACAGAGTCATTAGAGTAGAGGATATGCCATTTCACTCACCGCGTGTGATTTGCAACGCGGCCTAACGTGTCGGACCCCTAAAACCTGACCCCGGGGGCTCCAAATGGTCTAGTATTCGTCGTGCATGTTTCATATGGTATTTGAGGTTGATTGGGCTAAAAAAATCCGGGTTTCGAATTATTTCATTTTTTGACTATTTGGCCCCGACTTGTATTTTGGGCGATTTCGAGTTAATGAAGGAAGTGTCATCTCTAGTGCTCCAAAAGGGATGAAACTTTGTGGTTAGGGTTTAGGGTTTCGAAACCCGGATTTTTTCAGCCCAATCAACCTCAAATACCATTTGAAACATGCACGACGAATACTAGAACATTTGGAGCCCCCGGGGTCAGGTTTTAGGGGTCCGACACGTTATACCTCGTTGCAAATCACACGCGGTGAGTGGATCGTATTGTCCTCCAAATTTTCATTTTTTAGCATTTCCCGGCCTTATTGGACATACCAAAGCTACCCACAAAGTTTCATCCCTTTTGGAGCACTAGAGATGACACTTCCTTCATTAACCCGAAATCGCCCAAAATACAAGTCGGGGCCAAATGGTCAAGAAATGAAATAATTCAAAACCCGGATTTTTTCAACCCAATCAACCTCAAATACCATATGAAACATGCACCACGAATACTAGACCATTTGGAGCCTCCGGGGTCAGGTTTTAGGGTTCCAACACGTTAGGCCGCGTTGCAAATCACACGCGGTGAGTGGATCGCATTGTCCTCCGAATTCCCGTTTTTAGCATTTCCCGGCCTTATTGAGCATACCGAAGCTACCAACAAAGTTTCATCCCTTTTAGAGCACTAGAGATGACACTTCTTTCATTAACCCGAATCCCCCAAAATACAAGTCGGGGCCAAATGGTCAAGAAATGAAATAATTCAAAACCCGGATTTTTTCAGCCCAATCAACCTCAAATACCATATGAAACATGCACGACGAATACTAGACCATTTGGAGCCCCCGGGGTCAGGTTTTAGGGGTCCGACACGTTAGGCCGCGTTGTAAATCACACGCGGTGAGTGGATCGTATTGTCCTCCAAATTCCCATTTTTTAGCATTTCTCGTCCTTATTGAGCATACCGAATCTACACACAACGTTTCATCCCTTTTGGAGCCCTAGAGATGACACTTCCTTCATTAACCCGAAATCGCCCAAAATACAAGTCGGGGCCAAATGGTCAAAAAATGAAATAATTCGAAACCCGGATTTTTTCAGCCCAATCAACCTCAAATACCATATGTAACATGCACGACGAATACTAGACCATTTGGAGCCCCCGGGACCAGGTTTTAGGGGTCCGACACGTTAGGCTGCTTTGCAAATCACACGCGGTGAGTGGATCGTATTGTCCTCCAAATTCCCTTTTTTAGCATTTCCCGGCCTTATTGAGCATACCGAAGCTACCCACAATGTTTCATCCCTTTTGGAGCACTAGAGATGACACTTCTTTCATTAACCGGAAATCGCCCAAAATACAAGTCGGGGCCAAATGGTCAAGAAATGAAATAATTCAAAACCCGGATTTTTTCAACCCAATCCACCTCAAATACCATATGAAACATGCACGACGAATACTAGACCATTTGGAGCCCCCTGGGTCAGGTTTTAGGGGTCCGACACGTTAGGACGTGTTGCAAATCACACGCGGTGAGTGGATCGTATTTTCCTCCAAATTCCCGTTTTTTAGCATTTTCCGGCCTTTTAGGACATACCAAAGCTACCTGCAAAGTTTCATCCCTTTGAGAGCCCTAGAGATGACACTTCCTTCATTAACCCGAAATCGCCACAAATACATGTCGGGGCCAAATGGTCAAAAAATGAAATAATTCAAAACCCGGAATTTTTCAGCCCAATCAACCTCAAATACCATATGAAACATGCATGACGAATACTAGACCATTTGGAGCCCCCGGGGCAAGGTTTTAGGGGTCCGACACGTTAGGCCGCGTTGCAAATCACACGCGGTGAGTGGATCGTATTTTCCTTCAAATTCCCGATTTTTAGCATTTCCCGGCCTGATTGAGCATACCAAAGATACCCACAAAGTTTCATCCCTTTTACAGCACTAGAGTTGACACTTCCTTCATTAACCCGAATCGCCCAAAATACAAGTCGAGGCCAAATGGTGAAAAAATGAAATAATTCGAAACCCGTATTTTTTCAGCCAAATCAACCTCAAATACCACATGAAACATGCACGACGAATACTAGACCATTTGGAACCCACGGGGCAAGGTTTAAGGGGTCCGACACGTTAGGCCGCGATGGAAATCACACGCGGTGAGTGGATCGTATTGTCCTCCAAATTCCCGTTTTTTAGCATTTCCCGGCCTTATTGAGCATACCGAAGCTCCAACAAAGTTTCATCCTTTTTAGAGCACTAGAGATGACACTTCCTTCATTAATCCGAAATCGCCCAAAATACAAGTCGGGGCCAAATGGTCAAAAAATGAAATAATTCGAAACCCGGATTTTTCAGCTCAATCAACCTCAAATACCATATGAAACATGCACGACGAATACTAGACCATTTGGAGCCCCCGGGGTCAGGTTTTAGGGGTCCGACAAGTTAGGCCGCGTTGCAAATCACACGCGGTGAGTGGATCGTATTGTCCTCCAAATTCCCGTTTTTTCAATTTCCCGGCCTTATTGAGCATACCGAAGCTACAAAAAAAGTTTCATCCCTTTTGGAGCACTAGAGATAACACTTTTTTCATTCACCCAAATCCCCCAAAATACAAGTCGGGGCCAAATGGTCAAGAAATGAAATAATTCGAAACCCGGATTTTTTAAGACCCATCAACCTCAAATACCATATGAAACATGCACGACAAATACTAGACCATTTGGAGCCCTCGGGGTCAGGTTTAAGGGGTCCGACACGTTAGGCTGCGTTGCAAATCACACGCGGTGAGTCGATCGTATTGTCCTCCAAATTCCCATTTTTTAGCATTTCCCGGCCTTATTGAGCATACCGAATCTACCCACAAAGTTTCATCCCTTTTGGAGCAGTAGAGATGACACTTCATTCATTAACCCGAAATCGCCCAAAATACAAGTCGGGGCCAAATGGTCAAAAAATGAAATAATTCGAAACCCGATTATTTTCAGCCCAATCAACCTCAAATACCATTTGAAACATGCAAGACGAATTCTAGACCATTTGGAGCCCCCGGGGCCAGGTTTTAGGGGTCTGACACGTTAGGCCGCGTTGCAAATCACATGCGGTGAGTGGATCGTATTGTCCTCCATATTCCCGTTTTTTAGCATTTTCCGGCCTTATTGAGCATACCGAAGCTACCCACAATGTTTCATCCCTTTTGGAGCACTAGAGATGACACTTCTTTCATTAACCGGAAATCGCCCAAAATATAAGTCGGGGCCAAATGGTCAAGAAATGAAATAATTCAAAACCCGGATTTTTTCAACCCAATCAACCTCAAATACCATATGAAACATGCACGATGAATACTAGACCATTTGGAGCCCCCGGGGTCAGGTTTTAGGGGTCCGACACGTTAGGCCGTGTTGCAAATCACACGCGGTGAGTGGATCGTATTATCCTCCATATTCCCGTTTTTTAGCATTTCCCGGCCTTATTGAGCATACCGAAGCTACCCACAAAGTTTCATCCCTTTTAGAGCACTAGAGATGACACTTCCTTCATTAATCCGAAATCGCCCAAAATACAAGTCGGGGCCAAATGGTCAAAAAATGAAATAATTCTAAACCCGGATTTTTTCAGCCCAATCAACCTCAAATACCATATGAAACATGCACGACGAATACTAGACCATTTGGAGCCCCCGGGGTCAGGTTTTAGGGGTCCGACACATTAGGCCGCGTTGCAAATCACACGCGGTGAGTGGATCGTATTGTCCTCCAAATTCCCGTTTTTTAGCATTTCCCGGCCTTATTGAGCATACCGAAGCTACCAACAAAGTTTCATCCCTTTTGGAGCACTAGAGATGACACTTCTTTCATTAACCCAAATCCCCCAAAGTACAAGTCGGGGCCAAATGGTCAAGAAATGAAATAATTCGAAACCCGGATTTTTTCAGCCCAATCAACCTCAAATACCATATGAAACATGCACGACGAATACTAGACCATTTGGAGCCCCCGGGGTCAGGTTTTAGGGGTCCGACACGTTAGGCCGCGTTTCAAATCACAAGCGGTGAGTGGATCGTATTGTCCTCCAAATTCCCGATTTTTAGCATTTCCCGGCCTTATTGAGCATACCGAAGCTACCCACAATGTTTCATCCCTTTTGGAGCACTAGAGATGACACTTCTTTCATTAACCCGAAATCGCCCAAAATACAAGTCGGGGCCAAATGGTCAAGAAATGAAATAATTCAAAACCCGGATTTTTTCAACCCAATCAACCTCAAATACCAGATGAAACATGCACGACGAATACTAGACCATTTGGAGCCCCCGGGGTAAGGTTTTAGGGGTCCGACACGTTAGGCCGCGTTGCAAATCACACGCGGTGAGTGGATCGTATTGTCATCCAAATTCCCGTTTTTTAGCATTTCCCGGCCTTATTGAGCATACCGAAGCTACCCAAAATGTTTCATCCCTTTTAGAGCACTAGAGATGACACTTCCTTCATTAACCCGAAATCGCCCAAAATACAAGTCGGGGCCAAATGGTCAAAAAATGAAATGTTCCGAAACCCGGATTTTTTAAGCCCAATCAATCTCAAATACCATATGAAACATGCACGATGAATACTAGACCATTTGCAGCCCCCGGAGTCAGGTTTTAGGGGTCCGACACGTTAGGCCGTGTTCCAAATCACACGCGGTGAGTGGATCGTACTGTCCTCCAAATTCCCATTTTTTAGCATTTTCCGACCTTATTGGACATACCAAAGCTACCCACAAAGTTTCATCTCTTTTGGAGCAATAGAGATGACACTTCCTTCATTAACCCAAAATCACCCAAAATACAAGTCAGGGCAAATGGTAAAAAAATGAAATAATTCCAAACCCGGATTTATTCATGCCAATCAACATCAAATATCATATGAAACATGCACGAAGAATACTAGACCATTTGGGGCCCCCGGGGTTAGGTTTTAGGGGTCCGACACGTTAGGCCGCGTTGCAAATCACACGCGGTGAATTAATCGTATTGTCCTCCAAATTCCTATTTTTTAGCATTTCCCGACCTTATTGGACATACCGAAGCTACCCATAAAGTTTCATCCCTTTTGGAGCACTAGAGATGATACTTCTTTCATTAACCCGAAATCGCCCAAAATACAATTCGGGGCCAAATGGTCAAAAAATGAAATAATTCAAAACCCGGATTTTTTCATCCCAATCAACCTCAAATACCATATGAAACATGAACGACGAATACTAGACCATTTGGAGCCCCCGGGGTCAGGTTTTAGTGTCCGACACGTTAGGCCGTGTTGCAAATCACACACGGTGACTGGATCATATTGTCCTCCAAATTCCCATTTTTTAGCATTTCCCGGCCTTATTGGCCATACCAAAGCTACCCACAAAGTTTCATCCCTTTTGGAGTACTAGAGATGACACTTCCTTCATTAACCCGAAATCGCCCAAAATACAAGTCGGGGCCAAATGGTCAAAAAATGAAATAATTCAAAACCCGGATTTTTTCATCCCAATCAACCTCAAATACCATATGAAACATGCACGACGAATACTAGACCATTTGGAGCCCCCGGGGTCATGTTTGAGGAGTCCGACACGTTAGGCCGCGTTGCAAATCACACGCGGTGAGTGGATCGTATTGTCCTCCAAATTCCCGTTTGTTAGCATTTCCCGGCCTTATTGGACATACCAAAGCTACCCACAAAGTTTCATCTCTTTTGGAGCACTAGAGACACTTCCTTCATTAACCCGAAATCGCCCAAAATACAAGTCGGGGCCAAATGGTCAAAAAATGAAATAATTCGAAACACGGATTTTTTCAGCCCAATCAACCTCAAACACCATATGAAATATGCACGACGAATAGTAGACCATTTGGAGCCCCCGGGGTCAGGTTTTAGGGGTCTGACACGTTAGGCCGCGTTGCAAATCACACGCGGTGAGTGGATCGTATTGTCCTCCAAATTCCCTTTTTTAGCATTTTTCGGCCTTGTTGGACATACCAAAGCTACCCACAAAGTTTCATCCCTTTTGGAGCACTAGAGATGACACTTTCTTCATTAACCCGAAATCGCCCAAAATACAAGTCGGGGCCAAATGGTCAAAAAATGAAATGTTCCGAAACCCGGATTTTTTCAGCCCAATCAACCTCAAATACCATATGAAACATGCACGATGAATATTAGACCATTTGGAGCCCCCGGGGTAAGGTTTTAGGGGTCCGACACGTTAGGACGTGTTCCAAATCACACGCGGTGAGTGGATCGTACTGTCCTCCAAATTCCCATTTTTAGCATTTTCCGACCTTATTGGACATACGAAAGCTACCCACAAAGTTTCATCCCTTTTGGAGCACTAGAGATGACACTTCCTTCATTAACCCAAAATCACCCAAAATACAAGTCGGGGCCAAATGGTCAAAAAATGAAATAATTCCAAACCCGGATTTATTCATGCCAATCAACATCAAATACCATATGAAACATGCACGACGAATACTAGACCATTTGGAGCCCCCGGGGTCAGGTTTTAGGGGTCCGACACGTTAGGCCGCGATGCAAATCACACGCGGTGAGTGGATCGTATTGTCCTCCAAATTCCCATTTTTTAGCATTTCCCGGCCTTATTGAGCATACCGATTCTACACACAACGTTTCATCCCTTTTAGAGCACTAGAGATGACACTTCCTTCATTAACCCGAAATCGCCCAAAATACAAGTCGGGGCCAAATGGTCAAAAAATGAAATAATTCGAAACCCGGATTTTTTCTGCCCAGTCAACCTCAAATACCATATGAAACATGCACGACGAATACTAGACCATTTGGAGCCCCCGGGACCAGGTTTTAGGGGTCCGACACGTTAGGCCGCTTTGCAAATCACACGCTGTGAGTGGATCGTATTGTCCTCCAAATTCCCTTTTTTAGCATTTCCCGGCCTTATTGAGCATACCGAAGCTACCCACAATGTTTCATCTCTTTTGGAGTACTAGAGATGACACTTCCTTCATTAACCCAAAATCACCCAAAATACAAGTCGGGGCCAAATGGTCTAAATATGAAATAATTCCAAACCCGGATTTATTCATGCCAATCAACATTAAATACCATATGAAACATGCACGATGAATACTAGACCATTTGGAGCCCCCGAGGTCAGGTTTTAGGGGTCCGACACGTTAGGCCGCGTTGCAAATCACACGCGGTGAGTGGATCGTATTGTCCTCCAAATTCCCATTTTTTAGCATTTCCAGGCCTTATTGAGCATACCGAATCTACACACAACGTTTCATCCCTTTTGGAGCACTAGAGATGACACTTCCTTCATTAACCCGAAATCACCCAAAATACAAGTCGGGGCCAAATGGTCAAAAAATGAAATAATTCGAAACCCGGAATTTTTCAGCGCAATCAACCTCAAATACCATATGAAACATGCACGACGAATACTAGACCATTTGGAGCCCCCGAGGTCAGGTTTTAGGGGTCCGACACGTTAGGCCGCGTTGCAAATCACACGCGGTGAGTGGATCGTATTGTCCTCCAAATTCCCGTTTGTTAGCATTTCCCGGCATTATTGGACATACCAAAGCTACCCACAAAGTTTCATCTCTTTTGGAGCACTAGAGATGACACTTCCTTCATTGACCCGAAATCGCCCAAAATACAAGTCGGGGCCAAATGTTCAAAAAATGAAATAATTCGAAACCCGGATTTTTTCAGCCGAATCAACCTCAAATACCATATGAAACATGCACGACGAATACTAGACAATTTGGAGCCCCCGGGGTCAGGTTTTAGGGTCCGACACGTTAGGCCGCGTTGTAAATCCCACGCGGTGAGTGGATCGTATTGTCCTCCAAATTCCCGTTTTTTAGCATTTCCCGGCCTTATTGGACATACAAAAGCTACCCACAAAGTTTAGTCGCTTTTGGAGCACTAGAGATGACACTTCCTTCATTAACCCCAAATCGCCCAAAATACAAGTCGGGGCCAAATGGTCAAAAAATGAAATAATTCAAAACCCGTATTTTTTCAGCCCAATCAACCTCAAAGACCATATGAAACATGCACGACGAATACTAGACCATTTGGAGCCCCCGGGGTCAGGTTTTAGGGGTCCGACACATTAGGCCTTGTTGCAAATCACACGCGGTGAGTGGATCGTACTGTCCTCCAAATTCCCATTTTTTAGCATTTTCTGAACTTATGGACATACCAAAGGTACCCACAAAGTTTCATCTTTTTTGGAGCACTAGAGATGACACTTCCTTCATTAACCCGAAATCGCCCAAAATACAAGTCGGGGCCAAATGGTCAAAAATTGAAATAATTCAAAACCCGGATTTTTTCATCCCAATCAACATCAAATACCATATGAAACATGCACGACGAATACTAGACCATTCGGAGCCCCCGGGGTCAGGTTTTAGGGGTCCGACACGTTAGGCCGCGTTGCAAATCACACGCGGTGAGTGGATCGTATTGTCCTCCAAATTCCCGTTTTTTAGCATTTCCCGACTTATTGGACATACCAAAGCTACCCACAAAGTTTCATTCCTTTTGGAGCACTAGAGAGTACACTTCCTTCATTAACCCGAAATCGCCCAAAATACAAGTCGGGGCCAAATGGTCAAAAAATGAAATAATTCCAAACCCGAATTTTTACAGCCCAATCAATCTCAAATTCCATATGAAACATGCACGACGAATACTAGACCATTTGGAGCCCCCGGGCCAGGTTTAAGGGGTCCGACACGAGAGGCCGCGTTGCAAATCACACGCGGTGAGTGGATCGTATTGTCCTCCAAATTTCCGTTTTTTAGCATTTCCCGGCCTTATTGGACATACCAAAGCTACCCACAAAGTTTAATCCCTTTTGGAGCACTAGAGATGACACTTCCTTCATTAACCCGAAATCGCCCAAAATACAAGTCGGGGCCAAATGGTCAAAAATTGAAATAATTCAAAACCCGGATTTTTTCATCCCAATCAACCTCAAATACCATATGAAACATGCACGACGAATACTAGACCATTTGGAGCCCCCGGGGTCAGGTTTTAGGGGTCCGACACGTTAGGCCGCGTTGCAAATCACACGCGGTGAGTGGATCGTATTGTCCTCCAAATTCCCGTTTTTTAGCATTTCCCGCAATTATTGGACATACCAAAGCTACCCACAAAGTTTCATCCCTTTTGGAGCACTAGAGATGACACTTCCTTCATTAACCCGAAATCGCCCAAAATACATGTCGGGGCAAAATGGTCAAAAAATGAAGTAATTCGAAACCCGGATTTTTACAGCCCAATCAACCTCAAATACCTTATGAAACATGCACGACGAATACTAGACCATTTGGAGCCCCCGTGGTCAGGTTTTAGGGGTCCGACACGAGAGGCCGCGTTGCAAATCACACGCGGTGAGTGGATCGTATTGTCCTCCAAATTCCCGTTTTTTAGCTTTTCCCGGCCTTATTGGACATACCAAAGCTAACCACAAAGTTTCATCCCTTTTGGAGCACTAGAGATGACACTTCCTTCATTAACCCGAAATCGCCCAAAATACAAGTCGGGGCCAAATGGTCAAAAAATGAAATAATTCAAAACCCGGATTTTTTCAGCCCAATCAACCTCAAACACCATATGAAACATGCACGACGAATACTAGACCATTTGGAGCCCCCGGGGTCAGGTTTTAGGGGTCCGACACATTAGGCCGTGTTGCAAATCACACGCGGTGAGTGGATCGTACTGTCCTCCAAATTCCCATTTTTTAGTATTTTCCGAACTTATTGGAGATACCAAAGGTACCCACAAAGTTTCATCCCTTTTTGAGCACTAGAGATGACACATCCTTCATTAACCCGAAATCGCCCAAAATACAGCTCGGGGCCAAATGGCCAAAAATTGAAATAATTCAAAACCCGGATTTTTTCATCCCAATCAATCTCAAATACCATATGAAACATGCACGACGAATACTAGACCATTTGGAGCCCCCGGGGTCAGGTTTTAGGGGTCCGACACGTTAGGCCGCGTTGCAAATCACACGCGGTGAGTAGATCGTATTGTCCTCCAAATTCCTGTTTTTTAGCATTTCCCGCCCTTATTGGACATACCAAAGCTACCCACAAAGTTTCATCCCTTTTGGAGCACTAGAGATGACACTTCCTTCATTAACCCGAAATCGCCCAAAATACATGTCGGGGCCAAATGGTCAAAAAATGAAATAATTCGAAACCCGGATTTTTACAGCCCAATCAACCTCAAATACCATATGAAACATGCACGACGAATACTAGACCATTTGGAGCCCCCGGGCCAGGTTTTAGGGGTCCGACACGAGAGGCCCCGTTGCAAATCACACGCGGTGAGTGGATCGTATTGTCCTCCAAATTCCCGTTTTTTAGCATTTGCCGGCCTTATTGGACATACCAAAGCTACCCACAAAGTTTAATCCCTTTTGGAGCACTAGAGATGACACTTCCTTCATTAACCCGAAATCGCCCAAAATACAAGTCGGGGCCAAATGGTCAAAAATTGAAATAATTCAAAACCCGGATTTTTTCATCCCAATCAACCTCAAATACCATATGAAACATGCACGACGAATACTAGACCATTTGGAGCCCCCGGGGTCAGGTTTTAGGGGTCCGACACGTTAGGCCGCGTTGCAAATCACACGCGGTGAGTGGATCGTATTGTCCTCCAAATTCCCGTTTTTTAGCATTTCCCGCAATTATTGGACATACCAAAGCTACCCACAAAGTTTCATCCCTTTTGGAGCACTAGAGATGACACTTCCTTCATTAACCCGAAATCGCCCAAAATACATGTCGGGGCAAAATGGTCAAAAAATGAAGTAATTCGAAACCCGGATTTTTACAGCCCAATCAACCTCAAATACCTTATGAAACATGCACGACGAATACTAGACCATTTGGAGCCCCCGTGGTCAGGTTTTAGGGGTCCGACACGAGAGGCCGCGTTGCAAATCACACGCGGTGAGTGGATCGTATTGTCCTCCAAATTCCCGTTTTTTAGCTTTTCCCGGCCTTATTGGACATACCAAAGCTAACCACAAAGTTTCATCCCTTTTGGAGCACTAGAGATGACACTTCCTTCATTAACCCGAAATCGCCCAAAATACAAGTCGGGGCCAAATGGTCAAAAAATGAAATAATTCAAAACCCGGATTTTTTCAGCCCAATCAACCTCAAACACCATATGAAACATGCACGACGAATACTAGACCATTTGGAGCCCCCGGGGTCAGGTTTTAGGGGTCCGACACATTAGGCCGTGTTGCAAATCACACGCGGTGAGTGGATCGTACTGTCCTCCAAATTCCCATTTTTTAGTATTTTCCGAACTTATTGGAGATACCAAAGGTACCCACAAAGTTTCATCCCTTTTTGAGCACTAGAGATGACACATCCTTCATTAACCCGAAATCGCCCAAAATACAGCTCGGGGCCAAATGGCCAAAAATTGAAATAATTCAAAACCCGGATTTTTTCATCCCAATCAATCTCAAATACCATATGAAACATGCACGACGAATACTAGACCATTTGGAGCCCCCGGGGTCAGGTTTTAGGGGTCCGACACGTTAGGCCGCGTTGCAAATCACACGCGGTGAGTAGATCGTATTGTCCTCCAAATTCCTGTTTTTTAGCATTTCCCGCCCTTATTGGACATACCAAAGCTACCCACAAAGTTTCATCCCTTTTGGAGCACTAGAGATGACACTTCCTTCATTAACCCGAAATCGCCCAAAATACATGTCGGGGCCAAATGGTCAAAAAATGAAATAATTCGAAACCCGGATTTTTACAGCCCAATCAACCTCAAATACCATATGAAACATGCACGACGAATACTAGACCATTTGGAGCCCCCGGGGTCAGGTTTTAGGGGTCCGACACGAGAGGCCCCGTTGCAAATCACACGCGGTGAGTGGATCCTATTGTCCTCCAAATTCCCGTTTTTTAGCATTTGCCGGCCTTATTTGACATACCAAAGCTACCCACAAAGTTTCATCCCTTTTGGAGCACTAGAGATGACACTTCTTTCATTAACCCGAAATCGCCCAAAATACAAGTCGGGGCCAAATGGTCAAAAATTGAAATAATTCAAAACCCGGATTTTTTCATCCCAATCAACCTCAAATACCATATGAAACATGCACGACGAATACTAGACCATTTGGAGCCCCCGGGGTCAGGTTTTAGGGGTCCGACACGTTAGGCCGCGTTGCAAATCACACGCGGTGAGTGGATCGTATTGTCCTCCAAATTCCCGTTTTTTAGCATTTCCCGCAATTATTGGACATACCAAAGCTACCCACAAAGTTTCATCCCTTTTGGAGCACTAGAGATGACACTTCCTTCATTAACCCGAAATCGCCCAAAATACATGTCGGGGCAAAATGGTCAAAAAATGAAGTAATTCGAAACCCGGATTTTTACAGCCCAATCAACCTCAAATACCATATGAAACATGCACGACGAATACTAGACTATTTGGAGCCCCCGTGGTCAGGTTTTAGGGGTCCGACACGAGAGGCCGCGTTGCAAATCACACGCGGTGAGTGGATCGTATTGTCCTCCAAATTCCCGTTTTTTAGCTTTTCCCGGCCTTATTGGACATACCAAAGCTAACCACAAAGTTTCATCCCTTTTGGAGCACTAGAGATGACACTTCCTTCATTAACCCGAAATCGCCCAAAATACAAGTCGGGGCCAAATGGTCAAAAAATGAAATAATTCAAAACCCGGATTTTTTCAGCCCAATCAACCTCAAACACCATATGAAACATGCACGACGAATACTAGACCATTTGGAGCCCCCGGGGTCAGGTTTTAGGGGTCCGACACATTAGGCCGTGTTGCAAATCACACGCGGTGAGTGGATCGTACTGTCCTCCAAATTCCCATTTTTTAGTATTTTCCGAACTTATTGGAGATACCAAAGGTACCCACAAAGTTTCATCCCTTTTTGAGCACTAGAGATGACACATCCTTCATTAACCCGAAATCGCCCAAAATACAGCTCGGGGCCAAATGGCCAAAAATTGAAATAATTCAAAACCCGGATTTTTTCATCCCAATCAACCTCAAATACCATATGAAACATGCACGACGAATACTAGACCATTTGGAGCCCCCGGGGTCAGGTTTTAGGGGTCCGACACGTTAGGCCGCGTTGCAAATCACACGCGGTGAGTAGATCGTATTGTCCTCCAAATTCCTGTTTTTTAGCATTTCCCGCCCTTATTGGACATACCAAAGCTACCCACAAAGTTTCATCCCTTTTGGAGCACTAGAGATGACACTTCCTTCATTAACCCGAAATCGCCCAAAATACATGTCGGGGCCAAATGGTCAAAAAATGAAATAATTCGAAACCCGGATTTTTACAGCCCAATCAACCTCAAATACCATATGAAACATGCACGACGAATACTAGACCATTTGGAGCCCCCGGGGTCAGGTTTTAGGGGTCCGACACGAGAGGCCCCGTTGCAAATCACACGCGGTGAGTGGATCCTATTGTCCTCCAAATTCCCGTTTTTTAGCATTTGCCGGCCTTATTTGACATACCAAAGCTACCCACAAAGTTTCATCCCTTTTGGAGCACTAGAGATGACACTTCCTTCATTAACCCGAAATCGCCCAAAATACAAGTCGGGGCCAAATGGTCAAAAAATGAAATAATTCGAAACCCGGATTTTTTCATCCCAATCAACCTCAAATACCATATGAAACATGCACGAGGAATACTAGACCATTTGGAGCCCCCGGGGTCAGGTTTTAGGGGTCCGACACGTTAGGCCGCGTTGCAAATCACACGCGGTGAGTAGATCGTATTGTCCTCCAAATTCCCTTTTTTAGAATATCCCGGCCTTATTGGACATACCAAAGCTACCCACAAAGTTTCATCCCTTTTGGAACAATAGAGATGACACTTCCTTCATTAACCCGTAATTGCCCAAAATACAAGTCGGGGCCAAATGGTCAAAAAATGAAATAATTCGAAACCCGGATTTTTTCAGTCCAATCAACCTCAAATATCATATGAAACATGCACGACGAATACTAGACCATTTGGAGCCCCCGGGGTCAGGTTTTAGGGGTCCGACACGTTAGGCCGCGTTGCAAATCACACGCGGTGAGTGGATCGTATTGTCCTCCAAATTCCCGTTTTTTAGCATTTCCCGGCCTTATTGGACATACCAAAGCTACCCACAAAGTTTAATTCCTTTTGGAGAACTAGAGATGACACTTCCTTCATTAACCCGAAATCGCCCAAAATACAAGTCGGGGCCAAATGGTCATAAAATGAAATAATTCCAAACCCGGATTTTTACAGCCCAATCAATCTCAAATACAATATAAAACATGCACGACGAATACTAGACCATTTGGAACCCCCGGGTAAGGTTTAAGGGGTCCGACACGAGAGGCCGCGTTGCAAATCACACGCGGTGAATGGATCGTATTGTCCTCCAAATTCCCGTTTTTTAGCTTTTCCCGGCCTTATTGGACATACCAAAGCTATCCACAAAGTTTCATCCCTTTTGGAGCACTAGAGATGACACTTCCTTCATTAACCCGAAATCGCCCAAAATACAAGTCGGGGCCAAATTGTCAAAAAATGAAATAATTCGAAACCCGGATTTTTTCATCCCAATCAACCTCAATTACAATATGAAACATGCACGACGAATACTAGACCATTTGGAGCCCCCGGGGTCAGGTTTTAGGGCTCCGACACGTTAGGCCGTGTTGCAAATCACACGCGGTGAGTGGATCGTACTGTCCACCAAATTCCCATTTTTTAGCATTTCCCGGCCTTATTGGACATACCAAACCTACCCAGAAAGTCTCATTCCTTTTGGAGCACTAGAGATGACACTTCTTTCATTAACCCGAAATCGCCCAAAATACAAGTCGGGGCCAAATGGTCAAAAATTGAAATAATTCAAAACCCGGATTTTTTCATCCCAATCAACATCAAATACCATATGAAACATGCACGACGAATACTAGACCATTTGGAGCCCCCGGGGTCAGGTTTTAGGGGTCCGACACGTTAGGCCGTGTTGCAAATCATATGCGGTGAGTGGATCGTACTGTCCACAAAATTCCCATTTTTTAGCATTTTCCGAACTTATTGGACATACCAAAGGTACCCACAAAGTTTCATCTCTTTTGGAGCACTAGAGATGACACTTCCTTCATTAACCCCAAATCGCCCAAAATATAAGTCGGGGCCAAATGGTCAAAAAATGAAATAATTCAAAACCCGTATTTTTTCAGCCCAATCAACCTCAAACACCATATGAAACATGCACGACGAATACTAGACCATTTGGAGCCCCCGGGGTCAGGTTTTAGGGGTCCGACACGTTAGGCCGCGTTGCAAATCACACGCGGTGAGTGGATCGTATTGTCATCCAAATTCCCGTTTTTTAGCATTTCCCGGCCTTATTGGACATACCAAAGCTACCCACAAAGTTTAATTCCTTTTGGAGAACTAGAGATGACACTTCCTTCATTAACCCGAAATCGCCCAAAATACAAGTCGGGGCCAAATGGTCATAAAATGAAATAATTCCAAACCCAGAATTTTACAGCCCAATCAATCTCAAATACAATATAAAACATGCACGACGAATACTAGACCATTTGGAGCCCCCGGGCAAGGTTTAAGGGGTCCGACACGAGAGGCCGCGTTGCAAATCACACGCGGTGAGTGGATCGTATTGTCCTCCAAATTCCCGTTTTTTAGCTTTTCCCGGCCTTATTGGACATACCAAAGCTATCTACAAAGTTTCATCCCTTTTGGAGCACTAGAGATGACACTTCCTTCATTAACCCGAAATCGCCCAAAATACAAGTCGGGGCCAAATGGTCAAAAAATGAAATAATTTGTAACCCGGATTTTTTCAGCCCAATCAACCTCAAATACCATATGAAACATGCACGACGAATACTAGACCATTTGGAGCCCCCGGGGTCAGGTTTTAGGGGTCCGACACGTTAGGCCGCGTTGAAAATCACACGCGGTGAGTGGATCGTATTGTCCTCCAAATTCCCGTTTTTTAGCATTTCCCGGCCTTATTGGACATACCAAAGCTACCCACAAAGATTCATCCCTTTTGGAGCACTAGAGATGACACTTTCTTCATTAACTCGAAATCGCCCAAAATACAAGTCGGGGCCAAATGGTCAAAAAATGAAATAATTCGAAACCCGGATTTTTTCAGCCCAATCAACCTCAAACACCATATGAAACATGCACGATGAATACTAGACCATTTGGAGCCCCCGTGGTCAGGTTTTAGGGGTCTGACACATTAGGCCGTGTTGCAAATCACACGCGGTGAGTGGATCGTACTGCCCTCCAAATTCCCATTTTTTAGCATTTTCCGAACTTATTGGACATACCAAAGGTACCCACAAAGTTTCATCTCTTTTGGAGCACTAGAGATGACACTTACTTCATTAACCCGAAATCGCCCAAAATACAAGTCGGGGCCAAATGGTCAAAAAATGAAATAATTCAAAACCCGGATTTTTTCATCTCAATCAACCTCAAACACCATATGAAACATGCACGATGAATACTAGACCATTTGGAGCCCCCGGGGTCAGGTTTTAGGGGTCCGACACATTAGGCCGTGTTGCAAATCACACGCGGTGAGTGGATCGTACTTTCCTCCAAATTCCCATTTTTTAGCATTTTCTGAACTTATTAGACTTACCAAAGGTACCCACAAAGTTTCATCCCTTTTGGAGCACTAGAGATGACACTTCCTTCATTAACCCGAAATCGCCCAAAATACAAGTCAGTGCCAAATGGTCAAAAATTGAAATAATTCAAAACCCGGATTTTTTCATCCCAATCAACCTCAAATACCATATGAAACATGCACGACGAATACTAGACCATTTGGAGCCCCCGGGGTCAGGTTTTAGGGGTCCGACACGTTAGGCCGCGTTGCAAATCACACGCGGTGATTGGATCGTATTGTCCTCCAAATTCCCGTTTTTTAGCATTTCCCGGCCTTATTGGACATACCAAAGCTACCCACAAAGTTTCATTCCTTTTGGAGCACTAGAGATGACACTTCCTTCATTAACCCGAAATCGCCCAAAATACAAGTCGGGGCCAAATGGTCAAAAATTGAAATAATTCAAAACCCGGATTTTTTCATCCCAATCTACCTCAAATACCATATGAAACATGCACGACGAATACTAGACCATTTGGAGCCCCCGGGGTCAGGTTTAAGGGGTCCGACACGTTAGGCCGCGTTGCAAATCACACGCGGTGAGTGGATCGTATTGTCCTCCAAATTCCCATTTTTTAGCATTTCCCGGCCTTATTGGACATACCAAAGCTACCCACAAAGTTTCATTCCTTTTGGAGCACTAGAGATGACACTTCCTTCATTAACCCGAAATCGCCCAAAATACAAGTCGGGGCCAAATGGTCAAAAATTGAAATAATTCAAAACCCGGATTTTTTCATCCCAATCAACCTCAAATACCATATGAAACATGCAAGACGAATACTAGACCATTTGGAGCCCCCGGGGTCAGGTTTTAGGGGTCCGACATGTTAGGCCGCGTTGCAAATCACACGCGGTGAGTGGATCGTATTGTCCTCCAAATTCCCGTTTTTTAGCATTTCCCGGCCTTATTGGACATACCAAAGCTACCCACAAAGTTTCATCCCTTTTGGAGCACTAGAGATGACACTTCCTTCATTAACTCGAAATCGCCCAAAATACAAGTCGGGGCCAAATGGTCAAAAAATGAAATAATTCGAAACCCGGATTTTTTCAGCTCAATCAACCTCAAACACCATATGAAACATGCACGACGAATACTAGACCATTTGGAGCCCCCGGGGTCAGGTTTTAGGGGTCCGACACATTAGGCCGTGTTGCAAATCACACGCGGTGAGTGGATCGTACTGTCCTCCAAATTCCCATTTTTTAGCATTTTCCGAACTTATTGGACATACCAAAGGTAACCACAAAGTTTCATCCCTTTTGGAGCACTAGAGATGACACTTCCTTCATTAACCCGAAATCGCCCAAAATACATGTCGGGGCCAAATGGTCAAAATTTGAAATAATTCAAAACCCGGATTTTTTCAACCCAATCAACCTCAAATACCATATGAAACATGCACGATGAATACTAGACCATTTGGAGCCCCCGGGGTCAGGTTTTAGGGGTCCGACACGTTAGGCCGCGTTGCAAATCACACGCGGTGAGTGGATCGTATTGTCCTATAAATTCCCGTTTTTTAGCATTTCCCGCCCTTATTGAACATACCAAAGCTACCCACAAAGTTTCATCCCTTTTGGAGCACTAGAGATTACACTTCCTTCATTAACCCGAAATCGCCCAAAATACAAGTCGGGGCCAAATTGTCAAAAAATGAAATAATTCGAAACCCGAATTTTTACAGCCCAATCAACCTCAAATACCATATGAAACATGCACGACGAATACTAGACCATTTGGAGCCCCCGGGGTCAGGTTTTCGGGGTCCGACACGTTAGGCCGTGTTGCAAATCACACGCGGTGAGTGGATCGTACTGTCCTCCAAATTCCCATTTTTTATCATTTTCCGAATTTATTGGACATACCAAAGCTACCCATAAAGTTTCATCCCTTTTGAGCACTAGAGATGACACTTCCTTCATTAACCCGAAATCGCCCAAAATACAAGTCGGGGCCAAATGGTCAAAAAATGTAATAATTCGAAACCCGGATTTTTTCATGCCAATCAACCTCAAATATCATATGAAACATGCACGACGAATACTAGACCATTTGGAGCCCCCGGGGTCAGGATTTAGGGGTCCGACACGTTAGGCCGCGTTGCAAATCACACGCTGTGAGTGGATCGTATTGTCCTCCAAATTCCCGTTTTTTAGCATTTTCCGGCCTTATTGGACATACCAAAGCTACCCACAAAGTTTCATCCCTTTTTGAGCAATAGAGATGACACTTCCTTCATTAACTCGAAATCGCCCAAAACACAAGTCGGGGCCAAATGGTCAAAAAATGATATAATTCGAAACCCGGATTTTTTCAGCTCAATCAACCTCAAACACCATATGAAACATGCACGACGAATACTAGACCATTTGGAGCCCCCGGGGTCAGGTTTTAGGGGTCCGATACATTAGGCCGTGTTGCAAATCACACGCGGTGAGTGGATCGTACTGTCCTGCAAATTCCCATTTTTTAGCATTTTCCGAACTTATTGGACATACCAAAGGTACCCACAAAGTTTCATCTCTTTTGGAGCACTAGAGATGACACTTCCTTCATTAACCCGAAATCGCCCAAAATACAAGTCGGGGCCAAATGGTCAAAAAATGAAATAATTCAAAACCCGGATTTTTTCAGCCCAATCAACCTCAAACACCATATGAAACATGCATGACGAATACTAGACCATTTGGAGCCCCCGGGGTCAGGTTTTAGAGGTCCGACACATTAGGCCGTGTTGCAAATCACACGCGATGAGTGGATCGTACTGTCCTCCAAATTCCAATTTTTTAGCATTTCCCGAACATATTGGACATACCAAAGGTACCCACAAAGTTTCATCCCTTTTGGAGCACTAGAGATGACACTTCCTTCATTAACCCGAAATCGCCCAAAATACAAGTCGGGGCCAAATGGTCAAAAATTGAAATAATTCAAAACCCGGATTTTTTCATCCCAATCAACCTCAAATACCATATGAAACATGCACGACGAATACTAGACCATTTGGAGCCCCCGGGGTCAGGTTTAAGGGGTCCGACACGTTAGGCCGCGTTGCAAATCACACGCGGTGAGTGGATCGTATTGTCCTCCAAATTCCCATTTTTTAGCATTTCCCGGCCTTATTGGACATACCAAAGCTACCCACAAAGTTTCATTCCTTTTGGAGCACTAGAGATGACACTTCCTTCATTAACCCGAAATCGCCCAAAATACAAGTCGGGGCCAAATGGTCAAAAATTGAAATAATTCAAAACCCGGATTTTTTCATCCCAATCAACCTCAAATACCATATGAAACATGCAAGACGAATACTAGACCATTTGGAGCCCCCGGGGTCAGGTTTTAGGGGTCCGACATGTTAGGCCGCGTTGCAAATCACACGCGGTGAGTGGATCGTATTGTCCTCCAAATTCCCGTTTTTTAGCATTTCCCGGCCTTATTGGACATACCAAAGCTACCCACAAAGTTTCATCCCTTTTGGAGCACTAGAGATGACACTTCCTTCATTAACTCGAAATCGCCCAAAATACAAGTCGGGGCCAAATGGTCAAAAAATGAAATAATTCGAAACCCGGATTTTTTCAGCTCAATCAACCTCAAACACCATATGAAACATGCACGACGAATACTAGACCATTTGGAGCCCCCGGGGTCAGGTTTTAGGGGTCCGACACATTAGGCCGTGTTGCAAATCACACGCGGTGAGTGGATCGTACTGTCCTCCAAATTCCCATTTTTTAGCATTTTCCGAACTTATTGGACATACCAAAGGTACCCACAAAGTTTCATCTCTTTTGGAGCACTAGAGATGACACTTCCTTCATTAACCCGAAATCGCCCAAAATACAAGTCAGGGCCAAATGGTCAAAAAATGAAATAATTCAAAACCCGGATTTTTTCAGCCCAATCAACCTCAAACACCATATGAAACATGCACGACGAATACTAGACCATTTGGAGCCCCCGGAGTCAGGTTTTAGGGGTCCGACACATTAGGCCGTGTTGCAAATAACACGCGGTGAGTGGATCGTACTGTCCTCCAAATTCCCATTTTTTAGCATTTTCCGAACTTATTGGACATACCAAAGGTACCCACAAAGTTTCATCCCTTTTGGAGCACTAGAGATGACACTTCCTTCATTAACCCGAAATCGCCCAAAATAAAAGTCGGGGCCAAATGGTCAAAAATTGAAATAATTCAAAACCCGGATTTTTTCATCCCAATCAACCTCAAATACCATATGAAACATGCACGACGAATACTAGACCATTTGGAGCCCCCGGGGTCAGGTTTTAGGGGTCCGACACGTTAGGCCGCGTTGCAAATCACACGCGGTGAGTGGATCGTATTGTCCTCCAAATTCCCTTTTTTAGCATTTCCCGGCCTTATTGGACATACCAAAGCTACCCACAAAGTTTCATTCCTTTTGGAGCACTAGAGATGACACTTCCTTCACTAACCCGAAATCGCCCAAAATACAAGTCGGGGCCAAATGGTCAAAAAATGAAATAATTCCAAACCCGGATTTTTACAGCCCAATCAATCTCAAATACCATATGAAACATGCTCGACGAATACTAGACCATTTGGAGCCCCCGGGCCAGGTTTAAGGGGTCCGACACGAGAGGCCGCTTTGCAAATCACACGCGATGAGTGGATCGTACTGTCCTCCAAATTCCGTTTTTTTTTAATTTTCCGAATTTATTGGACATACCAAAGCTACCCACAAAGTTTCATCCCTTTTGGAGCAATAGAGATGACACTTCCTTCATTAACCCGAAATCGCCCAAAATACAAGTCGGGGCCAAATGGTCAAAAAATGAAATAATTTGAAACCCGGATTTTTTCAGCCCAATCAATCTCAAAAACCATATGAAATATGCACGACGAATACTAGACCATTTGGAGCCCCCGGGGTCAGGTTTTAGGGGTCCGACACGTTAGGCCGCGTTGCAAATCACACGCGGTGAGTGGATCTTATTGTCCTCCAAATTTCCGTTTTTTAGCAATTTCCGGCCTTATTGGACATACCAAAGCTACCCACAAAGTTTCATCCCTTTTGGAGCACTAGAGATGACACTTCCTTCATTAACTCGAAATCGCCCAAAATACAAGTCGGGGCCGAATGGTCAAAAAATGAAATAATTCAAAACCCGGATTTTTTCAGCTCAATCAACCTCAAACACCATATGAAACATGCACGACGAATACTAGACCATTTGGAGCCCCCGGGGTCAGGTTTTAGGGGTCCGATACATTAGTCCGTGTTGCAAATCACACGCGGTGAGTGGATCGTACTGTCCTCCAAATTCCCATTTTTTAGCATTTTCCGAACTTATTGGACATACCAAAGGTACCCACAAAGTTTCATCTCTTTTGGAGCACTAGAGATGACACTTTCTTCATTAACCCGAAATCGCCCAAAATACAAGTCGGGGCCAAATGGTCAAAATTTGAAATAATTCAAAACCCGGATTTTTTAAACCCAATCAACCTCAAATACCATATGAAACATGCACGATGAATACTAGACCTTTTGGAGCCCCCGGGGTCAGGTTTTAGGGGTCCGACACGTTAGGCCGCGTTGCAAATCACACGCGGTGAGTGGATCGTATTTTCCTCTAAATTCCCGTTTTTTTAGCATTTCCCGCCCTTATTGAACATACCAAAGCTACCCACAAAGTTTCATCCCTTTTGGAGCACTAGAGATGACACTTCCTTCATTAACCCGAAATCGCCCAAAATACAAGTCGGGGCCAAATGGTCAAAAAATGAAATAATTCGAAACCCGGATTTTTACAGCCCAATCAACCTCAAATACCATATGAAACTTGCACGACGAATACTAGACCATTTGGAGCCCCCGGGGTCAGGTTTTCGGGGTCCGACACGTTAGGCCGTGTTGCAAATCACACGCGGTGAGTGTATCGTACTGTCCTCCAAATTCCCATTTTTTATCATTTTCCGAATTTATTGGACATACCAAAGCTACCCAAAAAGTTTCATCCCTTTTGAGCACTAGAGATGACACTTCCTTCATTAACCCGAAATCGCCCAAAATACAAGTCGGGGCCAAATGGTCAAAAAATGTAATAATTCGAAACCCGGATTTTTTCAGCCCAATCAATCTCAAATACCATATGAAATATGCACGACGAATACTAGACCATTTGGAGCCCCCGGGGTCAGGTTTTAGGGGTCCGACACGGTAGACCGCGTTTCAAATCACACGCGGTGAGTTGATCGTATTGTCCTCCAAATTCCCGTTTTTTAGCATTTCCCGGCCTTATTGGACATACCAAAGCTTCCCACAAAGTTTCATCCCTTTTGGAGCAATAGAGATGACACTTCCTTCATTAACCCGAAATCGCCCAAAATACAAGTCGGGGCCAAATGGTCAAAAAATGAAATAATTTGAAACCCGGATTTTTTCAGCCCAATCAATCTCAAATACCATATAAAATATTCACGACGAATACTAGACCATTTGGAGCCCCCGGGGTCAGGTTTTAGGGGTCCGACACGTTAGGCCGCGTTGCAAATCACACGCGGTGAGTGGATCGTATTGTCCTCCAAATTCCCGTTTTTTAGCATTTTCCGGCCTTATTGGACATACCAAAGCTACCCACAAAGTTTCATCCCTTTTGGAGCACTAGAGATGACACTTCCTTCATTAACTCGAAATCGCCAGAAATACAAGTCGGGGCCAAATGGTCAAAAAATGAAATAATTCAAAACCCGGATTTTTTCAGCTCAATCAACCTCAAACACCATATGAAACATGCACGACGAATACTAGACCATTTGGAGCCCCCGGGGTCAGGTTTTAGGGGTCCGATACATTAGGCCGTGATGCAAATCACACGCGGTGAGTGGATCGTACTGTCCTCCAAATTCCTATTTTTTAGCATTTTCCGAACTTATTGGACATACCAAAGGTACCCACAAAGTTTCATCTCTTTTGGAGCACTAGAGATGACACTTCCTTCATTAACCCGAAATCGGCCAAAATACAAGTCGGGGCCAAATGGTCAAAAAATGAAATAATTCGAAACCCGGATTTTTGAAGCCCAATCAACCTCAAATACCATATGAAACATGCACGACGAATACTAGACCATTTGGAGCCCCCGGGGTCAGGTTTTAGGGGTCCGACACGTTAGGCCGCGTTGCAAATCACAAGCGGTGAGTGGATCGTATTGTCCTCCAAATTCCCGTTTTTTTGCATTTTTCGGCCTTATTGAACATACCAAAGCTACCCACAAAGTTTCATCCCTTTTGAGCACTAGAGATGACACTTCCTTCATTAACCCGAAATCGCCCAAAATACAAGTCGGGGCCAAATGGTCAAAAAATGTAATAATTCGAAACCCGGATTTTTTCATCCCAATCAACCTCAAATATCATATGAAACATGCACGACGAATACTAGACCATTTGGAGCCCCCGGGGTCAGGTTTTAGGGGTCCGACACGTTAGGCCGCGTTTCAAATCACACGCGGTGAGTTGATCGTATTGTCCTCCGAATTCCCGTTTTTTAGCATTTCCCGGCCTTATTGGACATACCAAAGCTTCCCACAAAGTTTCATCCCTTTTGGAGCAATAGAGATGACACTTCCTTCATTAACCCGAAATCGCCCAAAATACAAGTCGGGGCCAAATGGTCAAAAAATGAAATAATTTGAAACCCGGATTTTTTCAGCCCAATCAATCTCAAATACCATATGAAATATGCACGACGAATACTAGACCATTTGGAGCCCCCGGGGTCAGGTTTTAGGGGTCCGACACGTTAGGCCGCGTTGCAAATCACACGCGGTGAGTGGATCGTATTGTCCTTCAAATTCCCATTTTTTAGCATTTTCCGGCCTTATTGGACATACCAAAGCTACCCACAAAGTTTCATCCCTTTTGGAGCACTAGAGATGACACTTCCTTCATTAACTCGAAATCGCCCAAAATACAAGTCGGGGCCAAATAGTCAAAAAATGAAATAATTCGAAACCCGGATTTTTTTAGCCCAATCAACCTCAAATACCATATGAAACATGCACGACGAATACTAGACCATTTGGAGCCCCCGGGGTCAGGTTTTAGGGGTCCGACACGTTAGGCCGCGTTGCAAATCACACGCGGTGAGTGTATCTATTTTTCCTCCAAATTCCTGTTTTTTAGCATTTCCCGGCCTTATTGGACATACCAAAGCTACCCACAAAGTTTCATCCCTTTTGGAGCACTAGAGATGACACTTCCTTCATTAACCTGAAATCGCCCAAAATACAAGTCGGGGCCAAATGGTCAAAAAATGAAATAATTCGAAACCCAGATTTTTTAAGCACAATCAACCTCAAATACCATATGAAACATGCACGACGAATACTGGACCATTTGGAGCCCCCGGGGTCAGGTTTTAGGGGTCCGACACGTTATACCGCGTTGCAAATCACACGCGTTGAGTGTATCTAATTTTCCTCCAAATTCCTGTTTTTAGCATTTCCCGGCCTTATAGGACATACCAAAGCTACCCAGAAAGTTTCATCCCTTTTGGAGCACTAGAGATGACACTTCCTTCATTAACCCGAAATCGCCCAAAATACAAGTCGGGGCCAAATGGTCAAAAAATGAAATAATTCGAAACCCGGATTTTTTCAGCCCAATCAACCTCAAATACCATATGAAACATGCACGACGAATACTAGACCATTTGGAGCCCCCGGGGTCAGGTTTTAGGGGTCCGACACGTTAGGCCGCGTTGCAAATCACACGCGGTAAGTGGATCGTATTGTCCTCCAAATTGCCGTTTTTATCATTTCCCGGCCTTATTGGACATACCAAAGCTACCCACAAAGTTTCATCCCTTTTGGAGAACTAGAGATGACACTTCCTTCATTAACCCGAAATCGCCCAAAATACAAGTCGGGGCCAAATGGTCAAAAAATGAAATAATTTGAAACCCGGATTTTTTCAGCCCAATCAACCTCAAATACCATTTGAAACATGCACGACGAATACTAGAACATTTGGAGCCCCCGGGGTCAGGTTTTAGGGGTCCGACACGTTAGGCCGCGTTGCAAATCACACGCGGTGAGTGGATCGTATTGTCCTCCAAATTACCGTTTTTTAGCATTTCCCGACTTTGTTGGACATACCAAAGCTACCCACAAAGTTTCATCCCTTTTGGAGCACTAGAGATAACACTTCCTTCATTAACCCGAAATCGCCCAAAATACAAGTCGGGGCCAAAGGTAAAAAAATGAAATAATTCAAAACCCAGATTTTTTAACCCCAATCAACCTCAAATACCATTTGAAACATGCACGACGAATACTAGACCATTTGGAGCCCCCGGGGTCAGGTTTTAGGGGTCCGACACGTTAGGTCGCGTTTCAAATCACACGCGGTGAGTGTATCGTATTGTCCTCCAAACTCCCGTTTTTTAGCATTTCCCGGCCTTATTGGACATACCAAAGCTACCCACAAAGTTTCATCCCTTTTGGAGCACTAGAGATGACACTTCCTTCATTAACCCGAAATCGCCCAAAATACAAGTCGGGGCCAAATGGTAAAAAAATGAAATAATTCAAAACCCAGATTTTTTCAGCCCAATCAACCTCAAATACCATATGAAATATGCATGACGAATACTAGACCATTTGGAGCCCCCGGGTTCAGGTTTTAGGGGTCCGACACGTTAGGCCGCGTTTCAAATCACACGCGGTGAGTGTATCGAATTTTCCTCCAAATTCCTGTTTTTTTAGCATTTCCCGGCCTTATTGGACATACCAAAGCTACCCACAAAGTTTCATCCCTTTTGGAGCACTAGTGATGACACTTCTTTCATTAACCCGAAATCGCCCAAAATACAAGTCGGGGCCAAATGGTCAAAAAATAAAATAATTCGAAACCCGGATTTTTTCAGCCCAATCAACCTCAAATACCATATGAAACATGCACGACGAATACTAGAACATTTGGAGCCCCCGGGGTCAGGTTTTAGGGGTCCGACACGTTAGGCCGCGTTGCAAATCACACGCGGTGAGTGGATCGTATTGTCCTCCAAATTCCCATTTTTTAGCATTTTCCGGCCTTATTGGACATACCAAAGCTACCCACAAAGTTTCATCCCTTTTGGAGCACTAGAGATGACACTTCCTTCATTAACCCGAAATCGCCCAAAATACAAGTCGGGGCCAAATGGTCAAAAAATGAAATAATTTGAAACCCGGATTTTTTCAGCCCAATCAACCTCAAATACCATTTGAAACATGCACGACGAATACTAGAACATTTGGATCCCCCGGGGTCAGGTTTTAGGGGTCCGACACGTTAGGCCGCGTTGCAAATCACACGCGGTGAGTGGATCGTATTGTCCTCCAAATTCCCGTTTTTTAGCATTTCCCGGCCTTATTGGACATACCAAAGCTACCCACAAAGTTTCATCTATTTTGGAGCACTAGAGATGACACTTTCTTCATTAACCCGAAATTGCCCAAAATACAAGTCGGGGCCACATAGTCAAAAAATGAAATAATTCGAAACCCGGATTTTTTCAGCCCAATCAACCTAAAATACCAATTGAAACATGCACGACGAAAGCTAGACCATTTGGAGCCCTCGGGGTCAGGTTTTAGGTGTCCGACACGTTAGGCCGCGTTGCAAATCACACGCGGTGAGTGGATCGTATTGTCCTTTAAATTCCCGTTTTTTAGCATTTCCCGGCCTTATTGGACATACCAAAGCTACCCACAAAGTTTCATCCCTTTTGGAGCACTAGAGATGACACTTCCTTCATTAACCCGAAATCGCCCAAAATACAAGTCGGGGCCAAATGGTCAAAAAATGAAATAATTTGAAACCCGGATTTTTTCAGCCCAATCAACCTCAAATACCATTTGAAACATGCACGACGAATACTAGAACATTTGGAGCCCCCGGGGTCAGGTTTTAGGGGTCCGACACGTTAGGCCGCGTTGCAAATCACACGCGGTGAGTGGATCGTATTGTCCTCCAAATTACCGTTTTTTAGCATTTCCCGACTTTATTGGACATACCAAAGCTACCCACAAAGTTTCATCCCTTTTGGAGCACTAGAGATAACACTTCCTTCATTAACCCGAAATCGCCCAAAATACAAGTCGGGGCAAAGGTAAAAAAATGAAATAATTCAAAAGCCAGATTTTTTCACCCCAGTCAACCTCAAATACCATTTGAAACATGCACGACGAATACTAGACCATTTGGAGCCCCCGGGGTCAGGTTTTAGGGGTCCGACACGTTAGGTCGCGTTTCAAATCACATGCGGTGAGTGTATCGCATTGTCCTCCAAACTCCCGTTTTTTAGCATTTCCCGGCCTTATTGGACATACCAAAGCTACCCACAAAGTTTCATCCCTTTTGGAGCACTAGAGATGACACTTCCTTCATTAACCCGAAATCGCCCAAAATACAAGTCGGGGCCAAATGGTAAAAAAATGAAATAATTCAAAACCCGGATTTTTTCAGCCCAATCAACCTCAAATACCATATGAAATATGCATGACGAATACTAGACCATTTGGAGCCCCCGGGTTCAGGTTTTAGGGGTCCGACACGTTAGGCCGCGTTTCAAATCACACGCGGTGAGTGTATCGAATTTTCCTCCAAATTCCTGTTTTTTTAGCATTTCCCGGCCTTATTGGACATACCAAAGCTACCCACAAAGTTTCATCCCTTTTGGAGCACTAGTGATGACACTTCTTTCATTAACCCGAAATCGCCCAAAATACAAGTCGGGGCCAAATGGTCAAAAAATAAAATAATTCGAAACCCGGATTTTTTCAGCCCAATCAACCTCAAATACCATATGAAACATGCACGACGAATACTAGAACATTTGGAGCCCCCGGGGTCAGGTTTTAGGGGTCCGACACGTTAGGCCGCGTTACAAATCACACGCGGTGAGTGGATCATATTGTCCTCCAAATTCCCGTTTTTTAGCATTTCCCGGCTCTATTGGACATACCAAAGCTACCCACAAAGTTTCATCCCTTTTGGAGCACTAGAGATGACACTTCCTTCATTAACCCGAAATCGCCCAAAATACAAGTCGGGGCCAAATGGTCAAAAAATGAAATAATTTGAAACCCGGATTTTTTCAGCCCAATCAACCTCAAATACCATTTGAAACATGCACGACGAATACTAGAACATTTGGAGCCCCCGGGGTCAGGTTTTAGGGGTCCGACACGAAAGGCCGCGTTGCAAATCACACGCGGTGAGTGGATCGTATTGTCCTCCAAATTCCCGTTTTTTAGCATTTCCCGGCCTTATTGGACATACCAAAGCTACCCACAAAGTTTTATCCCTTTTGGAGCACTAGAGATGACACTTTCTTCATTAACCCGAAATCGCCCAAAATACAAGTCGGGGCCACATAGTCAAAAAATGAAATAATTCGAAACCCGGATTTTTTCAGCCCAATCAACCTAAAATACCATATGAAACATGCACGACGAAAGCTAGACCATTTGGAGCCCTCGGGGTCAGGTTTTAGGTGTCCGACACGTTAGGCCGCGTTGCAAATCACACGCGGTGAGTGGATCGTATTGTCCTCCAAATTCCCGTTTTTTAGCATTTCCCGGCCTTATTGGACATACCAAAGCTACCCACAAAGTTTCATCCCTTTTGGAGCACTAGAGATGACACTTCCTTCATTAACCCGAAATCGCCCAAAATACAAGTCGGGGCCAAATGGTCAAAAAATGAAATAATTTGAAAACCGGATTTTTTCAGCCCAAACAACCTCAAATACCATTTGAAACATGCACGACGAATACTAGAACATTTGGAGCCCCCGGGGTCGGGTTTTAGGGGTCCGACACGTTAGGCCGCGTTGCAAATCACACGCGGTGAGTGGATCGTATTGTCCTCCAAATTACCGTTTTTTAGCATTTCCCGACTTTATTGGACATACCAAAGCTACCCACAAAGTTTCATCCCTTTTGGAGCACTAGAGATAACACTTCCTTCATTAACCCGAAATCGCCCAAAATACAAGTCGGGGCCAAAGGTAAAAAAATGAAATAATTCAAAACCCAGATTTTTTCACCCCAATCAACCTCAAATACCATTTGAAACATGCACGACGAATACTAGACCATTTGGAGCCCACGGGGTCAGGTTTTAGGGGTCCGACACGTTAGGTCGCGTTTCAAATCACACGCGGTGAGTGTATCGTATTGTCCTCCAAACTCCCGTTTTTTAGCATTTCCCGGCCTTATTTGACATACCAAAGCTACCCACAAAGTTTCATCCGTTTTGGAGCACTAGAGATGACACTTCCTTCATTAACCCGAAATCGCCCAAAATACAAGTCGGGGCCAAATGGTAAAAAAATGAAATAATTCAAAACCCGGATTTTTTCAGACCAATCAACCTCAAATACCATATGAAATATGCATGACGAATACTAGACCATTTGGAGCCCCCGGGTTCAGGTTTTAGGGGTCCGACACGTTAGGCCGCGTTTCAAATCACACGCGGTGAGTGTATCGAATTTTCCTCCAAATTCCTGTTTTTTTAGCATTTTCCGGCCTTATTGGACATACCAAAGCTACCCACAAAGTTTCATCCCTTTTGGAGCACTAGTGATGACACTTCTTTCATTAACCCGAAATCGCCCAAAATACAAGTCGGGGCCAAATGGTCAAAAAATAAAATAATTCGAAACCCGGATTTTTTCAGCCCAATCAACCTCAAATACCATATGAAAAATGCACGACGAATACTAGAACATTTGGAGCCCCGGGGTCAGGTTTTAGGGGTCCGACACGTTAGGCCGCGTTGCAAATCACACGCGGTGAGTGGATCATATTGTCCTCCAAATTCCCGTTTTTTAGCATTTCCCGGCTCTATTGGACATACCAAAGCTACCCACAAAGTTTCATCCCTTTTGGAGCACTAGAGATGACACTTCCTTCATTAACCCGAAATCGCCCAAAATACAAGTCGGGGCCAAATGGTCAAAAAATGAAATAATTTGAAACCCGGATTTTTTCAGCCCAATCAACCTCAAATACCATTTGAACATGCACGACGAATACTAGAACATTTGGAGCCCCCGGGGTCAGGTTTTAGGGGTCCGACACGTTAGGCCGCGTTGCAAATCACACGCGGTGAGTGGATCGTATTGTCCTCCAAATTCCCGTTTTTTAGCATTTCCCGGCCTTATTGGACATACCAAAGCTACCCACAAAGTTTCATCCCTTTTGGAGCACTAGAGATGACACTTTCTTCATTAACCCGAAATCGCCCAAAATACAAGTCGGGGCCAAATGGTAAAAAAATGAAATAATTCGAAACCCGGATTTTTTCAGCCCAATCAACCTCAAATACCATATGAAACATGCACGACGAATACTAGACCATTTGGAGCCCCCGGGGTCAGGTTTTAGGGGTCCGACACGTTAGGCCGCGTTGCAAATCACACGCGTTGAGTGTATCTAATTTTCCTCCAAATTCCCGTTTTTTAGCATTTGCCAGCCTTATTGGACATACCAAAACTACCCACAAAGTTTTATCCCTTTTGGAGCACTAGAGATGACACTTCCTTCATTAACCTGAAATCGCCCAAAATACAAGTCGGGGCCAAATGGTCAAAAAATAAAATAATTCGAAACCCGGATTTTTTCAGCCCAATCAACCTCAAATACCATATGAAACATGCATGACGAATACTAGACCATTTGGAGCCCCCGGGGTCAGGTTTTAGGGGTCCGACACGTTAGGCCGCGTTGCAAATCACACGCGGTGAGTGTATCTAATTTTCCTCCAAATTCCTATTTTTTAGCATTTTCCGGCCTTATTGGACATACCAAAGCTACCCACAAAGTTTCATCCCTTTTGGAGCACTAGAGATGACACTTCCTTCATTAACCCGAAATCGCCCAAAATACAAGTCGGGGCCAAATGGTCAAAAAATGAAATAATTCGAAACCCGGATTTTTTTAGCCCAATCAACCTCAAATACCATATGAAACATGCACGACGAATACTAGACCATTTGGAGCCCCCGGGTTCAGGTTTTAGGGGTCCGACACGTTAGACCGCGTTGCAAATCACACGCGGTAAGTGGATCGTATTGTCCTCCAAATTCCCGTTTTTATCATTTCCCGGCCTTATTGGACATACCAAAGCTACCCACAAAGTTTCATCCCTTTTGGAGCACTAGAGATGACACTTCCTTCATTAACCCGAAATCGCCCAAAATACAAGTCGGGGCCAAATGGTCAAAAAATGAAATAATTCGAAACCCGGATTTTTTCAGCCCAATCAAAATCAAATACCATATGAAACATGCACGACGAATACTAGACCGTTTGGAGCCCCCGGGGTCAGGTTTTAGGGGTCCGACACGTTAGGCCGCGTTGCAAATCACACGCGGTGAGTGTATCTAATTTTCCTCCAAATTCCCATTTTTTAGCATTTTCCGGCCTTATTGGACATATCAAAGCTACCCACAAAGTTTCATCCCTTTTGGAGCACTAGAGATGACACTTCCTTCATTAACCCGAAATCGCCCAAAATACAAGTCGGGGCCAAATGGTCAAAAAAAGAAATAATTTGAAACCCGGATTTTTTCATCCCAATCAACCTCAAATACCATTTGAAACATGCACGACGAATACTAGAACATTTGGAGCCCCCGGGGTCAGGTTTTAGGGGTCCGACACGTTAGGCCGCGTTGCAAATCACACGCGGTGAGTGGATCGTATTGTCCTCCAAATTCCCGTTTTTTAGCATTTCCAGACCTTATTGGACATACCAAAGCTACCCACAAAGTTTCATCCCTTTTGGAGCACTAGAGATGACACTTCCTTCATTAACCCGAAATCGCAAAAAATAGAAGTCGGGGCCAAAGGTAAAAAAATGAAATAATTCGAAATCCGGATTTTTTCAGCCCAATCAACCTCAAATACCATTTGAAACATGCACGACGAATACTAGACCATTTGGAGCCCCCGGGGTCAGGTTTTAGGGGTCCGACACGTTAGGTCGCGTTGCAAATCACACGCGGTGAGTGTATCGTATTGTCCTCCAAATTCCCGTTTTTTAGCATTTCCCGGCCTTATTGGACATACCAAAGCTACCCACAAAGTTTCATCCCTTTTGGAGCACTAGAGATGACACTTCCTTCATTATCCCGAAATCGCCCAAAATACAAGTCGGGGCCAAATGGTAAAAGAATGAAATAATTCGAAACCCGGATTTTTTCAGCCCAATCAACCTCAAATACCATATGAAAAATGCATGACGAATACTAGACCATTTGGAGCCCCCGGGGTCAGGTTTTAGGGGTCCGACACGTTAGGCCGCGTTTCAAATCACACGCGGTGAGTGTATCGAATTTTCATCCAAATTCCCGTTTTTTAGCATTTCCCAGCCTTATTGGACATTCCAAAGCTACCCACAATGTTTCATCCCTTTTGGAGCACTAGTGATGACACTTCTTTCATTAACCCGAAATCGCCCAAAATACAAGTCGGGGCCAAATGGTCAAAAAATGAAATAATTCGAAACCCGGATTTTTTCAGCCCAATCAACCTCAAATACCATATGAAACATGCATGACGAATACTAGAACATTTGGAGCCCCCGGGGTCAGGTTTTAGGGGTCCGACACGTTAGGCCGCGTTGCAAATCACACGCGGTAAGTGGATCGTATTGTCCTCCAAATTCCCGTTTTTATCATTTCCCGGCCTTATTGGACATACCAAAGCTACCCACAAAGTTTCATCCCTTTTGGAGCACTAGAGATGACACTTCCTTCATTAACCCGAAATCGCCCAAAATACAAGTCGGGGCCAAATGGTCAAAAAATGAAATAATTCGAAACCCGGATTTTTTTAGCCCAATCAACCTCAAATACCATATGAAACATGCACGACGAATACTAGACCATTTGGAGCCCCCGGGTTCAGGTTTTAGGGGTCCGACACGTTAGACCGCGTTGCAAATCACACGCGGTAAGTGGATCGTATTGTCCTCCAAATTCCCGTTTTTATCATTTCCCGGCCTTATTGGACATACCAAAGCTACCCACAAAGTTTCATCCCTTTTGGAGCACTAGAGATGACACTTCCTTCATTAACCCGAAATCGCCCAAAATACAAGTCGGGGCCAAATGGTCAAAAAATGAAATAATTCGAAACCCGGATTTTTTCAGCCCAATCAAAATCAAATACCATATGAAACATGCACGACGAATACTAGACCGTTTGGAGCCCCCGGGGTCAGATTTTAGGGGTCCGACACGTTAGGCCGCGTTGCAAATCACACGCGGTGAGTGTATCTAATTTTCCTCCAAATTCCCATTTTTTAGCATTTTCCGGCCTTATTGGACATATCAAAGCTACCCACAAAGTTTCATCCCTTTTGGAGCACTAGAGATGACACTTCCTTCATTAACCCGAAATCGCCCAAAATACAAGTCGGGGCCAAATGGTCAAAAAAAGAAATAATTTGAAACCCGGATTTTTTCAGCCCAATCAACCTCAAATACCATTTGAAACATGCACGACGAATACTAGAACATTTGGAGCCCCCGGGGTCAGGTTTTAGGGGTCCGACACGTTAGGCCGCGTTGCAAATCACACGCGGTGAGTGGATCGTATTGTCCTCCAAATTCCCGTTTTTTAGCATTTCCAGACCTTATTGGACATACCAAAGCTACCCACAAAGTTTCATCCCTTTTGGAGCACTAGAGATGACACTTCCTTCATTAACCCGAAATCGCAAAAAATAGAAGTCGGGGCCAAAGGTAAAAAAATGAAATAATTCGAAATCCGGATTTTTTCAGCCCAATCAACCTCAAATACCATTTGAAACATGCACGACGAATACTAGACCATTTGGAGCCCCCGGGGTCAGGTTTTAGGGGTCCGACACGTTAGGTCGCGTTGCAAATCACACGCGGTGAGTGTATCGTATTGTCCTCCAAATTCCCGTTTTTTAGCATTTCCCGGCCTTATTGGACATACCAAAGCTACCCACAAAGTTTCATCCCTTTTGGAGCACTAGAGATGACACTTCCTTCATTATCCCGAAATCGCCCAAAATACAAGTCGGGGCCAAATGGTAAAAGAATGAAATAATTCGAAACCCGGATTTTTTCAGCCCAATAAACCTCAAATACCATATGAAAAATGCATGACGAATACTAGACCATTTGGAGCCCCCGGGGTCAGGTTTTAGGGGTCCGACACGTTAGGCCGCGTTTCAAATCACACGCGGTGAGTGTATCGAATTTTCATCCAAATTCCCGTTTTTTAGCATTTCCCAGCCTTATTGGACATTCCAAAGCTACCCACAATGTTTCATCCCTTTTGGAGCACTAGTGATGACACTTCTTTCATTAACCCGAAATCGCCCAAAATACAAGTCGGGGCCAAATGGTCAAAAAATGAAATAATTCGAAACCCGGATTTTTTCAGCCCAATCAACCTCAAATACCATATGAAACATGCATGACGAATACTAGAACATTTGGAGCCCCCGGGGTCAGGTTTTAGGGGTCCGACACGTTAGGCCGCGTTGCAAATCACACGCGGTAAGTGGATCGTATTGTCCTCCAAATTCCCGTTTTTATCATTTCCCGGCCTTATTGGACATACCAAAGCTACCCACAAAGTTTCATCCCTTTTGGAGCACTAGAGATGACACTTCCTTCATTAACCCGAAATCGCCCAAAATACAAGTCGGGGCCAAATTGTCAAAAAATGAAATAATTTGAAACCCGGATTTTTTCAGCCCAATTAACCTAAAATACCATATGAAACATGCACGACGAAAGCTAGACCATTTGGAGCCCCCGGGGTCAGGTTTTAGGGGTCCGACACGTTAGGCCGCGTTGCAAATCACACGCGGTGAGTGGATCGTATTGTCCTCCAAATTCCCGTTTTTTAGCATTTCCCGGCCTTATTGGACATACAAAAGCTACCCACAAAGTTTCATCCCATTTGGAGCACTAGAGATGACACTTCCTTCATTATCCCGAAATCGCCCAAAATACAAGTCGGGGCCAAATGGTAAAAAAATGAAATAATTCGAAACCCGGATTTTTTCCAGCCCAATCAACCTCAAATACCATATGAAACATGCATGACGAATACTAGACCATTTGGAGCCCCCGGGGTTAGGTTTTAGGGGTCCGACACGTTAGGCCGCGTTTCAAATCACACGCGGTGAGTGTATCGAATTTTCATCCAAATTCCCGTTTTTTAGCATTTCCCAGCCTTATTGGACATACCAAAGCTACCCACAAAGTTTCATCCCTTTTGGAGCACTAGTGATGACACTTCTTTCATTAACCCGAAATCGCCCAAAATACAAGTCGGGGCCAAATGGTCAAAAAATGAAATAATTCGAAACCCGGATTTTTTCAGCCCAATCAACCTCAAATACCATATGAAACATGCATGACGAATACTAGAACATTTGGAGCCCCCGGGGTCAGGTTTTAGGGGTCCGACACGTTAGGCCGCGTTGCAAATCACACGCGGTAAGTAGTTCGTATTGTCCTCCAAATTCCCGTTTTTATCATTTCCCAGCCTTATTGGACATACCAAAGCTACCCACAAAGTTTCATCCCTTTTGGAGCACTAGAGATGACACTTCCTTCATTAACCCGAAATCGCCCAAAATACAAGTCGGGGCCAAATGGTCAAAAAATGAAATAATTCGAAACCCGAATTTTTTCAGCCCAATCAACTTCAAATACCATATGAAACATGCACGACGAATACTAGAACATTTGGAGCTCCCGGGGTCAGGTTTTAGGGGTCCGACACGTTAGGCCGCGTTGCAAATCACACGCGGTGAGTGGATCGTATTGTCCTCCAAATTCCCGTTTTTTAGAATTTCCCGGCCTTATTGGACATACCAAAGCTACCCTCAAAGTTTCATCCCTTTTGTAGCACTAGAGATGACACTTCCTTCATTAACCCGAAATCGCCCAAAATACAAGTCGGGGCCACATATTCAAAAAATGAAATAATTCGAAACCCGGATTTTTTCAGCCCAATCAACCTAAAATACCATATGAAACATGCACGACGAAAGCTAGACCATTTGGAGCCCTCGGGGTCAGGTTTTAGGTGTCCGACACGTTAGGCCGCGTTGCAAATCACACGCGGTGAGTGGATCGTATTGTCCTCCAAATTCCCGTTTTTTAGCATTTCCCGGCCTTATTGGACATACCAAAGCTACCCACAAAGTTTCATCCCTTTTGGAGCACTAGAGATGACACTTCCTTCATTAACCCGAAATCGCCCAAAATACAAGTCGGGGCCAAATGGTAAAAAAATGAAATAATTCAAAACCCGGATTTTTTCAGCCCAATCAACCTCAAATACCATATGAAACATGCACGACGAATACTAGACCATTTGGAGCCCCCGGGGTCAGGTTTTAGGGGTCCGACACGTTAGGTCGCGTTGCAAATCACACGCGGTGAGTGTATCTAATTTTCCTCCAAATTCCCGTTTTTTAGCATTTCCCGGCCTTATTGGACATACCAAAGCTACCCACAAAGTTTCATCCCTTTTGGAGCACTAGAGATGACACTTCCTTCATTAACCTGAAATCGCCCAAAATACAAGTCGGGGCCAAATGGTCAAAAAATGAAATAATTCGAAACCCGGATTTTTTCAGCCCAATCAACCTCAAATACCATATGAAACATGCACGACGAATACTAGACCATTTGGAGCCCCCAGAGTCAGGTTTTAGGGGTCCGACACGTTAGGCCGCGTTGCAAATCACACGCGGTGAGTGTATCTAATTTTCCTCCAAATTCCCGTTTTTTAGCATTTCCCGGCATTATTGGACATACCAAAGCTACCCACAAAGTTTCATCCCTTTTGGAGCACTAGAGATGACACTTCCTTCATTAACCCGAAATCGCCCAAAATACAAGTCGGGGCCAAATGGTCAAAAAATGAAATAATTTGAAACCCGGATTTTTTCAGCCCAATCAACCTAAAATACCATATGAAACATGCACGACGAAAGCTAGACCATTTGGAGCCCCCGGGGTCAGGTTTTAGGGGTCCGACACGTTAGGCCGCGTTGCAAATCACACGCGGTGAGTGGATCGTATTGTCCTCCAAATTCCCGTTTTTTAGCATTTCCCGGCCTTATTGGACATACAAAAGCTACCCACAAAGTTTCATCCCATTTGGAGCACTAGAGATGACACTTCCTTCATTATCCCGAAATCGCCCAAAATACAAGTCGGGGCCAAATGGTAAAAAAATGAAATAATTCGAAACCCGGATTTTTTCAGCCCAATCAACCTCAAATACCATATGAAACATGCATGACGAATACTAGACCATTTGGAGCCCCCGGGGTTAGGTTTTAGGGGTCCGACACGTTAGGCCGCGTTTCAAATCACACGCGGTGAGTGTATCGAATTTTCATCCAAATTCCCGTTTTTTAGCATTTCCCAGCCTTATTGGACATACCAAAGCTACCCACAAAGTTTCATCCCTTTTGGAGCACTAGTGATGACACTTCTTTCATTAACCCGAAATCGCCCAAAATACAAGTCGGGGCCAAATGGTCAAAAAATGAAATAATTCGAAACCCGGATTTTTTCAGCCCAATCAACCTCAAATACCATATGAAACATGCATGACGAATACTAGAACATTTGGAGCCCCCGGGGTCAGGTTTTAGGGGTCCGACACGTTAGGCCGCGTTGCAAATCACACGCGGTAAGTGGATCGTATTGTCCTCCAAATTCCCGTTTTTATCATTTCCCAGCCTTATTGGACATACCAAAGCTACCCACAAAGTTTCATCCCTTTTGGAGCACTAGAGATGACACTTCCTTCATTAACCCGAAATCGCCCAAAATACAAGTCGGGGCCAAATGGTCAAAAAATGAAATAATTCGAAACCCGAATTTTTTCAGCCCAATCAACTTCAAATACCATATGAAACATGCACGACGAATACTAGAACATTTGGAGCTCCCGGGGTCAGGTTTTAGGGGTCCGACACGTTAGGCCGCGTTGCAAATCACACGCGGTGAGTGGATCGTATTGTCCTCCAAATTCCCGTTTTTTAGAATTTTCCGGCCTTATTGGACATACCAAAGCTACCCTCAATGTTTCATCCCTTTTGTAGCACTAGAGATGACACTTCCTTCATTAACCCGAAATCGCCCAAAATACAAGTCGGGGCCACATAGTCAAAAAATGAAATAATTCGAAACCCGGATTTTTTCAGCCCAATCAACCTAAAATACCATATGAAACATGCACGACGAAAGCTAGACCATTTGGAGCCCTCGGGGTCAGGTTTTAGGTGTCCGACACGTTAGGCCGCGTTGCAAATCACACGCGGTGAGTGGATCGTATTGTCCTCCAAATTCCCGTTTTTTAGCATTTCCCGGCCTTATTGGACATACCAAAGCTACCCACAAAGTTTCATCCCTTTTGGAGCACTAGAGATGACACTTCCTTCATTAACCCGAAATCGCCCAAAATACAAGTCGGGGCCAAATGGTAAAAAAATGAAATAATTCAAAACCCGGATTTTTTCAGCCCAATCAACCTCAAATACCATATGAAACATGCACGACGAATACTAGACCATTTGGAGCCCCCGGGGTCAGGTTTTAGGGGTCCGACACGTTAGGTCGCGTTGCAAATCACACGCGGTGAGTGTATCTAATTTTCCTCCAAATTCCCGTTTTTTAGCATTTCCCGGCCTTATTGGACATACCAAAGCTACCCACAAAGTTTCATCCCTTTTGGAGCACTAGAGATGACACTTCCTTCATTAACCTGAAATCGCCCAAAATACAAGTCGGGGCCAAATGGTCAAAAAATGAAATAATTCGAAACCCGGATTTTTTCAGCCCAATCAACCTCAAATACCATATGAAACATGCACGACGAATACTAGACCATTTGGAGCCCCCAGAGTCAGGTTTTAGGGGTCCGACACGTTAGGCCGCGTTGCAAATCACACGCGGTGAGTGTATCTAATTTTCCTCCAAATTCCCGTTTTTTAGCATTTCCCGGCCTTATTAGACATACCAAAGCTACCCACAAAGTTTCATCCCTTTTGGAGCACTAGAGATGACACTTCCTTCATTAACCCGAAATCGCCCAAAATACAAGTCGGGGCCAAATGGTCAAAAAATGAAATAATTCGAAACCCGGATTTTTTAAGCCCAATCAACCTCAAATACTATATGAAACATGCACGACGAATACTAGACCATTTGGAGCCCCCGGGGTCAGGTTTTAGGGGTCCGACACGTTAGGCCGCGTTGCAAATCACACGCGGTGAGTGTATCTAATTTTCCTCCAAATTCCCGTTTTTTAGCATTTTCCGGCCTTATTGGACATACCAAAGCTACCCACAAAGTTTCATCCCTTTTGGAGCACTAGAGATGACACTTCCTTCATTAACCCGAAATCGCCCAAAATACAAGTCGGGGCCAAATGGTCAAAAAATGAAATAATTTGAAACCCGGATTTTTTCAGCCCAATCAACCTCAAATACCATTTGAAACATGCACGACGAATACTAGAACATTTGGAGCCCCCGGGGTCAGGTTTTAGGGGTCCGACACGTTAGGCCGCGTTGCAAATCACACTCGGTGAGTGGATCGTATTGTCCTCCAAATTCCCTTTTTTAGCATTTCCAGACATTATTGGACATACCAAAGCTACCCACAAAGTTTCATCCCTTTTGGAGCACTAGAGATGACACTTCCTTCATTAACCCGAAATCGCCCAAAATAGAAGTCGGGGCCAAAGGTAAAAAAATGAAATAATTCGAAATCCGGATTTTTTCAGCCCAATCAACCTCAATTACCATTTGAAACATGCACGACGAATACTAGACCATTTGGAGCCCCCGGGGTCAGGTTTTAGGGGTCCGACACGTTAGGTCGCGTTGCAAATCACACGCGGTGAGTGTATCGTATTGTCCTCCAAATTCCCGTTTTTTAGCATTTCCCGGCCTTATTGGACATACCAAAGCTACCCACAAAGTTTCATCCCTTTTGGAGCACTAGAGATGACACTTTCTTCATTAACCCGAAATCGCCCAAAATACAAGTCGGGGCCAAATGGTAAAAAAATGAAATAATTCAAAACCTGGATTTTTTCAGCCCAATCAACCTCAAATACCATATGAAACATGCACGACGAATACTAGACCATTTGGAGCCCCCGGGGTCAGGTTTTAGGGGTCCGACACGATAGGTCGCGTTGCAAATCACACGCGGTGAGTGTATCTAATTTTCCTCCAAATTCCCGTTTTTTAGCATTTCCCGGCCTTAATGGACATACCAAAGCTACCCACAAAGTTTCATCCCTTTTGGAGCACTAGAGATGACACTTCCTTCATTAACCTGAAATCGCCCAAAATACAAGTCGGGGCCAAATGGTCAAAAAATGAAATAATTCTAAACCCGGATTTTTTCAGCCCAATCAACCTCAAATACCATATGAAACATGCACGATGAATACTAGACCATTTGGAGCCCCCGGGGTCAGGTTTTAAGGGTCCGACACGTTAGGCCGCGTTGCAAATCACACGCGGTGAGTGTATCTAATTTTTCTCCAAATTCCACTTTTTTAGCATTTCCCGGCCTTATTGGACATACCAAAGCTACCCACAAAGTTTCATCCCTTTTGGAGCACTAGAGATGACACTTCCTTCATTAACCCGAAATCGCCCAAAATACAAGTCGGGGCCAAATGGTCAAAAAATGAAATAATTCGAAACCCGGATTTTTTAAGCCCAATCAACCTCAAATACCATATGAAACATGCACGACGAATACTAGACCATTTGGAGCCCCCGGGGTCAGGTATTAGGGGTCCGACACGTTAGACCGCGTTGCAAATCACACGCGGTAAGTGGATCGTATTGTCCTCCAAATTCCCGTTTTTATCATTTCCCGGGCTTATTGGACATACCAAAGCTACCCACAAAGTTTCATCCCTTTTGGAGCACTAGAGATGACACTTCCTTCATTAACCCGAAATCGCCCAAAATACAAGTCGGGGCCAAATGGTCAAAAAATAAAATAATTCGAAACCCGGATTTTTTCAGCCCAATCAAAATCAAATACCATAGGAAACATGCACGATGAATACTAGACCGTTTGGAGCCCCCGGGGTCAGGTTTTAGGGATCCGACACGTTAGGCCGCGTTGCAAATCACACGCGGTGAGTGTATCTAATTTTCCTCCAATTTCCCGTTTTTTGGCATTTCCCGGCCTTATTGGACATACCAAAGCTACCCACGAAGTTTCATCCTTTTTGGAGCACTAGAGATGACACTTCCTTCATTAACCCGAAATCGCCCAAAATACAAGTCGGGGCCAAATGGTCAAAAAATGAAATAATTTGAAACCCGGATTTTTTCAGCCCAATCAACCTCAATTACCATTTGAAACATGCACGACGAATACTAGACCATTTGGAGCCCCCGGAATCAGGTTTTAGGGGTCCGACACGTTAGGTCGAGTTGCAAATCACACGCGGTGAGTGTATCGTATTGTCCTCCAAATTCCCGTTTTTTAGCATTTCCCGGCCTTATTGGACATACCAAAGCTACCCACAAAGTTTCATCCCTTTTGGAGCACTAGAGATGACACTTTCTTCATTAACCCGAAATCGCCCAAAATACAAGTCGGGGCCAAATGGTAAAAAAATGAAATAATTCAAAACCTGGATTTTTTCAGCCCAATCAACCTCAAATACCATATGAAACATGCACGACGAATACTAGACCATTTGGAGCCCCCGGGGTCAGGTTTTAGGGGTCCGACACGATAGGTCGCGTTGCAAATCACACGCGGTGAGTGTATCTAATTTTCCTCCAAATTCCCGTTTTTTAGCATTTCCCGGCCTTATTGGACATACCAAAGCTACCCACAAAGTTTCATCCCTTTTGGAGCACTAGAGATGACACTTCCTTCATTAACCTGAAATCGCCCAAAATACAAGTCGGGGCCAAATGGTCAAAAAATGAAATAATTCGAAACCCGGATTTTTTCAGCCCAATCAACCTCAAATACCATATGAAACATGCACGATGAATACTAGACCATTTGGAGCCCCCGGGGTAAGGTTTTAAGGGTCCGACACGTTAGGCCGCGTTGCAAATCACACGCGGTGAGTGTATCTAATTTTTCTCCAAATTCCCCTTTTTTAGCATTTCCCGGCCTTATTGGACATACCAAAGCTACCCACAAAGTTTCATCCCTTTTGGAGCACTAGAGATGACACTTCCTTCATTAACCCGAAATCGCCCAAAATACAAGTCGGGGCCAAATGGTCAAAAAATGAAATAATTCGAAACCCGGATTTTTTAAGCCCAATCAACCTCAAATACCATATGAAACATGCACGACGAATACTAGACCATTTGGAGCCCCCGGGGTCAGGTATTAGGGGTCCGACACGTTAGACCGCGTTGCAAATCACACGCGGTAAGTGGATCGTATTGTCCTCCAAATTCCCGTTTTTATCATTTCCCGGGCTTATTGGACATACCAAAGCTACCCACAAAGTTTCATCCCTTTTGGAGCACTAGAGATGACACTTCCTTCATTAACCCGAAATCGCCCAAAATACAAGTCGGGGCCAAATGGTCAAAAAATAAAATAATTCGAAACCCGGATTTTTTCATCCCAATCAAAATCAAATACCATAGGAAACGTGCACGATGAATACTAGACCGTTTGGAGCCCCCGGGGTCAGGTTTTAGGGATCCGACACGTTAGGCCGCGTTGCAAATCACACGCGGTGAGTGTATCTAATTTTCCTCCAATTTCCCGTTTTTTGGCATTTCCCGGCCTTATTGGACATACCAAAGCTACCCACTAAGTTTCATCCTTTTTGGAGCACTAGAGATGACACTTCCTTCATTAACCCGAAATCGCCCAAAATACAAGTCGGGGCCAAATGGTCAAAAAATGAAATAATTTGAAACCCGGATTTTTTCAGCCCAATCAACCTCAAATACCATTTGAAACATGCACGACGAATACTAGAACATTTGGAGCCCCCGGGGTCAGGTTTTAGGGGTCCGACACGTTAGGCCGCGTTGCAAATCACACGCGGTGAGTGTATCGTATTGTCCTCCAAATTCCCGTTTTTTAGCATTTCCGGCCTTATTGGACATACCAAAGCTACCCACAAAGTTTCATCCCTTTTGGAGCACTAGAGATGACACTTCCTTCATTAACCCGAAATCGCCCAAAATACAAGTCGGGGCCAAATGGTCAAAAAATGAAATAATTCGAAACCCGGATTTTTTCAGCCCAATCAACCTCAAATACCATATGAAACATGCATGACGAATACTAGAACATTTGGAGCCCCCGGGGTCAGGTTTTAGGGGTCCGACACGTTAGGCCGCGTTGCAAATCACACGCGGTGAGTGTATCGTATTGTCCTCCAAATTCCCGTTTTTTAGCATTTCCGGCCTTATTGGACATACCAAAGCTACCCACAAAGTTTCATCCCTTTTGGAGCACTAGAGATGACACTTCCTTCATTAACCCGAAATCGCCCAAAATACAAGTCGGGGCCAAATGGTCAAAAAATGAAATAATTCGAAACCCGGATTTTTTCAGCCCAATCAACCTCAAATACCATATGAAACATGCACGACGAATACTAGAACATTTGGAGCCCCCGGGGTCAGGTTTTAGGGGTCCGACACGTTAGGCCGCGTTGCAAATCACACGCGGTGAGTGGATCGTATTGTCCTCCAAATTCCCGTTTTTTAGCATTTCCCGGCCTTATTGGACATACCAAAACTACCCACAACGTTTCATCCCTTTTGGAGCACTAGGGATGACACTTTCTTCATTAACCCGAAATCGCCCAAAATACAAGTCGGGGCCAAATGGTCAAAAAATGAAATAATTCGAAACCCGGATTTTTTCAGCCCAATCAACCTCAAATACCATATGAAACATGCACGACGAATACTAGACCATTTGGAGCCCCCGGGGTCAGGTTTTAGGGGTCCGACACGTTAGGCCGCGTTGCAAATCACACGCGGTGAGTGGATCGTATTGTCCTCCAAATTCCCGTTTTTTAGCATTTCCCGACTCTATTGGACATACCAAAGCTACCCACAAAGTTTCATCCCTTTTGGAGCACTAGAGATGGCACTTCCTTCATTAACCCGAAATCGCCCAAAATACAAGTCGGGGCCAAATGGTCAAAAAATGAAATAATTCGAACCCGGATTTTTTCAGCCCAATCAACCTCAAATACCATATGAAACATGCACGACGAATACTAGACCATTTGGAGCCCCCGGGGTCAGGTTTTAGGGGTCCGACACGTTAGGCCGCGTTGCAAATCACACGCGGTGAGTGGATCGAATTGTCCTCCAAATTCCCGTTTTTTAGCATTTCCCGGCCTTATTGGACATACCAAAGCTACCCACAAAGTTTCATCCCTTTTGGAGCACTAGAGATGACACTTCCTTCATTAACCCGAAATCGCCCAAAATACAAGTCGGGGCCAAATGGTCAAAAAATGAAATAATTCGAAACCCGGATTTTTTCAGCCCAATCAACATCAAATACCATTAGAAACATGCACGACGAATACTAGAACATTTGGAGCTCCCGGGGTCAGGTTTTAGGGGTCCGACACGTTAGGCCGCGTTGGAAATCACACGCGGTGAGTGGATCGTATTGTCCTCCAAATTCCCGTTTTTTAGCATTTCCCAGCCTTATAGGACATACCAAAGCTACCCACAAAGTTTCATCCCTTTTGGAGCACTAGAGATGACACTTCCTTCATTAACCCGAAATCGCCCAAAATACAAGTCGGGGCCAAATGGTCAAAAAATGAAATAATTTGAAACCCGGATTTTTTCAGCCCAATCAACCTCAAATACCATTTGAAACATGCACGTCGAATACTAGAACATTTGGAGCCCCCGGGGTCAGGATTTAGGGGTTCGACACGTTAGGCCGCGTCGCAAATCACACGCGGTGAGTGGATCGTATTGTCCTCCAAATTCCCGTTTTTTAGCATTTCCCGGCCTTATTGGACATACCAAAGCTACCCACAAAGTTTCATCCCTTTTGGAGCACTAGAGATGACACTTCCTTCATTAACCCGAAATCGCCCAAAATACAAGTCGGGGCCAAATGGTCAAAAAATGAAATAATTCTAAACCTGGATTTTTTCAGCCCAATCATCCTCAAATACCATTTGAAACATGCACGTCGAATACTAGAACATTTGGAGCCCCCGGGGTCAGGTTTTAGGGGTTCGACACGTTAGGCCGCGTCGCAAATCACACGCGGTGAGTGGATCGTATTGTCCTCCAAATTCCCGTTTTTTAGCATTTCCCGGCCTTATTGGACATACCAAAGCTACCCACAAAGTTTCATCCCTTTTGGAGCACTAGAGATGACACTTCCTTCATTAACCCGAAATCGCCCAAAATACAAGTCGGGGCCAAATGGTCAAAAAATGAAATAATTCTAAACCTGGATTTTTTCAGCCCAATCATCCTCAAATACCATATGAAACATGCACGACGAATACTAGAACATTTGGAGCCCCCGGGGTCAGGTTTTTAGGGGTCCGACACGTTAGGCCGCGTTGCAAATCACACGCGGTGAGTGGATCGTATTGTCCTCCAAATTCCCGTTTTTTAGCATTTCCCGGCCTTATTGGACATACCAAAACTACCCACAACGTTTCATCCCTTTTGGAGCACTAGGGATGACACTTTCTTCATTAACCCGAAATCGCCCAAAATACAAGTCGGGGCCAAATGGTCAAAAAATGAAATAATTCGAAACCCGGATTTTTTCAGCCCAATCAACCTCAAATACCATATGAAACATGCACGACGAATACTAGACCATTTGGAGCCCCCGGGGTCAGGTTTTAGGGGTCCGACACGTTAGGCCGCGTTGCAAATCACACGCGGTGAGTGGATCGTATTGTCCTCCAAATTCCCGTTTTTTAGCATTTCCCGACTCTATTGGACATACCAAAGCTACCCACAAAGTTTCATCCCTTTTGGAGCACTAGAGATGGCACTTCCTTCATTAACCCGAAATCGCCCAAAATACAAGTCGGGGCCAAATGGTCAAAAAATGAAATAATTCGAACCCGGATTTTTTCAGCCCAATCAACCTCAAATACCATATGAAACATGCACGACGAATACTAGACCATTTGGAGCCCCCGGGGTCAGGTTTTAGGGGTCCGACACGTTAGGCCGCGTTGCAAATCACACGCGGTGAGTGGATCGAATTGTCCTCCAAATTCCCGTTTTTTAGCATTTCCCGGCCTTATTGGACATACCAAAGCTACCCACAAAGTTTCATCCCTTTTGGAGCACTAGAGATGACACTTCCTTCATTAACCCGAAATCGCCCAAAATACAAGTCGGGGCCAAATGGTCAAAAAATGAAATAATTCGAAACCCGGATTTTTTCAGCCCAATCAACATCAAATACCATTAGAAACATGCACGACGAATACTAGAACATTTGGAGCTCCCGGGGTCAGGTTTTAGGGGTCCGACACGTTAGGCTGCGTTGGAAATCACACGCGGTGAGTGGATCGTATTGTCCTCCAAATTCCCGTTTTTTAGCATTTCCCGGCCTTATAGGACATACCAAAGCTACCCACAAAGTTTCATCCCTTTTGGAGCACTAGAGATGACACTTCCTTCATTAACCCGAAATCGCCCAAAATACAAGTCGGGGCCAAATGGTCAAAAAATGAAATAATTTGAAACCCGGATTTTTTTCAGCCCAATCAACCTCAAATACCATTTGAAACATGCACGTCGAATACTAGACCATTTGGAGCCCCCGGGGTCAGGTTTTAGGGGTTCGACACGTTAGGCCGCGTCGCAAATCACACGCGGTGAGTGGATCGTATTGTCCTCCAAATTCCCGTTTTTTAGCATTTCCCGGCCTTATAGGACATACCAAAGCTACCCACAAAGTTTCATCCCTTTTGGAGCACTAGAGATGACACTTCCTTCATTAACCCGAAATCGCCCAAAATACAAGTCGGGGCCAAATGGTCAAAAAATGAAATAATTCGAAACCCGGATTTTTTCAGCCCAATCAACATCAAATACCATTAGAAACATGCACGACGAATACTAGAACATTTGGAGCTCCCGGGGTCAGGTTTTAGGGGTCCGACACGTTAGGCTGCGTTGGAAATCACACGCGGTGAGTGGATCGTATTGTCCTCCAAATTCCCGTTTTTTAGCATTTCCCGGCCTTATAGGACATACCAAAGCTACCCACAAAGTTTCATCCCTTTTGGAGCACTAGAGATTAAACTTACTTCATTAACCCGAAATCGCCCAAAATACAAGTCGGGGCCAAATGATCAAAAAATGAAATAATTTGAAACCCGGATTTTTTCAGCCCAATCAACCTCAAATACCATTTGAAACATGCACGACGAATACTAGAACATTTGGAGCCCCCGGGGTCAGGTTTTAGGGGTTCGACACGTTAGGCCGCCTTGCAAATCACACGCGGTGAGTGGATCGTATTGTCCTCCAAATTCCCGTTTTTTAGCATTTCCCGGCCTTATTGGACATACCAAAGCTACCCACAAAGTTTCATCCCTTTTGGAGCACTAGAGATGACACTTTCTTCATTAACCCGAAATCGCCCAAAATACAAGTCGGGGCCAAATGGTAAAAAAATGAAATAATTCAAAACCCGGATTTTTTCAGCCCAATCAACCTCAAATACCATATGAAACATGCACGACGAATACTAGACCATTTGGAGCCCCCGGGGTCAGGTTTTAGGGGTCCGACACGTTAGGTCGCGTTGCAAATCACACGCGGTGAGTGTATCTAATTTTCCTCCAAATTCCCGTTTTTTAGCATTTCCCGGCCTTATTGGACATACCAAAGCTACCAACAAAGTTTCATCGCCCCCGGGGTCAGGTTTTAGGGGTCCGACACGTTAGGCCGCGTTGCAAATCACACGCGGTGAGTGGATCGTATTGTCCTCCAAATTCCCGTTTTTAGCATTTCCCGGCTCTATTGGACATACCAAAGCTACCCACAAAGTTTCATCCCTTTTGGAGCACTAGAGAAGACACTTCCTTCATTAACCCGAAATCGCCCAAAATACAAGTCGGGGCCAAATGGTCAAAAAATGAAATAATTTGAAACCCGGATTTTTTCAGCCCAATCAACCTCAAATACCATATGAAACATGCACGACGAATACTAGAACATTTGGAGCCCTCGGTGTCAGGTTTTAGGGGTCCGACACGTTAGGCCGCGTTGCAAATCACACGCGGTGAGTGGATCATATTGTCCTTCAAATTCCCTTTTTTAGCATTTTCCGGCCTTATTGGACATACCAAAGCTACCCACAAAGTTTCATCCCTTTTGGAGCACTAAAGATGACACTTCCTTCATTAACCCGAAATCGCCCAAAATACAAGTCGGGGCCAAATGGTAAAAAAATGAAATAATTCGAAACCCGGATTTTTTAAGCCCAATCAACCTCAAATACCATATGAAACATGCACGACGAATACTAGACCATTTGGAGCCTCCGGGGTCAGGTTTTAGGGGTCCGACACGTTAGGCCGCGTTGCAAATCACAAGCGGTGAGTGTATCCTATTGTCCTCCAAATTCCCTTTTTTTAGTATTTCCCGGCCTTATTGGACATACCAAAGCTACCCACAAAGTTTCATCCCTTTTGGAGCACTAGAGATGACACTTCCTTCATTAACCCGAAATCGCCCAAAATACAAGTCGGGGCCAAATGGTCAAAAAATGAAATAATTCGAAACCCGGATTTTTTCCACCCAATCAACCTCAAATACCATATGAAACATGCACGACGAATACTAGACCATTTGGAGCATCCGGGGTCAGGTTTTAGGGGTCCGACACATTAGGCCGCGTTGCAAATCACACGCGGTAAATGGATCGTATTGTCCTCCAAATTCCCATTTTTTTAGCATTTCCCGGCCTTATTGGACATACCAAAACTACCCACAAAGTTTCATCCCTTTTGGAGCACTAGAGATGACACTTCCTTCATTAACCCGAAATCGCCCAAAATACAAATCGGGGCCAAATGGTCAAAAAATGAAATAATTCGAAACCCGGATTTTTTTAGCCCAATCAACCTCAAATACCATATGAAACATGCACGACGAATACTAGACCATTTGGAGCCCCCGGGGTCAGGTTTTAGGGGTCCGACACGTTAGGCCGCGTTGCAAATCACACGCGGTGAGTGGATCGTATTGTCCTCCAAATTCCCGTTTTTTAGCATTTCCCGGCCTTATTGGACATACCAAAGCTACCCACAAAGTTTCATCCCTTTTGGAGCACTAGAGATGACACTTCCTTCATTAACCCGAAATCGCCAAAATACAAGTCGGGGCCAAATGATAAAAAAATGAAATAATTCAAAACCCGGATTTTTTCAACCCAATCAACCTCAAATACCATATGAAACATGGACGACGAATACTAGAACATTTGGAGCCCCCGGGGTCAGGTTTTAGGGGTCCGACACGTTAGGCCGCGTTGCAAATCACACGCGGTGAGTGGATCGTATAGTCCTCCAAATTCCCGTTTTTTAGCATTTCCCGGCCTTATTGGACATACCAAAGCTACCCACAAATTTCATCCCTTTTGGAGCACTAGAGATGACACTTCATTCATTAACCCGAAATCGCCCAAAATACAAGTCGAGGCCAAATGGTCAAAAAATTAAATAATTCGAAACCTGGATTTTTTCAGCCCAATCAACCTCAAATACCATATGAAACATGCACGACGAATACTAGACCATTTGGAGCCCCCGGGGTCAGGTTTTAGGGGTCCGACACGTTAGGCCGCGTTGCAAATCACACGCGGTGAGTGGATCGTATTGTCCTCCAAATTCCCGTTTTTTAGCATTTCCCGGCTCTATTGGACATACCAAAGCTACCCACAAAGTTTCATCCCTTTTGGAGCACTAGAGATGACACTTCCTTCATTAACCCGAAATCGCCCAAAATACAAGTCGGGGCCAAATGGTCAAAAAATGAAATAATTTGAAACCCGGATTTTTTCAGCCCAATCAACCTCAAATACCATATGAAACATGCACGACGAATACTATAACATTTGGAGCCCTCGGTGTGAGGTTTTAGGGGTCCGACACGTTAGGCCGCGTTGCAAATCACACGCGGTGAGTGGATCGTATTGTCCTTCAAATTCCCTTTTTTAGCATTTTCCGGCCTTATTGGACATACCAAAGCTACCCACAAAGTTTCATCCCTTTTGGAGCACTAAAGATGACACTTCCTTCATTAACCCAAAATCGCCCAAAATAGAAGTCGGGGCCAAATGGTAAAAAAATGAAATAATTCGAAACCCGGATTTTTTAAGCCCAATCAACCTCAAATACCATATGAAACATGCAAGACGAATACTAGACCATTTGGAGCCTCCGGGGTCAGGTTTTAGGGGTCCGACACGTTAGGCCGCGTTGCAAATCACAAGCGGTGAGTGTATCCTATTGTCCTCCAAATTCCCGTTTTTTAGTATTTCCCGGCCTTATTGGACATACCAAAGCTACCCACAAAGTTTCATCCCTTTTGGAGCACTAGAAATGACACTTCCTTCATTAACCCGAAATCGCCCAAAATACAAGTCGGGGCCAAATGGTCAAAAAATGAAATAATTCGAAACCCGGATTTTTTCCACCCAATCAACCTCAAATACCATATGAAACATGCACGACGAATACTAGGCCATTTGGAGCATCCGGGGTCAGGTTTTAGGGGTCCGACACATTAGGCCGCGTTGCAAATCACACGCGGTAAGTGGATCGTATTGTCCTCCAAATTCCCATTTTTTTAGCATTTCCCGGCCTTATTGGACATACCAAAACTACCCACAAAGTTTCATCCCTTTTGGAGCACTAGAGATGACACTTCCTTCATTAACCCGAAATCGCCCAAAATACAAATCGGGGCCAAATGGTTAAAAAATGAAATAATTCGAAACCCGGATTTTTTCAGCCCAATCAACCTCAAATACCATATGAAACATGCACGACGAATACTAGACCATTTGGAGCCCCCGGGGTCAGGTTTTAGGGGTCCGACACGTTAGGCCGCGTTGCAAATCACACGCGGTGAGTGGATCGTATTGTCCTCCAAATTCCCGTTTTTTAGCATTTCCCGGCCTTATTGGACATACCAAAGCTACCCACAAAGTTTCATCCCTTTTGGAGCACTAGAGATGACACTTCCTTCATTAACTCGAAATCGCCAAAATACAAGTCGGGGCCAAATGGTCAAAAAATGAAATAATTCAAAACCCGGATTTTTTCAACCCAATCAACCTCAAATACCATATGAAACATGGACGACGAATACTAGAACATTTGGAGCCCCCGGGGTCAGGTTTTAGGGGTCCGACACGTTAGGCCGCGTTGCAAATCACACGCGGTGAGTGGATCGTATAGTCCTCAAAATTCCCGTTTTTTAGCATTTCCCGGCCTTATTGGACATACCAAAGCTACCCACAAAGTTTCATCCCTTTTGGAGCACTAGAGATGACACTTCCATTATTAACCCGAAATCGCCCAAAATACAAGTCGGGGCCAAATGGTCAAAAAATGAAATAATTCGAAACCCGGATTTTTTAAGCCCAATCAACCTCAAATACCATATGAAACATGCACGACGAATATTAGACCATTTGGAGCCCCCGGGGTCAGGTTTTAGGGGTCCGACACGTTAGGCCGCGTTGCAAATCACACACGGTGAGTGGATCGTATTGTCCTCCAAATTCCCGTTTTTTAGCATTTCCCGGCCTTATTGGACATACCAAAGCTACCCACAAAGTTTCATCCCTTTTGGAGCACTAGAGATGACACTTCCTTCATTAACCCGAAATCGCCCAAAATACAAGTCGGGGCCAAATGGTCAAAAAATGAAATAATTCGAAACCCGAATTTTTTCCGCCCAATCAACCTCAAATATCATATGAAACATTCATGACGAAAGCTAGACCATTTGGAGTATCCGGGGTCAGGTTTTAGGGGTCTGACACGTTATCCCGCGTTGCAAATCACACGCGGTGAGTGGATCGTATTGTCCTCCAAATTCCCGTTTTTTAGCATTTCCCGGCCTTATTGGACATACCAAAGCTACCCACAAAGTTTCATCCCTTTTGGAGCACTAGAGATGACACTTCCTTCATTAACCCGAAATCGCCCAAAATACAAGTCGGGGCCAAATGGTCAAAAAATGAAATTATTCGAAACCCGGATTTTTTCAGCCCAATCAACCTCAAATACCATATGAAACATGCACGACGAATACTAGACCATTTGGAGCCCCCGGGGTCAGGTTTTAGGGGTCCGACACGTTAGGCCGCGTTGCAAATCACACGCGGTGAGTGGATCGTATAGTCCTCCAAATTCCCGTTTTTTAGCATTTCCCGGCCTTATTGGACATAACAAAGCTACCCACAAAGTTTCATCCCTTTTGGAGCACTAGAGATGACACTTCCTTCATTAACCCGAAATCGCCCAAAATACAAGTCTGGGCCAAATGGTCAAAAAATGAAATAATTCGAAACCCGGATTTTTTAAGCCCAATCAACCTCAAATACCATATGAAACATGCACGACGAATATTAGACCATTTGGAGCCCCCGGGGTCAGGTTTTAGGGGTCCGACACGTTAGGCCGCGTTGCAAATCACATGCGGTGAGTGGATCGTATTGTCCTCCAAATTCCCGTTTTTTAGCATTTCCCGGCCTTATTGGACATACCAAAGCTACCCACAAAGTTTCATCCCTTTTGGAGCACTAGAGAAGACACTTCCTTCATTAACCCGAAATCTCCCAAAATACAAGTCGGGGCCAAATGGTCAAAAAATGAAATAATTCGAAACCCGAATTTTTTCTGCCCAATCAACCTCAAATATTATATGAAACATTCATGACGAAATCTAGACCATTTGGAGTATCCGGGGTCAGGTTTTAGGGGTCTGACACGTTATACCGCGTTGCAAATCACACGCGCTGAGTGGATCGTATTGTCCTCCAAATTCCCGTTTTTTAGCATTTCCCGGCCTTATTGGACATTCCAAAGCTACCCACAAAGTTTCATCCCTTTTGGAGCACTAGAGATGACACTTCCTTCATTAACCCGAAATCGCCCAAAATACAAGTCGGGGCCAAATGGTCAAAAAATGAAATTATTCGAAACCCGTATTTTTTCAGCCCAATCAACCTCAAATACCATATGAAACATGCACGACGAATACTAGACCATTTGGAGCCCCCGGGGTCAGGTTTTAGGGGTCCGACACGTTAGGCCGCGTTGCAAATCACACGCGGTGAGTGTATCCTATTGTCCTCCAAATTCCCGTTTTTTAGCATTTCCCGGCCTTATTGGACATACCAAAGCTACCCTCAAAGTTTCATCCCTTTTGGAGCACTAGAGATGACACTTCCTTCATTAACCCGAAATCGCCCAAAATACAAGTCGGGGCCACATGGTCAAAAAATGAAATAATTCAAAACCGGGATTTTTTCAGCCCAATCAACCTAAAATACCATATGAAACATGCACGACGAAAGCTAGACCATTTGGAGCCCCCGGGGTCAGGTTTTAGGGGTCCGACACGTTAGGCCGCGTTGCAAATCACACGCGGTGAGTGGATCGTATTGTCCTCCAAATTCCCGTTTTTTAGCATTTCCCGGCCTTATTGGACATACCAACGCTACCCACAAAGTTTCATCCCTTTTGGAGCACTAGAGATGACACTTCCTTCATTAACCCGAAATCGCCCAAAATACAAGTCGGGGCCAAATGGTCAAAAAATGAAATAATTCGAAACCCGAATTTTTTCCGCCCAATCAACCTCAAATATCATATGAAACATTCATGACGAAAGCTAGACCATTTGGAGTATCCGGGGTCAGGTTTTAGGGGTCTGACACGTTATCCCGCGTTGCAAATCACACGCGGTGAGTGGATCGTATTGTCCTCCAAATTCCCGTTTTTTAGCATTTCCCGGCCTTATTGGACATACCAAAGCTACCCACAAAGTTTCATCCCTTTTGGAGCACTAGAGATGACACTTCCTTCATTAACCCGAAATCGCCCAAAATACAAGTCGGGGCCAAATGGTCAAAAAATGAAATTATTCGAAACCCGGATTTTTTCAGCCCAATCAACCTCAAATACCATATGAAACATGCACGACGAATACTAGACCATTTGGAGCCCCCGGGGTCAGGTTTTAGGGGTCCGACACGTTAGGCCGCGTTGCAAATCACACGCGGTGAGTGGATCGTATAGTCCTCCAAATTCCCGTTTTTTAGCATTTCCCGGCCTTATTGGACATACCAAAGCTACCCACAAAGTTTCATCCCTTTTGGAGCACTAGAGATGACACTTCCTTCATTAACCCGAAATCGCCCAAAATACAAGTCTGGGCCAAATGGTCAAAAAATGAAATAATTCGAAACCCAGATTTTTTAAGCCCAATCAACCTCAAATACCATATGAAACATGCACGACGAATATTAGACCATTTGGAGCCCCCGGGGTCAGGTTTTAGGGGTCCGACACGTTAGGCCGCGTTGCAAATCACATGCGGTGAGTGGATCGTATTGTCCTCTAAATTCCCGTTTTTTAGCATTTCCCGGCCTTATTGGACATACCAAAGCTACCCACAAAGTTTCATCCCTTTTGGAGCACTAGAGATGACACTTCCTTCATTAACCCGAAATCGCCCAAAATACAAGTCGGGGCCAAATGGTCAAAAAATGAAATAATTCGAAACCCGAATTTTTTCTGCCCAATCAACCTCAAATATTATATGAAACATTCATGACGAAAGCTAGACCATTTGGAGTATCCGGGGTCAGGTTTTAGGGGTCTGACACGTTATACCGCGTTGCAAATCACACGCGGTGAGTGGATCGTATTGTCCTCCAAATTCCCGTTTTTTAGCATTTCCCGGCCTTATTGGACATACCAAAGCTACCCACAAAGTTTCATCCCTTTTGGAGCACTAGAGATGACACTTCCTTCATTAACCCGAAATCGCCCAAAATACAAGTCGGGGCCAAATGGTCAAAAAATGAAATTATTCGAAACCCGGATTTTTTCAGCCCAATCAACCTCAAATACCATATGAAACATGCACGACGAATACTAGACCATTTGGAGCCCCCGGGGTCAGGTTTTAGGGGTCCGACACGTTAGGCCGCGTTGCAAATCACACGCGGTGAGTGTATCCTATTGTCCTCCAAATTCCCGTTTTTTAGCATTGCCCGGCTTTATTGGACATACCAAAGCTACCCTCAAAGTTTCATCCCTTTTGGAGCACTAGAGATGACACTTCCTTCATTAACCCGAAATCGACCAAAATACAAGTCGGGGCCACATGGTCAAAAAATGAAATAATTCGAAACCGGGATTTTTTCAGCCCAATCAACCTAAAATACCATATGAAACATGCACGACGAAAGCTAGACCATTTGGAGCCCCCGGGGTCAGGTTTTAGGGGTCCGACACGTTAGGCCGCGTTGCAAATCACACGCGGTGAGTGGATCGTATTGTCCTCCAAATTCCCGTTTTTTAGCATTTCCCGGCCTTATTGGACATACCAACGCTACCCACAAAGTTTCATCCCTTTTGGTGCACTAGAGATGACACTTCCTTCATTAACCCGAAATCGCCCAAAATACAAGTCGGGGCCAAATGGTCAAAAAATGAAATAATTCGAAACCCGGATTTTTTAAGCCCAATCAACCTCAAATACCATATGAAACATGCACGACGAATATTAGACCATTTGGAGCCCCCGGGGTCAGGTTTTAGGGGTCCGACACGTTAGGCCGCGTTGCAAATCACATGCGGTGAGTGGATCGTATTGTCCTCCAAATTCCCGTTTTTTAGCATTTCCCGGCCTTATTGGACATACCAAAGCTACCCACAAAGTTTCATCCCTTTTGGAGCACTAGAGATGACACTTCCTTCATTAACCCGAAATCGCCCAAAATACAAGTCGGGGCCAAATGGTCAAAAAATGAAATAATTCGAAACCCGAATTTTTTCTGCCCAATCAACCTCAAATATTATATGAAACATTCATGACGAAAGCTAGACCATTTGGAGTATCCGGGGTCAGGTTTTAGGGGTCTGACACGTTATACCGCGTTGCAAATCACACGCGGTGAGTGGATCGTATTGTCCTCCAAATTCCCGTTTTTTAGCATTTCCCGGCCTTATTGGACATACCAAAGCTACCCACAAAGTTTCATCCCTTTTGGAGCACTAGAGATGACACTTCCTTCATTAACCCGAAATCGCCCAAAATACAAGTCGGGGCCAAATGGTCAAAAAATGAAATTATTCGAAACCCGGATTTTTTCAGCCCAATCAACCTCAAATACCATATGAAACATGCACGACGAATACTAGACCATTTGGAGCCCCCGGGGTCAGGTTTTAGGGGTCCGACACGTTAGGCCGCGTTGCAAATCACACGCGGTGAGTGTATCCTATTGTCCTCCAAATTCCCGTTTTTTAGCATTGCCCGGCCTTATTGGACATACCAAAGCTACCCTCAAAGTTTCATCCCTTTTGGAGCACTAGAGATGACACTTCCTTCATTAACCCGAAATCGCCCAAAATACAAGTCGGGGCCACATGGTCAAAAAATGAAATAATTCGAAACCGGGATTTTTTCAGCCCAATCAACCTAAAATACCATATGAAACATGCACGACGAAAGCTAGACCATTTGGAGCCCCCGGGGTCAGGTTTTAGGGGTCCGACACGTTAGGCCGCGTTGCAAATCACACGCGGTGAGTGGATCGTATTGTCCTCCAAATTCCCGTTTTTTAGCATTTCCCGGCCTTATTGGACATACCAACGCTACCCACAAAGTTTCATCCCTTTTGGTGCACTAGAGATGACACTTCCTTCATTAACCCGAAATCGCCCAAAATACAAGTCGGGGCCAAATGGTCAAAAAATGAAATAATTCGAAACCCGGATTTTTTCAGCCCAATCAACCTCAAATACCATATGAAATATGCACGACGAATACTAGAACATTTGGAGCCCCCGGGGTCAGGTTTTAGAGGTCCGACACGTTAGGCCGCGTTGCAAATCACACGCGGTGAGTGGATCGTATTTTCCTCCAAATTCCCGTTTTTTAGCATTTCCTGGCCTTATTGGACATACCAAAACTACCCACAAAGTTTCATCTTTTTTGGAGCACTAGAGATGACACTTCCTTCATTAACCCGAAATCGCCCAAAATACAAGTCGGGGCCAAATGGTCAAAAAATGAAATTATTCGAAACCCGGATTTTTTCAGCCCAATCAACCTCAAATACCATATGAAACATGCACGACGAATACTAGACCATTTGGAGCCCCCGGGGTCAGGTTTTAGGGGTCCGACACTTTAGGCCGCGTTGCAAATCACACGCGGTGAGTGTATCCTATTGTCCTCCAAATTCCCGTTTTTTAGCATTTCCCGGCCTTATTGGACATACCAAAGCTACCCTCAAAGTTTCATCCCTTTTGGAGCACTAGAGATGACACTTCCTTCATTACCCCGAAATCGCCCAAAATACAAGTCGGGGCCACATGGTCAAAAAATGAAATAATTCGAAACCGGGATTTTTTCAGCCCAATCAACCTAAAATACCATATGAAACATGCACGACGAAAGCTAGACCATTTGGAGCCCCCGGGGTCAGGTTTTAGGGGTCCGACACGTTAGGCCGCGTTGCAAATCACACGCGGTGAGTGGATCGTATTGTCCTCCAAATTCCCGTTTTTTATCATTTCCCGGCCTTATTGGACATACCAACGCTACCCACAAAGTTTCATCCCTTTTGGAGCACTAGAGATGACACTTCCTTCATTAACCCGAAATCGCCCAAAATACAAGTCGGGGCCAAATGGTCAAAAAATGAAATAATTCGAAACCCGAATTTTTTCCGCCCAATCAACCTCAAATATCATATGAAACATTCATGACGAAAGCTAGACCATTTGGAGTATCCGGGGTCAGGTTTTAGGGGTCTGACACGTTATCCCGCGTTGCAAATCACACGCGGTGAGTGGATCGTATTGTCCTCCAAATTCCCGTTTTTTAGCATTTCCCGGCCTTATTGGACATACCAAAGCTACCCACAAAGTTTCATCCCTTTTGGAGCACTAGAGATGACACTTCCTTCATTAACCCGAAATCGCCCAAAATACAAGTCGGGGCCAAATGGTCAAAAAATGAAATTATTCGAAACCCGGATTTTTTCAGCCCAATCAACCTCAAATACCATATGAAACATGCACGACGAATACTAGACCATTTGGAGCCCCCGGGGTCGGGTTTTAGGGGTCCGACACGTTAGGCCGCGTTGCAAATCACACGCGGTGAGTGGATCGTATAGTCCTCCAAATTCCCGTTTTTTAGCATTTCCCGGCCTTATTGGACATACCAAAGCTACCCACAAAGTTTCATCCCTTTTGGAGCACTAGAGATGACACTTCCTTCATTAACCCGAAATCGCCCAAAATACAAGTCGGGGCCAAATGGTCAAAAAATGTAATAATTCGAAACCCGGATTTTTTCAGCCCAATCAACCTCAAATAGCATATGAAACATGCACGACGAATACTAGACCATTTGGAGCATCCGGGTTCAGGTTCTAGGGGTCCGACACGTTAGGCCGCGTTGCAAATCACATGCGGTGAGTGTATCGTATTGTCCTCCAAATTCCCGTTTTTTAGCATTTCCCGGCCTTATTGGACACACCAAAGCTACCCACAAAGTTTCATCTCTTTTGGAGCACTAGAGATGACACTTCCTTCATTAACCCGAAATCGCCCAAAATCAAGTCGGGGCCAAATGGTCAAAAAATGAATTAATTCGAAACCCGGATTTTTTCAGCCCAATCAACCTCAAATACCATATGAAACATGCACGACGAATACTAGACCAATTGGAGCCCCCGGGGTCAGGTTTTAGGGGTCCGACACGTTAGGCCGCGTTGCAAATCACACGCGGTAAGTGGATCGTATTGTCCTCCAAATTCCCGTTTTTAAGCATTTCCCGGCCTTATTGGACATACCAAAACTACCCACAACGTTTCATCACTTTTGGAGAACTAGAGATGACACTTCCTTCATTAATCCGAAATCGCCCAAAATACAAGTCGGGGCCAAATGGTCAAAAAATGAAATAATTCGAAACCCGGATTTTTTCAGCCCAATCAACCTCAAATACCATATGAAACATGCACGACGAATACTAGACCATTTGGAGCCCCCGGGGTCAGGTTTTAGGGGTCCGACACGTTAGGCCCCGTTGCAAATCACACGCGGTGAGTGTATCGAATTTTCCTCCAAATTCCCGTTTTTTAGTATTTCCCGGCCTTATTGGACATACCAAAGCTACCCACAAAGTTTCATCCATTTTGGAGCACTAGAGATGACACTTCCTTCATTAACCCGAAATCGCCCAAAATACAAGTCGGGGCCAAATGGTCAAAAAATGTAATAATTCGAAACCCGGATTTTTTCAGCCCAATCAACCTCAAATACCATATGAAACATGCATGACGAATACTAGACCATTTGGAGTCCCCGGGGTAAGGTTTTAGGGGTCCGACACGTTAGGCCGCGTTGCAAATCACACGCGGTGAGTGTATCGAATTTTCCTCCAAATTCCCGTTTTTTAGTATTTCCCGGCCTTATTGGACATACCAAAGCTACCCACAAAGTTCATCCCTTTTGGAGCACTAGAGATGACACTTCATTCATTAACCCGAAATCGCCCAAAATACAAGTCGGGGCCAAATGGTCAAAAAATGAAATAATTCGAAACCTGGATTTTTTCAGCCCAATCAACCTCAAATACCATATGAAACATGCACGACAAATACTAGACCATTTGGAGCCCCCGGGGTCAGGTTTTAGGGGTCCGACACGTTAGGCCGCGTTGCAAATCACACGCGGTGAGTGGATCGTATTGTCCTCCAAATTCCCGTTTTTTAGCATTTCCCGGCTCTATTGGACATACCAAAGCTACCCACAAAGTTTCATCCCTTTTGGAGCACTAGAGACGACACTAACTTCATAAACCCGAAATCGCCCAAAATACAAGTCGGGGCCAAATGGTCAAAAAATAAAATAATTCGAAACCCGGATTTTTTCAGCCCAATCAACCTCAAATTCCATATGAAAAATGCACGACGAATACTAGTCCAATTGGAGCCCCCGGGGTCAGGTTTTAGGGGTCCGACACGTTAGGCCGCGTTGCAAATCACACGCGGTAAGTGGATCGTATTGTCCTCCAAATTCCCGTTTTTTAGCATTTCCCGGCCTTATTGGACATACCAAAACTACCCACAACGTTTCATCCCTTTTGGAGAACTAGAGATGACACTTCCTTCATTAACCCGAAATCGCCCAAAATACAAGTCGGGGCCAAATGGTCAAAAAATGAAATAATTCGAAACCCGGATTTTTTGAGCCCAATCAACCTCAAATACCATATGAAACATGCACGACGAATACTAGACCATTTGGAGCCCCCGGGGTCAGGTTTTAGGGGTCCGACACGTTAGGCCGCGTTGCAAATCACACGCGGTGAGTGTATCGAATTTTCCTCCAAATTCCCGTTTTTTAGCATTTCCCGGCCTTATTGGACATACCAAAGCTACCCACAAAGTTTCATCCCTTTTGGAGCACTAGAGATGACACTTCCTTCATTAACCCGAAATCGCCCAAAATACAAGTCGGGGCCAAATGGTCAAAAAATGTAATAATTCGAAACCCAGATTTTTTCAGCCCAATCAACCTCAAATACCATATGAAACATGCACGACGAATACTAGACCATTTGGAGCCCCCGGGGTCAGGTTTTAGGGGTCCGACACGTTAGGCCGCGTTGCAAATCACACGCGGTGAGTGGATCGTATTGTCCTCCAAATTCCCGTTTTTTAGCATTTCCCGGCCTTATTGGACATACCAAAGCTACCCACAAAGTTTCATCTCTTTTGAAGCACTAGAGATGACACTTCCTTCATTAACCCGAAATCGCCCAAAATACAAGTCGGGGCCAAATGGTCAAAAAATGAAATAATTCGAAATCCGGATTTTTTCAGCCCAATCAACCTCAAATACAATATGAAACATGCACGACGAATACTAGACCAATTGGAGCCCCCGGGGTCAGGTTTTAGGTGTCCGACACGTTAGGCCGCGTTGCAAATCACACGCGGTAAGTGGATCGTATTGTCCTCCAAATTCCCGTTTTTTAGCATTTTCCGGCCTTACTGGACATACCAAAACTACCCACAACGTTTCATCCCTTTTGGAGAACTAGAGATGACACTTCCTTCATTAACCCGAAATCGCCCAAAATACAAGTCGGGGCCAAATGGTCAAAAAATGAAATAATTCGAAACCCGGATTTTTTCAGCCCAATCAACCTCAAATACCATATGAAACATGCACGACGAATACTAGACCATTTGGAGCCCCCGGGGTCAGGTTTTAGGGGTCCGACACGTTAGGCCGCGTTGCAAATCACACGCGGTGAGTGGATCGTATTGTCCTCCAAATTCCCGTTTTTTAGCATTTCCCGGCTCTATTGGACATTCCAAAGCAACCCACAAAGTTTCATCCCTTTTGGAGCACTAGAGATGGCACTTCCTTCATCAACCCGAAATCGCCCAAAATACAAGTCGGGGCCAAATGGTCAAAAAATGAAATAATTTGAAACCCAGATTTTTTCAGCCCAATCAACCAAAAATACCATTTGAAACATGCACGACGAATACTAGAACATTTGGAGCCCCCGGGGTCAGGTTTTAGGGGTCCGACACGTTAGGCCGCGTTGCAAATCACACGCGGTGAGTGGATCGTATTGTCCTCCAAATTCCCATTTTTTAGCATTTTTCGGCCTTATTGGACATACTAAAGCTACCCACAAAGTTTCATCCCTTTTGGAGCACTAGAGATGACACTTCCCTCATTAACCCGAAATCGCCCAAAATACAAGTCGGGGCAAAATGGTAAAAAAATGAAATAATTCGAAACCCGGATTTTTTCAGCCCAATCAACCTCAAATACCATATGAAACATGCATGACGAATATTAGACCATTTGGAGCCCCCGGGGTCAGGTTTTAGGGGTCCGACACGTTAGGCCGCGTTGCAAATCACACGCGGTGAGTGTATCGAATTTTCCTCCAAATTCCCGTTTTTTAGCATTTCCCGGCCTTATTGGACATACCAAAGCTATCCACAAAGTTTCATCCCTTTTGGAGCACTAGAGATGACACTTCCTTCATTAACCCGAAATCGCCCAAAATACAAGTCGGGGCCAAATGGTCAAAAAATGTAATAATTCGAAACCCGGATTTTTTCAGCCCAATCAACCTCAAATACCATATGAAACATGCACGACGAATACTAGACCATTTGGAGCATCCGGGGTCAGGTTTTAGGGGTCAGACACGTTAGGCCGCGTTGCAAATCACATGCGGTGAGTGTATCCTATTGTCCTCCAAATTCCCGTTTTTTAGCATTTCCCGGCCTTATTGGACATACCAAAGCTACCCACAAAGTTTCATCCCTTTTGGAGCACTAGAGATGACACTTCCTTCATAAACCCGAAATCGCCCAAAATACAAGTCGGGGCCAAATGGTCAAAAAATAAAATAATTCGAAACCCGGATTTTTTCAGCCCAATCAACCTCAAATACCATATGAAACATGCACGACGAATACTAGACCATTTGGAGCCCCCGGGGTCAGGTTTTAGGGGTCCGACACGTTAGGCCGCGTTGCAAATCACACGCGGTGAGTGTATCGAATTTTCCTCCAAATTCCCGTTTTTTAGTATTTCCCGGCCTTATTGGACATACCAAAGCTACCCACAAAGTTCATCCCTTTTGGAGCACTAGAGATGACACTTCATTCATTAACCCGAAATCGCCCAAAATACAAGTCGGGGCCAAATGGTCAAAAAATGAAATAATTCGAAACCTGGATTTTTTCAGCCCAATCAACCTCAAATACCATATGAAACATGCACGACGAATACTAGACCATTTGGAGCCCCCGGGGTCAGGTTTTAGGGGTCCGACACGTTAGGCCGCGTTGCAAATCACACGCGGTGAGTGGATCGTATTGTCCTCCAAATTCCCGTTTTTTAGCATTTCCCGGCTCTATTGGACATTCCAAAGCTACCCACAAAGTTTCATCCCTTTTGGAGCACTAGAGATGGCACTTCCTTCATTAACCCGAAATCGCCCAAAATACAAGTCGGGGCCAAATGGTCAAAAAATGAAATAATTTGAAACCCAGATTTTTTCAGCCCAATCAACCTCAAATACCATTTGAAACATGCACGACGAATACTAGAACATTTGGAGCCCCCGGGGTCAGGTTTTAGGGGTCCGACACGTTAGGCCGCGTTGCAAATCACACGCGGTGAGTGGATCGTATTGTCCTCCAAATTCCCATTTTTTAGCATTTTTCGGCCTTATTGGACATACTAAAGCTACCCACAAAGTTTCATCCCTTTTGGAGCACTAGAGATGACACTTCCCTCATTAACCCGAAATCGCCCAAAATACAAGTCGAGGCAAAATGGTAAAAAAATGAAATAATTCGAAACCCGGATTTTTTCAGCCCAATCAACCTCAAATACCATATGAAACATGCATGACGAATATTAGACCATTTGGAGCCCCCGGGGTCAGGTTTTAGGGGTCCGACACGTTAGGCCGCGTTGCAAATCACACGCGGTGAGTGTATCGAATTTTCCTCCAAATTCCCGTTTTTTAGCATTTCCCGGCCTTATTGGACATACCAAAGCTATCCACAAAGTTTCATCCCTTTTGGAGCACTAGAGATGACACTTCCTTCATTAACCCGAAATCGCCCAAAATACAAGTCGGGGCCAAATGGTCAAAAAATGTAATAATTCGAAACCCGGATTTTTTCAGCCCAATCAACCTCAAATACCATATGAAACATGCACGACGAATACTAGACCATTTGGAGCATCCGGGGTCAGGTTTTAGGGGTCAGACACGTTAGGCCGCGTTGCAAATCACATGCGGTGAGTGTATCCTATTGTCCTCCAAATTCCCGTTTTTTAGCATTTCCCGGCCTTATTGGACATACCAAAGCTACCCACAAAGTTTCATCCCTTTTGGAGCACTAGAGATGACACTTCCTTCATAAACCCGAAATCGCCCAAAATACAAGTCGGGGCCAAATGGTCAAAAAATAAAATAATTCGAAACCCGGATTTTTTCAGCCCAATCAACCTCAAATACCATATGAAACATGCACGACGAATACTAGACCATTTGGAGCCCCCGGGGTCAGGTTTTAGGGGTCCGACACGTTAGGCCGCGTTGCAAATCACACGCGGTGAGTGTATCGAATTTTCCTCCAAATTCCCGTTTTTTAGTATTTCCCGGCCTTATTGGACATACCAAAGCTACCCACAAAGTTCATCCCTTTTGGAGCACTAGAGATGACACTTCATTCATTAACCCGAAATCGCCCAAAATACAAGTCGGGGCCAAATGGTCAAAAAATGAAATAATTCGAAACCTGGATTTTTTCAGCCCAATCAACCTCAAATACCATATGAAACATGCACGACGAATACTAGACCATTTGGAGCCCCCGGGGTCAGGTTTTAGGGGTCCGACACGTTAGGCCGCGTTGCAAATCACACGCGGTGAGTGGATCTTATTGTCCTCCAAATTCCCGTTTTTTAGCATTTCCCGGCTCTATTGGACATTCCAAAGCTACCCACAAAGTTTCATCCCTTTTGGAGCACTAGAGATGGCACTTCCTTCATTAACCCGAAATCGCCCAAAATACAAGTCGGGGCCAAATGGTCAAAAAATGAAATAATTTGAAACCCAGATTTTTTCAGCCCAATCAACCTCAAATACCATTTGAAACATGCACGACGAATACTAGAACATTTGGAGCCCCCGGGGTCAGGTTTTAGGGGTCCGACACGTTAGGCCGCGTTGCAAATCACACGCGGTGAGTGGATCGTATTGTCCTCCAAATTCCCGTTTTTTAGCATTTCCCGGCCTTATTGGACATACCAAAACTACCCACAACGTTTCATCCCTTTTGGAGAACTAGAGATGACACTTCCTTCATTAACCCGAAATCGCCCAAAATACAAATCGGGGCCAAATGGTCAAAAAATGAAATAATTCGAAACCCGGATTTTTTGAGCCCAATCAACCTCAAATACCATATGAAACATGCACGACGAATACTAGACCATTTGGAGCCCCCGGGGTCAGGTTTTAGGGGTCCGACACGTTAGGCCGCGTTGCAAATCACACGCGGTGAGTGTATCGAATTTTCCTCCAAATTCCCGTTTTTTAGCATTTCCCGGCCTTATTGGACATACCAAAGCTACCCACAAAGTTTCATCCCTTTTGGAGCACTAGAGATGACACATCCTTCATTAACCCGAAATCGCCCAAAATACAAGTCGGGGCCAAATGGTCAAAAAATGTAATAATTCGAAACCCGGATTTTTTCAGCCCAATCAACCTCAAATACCATATGAAACATGCACGACGAATACTAGACCATTTGGAGCCCCCGGGGTCAGGTTTTAGGGGTCCGACACGTTAGGCCGCGTTGCAAATCACACGCGGTGAGTGGATCGTATTGTCCTCCAAATTCCCGTTTTTTAGCATTTCCCGGCCTTATTGGACATACCAAAGCTACCCACAAAGTTTCATCTCTTTTGGAGCACTAGAGATGACACTTCCTTCATTAACCCGAAATCGCCCAAAATACAAGTCGGGGCCAAATTGTCAAAAAATGAAATAATTCGAAACCCGGATTTTTTCAGCCCAATCAACCTCAAATACCATATGAAACATGCACGACGAATACTAGACCAATTGGAGCCCCCGGGGTCAGGTTTTAGGTGTCCGACACGTTAGGCCGCGTTGCAAATCACACGCGGTAAGTGGATTGTATTGTCCTCCAAATTCCCATTTTTTAGCATTTCCCGGCCTTATTGGACATACCAAAACTACCCACAACGTTTCATCCCTTTTGGAGAACAAGAGATGACACTTCCTTCATTAACCCGAAATCGCCCAAAATACAAGTCGGGGCCAAATGGTCAAAAAATGAAATAATTCGAAACCCGGATTTTTTCAGCCCAATCAACCTCAAATACCATATGAAACATGCACGACGAATACTAGACCATTTGGAGCCCCCGGGGTCAGGTTTTAGGGGTCCGACACGTTAGGCCGCGTTGCAAATCACACGCGGTGAGTGGATCGTATTGTCCTCCAAATTCCCGTTTTTTAGCATTTCCCGGCTCTATTGGACATACCAAAGCTACCCACAAAGTTTCATCCCTTTTGGAGAACTAGAGATGGCACTTCCTTCATTAACCCGAAATCGCCCAAAATACAAGTCGGGGCCAAATGGTCAAAAAATGAAATAATTTGAAACCCTGATTTTTTCAGTCCAATCAACCTCAAATACCATTTGAAACTTGCACGACGAATACTAGAACATTTGGAGCCCCCGGGGTCAGGTTTTAGGGGTCCGACACGTTAGGCCGCGTTGCAAATCACACGCGGTGAGTGGATCGTATTGTCCTCCAAATTCCCATTTTTTAGCATTTTTCGGCCTTATTGGACATACCAAAGCTACCCACAAAGTTTCATCCCTTTTGGAGCACTAGAGATGACACTTCCCTCATTAACCCGAAATCGCCCAAAATACAAGTCGGGGCAAAATGGTAAAAAAATGAAATAATTCGAAACCCGGATTTTTTCAGCCCAATCAACGTCAAATACCATATGAAACATGCATGACGAATACTAGACCATTTGGAGCCCCCGGGGTCAGGTTTTAGGGGTCCGACACGTTAGCACGCGTTGCAAATCACACGCGGTGAGTGTATCGAATTTTCCTCCAAATTCCCGTTTTTCAGCATTTCCCGGCCTTATTGGACATACCAAAGCTATCCACAAAGTTTCATCCCTTTTGGAGCACTAGAGATGACACTTCCTTCATTAACCCGAAATCGCCCAAAATACAAGTCGGGGCCAAATGGTCAAAAAATGTAATAATTCGAAACCCGGATTTTTTCAGCCCAATCAACCTCAAATACCATATGAAACATGCACGACGAATACTAGACCATTTGGAGCATCCGGGGTCAGGTTTTAGGGGTCAGACACGTTAGGCCGCGTTGCAAATCACATGCGGTGAGTGTATCCTATTGTCCTCCAAATTCCCGTTTTTTAGCATTTCCCGGCCTTATTGGACATACCAAAGCTACCCACAAAGTTTCATCCCTTTTGGAGCACTAGAGATGACACTTCCTTCATAAACCCGAAATCGCCCAAAATACAAGTCGGGGCCAAATGGTCAAAAAATAAAATAATTCGAAACCCGGATTTTTTCAGCCCAATCAACCTCAAATACCATATGAAACATGCACGACGAATACTAGACCATTTGGAGCCCCCGGGGTCAGGTTTTAGGGGTCCGACACGTTAGGCCGCGTTGCAAATCACACGCGGTGAGTGTATCGAATTTTCCTCCAAATTCCCGTTTTTTAGTATTTCCCGGCCTTATTGGACATACCAAAGCTACCCACAAAGTTCATCCCTTTTGGAGCACTAGAGATGACACTTCATTCATTAACCCGAAATCGCCCAAAATACAAGTCGGGGCCAAATGGTCAAAAAATGAAATAATTCGAAACCTGGATTTTTTCAGCCCAATCAACCTCAAATACCATATGAAACATGCACGACGAATACTAGACCATTTGGAGCCCCCGGGGTCAGGTTTTAGGGGTCCGACACGTTAGGCCGCGTTGCAAATCACACGCGGTGAGTGGATCGTATTGTCCTCCAAATTCCCGTTTTTTAGCATTTCCCGGCTCTATTGGGCATACCAAAGCTACCCACAAAGTTTCATCCCTTTTGTAGCACTAGAGATGACACTAACTTCATAAACCCGAAATCGCCCAAAATACAAGTCGGGGCCAAATGGTCAAAAAATAAAATAATTCGAAACCCGGATTTTTTCCACCCAATCAACCTCAAATACCATATGAAACATGCACGACGAATACTAGGCCATTTGGAGCCCCCGGGGTCAGGTTTTAGGGGTCCGACACGTTAGGCCGCGTTGCAAATCACACGCGGTGAGTGTATCTAATTTTCCTCCAAATTCCCGTTTTTTAGCATTTCCCGGCCTTATTGGACATACCAAAGCTACCCACAAAGTTTCATCCCTTTTGGAGCACTAGAGATGACACTTCCTTCATTAACCCGAAATCGCCCCAAAATACAAGTCGGGGCCAAATGGTCAAAAAATGAAATAATTCGAAACCCGGATTTTTTCAGCCCAATCAACCTCAAATACCATATGAAACATGCACGACGAATACTAGACCATTTGGAGCCCCCGGGGTCAGATTTTAGGGGTCGGACACGTTAGGCAGCGTTGCAAATCACACGCGGTAAGTGGATCGTATTGTCCTCCAAATTCCCGTTTTTATCATTTCCCGGCCTTATTGGACATACCAAAGCTACCCACAAAGTTTCATCCCTTTTGGAGCACTAGAGATGACACTTCCTTCATTAACCCGAAATCGCCCAAAATACAAGTCGGGGCCAAATGGTCAAAAAATGAAATAATTCGAAACCCGGATTTTTTCAGCCCAATCAAAATCAAATACCATATGAAACATGCACGACGAATACTAGACCGTTTGGAGCCCCCGGGGGCAGGTTTTAGGGGTCCGACACGTTAGGCCGCGTTGCAAATCACACGCGGTGAGTGTATCGTATTTTCCTCCAAATTCCTGTTTTTTGGCATTTTCCGGCCTTATTGGACATACCAAAGCTACCCACAAAGTTTTATCCTTTTTGGAGCACTAGAGATAACACTTCCTTCATTAACCCGAAATCGCCCAAAATACAAGTCGGGGCCAAATGTTCAAAAAATGAAATAATTTGAAACCCGGATTTTTTCAGCCCAATCAACCTAAAATACCATTTGAAACATGCACGACGAATACTAGATCATTTGGAGCCCCCGGGGTCAGGTTTTAGGGGTCCGACACGTTAGGCCGCGTTGCAAATCACACGCGGTGAGTGGATCGTATTGTCCTCCAACTTCCTGTTTTTTAGCATTTCTCGACCTTATTGGACATACCAAAGCTACCCACAAAGTTTCATCCCTTTTGGAGCACTAGAGATGAAACTTCCTTCATAAACCCGAAATCGCCCAAAATACAAGTCGGGGCCAAATGGTCAAAAAATAAAATAATTCGAAACCCGGATTTGTTCAGCCCAATCAACCTCAAATACCATATGAAACATGCATGACGAATACTAGACCATTTGGAGCCCCCGGGGTCAGGTTTTAGGGGTCCGACACGTTAGGCCGCGTTTCAAATCACACGCGGTGAGTGTATCGAATTTTCCTCCAAATTGCCGTTTTTTAGCATTTCCCGGCCTTATTGGACATCCCAAAGCTACCCACAAAGTTTCATCCGTTTTGGAGCAATAGTGATGACACTTCTTTCATTAACCCGAAATCGCCCAAAATACAAGTCGGGGCCAAATGGTCAAAAAATGAAATAATTCGAAACCTGGATTTTTTCAGCCCAATCAACCTCAAATACCATATGAAACATGCACGACGAATACTAGAACATTTGGAGCCCCCGGGGTCAGGTTTTAGGGGTCCGACACGTTAGGCCGCGTTGCAAATCACACGCGGTGAGTGGATCGTATTGTCCTCCAAATTCCCGTTTTTTAGCATTTCCCGGCCTTATTGGACATACCAAAGCTACCCACAAAGTTTCATCCCTTTTGGAGCACTAGAGATGACACTTCTTTCATTAACCCGAAATCGCCCAAAATACAAGTCGGGGCCAAATGGTCAAAAAATGAAATAATTCAAAACCCGGATTTTTTCAGCCCAATCAACCTCAAATACCATATGAAACATGCACGACGAATACTAGAACATTTGGAGCCCCCGGGGTCAGGTTTTAGGGGTCCGACACGTTAGGCCGCGTTGCAAATCACACGCGGTGAGTGGATCGTATTGTCCTCCAAATTCCCGTTTTTTAGCATTTCCCGGCCTTATTGGACATACCAAAACTACCCACAACGTTTCATCCCTTTTGGAGCACTAGAGATGACACTTTCATCATTAACCGGAAATCGCCCAAAATACAAGTCGGGGCCAAATGGTCAAAAAATGAAATAATTCGAAACCCGGATTTTTTCAGCCCAATCAACCTCAAATACCATATGAAACATGCACGACGAATACTAGAACATTTGGAGCCCCCGGGGTCAGGTTTTAGGGGTCCGACACGTTAGGCCGCGTTGCAAATCACACGCGGTGAGTGGATCGTATTGTCCTCCAAATTCCCGTTTTTTGGCATTTCCCGGCTCTATTGGACATACCAAAGCTACCCACAAAGTTTCATCCCTTTTGGAGCACTAGAGATGGCACTTCCTTCATTAACCCGAAATCGCCCAAAATACAAGTCGGGGCCAAATGGTCAAAAAATGAAATAATTCGAAACCCGGATTTTTTCAGCCCAATCAACCTCAAATACCATATGAAACATGCACGACGAATACTAGACCATTTGGAGCCCCCGGGGTCAGATTTTAGGGGTCGGACACGTTAGGCAGCGTTGCAAATCACACGCGGTAAGTGGATCGTATTGTCCTCCAAATTCCCGTTTTTATCATTTCCCGGCCTTATTGGACATACCAAAGCTACCCACAAAGTTTCATCCCTTTTGGAGCACTAGAGATGACACTTCCTTCATTAACCCGAAATCGCCCAAAATACAAGTCGGGGCCAAATGGTCAAAAAATGAAATAATTCGAAACCCGGATTTTTTCAGCCCAATCAAAATCAAATACCATATGAAACATGCACGACGAATACTAGACCGTTTGGAGCCCCCGGGGGCAGGTTTTAGGGGTCCGACACGTTAGGCCGCGTTGCAAATCACACGCGGTGAGTGTATCGTATTTTCCTCCAAATTCCTGTTTTTTGGCATTTTCCGGCCTTATTGGACATACCAAAGCTACCCACAAAGTTTTATCCTTTTTGGAGCACTAGAGATAACACTTCCTTCATTAACCCGAAATCGCCCAAAATACAAGTCGGGGCCAAATGTTCAAAAAATGAAATAATTTGAAACCCGGATTTTTTCAGCCCAATCAACCTAAAATACCATTTGAAACATGCACGACGAATACTAGATCATTTGGAGCCCCCGGGGTCAGGTTTTAGGGGTCCGACACGTTAGGCCGCGTTGCAAATCACACGCGGTGAGTGGATCGTATTGTCCTCCAACTTCCTGTTTTTTAGCATTTCTCGACCTTATTGGACATACCAAAGCTACCCACAAAGTTTCATCCCTTTTGGAGCACTAGAGATGAAACTTCCTTCATAAACCCGAAATCGCCCAAAATACAAGTCGGGGCCAAATGGTCAAAAAATGAAATAATTCGAAACCCGGATTTTTTCAGCCCAATCAACCTCAAATACCATATGAAACATGCACGACGAATACTAGAACATTTGGAGCCCCCGGGGTCAGGTTTTAGGGGTCCGACACGTTAGGCCGCGTTGCAAATCACACGCGGTGAGTGGATCGTATTGTCCTCCAAATTCCCGTTTTTTAGCATTTCCCGGCTCTATTGGACATACCAAAGCTACCCACAAAGTTTCATCCCTTTTGGAGCACTAGAGATGGCACTTCCTTCATTAACCCGAAATCGCCCAAAATACAAGTCGGGGCCAAATGGTCAAAAAATGAAATAATTCGAAACCCGGATTTTTTCAGCCCAATCAACCTCAAATACCATTTGAAACATGCACGACGAATACTAGACCATTTGAAGCCCCCGGGGTCAGGTTTTAGGGGTCCGACACGTTAGGCCGCGTTGCAAATCACACGGTGGATCGTATTGTCCTCCAAATTCCCATTTTTTAGCATTTCCCGGCCTTATTGGACATACCAAAGCTACCCACAAAGTTTCATCCCTTTTGGAGCACTAGAGATGACACTTCCTTCATTAACCCGAAATCGCCCAAAATACAAGTCGGGGCCAAATGGTAAAAAAATGAAATAATTCGAAACCCGGATTTTTTCAGCCCAATCAACCTCAAATACCATATGAAACATGCACGACGAATACTAGACCATTTGGAGCCCCCGGGGTCAGGTTTTAGGGGTCCGACACGTTAGGCCGCGTTGCAAATCACACGCGGTGAGTGTATCGAATTTTCCTCCAAATTCCCGTTTTTTAGCATTTCCCGGCCTTATTGGACATACCAAAGCTACCCACAAAGTTTCATCCCTTTTGGAGCACTAGAGATGACACTTCCTTCATTAACCCGAAATCGCCCAAAATACAAGTCGGGGCCAAATGGTCAAAAAATGTAATAATTCGAAACCCGGATTTTTTCAGCCCAATCAACCTCAAATACCATATGAAACATGCACGACGAATACTAGACCATTTGGAGCCCCCGGGGTCAGGTTTTAGGGGTCCGACACGTTAGGCCGCGTTGCAAATCACACGCGGTGAGTGGATCGTATTGTCCTCCAAATTCCTGTTTTTAGCATTTCCCGGCTCTATTGGATATACCAAAGCTACCCACAAAGTTTCATCCCTTTTGGAGCACTAGAGATGACACTTCCCTCATTAACCCGAAATCGCCCAAAATACAAGTCGGGGCAAAATGGTAAAAAATGAAATAATTCGAAACCCGGATTTTTTCAGCCCAATCAAAATCAAATACCATATGAAACATGCACGACGAATACTAGACCGTTTGGAGCCCCCGGGGTCAGGTTTTAGGGGTCCGACACGTTAGGCCGCGTTGCAAATCACACGCGGTGAGTGTATCGAATTTTCCTCCAAATTCCCGTTTTTTAGCATTTCCCGGCCTTATTGGACATACCAAAGCTACCCACAAAGTTTCATCCCTTTTGGAGCCTAGAGATGACACTTCCTTCATTAACCTGAAATCGCCCAAAATACAAGTCGGGGCCAAATGGTCAAAAAATCAAATAATTCGAAACCCGGATTTTTTAAGCCCAATCAACCTCAAATACCATATGAAACATGCACGACGAATACTAGATCATTTGGAGCCCCCGGGGTCAGGTTTTAGGGGTCCGACACGTTAGGCCGCGTTGCAAATCACACGCGGTGAGTGTATCTAATTTTCCTCCAAATTCCCGTTTTTTAGCATTTCCCGGCCTTATTGGACATACCAAAGCTACCCACAAAGTTTCATCCCTTTTGGAGCACTAGAGATGACACTTCCTTCATTAACCCGAAATCGCCCCAAAATACAAGTCGGGGCCAAATGGTCAAAAAATGAAATAATTCGAAACCCGGATTTTTTCAGCCCAATCAACCTCAAATACCATATGAAACATGCACGACGAATACTAGACCATTTGGAGCCCCGGGGTCAGATTTTAGGGGTCCGACACGTTAGGCAGTGTTGCAAATCACACGCGGTAAGTGGATCGTATTGTCCTCCAAATTTCCGTTTTTATCATTTCCCGGCCTTATTGGACATACCAAAGCTACCCACAAAGTTTCATCCCTTTTGGAGCACTAGAGATGACACTTCCTTCATTAACCCGAAATCGCCCAAAATACAAGTCGGGGCCAAATGGTCAAAAAATGAAATAATTCGAAACCCGGATTTTTTCAGCCCAATCAAAATCAAATACCATATGAAACATGCACGACGAATACTAGACCGTTTGGAGCCCCCGGGGTCAGGTTTTAGGGGTCCGACACGTTAGGCCGCGTTGCAAATCACACGCGGTGAGTGTATCGTATTTTCCTCCAAATTCCTGTTTTTTGGCATTTTCCGGCCTTATTGGACATACCAAAGCTACCCACAAAGTTTTATCCTTTTTGGAGGACTAGAGATAACACTTCCTTCATTAACCCGAAATCGCCCAAAATACAAGTCGGGGCCAAATGTTCAAAAAATGAAATAATTTGAAACCCGGATTTTTTCAGCCCAATCATCCTCAAATACCATTTGAAACATGCACGACGAATACTAGATCATTTGGAGCCCCCGGGGTCAGGTTTTAGGGGTCCGACACGTTAGGCCGCGTTGCAAATCACACGCGGTGAGTGGATCGTATTGTCCTCCAACTTCCTGTTTTTTAGCATTTCTCGACCTTATTGGACATACCAAAGCTACCCACAAAGTTTCATCCCTTTTGGAGCACTAGAGATGAAACTTCCTTCATAAACCCGAAATCGCCCAAAATACAAGTCGGGGCCAAATGGTCAAAAAATAAAATAATTCGAAACCCGGATTTTTTCAGCCCAATCAACCTCAAATACCATATGAAACATGCATGACGAATACTAGACCATTTGGAGCCCCCGTGGTCAGGTTTTAGGGGTCCGACACGTTAGGCCGCGTTTCAAATCACACGCGGTGAGTGTATCGAATTTTCCTCCAAATTCCCGTTTTTTTAGCATTTCCCGGCCTTATTGGACATACCAAAGCTATCCACAAAGTTTCATCCCTTTTGGAGCACTAGAGATGACACTTCCTTCATTAACCCGAAATCGCCCAAAATACAAGTCGGGGCCAAATGGTCAAAAAATGTAATAATTCGAAACCCGGATTTTTTCAGCCCAATCAACCTCAAATACCATATGAAACATGCACGACGAATACTAGACCATTTGGAGCATCCGGGGTCAGGTTTTAGGGGTCAGACACGTTAGGCCGCGTTGCAAATCACATGTGGTGAGTGTATCCTATTATCCTCCAAATTCCCTTTTTTAGCATTTCCCGGCCTTATTGGACATACCAAAGCTACCCACAAAGTTTCATCCCTTTTGGAGCACTAGAGATGACACTTCCTTCATAAACCCGAAATCGCCCAAAATACAAGTCGGGGCCAAATGGTCAAAAAATAAAATAATTCGAAACCCGGATTTTTTCAGCCCAATCAACCTCAAATACCATATGAAACATGCACGACGAATACTAGACCATTTGGAGCCCCCGGGGTCAGGTTTTAGGGGTCCGACACGTTAGGCCGCGTTGCAAATCACACGCGGTGAGTGTATCGAATTTTCCTCCAAATTCCCGTTTTTTAGTATTTCCCGGCCTTATTGGACATACGAAAGCTACCCACAAAGTTCATCCCTTTTGGAGCACTAGAGATGACACTTCATTCATTAACCCGAAATCGCCCAAAATACAAGTCGGGGCCAAATGGTCAAAAAATGAAATAATTCGAAACCCGGATTTTTTCAGCCCAATCAACCTCAAATATCATATGAAACATGCACGACGAATACTAGACCATTTGGAGCCCCCGGGGTCAGGTTTTAGGGGTCCGACACGTTAGGCCGCGTTGCAAATCACACGCGGTGAGTGGATCGTATTGTCCTCCAAATTCCCGTTTTTTAGCATTTTCCGGCCTTATTGGACATACCAAAGCTACCCACAAAGTTTCATCTCTTTTGGAGCACTAGAGATGACACTTCCTTCATTAACCGGAAATCGCCCAAAATACAAGTCGGGGCCAAATGGTCAAAAAATGAAATAATTCGAAACCTGGATTTTTTCAGCCCAATCAACCTCAAATACCATATGAAACATGCACGTCGAATATTTGACCATTTGGAGACCCCGGGGTCAGGTTTTAGGGGTCCGACACGTTAGGCCGCGTTGCAAATCACACGCGGTGAGTGTATCTAATTTTCCTCGAAATTCCCGTTTTTTAGCATTTCCCGGCCTTATAGGACATACCAAAGCTACCCACAAAGTTTCATCCCTTTTGGAGCACTAGAGATGACACTTCCTTCATTAACCCGAAATCGCCCAAAATACAAGTCGGGGCCTAATGGTCAAAAAATGAAATAATTCGAAACCCGGATTTTTTCAGCCCAATCAACCTCAAATATCATATGAAACATGCACGACGAATACTAGACCATTTGGAGCCCCCGGGGTCAGGTTTTAGGGGTCCGACACGTTAGGCCGCGTTGCAAATCACACGCGGTGAGTGGATCGTATTGTCCTCCAAATTCCCGTTTTTTAGCATTTTCCGGCCTTATTGGACATACCAACGCTACCCACAAAGTTTCATCTCTTTTGGAGCACTAGAGATGACACTTCCTTCATTAACCGGAAATCGCCCAAAATACAAGTCGGGGCCAAATGGTCAAAAAATGAAATAATTCGAAACCCGGATTTTTTCAGCCCAATCAACCTCAAATACCATATGAAACATGCACGACGAATACTAGACCAATTGGAGCCCCCGGGGTCAGGTTTTAAGGGTCCGACACGTTAGGCCGCGTTGCAAATCACACGCGGTAAGTGGATCGTATTTTCCTCCAAATTCCCGTTTTTTAGCATTTCCCGGCCTTATTGGACATTCCAAAACTACCCACAACGTTTCATCCCTTTTGGAGAACTAGAGATGACACTTCCTTCATTAACCCGAAATCGCCTAAAATACAAGTCGGGGCCAAATGGTCAAAAAATGAAATAATTCGAAACCCGGATTTTTTCAGCCCAATCAACCTCAAATACCATATGAAACATGCACGACGAATACTAGACCATTTGGAGCCCCCGGGGTCAGGTTTTAGGGGTCCGACACGTTAGGCCGCGTTGCAAATCACACGCGGTTAGTGGATCGTATTGTCCTCCAAATTCCCATTTTTTTAGCATTTCCCGGCCTTATTGGACATACCAAAACTACCCACAAAGTTTCATCCCTTTTGGAGCACTAGAGATGACACTTCCTTCATTAACCCGAAATCGCCCAAAATACAAATCGGGGCCAAATGGTCAAAAAATGAAATAATTCGAAACCCGGATTTTTTTAGCCCAATCAACCTCAAATACCATATGAAACATGCACGACGAATACTAGACCATTTGGAGCCCCCGGGGTCAGGTTTTAGGGGTCCGACACGTTAGGCCGCGTTGCAAATCACACGCGGTGAGTGGATCGTATTGTCCTCCAAATTCCCGTTTTTTAGCATTTCCCGGCCTTATTGGACATACCAAAGCTACCCACAAAGTTTCATCCCTTTTGGAGCACTAGAGATGACACTTCCTTCATTAACCCGAAATCGCCAAAATACAAGTCGGGGCCAAATGATAAAAAAATGAAATAATTCAAAACCCGGATTTTTTCAACCCAATCAACCTCAAATACCATATGAAACATGGACGACGAATACTAGAACATTTGGAGCCCCCGGGGTCAGGTTTTAGGGGTCCGACACGTTAGGCCGCGTTGCAAATCACACGCGGTGAGTGGATCGTATTGTCCTCCAAATTCCCGTTTTTTAGCATTTCCCGGCCTTATTGGACATACCAAAGCTACCCACAAAGTTTCATCCCTTTTGGAGCACTAGAGATGACACTTCCTTCATTAACCCGAAATCGCCAAAATACAAGTCGGGGCCAAATGATAAAAAAATGAAATAATTCAAAACCCGGATTTTTTCAACCCAATCAACCTCAAATACCATATGAAACATGGACGACGAATACTAGAACATTTGGAGCCCCCGGGGTCAGGTTTTAGGGGTCCGACACGTTAGGCCGCGTTGCAAATCACACGCGGTGAGTGTATCTAATTTTCCTCCAAATTCCCGTTTTTTAGCATTTCCCGGCCTTATAGGACATACCAAAGCTACCCACAAAGTTTCATCCCTTTTGGAGCACTAGAGATGACACTTCCTTCATTAACCCGAAATCGCCCAAAATACAAGTCGGGGCCTAATGGTCAAAAAATGAAATAATTCGAAACCCGGATTTTTTCAGCCCAATCAACCTCAAATATCATATGAAACATGCACGACGAATACTAGACCATTTGGAGCCCCCGGGGTCAGGTTTTAGGGGTCCGACACGTTAGGCCGCGTTGCAAATCACACGCGGTGAGTGGATCGTATTGTCCTCCAAATTCCCGTTTTTTAGCATTTTCCGGCCTTATTGGACATACCAAAGCTACCCACAAAGTTTCATCTCTTTTGGAGCACTAGAGATGACACTTCCTTCATTAACCGGAAATCGCCCAAAATACAAGTCGGGGCCAAATGGTCAAAAAATGAAATAATTCGAAACCCGGATTTTTTCAGCCCAATCAACCTCAAATACCATATGAAACATGCACGACGAATACTAGACCAATTGGAGCCCCCGGGGTCAGGTTTTAGGGGTCCGACACGTTAGGCCGCGTTGCAAATCACACGCGGTAAGTGGATCGTATTGTCCTCCAAATTCCCGTTTTTTAGCATTTCCCGGCCTTATTGGACATACCAAAACTACCCACAACGTTTCATCCCTTTTGGAGAACTAGAGATGACACTTCCTTCATTAACCCGAAATCGCCTAAAATACAAGTCGGGGCCAAATGGTCAAAAAATGAAATAATTCGAAACCCGGATTTTTTCAGCCCAATCAACCTCAAATACCATATGAAACATGCACGACGAATACTAGACCATTTGGAGCCCCCGGGGTCAGGTTTTAGGGGTCCGACACGTTAGGCCGCGTTGCAAATCACACGCGGTGAGTGGATCGTATTGTCCTCCAAATTCCCGTTTTTTAGCATTTCCCGGCTCTATTGGACATACCAAAGCTACTCACAAAGTTTCATCCCTTTTGGAGCACTAGAGATGGCACTTCCTTCATTAACCCGAAATCGCCCAAAATACAAGTCGGGGCAAAATGGTAAAAAAATGAAATAATTCGAAACCCGGATTTTTTCAGCCCAATCAACCTCAAATACCATATGAAACATGCACGACGAATACTAGACCATTTGGAGCCCCCGGGGTCAGGTTTTAGGGGTCCGACACGTTAGGCCGCGTTGCAAATCACACGCTGTAAGTGTATCGAATTTTCCTCCAAATTCCCGTTTTTTAGCATTTCCCGGCCTTATTGGACATACCAAAGATATCCACAAAGTTTCATCCCTTTTGGAGCACTAGAGATGACACTTCCTTCATTAACCCGAAATCGCCCAAAATACAAGTCGGGGCCAAATGGTCAAAAATGTAATAATTCGAAACCCGGATTTTTTCAGCCCAATCAACCTCAAATACCATATGAAACATGCACGATGAATACTAGACCATTTGGAGCATCCGGGGTCAGGTTTTAGGGGTCCGACACGTTAGGCCGCGTTGCAAATCACACGCGGTGAGTGGATCGTATAGTCCTCCAAATTCCCGTTTTTTAGCATTTCCCGGCCTTATTGGACATACCAAAGCTACCCACAAAGTTTCATCCCTTTTGGAGCACTAGAGATGACACTTCCTTCATTAACCCGAAATCGCCCAAAATACAAGTCGGGGCCAAATGGTCAAAAAATGAAATAATTCGAAACCCAGATTTTTTAAGCCCAATCAACCTCAAATACCATATGAAACATGCACGACGAATATTAGACCATTTGGAGCCCCCGGGGTCAGGTTTTAGGGGTCCGACACGTTAGGCCGCGTTGCAAATCACATGCGGTGAGTGGATCGTATTGTCCTCCAAATTCCCGTTTTTTAGCATTTCCCGGCCTTATTGGACATACCAAAGCTACCCACAAAGTTTCATCCCTTTTGGAGCACTAGAGATGACACTTCCTTCATTAACCCGAAATCGCCCAAAATACAAGTCGGGGCCAAATGGTCAAAAAATGAAATAATTCGAAACCCGAATTTTTTCTGCCCAATCAACCTCAAATATTATATGAAACATTCATGACGAAAGCTAGACCATTTGGAGTATCCGGGGTCAGGTTTTAGGGGTCTGACACGTTATACCGCGTTGCAAATCACACGCGGTGAGTGGATCGTATTGTCCTCCAAATTCCCGTTTTTTAGCATTTCCCGGCCTTATTGGACATACCAAAGCTACCCACAAAGTTTCATCCCTTTTGGAGCACTAGAGATGACACTTCCTTCATTAACCCGAAATCGCCCAAAATACAAGTCGGGGCCAAATGGTCAAAAAATGAAATTATTCGAAACCCGGATTTTTTCAGCCCAATCAACCTCAAATACCATATGAAACATGCACGACGAATACTAGACCATTTGGAGCCCCCGGGGTCAGGTTTTAGGGGTCCGACACGTTAGGCCGCGTTGCAAATCACACGCGGTGAGTGTATCCTATTGTCCTCCAAATTCCCGTTTTTTAGCATTGCCCGGCCTTATTGGACATACCAAAGCTACCCTCAAAGTTTCATCCCTTTTGGAGCACTAGAGATGACACTTCCTTCATTAACCCGAAATCGCCCAAAATACAAGTCGGGGCCACATGGTCAAAAAATGAAATAATTCGAAACCGGGATTTTTTCAGCCCAATCAACCTAAAATACCATATGAAACATGCACGACGAAAGCTAGACCATTTGGAGCCCCCGGGGTCAGGTTTTAGGGGTCCGACACGTTAGGCCGCGTTGCAAATCACACGCGGTGAGTGGATCGTATTGTCCTCCAAATTCCCGTTTTTTAGCATTTCCCGGCCTTATTGGACATACCAACGCTACCCACAAAGTTTAATCCCTTTTGGTGCACTAGAGATGACACTTCCTTCATTAACCCGAAATCGCCCAAAATACAAGTCGGGGCCAAATGGTCAAAAAATGAAATAATTCGAAACCCGGATTTTTTAAGCCCAATCAACCTCAAATACCATATGAAACATGCACGACGAATATTAGACCATTTGGAGCCCCCGGGGTCAGGTTTTAGGGGTCCGACACGTTAGGCCGCGTTGCAAATCACATGCGGTGAGTGGATCGTATTGTCCTCCAAATTCCCGTTTTTTAGCATTTCCCGGCCTTATTGGACATACCAAAGCTACCCACAAAGTTTCATCCCTTTTGGAGCACTAGAGATGACACTTCCTTCATTAACCCGAAATCGCCCAAAATACAAGTCGGGGCCAAATGGTCAAAAAATGAAATAATTCGAAACCCGAATTTTTTCTGCCCAATCAACCTCAAATATTATATGAAACATTCATGACGAAAGCTAGACCATTTGGAGTATCCGGGGTCAGGTTTTAGGGGTCTGACACGTTATACCGCGTTGCAAATCACACGCGGTGAGTGGATCGTATTGTCCTCCAAATTCCCGTTTTTTAGCATTTCCCGGCCTTATTGGACATACCAAAGCTACCCACAAAGTTTCATCCCTTTTGGAGCACTAGAGATGACACTTCCTTCATTAACCCGAAATCGCCCAAAATACAAGTCGGGGCCAAATGGTCAAAAAATGAAATTATTCGAAACCCGGATTTTTTCAGCCCAATCAACCTCAAATACCATATGAAACATGCACGACGAATACTAGACCATTTGGAGCCCCCGGGGTCAGGTTTTAGGGGTCCGACACGTTAGGCCGCGTTGCAAATCACACGCGGTGAGTGTATCCTATTGTCCTCCAAATTCCCGTTTTTTAGCATTGCCCGGCCTTATTGGACATACCAAAGCTACCCTCAAAGTTTCATCCCTTTTGGAGCACTAGAGATGACACTTCCTTCATTAACCCGAAATCGCCCAAAATACAAGTCGGGGCCACATGGTCAAAAAATGAAATAATTCGAAACCGGGATTTTTTCAGCCCAATCAACCTAAAATACCATATGAAACATGCACGACGAAAGCTAGACCATTTGGAGCCCCCGGGGTCAGGTTTTAGGGGTCCGACACGTTAGGCCGCGTTGCAAATCACACGCGGTGAGTGGATCGTATTGTCCTCCAAATTCCCGTTTTTTAGCATTTCCCGGCCTTATTGGACATACCAACGCTACCCACAAAGTTTCATCCCTTTTGGTGCACTAGAGATGACACTTCCTTCATTAACCCGAAATCGCCCAAAATACAAGTCGGGGCCAAATGGTCAAAAAATGAAATAATTCGAAACCCGGATTTTTTCAGCCCAATCAACCTCAAATACCATATGAAATATGCACGACGAATACTAGAACATTTGGAGCCCCCGGGGTCAGGTTTTAGAGGTCCGACACGTTAGGCCGCGTTGCAAATCACACGCGGTGAGTGGATCGTATTTTCCTCCAAATTCCCGTTTTTTAGCATTTCCTGGCCTTATTGGACATACCAAAACTACCCACAAAGTTTCATCTTTTTTGGAGCACTAGAGATGACACTTCCTTCATTAACCCGAAATCGCCCAAAATACAAGTCGGGGCCAAATGGTCAAAAAATGAAATTATTCGAAACCCGGATTTTTTCAGCCCAATCAACCTCAAATACCATATGAAACATGCACGACGAATACTAGACCATTTGGAGCCCCCGGGGTCAGGTTTTAGGGGTCCGACACTTTAGGCCGCGTTGCAAATCACACGCGGTGAGTGTATCCTATTGTCCTCCAAATTCCCGTTTTTTAGCATTTCCCGGCCTTATTGGACATACCAAAGCTACCCTCAAAGTTTCATCCCTTTTGGAGCACTAGAGATGACACTTCCTTCATTACCCCGAAATCGCCCAAAATACAAGTCGGGGCCACATGGTCAAAAAATGAAATAATTCGAAACCGGGATTTTTTCAGCCCAATCAACCTAAAATACCATATGAAACATGCACGACGAAAGCTAGACCATTTGGAGCCCCCGGGGTCAGGTTTTAGGGGTCCGACACGTTAGGCCGCGTTGCAAATCACACGCGGTGAGTGGATCGTATTGTCCTCCAAATTCCCGTTTTTTATCATTTCCCGGCCTTATTGGACATACCAACGCTACCCACAAAGTTTCATCCCTTTTGGAGCACTAGAGATGACACTTCCTTCATTAACCCGAAATCGCCCAAAATACAAGTCGGGGCCAAATGGTCAAAAAATGAAATAATTCGAAACCCGAATTTTTTCCGCCCAATCAACCTCAAATATCATATGAAACATTCATGACGAAAGCTAGACCATTTGGAGTATCCGGGGTCAGGTTTTAGGGGTCTGACACGTTATCCCGCGTTGCAAATCACACGCGGTGAGTGGATCGTATTGTCCTCCAAATTCCCGTTTTTTAGCATTTCCCGGCCTTATTGGACATACCAAAGCTACCCACAAAGTTTCATCCCTTTTGGAGCACTAGAGATGACACTTCCTTCATTAACCCGAAATCGCCCAAAATACAAGTCGGGGCCAAATGGTCAAAAAATGAAATTATTCGAAACCCGGATTTTTTCAGCCCAATCAACCTCAAATACCATATGAAACATGCACGACGAATACTAGACCATTTGGAGCCCCCGGGGTCGGGTTTTAGGGGTCCGACACGTTAGGCCGCGTTGCAAATCACACGCGGTGAGTGGATCGTATAGTCCTCCAAATTCCCGTTTTTTAGCATTTCCCGGCCTTATTGGACATACCAAAGCTACCCACAAAGTTTCATCCCTTTTGGAGCACTAGAGATGACACTTCCTTCATTAACCCGAAATCGCCCAAAATACAAGTCTGGGCCAAATGGTCAAAAAATGAAATAATTCGAAACCCGGATTTTTTAAGCCCAATCAACCTCAAATACCATATGAAACATGCACGACGAATATTAGACCATTTGGAGCCCCCGGGGTCAGGTTTTAGGGGTCCGACACGTTAGGCCGCGTTGCAAATCACATGCGGTGAGTGGATCGTATTGTCCTCCAAATTCCCGTTTTTTAGCATTTCCCGGCCTTATTGGACATACCAAAGCTACCCACAAAGTTTCATCCCTTTTGGAGCACTAGAGATGACACTTCCTTCATTAACCCGAAATCGCCCAAAATACAAGTCGGGGCCAAATGGTCAAAAAATGAAATAATTCGAAACCCGAATTTTTTCTGCCCAATCAACCTCAAATATTATATGAAACATTCATGACGAAAGCTAGACCATTTGGAGTATCCGGGGTCAGGTTTTAGGGGTCTGACACGTTATACCGCGTTGCAAATCACACGCGGTGAGTGGATCGTATTGTCCTCCAAATTCCCGTTTTTTAGCATTTCCCGGCCTTATTGGACATACCAAAGCTACCCACAAAGTTTCATCCCTTTTGGAGCACTAGAGATGACACTTCCTTCATTAACCCGAAATCGCCCAAAATACAAGTCGGGGCCAAATGGTCAAAAAATGAAATAATTCGAAACCCGAATTTTTTCTGCCCAATCAACCTCAAATATTATATGAAACATTCATGATGAAAGCTAGACCATTTGGAGTATCCGGGGTCAGGTTTTAGGGGTCTGACACGTTATACCGCGTTGCAAATCACACGCGGTGAGTGGATCGTATTGTCCTCCAAATTCCTGTTTTTTAGCATTTCCCGGCCTTATTGGACATACCAAAGCTACCCACAAAGTTTCATCCCTTTTGGAGCACTAGAGATGACACTTCCTTCATTAACCCGAAATCGCCCAAAATACAAGTCGGGGCCAAATGGTCAAAAAATGAAATTATTCGAAACCCGGATTTTTTCAGCCCAATCAACCTCAAATACCATATGAAACATGCACGACGAATACTAGACCATTTGGAGCCCCCGGGGTCAGGTTTTAGGGGTCCGACACGTTAGGCCGCGTTGCAAATCACACGCGGTGAGTGTATCCTATTGTCCTCCAAATTCCCGTTTTTTAGCATTTCCCGGCCTTATTGGACATACCAAAGCTACCCTCAAAGTTTCATCCCTTTTGGAGCACTAGAGATGACACTTCCTTCATTACCCCGAAATCGCCCAAAATACAAGTCGGGGCCACATGGTCAAAAAATGAAATAATTCGAAACCGGGATTTTTTCAGCCCAATCAACCTAAAATACCATATGAAACATGCACGACGAAAGCTAGACCATTTGGAGCCCCCGGGGTCAGGTTTTAGGGGTCCGACACGTTAGGCCGCGTTGCAAATCACACGCGGTGAGTGGATCGTATTGTCCTCCAAATTCCCGTTTTTTATCATTTCCCGGCCTTATTGGACATACCAACGCTACCCACAAAGTTTCATCCCTTTTGGAGCACTAGAGATGACACTTCCTTCATTAACCCGAAATCGCCCAAAATACAAGTCGGGGCCAAATGGTCAAAAAATGAAATAATTCGAAACCCGAATTTTTTCCGCCCAATCAACCTCAAATATCATATGAAACATTCATGACGAAAGCTAGACCATTTGGAGTATCCGGGGTCAGGTTTTAGGGGTCTGACACGTTATCCCGCGTTGCAAATCACACGCGGTGAGTGGATCGTATTGTCCTCCAAATTCCCGTTTTTTAGCATTTCCCGGCCTTATTGGACATACCAAAGCTACCCACAAAGTTTCATCCCTTTTGGAGCACTAGAGATGACACTTCCTTCATTAACCCGAAATCGCCCAAAATACAAGTCGGGGCCAAATGGTCAAAAAATGAAATTATTCGAAACCCGGATTTTTTCAGCCCAATCAACCTCAAATACCATATGAAACATGCACGACGAATACTAGACCATTTGGAGCCCCCGGGGTCAGGTTTTAGGGGTCCGACACGTTAGGCCGCGTTGCAAATCACACGCGGTGAGTGGATCGTATAGTCCTCCAAATTCCCGTTTTTTAGCATTTCCCGGCCTTATTGGACATACCAAAGCTACCCACAAAGTTTCATCCCTTTTGGAGCACTAGAGATGACACTTCCTTCATTAACCCGAAATCGCCCAAAATACAAGTCTGGGCCAAATGGTCAAAAAATGAAATAATTCGAAACCCGGATTTTTTAAGCCCAATCAACCTCAAATACCATATGAAACATGCACGACGAATATTAGACCATTTGGAGCCCCCGGGGTCAGGTTTTAGGGGTCCGACACGTTAGGCCGCGTTGCAAATCACATGCGGTGAGTGGATCGTATTGTCCTCCAAATTCCCGTTTTTTAGCATTTCCCGGCCTTATTGGACATACCAAAGCTACCCACAAAGTTTCATCCCTTTTGGAGCACTAGAGATGACACTTCCTTCATTAACCCGAAATCGCCCAAAATACAAGTCGGGGCCAAATGGTCAAAAAATGAAATAATTCGAAACCCGAATTTTTTCTGCCCAATCAACCTCAAATATTATATGAAACATTCATGACGAAAGCTAGACCATTTGGAGTATCCGGGGTCAGGTTTTAGGGGTCTGACACGTTATACCGCGTTGCAAATCACACGCGGTGAGTGGATCGTATTGTCCTCCAAATTCCCGTTTTTTAGCATTTCCCGGCCTTATTGGACATACCAAAGCTACCCACAAAGTTTCATCCCTTTTGGAGCACTAGAGATGACACTTCCTTCATTAACCCGAAATCGCCCAAAATACAAGTCGGGGCCAAATGGTCAAAAAATGAAATAATTCGAAACCCGAATTTTTTCTGCCCAATCAACCTCAAATATTATATGAAACATTCATGACGAAAGCTAGACCATTTGGAGTATCCGGGGTCAGGTTTTAGGGGTCTGACACGTTATACCGCGTTGCAAATCACACGCGGTGAGTGGATCGTATTGTCCTCCAAATTCCCGTTTTTTAGCATTTCCCGGCCTTATTGGACATACCAAAGCTACCCACAAAGTTTCATCCTTTTTGGAGCACTAGAGATGACACTTCCTTCATTAACCCGAAATCGCCCAAAATACAAGTCGGGGCCAAATGGTCAAAAAATGAAATTATTCGAAACCCGGATTTTTTCAGCCCAATCAACCTCAAATACCATATGAAACATGCACGACGAATACTAGACCATTTGGAGCCCCCGGGGTCAGGTTTTAGGGGTCCGACACGTTAGGCCGCGTTGCAAATCACACGCGGTGAGTGTATCCTATTGTCCTCCAAATTCCCGTTTTTTAGCATTGCCCGGCCTTATTGGACATACCAAAGCTACCCTCAAAGTTTCATCCCTTTTGGAGCACTAGAGATGACACTTCCTTCATTAACCCGAAATCGCCCAAAATACAAGTCGGGGCCACATGGTCAAAAAATGAAATAATTCGAAACCGGGATTTTTTCAGCCCAATCAACCTAAAATACCATATGAAACATGCACGACGAAAGCTAGACCATTTGGAGCCCCCGGGGTCAGGTTTTAGGGGTCCGACACGTTAGGCCGCGTTGCAAATCACACGCGGTGAGTGGATCGTATTGTCCTCCAAATTCCCGTTTTTTAGCATTTCCCGGCCTTATTGGACATACCAACGCTACCCACAAAGTTTCATCCCTTTTGGTGCACTAGAGATGACACTTCCTTCATTAACCCGAAATCGCCCAAAATACAAGTCGGGGCCAAATGGTCAAAAAATGAAATAATTCGAAACCCGGATTTTTTCAGCCCAATCAACCTCAAATACCATATGAAATATGCACGACGAATACTAGAACATTTGGAGCCCCCGGGGTCAGGTTTTAGAGGTCCGACACGTTAGGCCGCGTTGCAAATCACACGCGGTGAGTGGATCGTATTTTCCTCCAAATTCCCGTTTTTTAGCATTTCCTGGCCTTATTGGACATACCAAAACTACCCACAAAGTTTCATCTTTTTTGGAGCACTAGAGATGACACTTCCTTCATTAACCCGAAATCGCCCAAAATACAAGTCGGGGCCAAATGGTCAAAAAATGAAATTATTCGAAACCCGGATTTTTTCAGCCCAATCAACCTCAAATACCATATGAAACATGCACGACGAATACTAGACCATTTGGAGCCCCCGGGGTCAGGTTTTAGGGGTCCGACACTTTAGGCCGCGTTGCAAATCACACGCGGTGAGTGTATCCTATTGTCCTCCAAATTCCCGTTTTTTAGCATTTCCCGGCCTTATTGGACATACCAAAGCTACCCTCAAAGTTTCATCCCTTTTGGAGCACTAGAGATGACACTTCCTTCATTACCCCGAAATCGCCCAAAATACAAGTCGGGGCCACATGGTCAAAAAATGAAATAATTCGAAATCGGGATTTTTTCAGCCCAATCAACCTAAAATACCATATGAAACATGCACGACGAAAGCTAGACCATTTGGAGCCCCCGGGGTCAGGTTTTTGGGGTCCGACACGTTAGGCCGCGTTGCAAATCACACGCGGTGAGTGGATCGTATTGTCCTCCAAATTCCTGTTTTTTAGCATTTCCCGGCCTTATTGGACACACCAAAGCTACCCACAAAGTTTCATCCCTTTTGCAGCACTAGAGATGACACTTCCTTCATTAACCCGAAATCGCCCAAAATACAAGTCGGGGCCAAATGGTCAAAAAATGAAATAATTCGAAACCCGGATTTTTTCAGCCCAATCAACCTCAAATACCATATGAAACATGCACGATGAATACTAGACAATTTGGAGCCCCCGGGGTCAGGTTTTAGGGGTCCGACACGTTAGGACGCGTTGCAAATCACACGCGGTGAGTGGATCGTATTGTCCTCCAAATTCCCGTTTTTAGCATTTCCCGGCCTTATTGGACATACCAAAGCTACCCTCAAAGTTTAATCCCTTTTGGAGCCCTAGAGATGACACTTCCTTCATTAACCCGAAATCGCCCAAAATACAAGTCGGGGCCAAATGGTCAAAAAATGAAATAATTTGAAACCCGGATTTTTTCATCCCAATCAACCTCAAATACCATATGAAACATGCACGACGAATACTAGACCATTTGGAGCATCCGGGGTCAGGTTTTAGGTGTCCGACACGTTAGGCCGCGTTGCAAATCACACGCGGTGAGTGGATCGTATTGTCCTCCAAATTCCCGTTTTTTAGCATTTCCCGGCCTTATTGGACATTCCAAAGCTACCCACAAAGTTTCATCCCTTTTGCAGCACTAGAGATGACACTTCCTTCATTAACCCGAAATCGCTCAAAATACAAGTCGGGGCCAAATGGTCAAAAAATGAAATAATTCGAAACCCGGATTTTTTCCACCCAATCAACCTCAAATACCATATGAAACATGCACGACGAATACTAGGCCATTTGGAGCATCCGGGGTCAGGTTTTAGGGGTCCGACACATTAGGCCGCGTTGCAAATCACACGCGGTAAGTGGATCGTATTGTCCTCCAAATTCCCATTTTTTTAGCATTTCCCGGCCTTATTGGACATACCAAAACTACCCACAAAGTTTCATCCCTTTTGGAGCACTAGAGATGACACTTCCTTCATTAACCCGAAATCGCCCAAAATACAAATCGGGGCCAAATGGTTAAAAAATGAAATAATTCGAAACCCGGATTTCTTCAGCCCAATCAACCTCAAATACCATATGAAACATGCACGACGAATACTAGACCATTTGGAGCCCCCGGGGTCAGGTTTTAGGGGTCCGACACGTTAGGCCGCGTTGCAAATCACACGCGGTGAGTGGATCGTATTGTCCTCCAAATTCCCGTTTTTTAGCATTTCCCGGCCTTATTGGACATACCAAAGCTACCCACAAAGTTTCATCCCTTTTGGAGCACTAGAGATGACACTTCCTTCATTAACCCGAAATCGCCAAAATACAAGTCGGGGCCAAATGGTCAAAAAATGAAATAATTCAAAACCCGGATTTTTTCAACCCAATCAACCTCAAATACCATATGAAACATGGACGACGAATACTAGAACATTTGGAGCCCCCGGGGTCAGGTTTTAGGGGTCCGACACGTTAGGCCGCGTTGCAAATCACACGCGGTGAGTGGATCGTATAGTCCTCCAAATTCCCGTTTTTTAGCATTTCCCGGCCTTATTGGACATACCAAAGCTACCCACAAAGTTTCATCCCTTTTGGAGCACTAGAGATGACACTTCCTTTATTAACCCGAAATCGCCCAAAATACAAGTCGGGGCCAAATGGTCAAAAAATGAAATAATTCGAAACCCGGATTTTTTAAGCCCAATCAACCTCAAATACCATATGAAACATGCACGACGAATATTAGACCATTTGGAGCCCCCGGGGTCAGGTTTTAGGGGTCCGACACGTTAGGCCGCGTTGCAAATCACACGCGGTGAGTGGATCGTATTGTCCTCCAAATTCCTGTTTTTTAGCATTTCCCGGCCTTATTGGACATACCAAAGCTACCCACAAAGTTTCATCCCTTTTGGAGCACTAGAGATGACACTTCCTTCATTAACCCGAAATCGCCCAAAATACAAGTCGGGGCCAAATGGTCAAAAAATGAAATAATTCGAAACCCGAATTTTTTCCGCCCAATCAACCTCAAATATCATATGAAACATTCATGACGAAAGCTAGACCATTTGGAGTATCCGGGGTCAGGTTTTAGGGGTCTGACACGTAATCCCTCGTTGCAAATCACACGCGGTGAGTGGATCGTATTGTCCTCCAAATTCCCGTTTTTTAGCATTTCCCGGCCTTATTGGACATACCAAAGCTACCCACAAAGTTTCATCCCTTTTGGAGCACTAGAGATGACACTTCCTTCATTAACCCGAAATCGCCCAAAATACAAGTTGGGGCCAAATGGTCAAAAAATGAAATTATTCGAAACCCGGATTTTTTCAGCCCAATCAACCTCAAATACCATATGAAACATGCACGACGAATACTAGACCATTTGGAGCCCCCGGGGTCAGGTTTTAGGGGTCCGACACGTTAGGCCGCGTTGCAAATCACACGCGGTGAGTGGATCGTATAGTCCTCCAAATTCCCGTTTTTTAGCATTTCCCGGCCTTATTGGACATAACAAAGCTACCCACAAAGTTTCATCCCTTTTGGAGCACTAGAGATGACACTTCCTTCATTAACCCGAAATCGCCCAAAATACAAGTTTGGGCCAAATGGTCAAAAAATGAAATAATTCGAAACCCGGATTTTTTAAGCCCAATCAACCTCAAATACCATATGAAACATGCACGACGAATATTAGACCATTTGGAGCCCCCGGGGTCAGGTTTTAGGGGTCCGACACGTTAGGCCGCGTTGCAAATCACATGCGGTGAGTGGATCGTATTGTCCTCCAAATTCCCGTTTTTTAGCATTTCCCGGCCTTATTGGACATACCAAAGCTACCCACAAAGTTTCATCCCTTTTGGAGCACTAGAGATGACACTTCCTTCATTAACCCGAAATCGCCAAAATACAAGTCGGGGCCAAATGGTCAAAAAATGAAATAATTCAAAACCCGGATTTTTTCAACCCAATCAACCTCAAATACCATATGAAACATGGACGACGAATACTAGAACATTTGGAGCCCCCGGGGTCAGGTTTTAGGGGTCCGACACGTTAGGCCGCGTTGCAAATCACACGCGGTGAGTGGATCGTATAGTCCTCCAAATTCCCGTTTTTTAGCATTTCCCGGCCTTATTGGACATACCAAAGCTACCCACAAAGTTTCATCCCTTTTGGAGCACTAGAGATGACACTTCCTTTATTAACCCGAAATCGCCCAAAATACAAGTCGGGGCCAAATGGTCAAAAAATGAAATAATTCGAAACCCGGATTTTTTAAGCCCAATCAACCTCAAATACCATATGAAACATGCACGACGAATATTAGACCATTTGGAGCCCCCGGGGTCAGGTTTTAGGGGTCCGACACGTTAGGCCGCGTTGCAAATCACACGCGGTGAGTGGATCGTATTGTCCTCCAAATTCCCGTTTTTTAGCATTTCCCGGCCTTATTGGACATACCAAAGCTACCCACAAAGTTTCATCCCTTTTGGAGCACTAGAGATGACACTTCCTTCATTAACCCGAAATCGCCCAAAATACAAGTCGGGGCCAAATGGTCAAAAAATGAAATAATTCGAAACCCGAATTTTTTCCGCCCAATCAACCTCAAATATCATATGAAACATTCATGACGAAAGCTAGACCATTTGGAGTATCCGGGGTCAGGTTTTAGGGGTCTGACACGTTATCCCGCGTTGCAAATCACACGCGGTGAGTGGATCGTATTGTCCTCCAAATTCCCGTTTTTTAGCATTTCCCGGCCTTATTGGACATACCAAAGCTACCCACAAAGTTTCATCCCTTTTGGAGCACTAGAGATGACACTTCCTTCATTAACCCGAAATCGCCCAAAATACAAGTTGGGGCCAAATGGTCAAAAAATGAAATTATTCGAAACCCGGATTTTTTCAGCCCAATCAACCTCAAATACCATATGAAACATGCACGACGAATACTAGACCATTTGGAGCCCCCGGGGTCAGGTTTTAGGGGTCCGACACGTTAGGCCGCGTTGCAAATCACACACGGTGAGTGGATCGTATAGTCCTCCAAATTCCCGTTTTTTAGCATTTCCCGGCCTTATTGGACATAACAAAGCTACCCACAAAGTTTCATCCCTTTTGGAGCACTAGATATGACACTTCCTTCATTAACCCGAAATCGCCCAAAATACAAGTTTGGGCCAAATGGTCAAAAAATGAAATAATTCGAAACCCGGATTTTTTAAGCCCAATCAACCTCAAATACCATATGAAACATGCACGACGAATATTAGACCATTTGGAGCCCCCGGGGTCAGGTTTTAGGGGTCCGACACGTTAGGCCGCGTTGCAAATCACATGCGGTGAGTGGATCGTATTGTCCTCCAAATTCCCGTTTTTTAGCATTTCCCGGCCTTATTTGACATACCAAAGCTACCCACAAAGTTTCATCCCTTTTGGAGCACTAGAGATGACACTTCCTTCATTAACCCGAAATCGCCCAAAATACAAGTCGGGGCCAAATGGTCAAAAAATGAAATAATTCGAAACCCGAATTTTTTCTGCCCAATCAACCTCAAATATTATATGAAACATTCATGACGAAAGCTAGACCATTTGGAGTATCCGGGGTCAGGTTTTAGGGGTCTGACACGTTATACCGCGTTGCAAATCACACGCGGTGAGTGGATCGTATTGTCCTCCAAATTCCCGTTTTTTATCATTTCCCGGCCTTATTGGACATACCAAAGCTACCCACAAAGTTTCATCCCTTTTGGAGCACTACAGATGACACTTCCTTCATTAACCCGAAATCGCCCAAAATACAAGTCGGGGCCAAATGGTCAAAAAATGAAATTATTCGAAACCCGTATTTTTTCAGCCCAATCAACCTCAAATACCATATGAAACATGCACGACGAATACTAGACCATTTGGAGCCCCCGGGGTCAGGTTTTAGGGGTCCGACACGTTAGGCCGCGTTGCAAATCACACGCGGTGAGTGTATCCTATTGTCCTCCAAATTCCCGTTTTTTAGCATTTCCCGGCCTTATTGGACATACCAAAGCTACCCTCAAAGTTTCATCCCTTTTGGAGCACTAGAGATGACACTTCCTTCATTAACCCGAAATCGCCCAAAATACAAGTCGGGGCCACATGGTCAAAAAATGAAATAATTCGAAACCGGGATTTTTTCAGCCCAATCAACCTAAAATACCATATGAAACATGCACGACGAAAGCTAGACCATTTGGAGCCCCCGGGGTCAGGTTTTAGGGGTCCGACACGTTAGGCCGCGTTGCAAATCACACGCGGTGAGTGGATCGTATTGTCCTCCAAATTCCCGTTTTTTAGCATTTCCCGGCCTTATTGGACATACCAACGCTACCCACAAAGTTTCATCCCTTTTGGAGCACTAGAGATGACACTTCCTTCATTAACCCGAAATCGCCCAAAATACAAGTCGGGGCCAAATGGTCAAAAAATGAAATAATTCGAAACCCGAATTTTTTCCGCCCAATCAACCTCAAATATCATATGAAACATTCATGACGAAAGCTAGACCATTTGGAGTATCCGGGGTCAGGGTTTAGGGGTCTGACACGTTATCCCGCGTTGCAAATCACACGCGGTGAGTGGATCGTATTGTCCTCCAAATTCCCGTTTTTTAGCATTTCCCGGCCTTATTGGACATACCAAAGCTACCCACAAAGTTTCATCCCTTTTGGAGCACTAGAGATGACACTTCCTTCATTAACCCGAAATCGCCCAAAATACAAGTCGGGGCCAAATGGTCAAAAAATGAAATTATTCGAAACCCGGATTTTTTCAGCCCAATCAACCTCAAATACCATATGAAACATGCACGACGAATACTAGACCATTTGGAGCCCCCGGGGTCAGGTTTTAGGGGTCCGACACGTTAGGCCGCGTTGCAAATCACACGCGGTGAGTGGATCGTATAGTCCTCCAAATTCCCGTTTTTTAGCATTTCCCGGCCTTATTGGACATACCAAAGCTACCCACAAAGTTTCATCCCTTTTGGAGCACTAGAGATGACACTTCCTTCATTAACCCGAAATCGCCCAAAATACAAGTCTGGGCCAAATGGTCAAAAAATGAAATAATTCGAAACCCGGATTTTTTAAGCCCAATCAACCTCAAATACCATATGAAACATGAACGACGAATATTAGACCATTTGGAGCCCCCGGGGTCAGGTTTTAGGGGTCCGACACGTTAGGTCGCGTTGCAAATCACATGCGGTGAGTGTATCGTATTGTCCTCCAAATTCCCGTTTTTTAGCATTTCCCGGCCTTATTGGACATACCAAAGCTACCCACAAAGTTTCATCCCTTTTGGAGCACTAGAGATGACACTTCCTTCATTAACCCGAAATCGCCCAAAATACAAGTCGGGGCCAAATGGTCAAAAAATGAAATAATTCGAAACCCGAATTTTTTCTGCCCAATCAACCTCAAATATTATATGAAACATTCATGACGAAAGCTAGACCATTTGGAGTATCCGGGGTCAGGTTTTAGGGGTCTGACACGTTATACCGCGTTGCAAATCACACGCGGTGAGTGGATCGTATTGTCCTCCAAATTCCCGTTTTTTAGCATTTCCCGGCCTTATTGGACATACCAAAGCTACCCACAAAGTTTCATCCCTTTTGGAGCACTACAGATGACACTTCCTTCATTAACCCGAAATCGCCCAAAATACAAGTCGGGGCCAAATGGTCAAAAAATGAAATTATTCGAAACCCGTATTTTTTCAGCCCAATCAACCTCAAATACCATATGAAACATGCACGACGAATACTAGACCATTTGGAGCCCCCGGGGTCAGGTTTTAGGGGTCCGACACGTTAGGCCGCGTTGCAAATCACACGCGGTGAGTGTATCCTATTGTCCTCCAAATTCCCGTTTTTTAGCATTTCCCGGCCTTATTGGACATACCAAAGCTACCCTCAAAGTTTCATCCCTTTTGGAGCACTAGAGATGACACTTCCTTCATTAACCCGAAATCGCCCAAAATACAAGTCGGGGCCACATGGTCAAAAAATGAAATAATTCGAAACCGGGATTTTTTCAGCCCAATCAACCTAAAATACCATATGAAACATGCACGACGAAAGCTAGACCATTTGGAGCCCCCGGGGTCAGGTTTTAGGGGTCCGACACGTTAGGCCGCGTTGCAAATCACACGCGGTGAGTGGATCGTATTGTCCTCCAAATTCCCGTTTTTTAGCATTTCCCGGCCTTATTGGACATACCAACGCTACCCACAAAGTTTCATCCCTTTTGGAGCACTAGAGATGACACTTCCTTCATTAACCCGAAATCGCCCAAAATACAAGTCAGGGCCAAATGGTCAAAAAATGAAATAATTCGAAACCCGAATTTTTTCCGCCCAATCAACCTCAAATATCATATGAAACATTCATGACGAAAGCTAGACCATTTGGAGTATCCGGGGTCAGGTTTTAGGGGTCTGACACGTTATCCCGCGTTGCAAATCACACGCGGTGAGTGGATCGTATTGTCCTCCAAATTCCCGTTTTTTAGCATTTCCCGGCCTTATTGGACATACCAAAGCTACCCACAAAGTTTCATCCCTTTTGGAGCACTAGAGATGACACTTCCTTCATTAACCCGAAATCGCCCAAAATACAAGTCGGGGCCAAATGGTCAAAAAATGAAATTATTCGAAACCCGGATTTTTTCAGCCCAATCAACCTCAAATACCATATGAAACATGCACGACGAATACTAGACCATTTGGAGCCCCCGGGGTCAGGTTTTAGGGGTCCGACACGTTAGGCCGCGTTGCAAATCACACGCGGTGAGTGGATCGTATAGTCCTCCAAATTCCCGTTTTTTAGCATTTCCCGGCCTTATTGGACATACCAAAGCTACCCACAAAGTTTCATCCCTTTTGGAGCACTAGAGATGACACTTCCTTCATTAACCCGAAATCGCCCAAAATACAAGTCTGGGCCAAATGGTCAAAAAATGAAATAATTCGAAACCCGGATTTTTTAAGCCCAATCAACCTCAAATACCATATGAAACATGAACGACGAATATTAGACCATTTGGAGCCCCCGGGGTCAGGTTTTAGGGGTCCGACACGTTAGGTCGCGTTGCAAATCACATGCGGTGAGTGTATCGTATTGTCCTCCAAATTCCCGTTTTTTAGCATTTCCCGGCCTTATTGGACATACCAAAGCTACCCACAAAGTTTCATCCCTTTTGGAGCACTAGAGATGACACTTCCTTCATTAACCCGAAATCGCCCAAAATACAAGTCGGGGCCAAATGGTCAAAAAATGAAATAATTCGAAACCCGAATTTTTTCTGCCCAATCAACCTCAAATATTATATGAAACATTCATGACGAAAGCTAGACCATTTGGAGTATCTGGGGTCAGGTTTTAGGGGTCTGACACGTTATACCGCGTTGCAAATCACACGCGGTGAGTGGATCGTATTGTCCTCCAAATTCCCGTTTTTTAGCATTTCCCGGCCTTATTGGACATACCAAAGCTACCCACAAAGTTTCATCCCTTTTGGAGCACTACAGATGACACTTCCTTCATTAACCCGAAATCGCCCAAAATACAAGTCGGGGCCAAATGGTCAAAAAATGAAATTATTCGAAACCCGTATTTTTTCAGCCCAATCAACCTCAAATACCATATGAAACATGCACGACGAATACTAGACCATTTGGAGCCCCCGGGGTCAGGTTTTAGGGGTCCGACACGTTAGGCCGCGTTGCAAATCACACGCGGTGAGTGTATCCTATTGTCCTCCAAATTCCCGTTTTTTAGCATTTCCCGGCCTTATTGGACATACCAAAGCTACCCTCAAAGTTTCATCCCTTTTGGAGCACTAGAGATGACACTTCCTTCATTAACCCGAAATCGCCCAAAATACAAGTCGGGGCCACATGGTCAAAAAATGAAATAATTCGAAACCGAGATTTTTTCAGCCCAATCAACCTAAAATACCATATGAAACATGCACGACGAAAGCTAGACCATTTGGAGCCCCCGGGGTCAGGTTTTAGGGGTCCGACACGTTAGGCCGCGTTGCAAATCACACGCGGTGAGTGGATCGTATTGTCCTCCAAATTCCCGTTTTTTAGCATTTCCCGGCCTTATTGGACATACCAACGCTACCCACAATGTTTCATCCCTTTTGGAGCACTAGAGATGACACTTCCTTCATTAACCCGAAATCGCCCAAAATACAAGTCGGGGCCAAATGGTCAAAAAATGAAATAATTCGAAACCCGAATTTTTTCCGCCCAATCAACCTCAAATATCATATGAAACATTCATGACGAAAGCTAGACCATTTGGAGTATCCGGGGTCAGGTTTTAGGGGTCTGACACGTTATCCCGCGTTGCAAATCACACGCGGTGAGTGGATCGTATTGTCCTCCAAATTCCCGTTTTTTAGCATTTCCCGGCCTTATTGGACATACCAAAGCTACCCACAAAGTTTCATCCCTTTTGGAGCACTAGAGATGACACTTCCTTCATTAACCCGAAATCGCCCAAAATACAAGTCGGGGCCAAATGGTCAAAAAATGAAATTATTCGAAACCCGGATTTTTTCAGCCCAATCAACCTCAAATACCATATGAAACATGCACGACGAATACTAGACCATTTGGAGCCCCCGGGGTCAGGTTTTAGGGGTCCGACACGTTAGGCCGCGTTGCAAATCACACGCGGTGAGTGGATCGTATAGTCCTCCAAATTCCCGTTTTTTAGCATTTCCCGGCCTTATTGGACATACCAAAGCTACCCACAAAGTTTCATCCCTTTTGGAGCACTAGAGATGACACTTCCTTCATTAACCCGAAATCGCCCAAAATACAAGTCTGGGCCAAATGGTCAAAAAATAAAATAATTCGAAACCCGGATTTTTTAAGCCCAATCAACCTCAAATACCATATGAAACATGAACGACGAATATTAGACCATTTGGAGCCCCCGGGGTCAGGTTTTAGGGGTCCGACACGTTAGGTCGCGTTGCAAATCACATGCGGTGAGTGGATCGTATTGTCCTCCAAATTCCCGTTTTTTAGCATTTCCCGGCCTTATTGGACATACCAAAGCTACCCACAAAGTTTCATCCCTTTTGGAGCACTAGAGATGACACTTCCTTCATTAACCCGAAATCGCCCAAAATACAAGTCGGGGCCAAATGGTCAAAAAATGAAATAATTCGAAACCCGAATTTTTTCTGCCCAATCAACCTCAAATATTATATGAAACATTCATGACGAAAGCTAGACCATTTGGAGTATCCGGGGTCAGGTTTTAGGGGTCTGACACGTTATACCGCGTTTCAAATCACACGCGGTGAGTGGATCGTATTGTCCTCCAAATTCCCGTTTTTTAGCATTTCCCGGCCTTATTGGACATACCAAAGCTACCCACAAAGTTTCATCCCTTTTGGAGCACTAGAGATGACACTTCCTTCATTAACCCGAAATCGCCCAAAATACAAGTAGGGGCCAAATGGTCAAAAAATGAAATTATTCGAAACCCGGATTTTTTCAGCCCAATCAACCTCAACTACCATATGAAACATGCACGACGAATACTAGACCATTTGGAGCCCCCGGGGTCAGGTTTTAGGGGTCCGACACGTTAGGCCGCGTTGCAAATCACACGCGGTGAGTGTATCCTATTGTCCTCCAAATTCCCGTTTTTTAGCATTGCCCGGCCTTATTGGACATACCAAAGCTACCCTCAAAGTTTCATCCCTTTTGGAGCACTAGAGATGACACTTCCTTCATTAACCCGAAATCGCCCAAAATACAAGTCGGGGCCACATGTTCAAAAAATGAAATAATTCGAATCCGGGATTTTTTCAGCCCAATCAACCTAAAATACCATATGAAACATGCACGACGAAAGCTAGACCATTTGGAGCCCCCGGGGTCAGGTTTTAGGGGTCCGACACGTTAGGCCGCGTTGCAAATCACACGCGGTGAGTGGATCGTATTGTCCTCCAAATTCCCTTTTTTTAGCATTTCCCGGCCTTATTGGACATACCAACGCTACCCACAAAGTTTCATCCCTTTTGGAGCACTAGAGATGACACTTCCTTCATTAACCCGAAATCGCCCAAAATACAAGTCGGGGCCAAATGGTCAAAAAATGAAATAATTCGAAACCCGGATTTTTTCAGCCCAATCAACCTCAAATACCATATGAAATATGCACGACGAATACTAGAACATTTGGAGCCCCCGGGGTCAGGTTTTAGAGGTCCGACACGTTAGGCCGCGTTGCAAATCACACGCGGTGAGTGGATGTTATTTTCCTCCAAATTCCCGTTTTTTAGCATTTCCTGGCCTTATTGGACATACCAAAACTACCCACAAAGTTTCATCTTTTTTGGAGCACTAGAGATGACACTTCCTTCATTAACCCGAAATCGCCCAAAATACAAGTCGGGGCCAAATGGTCAAAAAATGAAATTATTCGAAACCCGGATTTTTTCAGCCCAATCAACCTCAAATACCATATGAAACATGCACGACGAATACTAGACCATTTGGAGCCCCCGGGGTCAGGTTTTAGGGGTCCGACACTTTAGGCCGCGTTGCAAATCACACGCGGTGAGTGTATCCTATTGTCCTCCAAATTCCCGTTTTTTAGCATTTCCCGGCCTTATTGGACATACCAAAGCTACCCTCAAAGTTTCATCCCTTTTGGAGCACTAGAGATGACACTTTCTTCATTACCCCGAAATCGCCCAAAATACAAGTCGGGGCCACATGGTCAAAAAATGAAATAATTCGAAACCGGGATTTTTTCAGCCCTATCAACCTAAAATACCATATGAAACATGCACGACGAAAGTTAGACCATTTGGAGCCCCCGGGGTCAGGTTTTTGGGGTCCGACACGTTAGGCCGCGTTGCAAATCACACGCGGTGAGTGGATCGTATTGTCCTCCAAATTCCCGTTTTTTAGCATTTCCCGGCCTTATTGGACACACCAAAGCTACCCACAAAGTTTCATCCCTTTTGCAGCACTAGAGATGACACTTCCTTCATTAACCCGAAATCGCCCAAAATACAAGTCGGGGCCAAATGGTCAAAAAATGAAATAATTCGAAACCCGGATTTTTTCAGCCCAATCAACCTCAAATACCATATGAAACATGCACGACGAATACTAGACCATTTGGAGCCTCCGGGGTCAGGTTTTAGGGGTCCGACACGTTAGGACGCGTTGCAAATCACACGCGGTGAGTGGATCGTATTGTCCTCCAAATTCCCGTTTTTTAGCATTTCCCGGCCTTATTGGACATACCAAAGCTACCCTCAAAGTTTAATCCCTTTTGGAGCCCTAGAGATGACACTTCCTTCATTAACCCGAAATCGCCCAAAATACAAGTCGGGGCCAAATGGTCAAAAAATGAAATAATTTGAAACCCGGATTTTTTCATCCCAATCAACCTCAAATACCATATGAAACATGCACGACGAATACTAGACCATTTGGAGCATCCGGGGTCAGGTTTTAGGTGTCCGACACGTTAGGCCGCATTGCAAATCACACGCGGTGAGTGGATCGTATTGTCCTCCAAATTCCCGTTTTTTAGCATTTCCCGGCCTTATTGGACATTCCAAAGCTACCCACAAAGTTTCATCCCTTTTGCAGCACTAGAGATGACACTTCCTTCATTAACCCGAAATCGCTCAAAATACAAGTCGGGGCCAAATGGTCAAAAAATGAAATAATTCGAAACCCGGATTTTATCAGCCCAATCAACCTCAAATACTATATGAAACATGCATGACGAATACTAGACCATTTGGAGGCCCCGGGGTCAGGTTTTAGGGGTCCGACACGTTAGTTCGCGTTGCAAATCACACGCGGTGAGTTAATCGTATTGTCCTCCAAATTCCCCTTTTTTAGCATTTCCTGGCCTTATTGGAAATACCAAAGCTACCCAAAAAGTTTCATCCCTTTTGAAGCACTAGAAATGACACTTCCTTCATTAACCCGAAATCGCCCAAAATACAAGTCGGGGCCAAATGGTCAAAAAATGAAATAATTCAAAACCCTGATTTTTTCAGCCCAATCAACCTCAAATACCATATGAAACATGCACGACGAATACTAGACCATTTGGAGGCCCCGGGGTCAGGTTTTAGGGGTCCGACACGTTAGGTCGCGTTGCAAATCACACGCGGTGAGTTAATCGTATTGTCCTCCAAATTCCCCTTTTTTAGAATTTTCTGGCCTTATTGGACATACCAAAGCTACCCACAAAGTTTCATCCCTTTTGGAGCACTAGAGATGACACTTCCTTCATTAACCCGAAATCGCCCAAAATACAAGTCGGGGCCAAATGGTCAAAAAATGAAATAATTCAAAACCCTGATTTTTTCAGCCCAATCAACCTCAAATACCATATGAAACATGCACGACGAATACTAAACCATTTGGAGCATCCGGGGTCAGGTTTTAGGGGTCCGACACGTTAGGCCGCGTTGCAAATCACACGCGGTGAGTGGATCGTATTTTCCTCCAAATTCCCGTTTTTTAGCATTTCCCGGCCTTATTGGACATACCAAAACTACCCACAATGTTTCATCTTTTTTGGAGCACTAGAGATGACACTTCCTTCATTAACCCGAAATCGCCCAAAATACAAGTCGGGGCCAAATGGTCAAAAAATGAAATTATTCGAAACCCGGATTTTTTCAGCCCAATCAACCTCAAATACCATATGAAACATGCACGACGAATACTAGACCATTTGGAGCATCCGGGGTCAGGTTTTAGGTGTCCGACACGTTAGGCCGCATTGCAAATCACACGCGGTGAGTGGATCGTATTGTCCTCCAAATTCCCGTTTTTTAGCATTTCCCGGCCTTATTGGACATTCCAAAGCTACCCACAAAGTTTCATCCCTTTTGCAGCACTAGAGATGACACTTCCTTCATTAACCCGAAATCGCTCAAAATACAAGTCGGGGCCAAATGGTCAAAAAATGAAATAATTCGAAACCCGTATTTTATCAGCCCAATCAACCTCAAATACTATATGAAACATGCATGACGAATACTAGACCATTTGGAGGCCCCGGGGTCAGGTTTTAGGGGTCCGACACGTTAGTTCGCGTTGCAAATCACACGCGGTGAGTTAATCGTATTGTCCTCCAAATTCCCCTTTTTTAGCATTTCCTGGCCTTATTGGACATACCAAAGCTACCCAAAAAGTTTCATCCCTTTTGAAGCACTAGAAATGACACTTCCTTCATTAACCCGAAATCGCCCAAAATACAAGTCGGGGCCAAATGGTCAAAAAATGAAATAATTCAAAACCCTGATTTTTTCAGCCCAATCAACCTCAAATACCATATGAAACATGCACGACGAATACTAGACCATTTGGAGGCCCCGGGGTCAGGTTTTAGGGGTCCGACACGTTAGGTCGCGTTGCAAATCACACGCGGTGAGTTAATCGTATTGTCCTCCAAATTCCCCCTTTTTAGCATTTTCTGGCCTTATTGGACATACCAAAGCTACCCACAAAGTTTCATCCCTTTTGGAGCACTAGAGATGACACTTCCTTCATTAACCCGAAATCGCCCAAAATACAAGTCGGGGCCAAATGGTCAAAAAATGAAATAATTCAAAACCCTGATTTTTTCAGCCCAATCAACCTCAAATACCATATGAAACATGCACGACGAATACTAAACCATTTGGAGCATCCGGGGTCAGGTTTTAGGGGTCCGACACGTTAGGCCGCGTTGCAAATCACACGCGGTGAGTGGATCGTATTTTCCTCCAAATTCCCGTTTTTTAGCATTTCCCGGCCTTATTGGACATACCAAAACTACCCACAAAGTTTCATCTTTTTTGGAGCACTAGAGATGACACTTCCTTCATTAACCCGAAATCGCCCAAAATACAAGTCGGGGCCAAATGGTCAAAAAATGAAATTATTCGAAACCCGGATTTTTTCAGCCCAATCAACCTCAAATACCATATGAAACATGCACGACGAATACTAGACCATTTGGAGCCCCCGGGGTCAGGTTTTAGGGGTCCGACACGTTAGGCCGCGTTGCAAATCACACGCGGTGAGTGTATCCTATTGTCCTCCAAATTCCCGTTTTTTAGCATTTTCCGGCCTTATTGGACACACCAAAGCTACCCTCAAAGTTTCATCCCTTTTGGAGCACTAGAGATGACACTTCCTTCATTAACCCGAAATCGCCCAAAATACAAGTCGGGGCCACATGGTCAAAAAATGAAATAATTCGAAACCCGGATTTTTTCAGCCCAATCAACCTAAAATAACATATGAAACATGCACGACGAAAGCTAGACCATTTGGAGCCCCCGGGGTCAGGTTTTAGGGGTCCGACACGTTAGGCCGCGTTGCAAATCACACGCGGTGAGTGGATCGTATTGTCCTCCAAATTCCCGTTTTTTAGCATTTCCCGGCCTTATTGGACACACCAAAGCTACCCACAAAGTTTCATCCCTTTTGGAGCACTAGAGATGACACTTCCTTCATTAACCCGAAATCGCCCAAAATACAAGTCGGGGCCAAATGGTCAAAAAATGAAATAATTCGAAACCCGGATTTTTTCAGCCCAATCAACCTCAAATACCATATGAAACATGCACGACGAATACTAGACCATTTGGAGCCCCCGGGGTCAGGTTTTAGGGGTCCGACACGTTAGGCCGCGTTGCAAATCACACGCGGTGAGTGTATCCTATTGTCCTCCAAATTCCCGTTTTTTAGCATTTCCCGGCCTTATTGGACATACCAAAGCTACCCTGAAAGTTTCATCACTTTTGGAGCCCTAGAGATGACACTTCCTTCATTAACCCGAAATCGCCCAAAATACAAGTTGGGGCCAAATGGTCAAAAAAATGAAATAATTCGAAACCCGGATTTTTTTAGCCCAATCAACCTAAAATACCATATGAAACATGCACGATGAAAGCTAGACCATTTGGAGCCCCCGGGGTCAGGTTTAAGGGGTCCGACACGTTAGGTCGCGTTGCAAATCACACGCGGTGAGTGGATCGTATTGTCCTCCAAATTCCCGTTTTTTAGCATTTTCCGAACTTATTGAACATAACAAAGCTACCCACAAAGTTTCATCCCTTTTGGAGCACTAGAGATGGCACTTCCTTCATTAACCCGAAATCGCCCAAAATACAAGTCGGGGCCAAATGGTCAAAAAATGAAATAATTCGAAACCCGGATTTTTTCAGCCCAATCAACCTCAAATACCATATGAAACATGCACGACGAATACTAGAACATTTGGAGCCCCCGGGGTCAGGTTTTAGGGGTCCGACACGTTAGGTCGCGTTGCAAATCACACGCGGTGAGTGGATCGTATTGTCCTCCAAATTACCGTTTTTTAGCATTTTCCGGCTCTATTAGACATACCAAAGCTACCCACAAAGTTTCATCCCTTTTGGAGCACTAGAGATGACACTTCCTTCTTTAACCCGAAATCGCCCAAAATACAAGTCGGAGTCAAATGGTCAAAAAATGAAATAATTTGAAACCCGGATTTTTTCAGCCCAATCACCCTCAAATACCATATGAAACATGCACGACGAATACTAGACCATTTGGAGCATCCGGGGTCAGGTTTTAGGGGTACGACACGTTAGGCCGCGTTGCAAATCACACGCGGTGAGTGGATCGTATTGTCCTCCAAATTCCCGTTTTTTAGCATTTCCCGGCCTTATTGGACATTCCAAAGCTACCCACAAAGTTTCATCCCTTTTGCAGCACTAGATATGACACTTCCTTCATTAACCCGAAATCGCCCAAAATACAAGTCGGGGCCAAATGGTCAAAAAATGAAATAATTCGAAACCCGGATTTTTTCAGCCCAATCAACCTCAAATACCATATGAAATATGCAGGACGAATACTAGAACATTTGGAGCCCCCGGGGTCAGGTTTTAGGGGTCCAACACGTTAGGACGCGTTGCAAATCACACGCGGTGAGTGGATCGTATTGTCCTCCAAATTCCCGTTTTTTAGCATTTCCCAGCTCTATTGGACATACGAAAGCTACCCACAAAGTTTCATCCCTTTTGGAGCACTAGAGATGACACTTCCTTCATTAACCCGAAATCGCCCAAAATACAAGTCGGGGCCAAATGGTCAAAAAATGAAATAATTTGAAACCCGGATTTTTTCAGCCCAATCAACCTCAAATACCATATGAAACATGCACGACGAATACTAGACCATTTGGAGCATCCGGGGTCAGGTTTTAGGTGTCCGACACGTTAGGCCGCGTTGCAAATCACACGCGGTGAGTGGATCGTATTGTCCTCCAAATTCCCGTTTTTTAGCATTTCCCGGCCTTATTGGACATTCCAAAGCTACCCACAAAGTTTCATCCCTTTTGCAGCACTAGAGATGACACTTCCTTCATTAACCCGAAATCGCCCAAAATACAAGTCGGGGCCAAATGGTCAAAAAATGAAATAATTCGAAACCCGGATTTTATCAGCCCAATCAACCTCAAATACCATATGAAACATGCACGACGAATACTAGACCATTTGGAGCCCCCGGGGTCAGGTTTTAGGGGTCCGACACGTTAGGCCGCGTTGCAAATCACACGCGGTGAGTGTATCCTATTGTCCTCCAAATTCCCGTTTTTTAGCATTTCCCGGCCTTATTGGACATACCAAAGCTACCCTGAAAGTTTCATCACTTTTGGAGCCCTGGAGATGACACTTCCTTCATTAACCCGAAATCGCCCAAAATACAAGTTGGGGCCAAATGGTCAAAAAAATGAAATAATTCGAAACCCGGATTTTTTTAGCCCAATCAACCTAAAATACCATATGAAACATGCACGACGAAAGCTAGACCATTTGGAGCCCCCGGGGTCAGGTTTAAGGGGTCCGACACGTTAGGCCGCGTTGCAAATCACACGCGGTGAGTGGATCGTATTGTCCTCCAAATTCCCGTTTTTTAGCATTTTCCGAACTTATTGAACATAACAAAGCTACCCACAAAGTTTCATCCCTTTTGGAGCACTAGAGATGGCACTTCCTTCATTAACCCGAAATCGCCCAAAATACAAGTCGGGGCCAAATGGTCAAAAAATGAAATAATTCGAAACCCGGATTTTTTCAGCCCAATCAACCTCAAATACCATATGAAACATGCACGACGAATACTAGAACATTTGGAGCCCCCGGGGTCAGGTTTTAGGGGTCCGACACGTTAGGTCGCGTTGCAAATCCCACGCGGTGAGTGGATCGTATTGTCCTCCAAATTACCGTTTTTTAGCATTTTCCGGCTCTATTGGACATACCAAAGCAACCCACAAAGTTTCATCCCTTTTGGAGCACTAGAGACGACACTTCCTTCTTTAACCCGAAATCGCCCAAAATACAAGTCGGAGTCAAATGGTCAAAAAATGAAATAATTTGAAACCCGGATTTTTTCAGCCCAATCAACCTCAAATACAATATGAAACATGCACGACGAATACTAGACCATTTGGAGCATCCGGGGTAAGGTTTTAGGTGTCCGACACGTTAGGCCGCATTGCAAATCACACGCGGTGAGTGGATCGTATTGTCCTCCAAATTCCCGTTTTTTAGCATTTCCCGGCCTTATTGGACATTCCAAAGCTACCCACAAAGTTTCATCCCTTTTGCAGCACTAGAGATGACACTTCCTTCATTAACCCGAAATCGCTCAAAATACAAGTCGGGGCCAAATGGTCAAAAAATGAAATAATTCGAAACCCGGATTTTATCAGCCCAATCAACCTCAAATACTATATAAAACATGCATGACGAATACTAGACCATTTGGAGGCCCCGGGGTCAGGTTTTAGGGGTCCGACACGTTAGTTCGCGTTGCAAATCACACGCGGTGAGTTAATCGTATTGTCCTCCAAATTCCCCTTTTTTAGCATTTCCTGGCCTTATTGGACATACCAAAGCTACCCAAAAAGTTTCATCCCTTTTGAAGCACTAGAAATGACACTTCCTTCATTAACCCGAAATCGCCCAAAATACAAGTCGGGGCCAAATGGTCAAAAAATGAAATAATTCAAAACCCTGATTTTTTCAGCCCAATCAACCTCAAATACCATATGAAACATGCACGACGAATACTAGACCATTTGGAGGCCCCGGGGTCAGGTTTTAGGGGTCCGACACGTTAGGTCGCGTTGCAAATCACACGCGGTGAGTTAATCGTATTGTCCTCCAAATTCCCCTTTTTTAGCATTTTCTGGCCTTATTGGACATACCAAAGCTACCCACAAAGTTTCATCCCTTTTGGAGCACTAGAGATGACACTTCCTTCATTAACCCGAAATCGCCCAAAATACAAGTCGGGGCCAAATGGTCAAAAAATGAAATAATTCAAAACCCTGATTTTTTCAGCCCAATCAACCTCAAATACCATATGAAACATGCACGACGAATACTAAACCATTTGGAGCATCCGGGGTCAGGTTTTAGGGGTCCGACACGTTAGGCCGCGTTGCAAATCACACGCGGTGAGTGGATCGTATTTTCCTCCAAATTCCCGTTTTTTAGCATTTCCCGGCCTTATTGGACATACCAAAACTACCCACAAAGTTTCATCTTTTTTGGAGCACTAGAGATGACACTTCCTTCATTAACCCGAAATCGCCCAAAATACAAGTCGGGGCCAAATGGTCAAAAAATGAAATTATTCGAAACCCGGATTTTTTCAGCCCAATCAACCTCAAATACCATATGAAACATGCACGACGAATACTAGACCATTTGGAGCCCCCGGGGTCAGGTTTTAGGGGTCCGACACGTTAGGCCGCGTTGCAAATCACACGCGGTGAGTGTATCCTATTGTCCTCCAAATTCCCGTTTTTTAGCATTTTCCGGCCTTATTGGACACACCAAAGCTACCCTCAAAGTTTCATCCCTTTTGGAGCACTAGAGATGACACTTCCTTCATTAACCCGAAATCGCCCAAAATACAAGTCGGGGCCACATGGTCAAAAAATGAAATAATTCGAAACCCGGATTTTTTCAGCCCAATCAACCTAAAATACCATATGAAACATGCACGACGAAAGCTAGACCATTTGGAGCCCCCGGGGTCAGGTTTTAGGGGTCCGACACGTTAGGCCGCGTTGCAAATCACACGCGGTGAGTGGATCGTATTGTCCTCCAAATTCCCGTTTTTTAGCATTTCCCGGCCTTATTGGACACACCAAAGCTACCCACAAAGTTTCATCCCTTTTGGAGCACTAGAGATGACACTTCCTTCATTAACCCGAAATCGCCCAAAATACAAGTCGGGGCCAAATGGTCAAAAAATGAAATAATTCGAAACCCGGATTTTTTCAGCCCAATCAACCTCAAATACCATATGAAACATGCACGACGAATACTAGACCATTTGGAGCCGCCGGGGTCAGGTTTTAGGGGTCCGACACGTTAGGCCGCGTTGCAAATCACACGCGGTGAGTGTATCCTATTGTCCTCCAAATTCCCGTTTTTTAGCATTTCCCGGCCTTATTGGACATACCAAAGCTACCCTGAAAGTTTCATCACTTTTGGAGCCCTAGAGATGACACTTCCTTCATTAACCCGAAATCGCCCAAAATACAAGTTGGGGCCAAATGGTCAAAAAAATGAAATAATTCGAAACCCGGATTTTTTTAGCCCAATCAACCTAAAATACCATATGAAACATGCACGATGAAAGCTAGACCATTTGGAGCCCCCGGGGTCAGGTTTAAGGGGTTCGACACGTTAGGTCGCGTTGCAAATCACACGCGGTGAATGGATCGTATTGTCCTCCAAATTCCCGTTTTTTAGCATTTTCCGAACTTATTGAACATAACAAAGCTACCCACAAAGTTTCATCCCTTTTGGAGCACTAGAGATGGCACTTCCTTCATTAACCCAAAATCGCCCAAAATACAAGTCGGGGCCAAATGGTCAAAAAATGAAATAATTCGAAACCTGGATTTTTTCAGCCCAATCAACCTCAAATACCATATGAAACATGCACGACGAATACTAGAACATTTGGAGCCCCCGGGGTCAGGTTTTAGGGGTCCGACACGTTAGGTCGCGTTGCAAATCACACGCGGTGAGTGGATCGTATTGTCCTCCAAATTACCGTTTTTTAGCATTTTCCGGCTCTATTAGACATACCAAAGCTACCCACAAAGTTTCATCCCTTTTGGAGCACTAGAGATGACACTTCCTTCTTTAACCCGAAATCGCCCAAAATACAAGTCGGAGTCAAATGGTCAAAAAATGAAATAATTTGAAACCCGGATTTTTTCAGCCCAATCAACCTCAAATACCATATGAAACATGCACGACGAATACTAGACCATTTGGAGCATCCGGGGTCAGGTTTTAGGGGTACGACACGTTAGGCCGCGTTGCAAATCACACGCGGTGAGTGGATCGTATTGTCCTCCAAATTCCCGTTTTTTAGCATTTCCCGGCCTTATTGGACATACCAAAGCTACCCACAAAGTTTCATCCCTTTTGCAGCACTAGATATGACACTTCCTTCATTAACCCGAAATCGCCCAAAATACAAGTCGGGGCCAAATGGTCAAAAAATGAAATAATTCGAAACCCGGATTTTTTCAGCCCAATCAACCTCAAACACCATATGAAATATGCAGGACGAATACTAGAACATTTGGAGCCCCCGGGGTCAGGTTTTAGGGGTCCAACACGTTAGGACGCGTTGCAAATCACACGCGGTGAGTGGATCGTATTGTCCTCCAAATTCCCGTTTTTTAGCATTTCCCAGCTCTATTGGACATACCAAAGCTACCCACAAAGTTTCATCCCTTTTGGAGCACTAGAGATGACACTTCCTTCATTAACCCGAAATCGCCCAAAATACAAGTCGGGGCCAAATGGTCAAAAAATGAAATAATTTGAAACCCGGATTTTTTCAGCCCAATCAACCTCAAATACCATATGAAACATGCACGACGAATACTAGACCATTTGGAGCATCCGGGGTCAGGTTTTAGGTGTCCGACACGTTAGGCCGCGTTGCAAATCACACGCGGTGAGTGGATCGTATTGTCCTCCAAATTCCCGTTTTTTAGCATTTCCCGGCCTTATTGGACATTCCAAAGCTACCCACAAAGTTTCATCCCTTTTGCAGCACTAGAGATGACACTTCCTTCATTAACCCGAAATCGCCCAAAATACAAGTCGGGGCCAAATGGTCAAAAAATGAAATAATTCGAAACCCGGATTTTATCAGCCCAATCAACCTCAAATACCATATGAAACATGCACGACGAATACTAGACCATTTGGAGCCCCCGGGGTCAGGTTTTAGGGGTCCGACACGTTAGGCCGCGTTGCAAATCACACGCGGTGAGTGTATCCTATTGTCCTCCAAATTCCCATTTTTTAGCATTTCCCGGCCTTATTGGACATACCAAAGCTACCCTGAAAGTTTCATCACTTTTGGAGCCCTAGAGATGACACTTCCTTCATTAACCCGAAATCGCCCAAAATACAAGTTGGGGCCAAATGGTCAAAAAAATGAAATAATTCGAAACCTGATTTTTTTAGCCCAATCAACCTAAAATACCATATGAAACATGCACGACGAAAGCTAGACCATTTGGAGCCCCCGGGGTCAGGTTTAAGGGGTCCGACACGTTAGGCCGCGTTGCAAATCACACGCGATGAGTGGATCGTATTGTCCTCCAAATTCCCGTTTTTTAGCATTTTCCGAACTTATTGAACATAACAAAGCTACCCACAAAGTTTCATCCCTTTTGGAGCACTAGAGATGGCACTTCCTTCATTAACCCGAAATCGCCCAAAATACAAGTCGTGGCCAAATGGTCAAAAAATGAAATAATTCGAAACCCGGATTTTTTCAGCCCAATCAACCTCAAATACCATATGAAACATGCACGACGAATACTAGAACATTTGGAGCCCCCGGGGTCAGGTTTTAGGGGTCCGACACGTTAGGTCGCGTTGCAAATCCCACGCGGTGAGTGGATCGTATTGTCCTCCAAATTACCGTTTTTTAGCATTTTCCGGCTCTATTGGACATACCAAAGCAACCCACAAAGTTTCATCCCTTTTGGAGCACTAGAGACGACACTTCCTTCTTTAACCCGAAATCGCCCAAAATACAAGTCGGAGTCAAATGGTCAAAAAATGAAATAATTTGAAACCCGGATTTTTTCAGCCCAATCAACCTCAAATACAATATGAAACATGCACGACGAATACTAGACCATTTGGAGCATCCGGGGTCAGGTTTTAGGGGTACGACACGTTAGGCCGCGTTGCAAATCACACGCGGTGAGTGGATCGTATTGTCCTCCAAATTCCCGTTTTTTAGCATTTCCCGGCCTTATTGGACATACCAAAGCTACCCACAAAGTTTCATCCCTTTTGCAGCACTAGAGATGACACTTCCTTCATTAACCCGAAATCGCCCAAAATACAAGTCGGGGCCAAATGGTCAAAAAATGAAATAATTCGAAACCCGGATTTTTTCAGCCCAATCAACCTCAAATACCATATGAAATATGCAGGACGAATACTAGAACATTTGGAGCCCCCGGGGTCAGGTTTTAGGGGTCCGACACGTTAGGACGCGTTGCAAATCACACGCGGTGAGTGGATCGTATTGTCCTCCAATTTCCCGTTTTTTAGCATTTCCCAGCTCTATTGGACATACCAAAGCTACCCACAAAGTTTCATCCCTATTGGAGCACTAGAGATGACACTTCTTTCATTAACCCGAAATCGCCCAAAATACAAGTAGGGGCCAAATGGTCAAAAAATGAAATAATTTGAAACCCGGATTTTTTCAGCCCAATCAACCTCAAATACCATATGAAACATGCACGACGAATACTAGACCATTTGGAGCATCCGGGGTCAGGTTTTAGGTGTCCGACACGTTAGGCCGCGTTGCAAATCACACGCGGTGAGTTGATCGTATTGTCCTCCAAATTCCCGTTTTTTAGCATTTCCCGGCCTTATTGGACATTCCAAAGCTACCCACAAAGTTTCATCCCTTTTGCAGCACTAGATATGACACTTCCTTCATTAACCCGAAATCGCCCAAAATACAAGTCGGGGCCAAATGGTCAAAAAATGAAATAATTCGAAACCCGGATTTTATCAGCCCAATCAACCTCAAATACCATATGAAACATGCACGACGAATACTAGACCATTTGGAGCATCCGGGGTCAGGTTTTAGGTGTCCGACACGTTAGGTCGCGTTGCAAATCACACGCGGTGAGTGTATCCTATTGTCCTCCAAATTCCCGGTTTTTAGCATTTCCCGGCCTTATTGGAGATACCAAAGCTACCCTCAAAGTTTCATCCCTTTTGGAGCACTAGAGATGACACTTCCTTCATTAACCCGAAATCGCCCAAAATACAAGTCGGGGCCACATGGTCAAAAAATGAAATAATTCGAAACCCGGATTTTTTCAGCCCAATCATCCTAAAATACCATATGAAACATGCACGACGAAAGCTAGACCATTTGGAGTCCCCGGGGTCAGGTTTTAGGGGTCCGACACGTTTGGCCGCGTTGCAAATCACACGCGGTGAGTGGATCGTATTGTCCTCCAAATTCCCGTTTTTTAGCATTTCCCGGCCTTATTGGACATACCAAAGCTACCCACAAAGTTTCATCCCTTTTGGAGCACTAGAGATGACACTAACTTCATTAACCCGAAATCGCCCAAAATACAAGTCGGGGCCAAATGGTCAAAAAATGAAATAATTTGAAACCCGGATTTTTTCAGCCCAATCAACCTCAAATACCATATGAAACATGCACGACGAATACTAGACCATTTGGAGCCCCCGGGGTCAGGTTTTAGGGGTCCGACACGTTAGGCCGCGTTGCAAATCACACGCGGTGAGTGTATCCTATTTTCCTCCAAATTCCCGTTTTTTAGCATTTCCCGGCCTTATTGGACATACCAAAGCTACCCTAAAAGTTTCATCCCTTTTGGAGCCCTAGAGATGACACTTCCTTCATTAACCCGAAATCGCCCAAAATACAAGTCGGGGCCAAATGGTCAAAAAAATGAAATAATTCGAAACCCGGATTTTTTCAGCCCAATCAACCTAAAATACCATATGAAATATGCACGACGAAAGCTAGACCATGTGGAGCCCCCGGGGTCAGGTTTAAGGGGTCCGACACGTTAGGCCGCGTTGCAAATCACACGCGGTGAGTGGATCGTATTGTCCTCCAAATTCCCGTTTTTTAGCATTTTCCGAACTTATTGAACATAACAAAGCTACCCACAAAGTTTCATCCCTTTTGGACCACTAGAGATGAAACTTCCTTCATTAACCCGAAATCGCCCAAAATACAAGTCGGTGCCAAATCGTCAAAAAATGAAATAATTCGAAACCCGGATTTTTTCAGCCCAATCAACCTCAAATACCATATGAAACATGCACGACGAATACTAGAACATTTGGAGCCCCCGGGGTCAGGTTTTAGGGGTCCGACACGTTAGGCCGCGTTGTAAATCACACGCGGTGAGTGGATCGTATTTTCCTCCAAATTCCCGTTTTTTTGCATTTCCCGCCTCTATTGGACATACCAAAGCTACCCAGAAAGTTTCATCCCTTTTGGAGCACTAGAGATGACACTTCCTTCTTTAACCCGAAATCGCCCAAAATACAAGTCGGGGCCAAATGGTCAAAAAATGAAATAATTTGAAACCCAGATTTTTTCAGCCCAATCAACCTCAAATACCATATGAAACATGCACGACGAATACTAGACCATTTGGAGCATCTGGGGTCAGGTTTTAGGGGTCCGACACGTTAGGCCGCGTTGCAAATCACACGCGGTGAGTGTATCCTATTGTCCTCCAAATTCCCGTTTTTTAGCATTTCCCGGCCTTATTGGACATACCAAAGCTACCCTCAAAGTTTCATCCCTTTTGGAGCCCTAGAGATGACACTTCCTTCATTAACCCGAAATCGCCCAAAATACAAGTCGGGGCCAAATGGTCAAAAAAATGAAATAATTCGAAACCCGGATTTTTTCAGCCCAATCAACCTAAAATACCATATGAAATATGCACGACGAAAGCTAGACCATTTGGAGCCCCCGGGGTCAGGTTTAAGGGGTCCGACACGTTAGGCCGCGTTGCAAATCACACGCGGTGAGTGGATCGTATTGTCCTCCAAATTCCCGTTTTTTAGCATTTTCCGAACTTATTGAACATAACAAAGCTACCCACAAAGTTTCATCCCTTTTGGAGCACTAGAGATGAAACTTCCTTCATTAACCCGAAATCGCCCAAAATACAAGTCGGGGCCAAATCGTCAAAAAATGAAATAATTCGAAACCCGGATTTTTTCAGCCCAATCAACCTCAAATACCATATGAAACATGCACGACGAATACTAGAACATTTGGAGCCCCCGGGGTCAGGTTTTAGGGGTCCGACACGTTAGGCCGCGTTGTAAATCACACGCGGTGAGTGGATCGTATTTTCCTCCAAATTCCCGTTTTTTTGCATTTCCCGCCTCTATTGGACATACCAAAGCTACCCACAAAGTTTCATCCTTTTTGGAGCACTAGAGATGACACTTCCTTCTTTAACCCGAAATCGCCCAAAATACAAGTCGGGGCCAAATGGTCAAAAAATGAAATAATTCGAAACCCGGATTTTTTCAGCCCAATCAACCTCAAATACCATATGAAACATGCACGACGAATACTAGACCATTTGGAGCATCTGGGGTCAGGTTTTAGGGGTCCGACACGTTAGGCCGCGTTGCAAATCACACGCGGTGAGTGTATCCTATTGTCCTCCAAATTCCCGTTTTTTATCATTTCCCGGCCTTATTGGACATACCAAAGCTACCCTCAAAGTTTCATCCCTTTTGGAGCACTAGAGATGACACTTCCTTCATTAACCCGAAATCGCCCAAAATACAAGTCGGGGCCACATGGTCAAAAAATGAAATAATTCGAAACCCGGATATTTTCAGCCCAATCAACCTAAAATACCATATGAAACATGCACGATGAAAGCTAGACCATTTGGAGCCCCCGGGGTCAGGTTTTAGGGGTCCGACACGTTTGGCCGCGTTGCAAATCACACGCGGTGAGTGGATCGTATTGTCCTCCAAATTCCAGTTTTTTAGCATTTCCCGGCCTTATTGGACATACCAAAGCTACCCACAAAGTTTCATCCCTTTTGGAGCACTAGAGATGACACTAACTTCATTAACCCGAAATCGCCCAAAATACAAGTCGGGGCCAAATGGTCAAAAAATGAAATAATTCGAAACCCGGATTTTTTCAGCCCAATCAACCTCAAATACCATATGAAACATGCACGACGAATACTAGACCATTTGGAGCCCCCGGGGTCAGGTTTTAGGGGTCCGGCACGTAAGGCCGCGTTGCAAATCACACGCGGTGAGTGTATCCTATTGTCCTCCAAATTCCCGTTTTTTAGCATTTCCCGGCCTTAATGGACATACCAAAGCTACCCTCAAAGTTTCATCCCTTTTGGAGCCCTAGAGATGACACTTCCTTCATTAACCCGAAATCGCCCAAAATACAAGTCGGGGCCAAATGGTCAAAAAAATGAAATAATTCGAAACCCGGATTTTTTAAGCCCAATCAACCTCAAATACCATATGAAACATGCACGACGAATACTAGACCATTTGGAGCACCCGGGGTCAGGTTTTAGGGGTCCGACACGTTAGGCCGCGTTGCAAATCACACGCGGTGAGTGGATCGTATAGTCCTCCAAATTCCCGTTTTTTAGCATTTCCCGGCCTTATTGGACATACCAAAGCTACCCACAAAGTTTCATCCCTTTTGGAGCACTAGAGATGACACTACCTTCATTAACCCGAAATCGCCCAAAATACAAGTCGGGGCCAAATGGTCAAAAAATAAAATAATTCAAAACCCGGATTTTTTAAGCCCAATCAACCTCAAATACCATATGAAACATGCACAACGAAAAGCTAGACAATTTGGAGCCCCCGGGGTAAGGTTTTAGGGGTCCGACACGTTAGGCCGCGTTGTAAATCACACGCGGTGAGTGGATCGTATTGTCCTCCAAATTCCCGTTTTTTAGCATTTCCCGGCCTTATTGGACATACCAAAGCTACACTCAAAGTTTCATCCCTTTTGGAGCACTAGAGATGACACTTCCTTCATTAACCCGAAATCGCCCAAAATACAAGTCGGGGCTACATGGTCAAAAAATGAAATAATTCGAAACCCGGATTTTTTCAGCCCAATCAACCTAAAATACCATATGAAACATGCACGACGAAAGCTAGACCATTTGGAGCCCCCGGGGTCAGGTTTTAGGGGTCCGACACGTTAGGTCGCGTTGCAAATTACACGCGGTGAGTGGATCGTATTGTCCTCCAAATTCCCGTTTTTTAACATTTTCCGACCTTATTGGACATAACAAAGCTACCCACAAAGTTTCATCCCTTTTGGAGCACTAGAGATGACACTTCCTTCATTAACCCGAAATCGCCCAAAATACAAGTCGGGGCCAAATGGTCAAAAAATGAAATAATTTGAAACCTGGATTTTTTCATCCCAATCAACCTCAAATACCATATGAAACATGCACGACGAATACTAGACCATTTGGAGCATCCGGGGTCAGGTTTTAGGTGTCCGACACGTTAGGTCGCGTTGCAAATCACACGCGGTGAGTGGATCGTATTTTCCTCCAAATTCCCGTTTTTTACCATTTCCCGGCCTTATTGGACATACCAAAACTACCCACAAAGTTTCATCTTTTTTGGAGCACTAGAGATGACACTTCCTTCATTAACCCGAAATCGCCCAAAATACAAGTCGGGGCCAAATGGTCAAAAAATGAAATTATTCGAAACCCGGATTTTTTCAGCCCAATCAACCTCAAATACCATATGAATCATGCACGACGAATACTAGACCATTTGGAGCCCCCGGGGTCAGGTTTTAGGGGTCCAACACGTTAGGCCGCGTTGCAAATCACACGCGGTGAGTGTATCCTATTGTCCTCCAAATTCCCGTTTTTTAGCATTTCCCGGCCTTATTAGACATACCAAAGCTACCCTCAAAGTTTCATCCCTTTTGGAGCACTAGAGATGACACTTCCTTCATTAATCCGAAATCGCCCAAAATACAAGTCGGGGCCAAATGGTCAAAAAATGAAATAATTCAAAACCCTGATTTTTTCAGCCCAATCAACCTCAAATACCATATGAAACATGCACGACGAATACTAGACCATTTGGAGCATCCGGGGTAAGGTTTTAGGGGTCCGACACGTTAGGCCGCGTTGCAAATCACACGCGGTGAGTGGATCGTATTGTCCTCCAAATTCCCGTTTTTTAGCATTTCCCGGCCTTATTGGACATACCAAAGCTACCCACAAAGTTTCATCCCTTTTGCAGCACTAGAGATGACACTTCCTTCATTAACCCGAAATCGCCCAAAATACAAGTCGGGGCCAAATGGTCAAAAAATGAAATAATTCGAAACCCGAATTTTTTCAGCCCAATCAACCTCAAATACCATATGAAATATGCACGACGAATACTAGAACATTTGGATCCCCCGGGGTCAGGTTTTAGGGGTCCGACATGTTAGGACGCGTTGCAAATCACACGCGGTGAGTGGATCGTATTGTCCTCCAAATTCCCGTTTTTTAGTATTTCCCGGCTCTATTGGACATAGAAAAGCTACCCACAAAGTTTCATCCCTTTTGGAGCACTAGAGATGACACTTCCTTCATTAACCCGAAATCGCCCAAAATCAAGTCGGGGCCAAATGGTCAAAAAATGAAATAATTTGAAACCCGGATTTTTTCAGCCCAATCAACCTCAAATACCATATGAACATGCACGACGAATACTAGACCATTTGGAGCATCCGGGGTCAGGTTTTAGGTGTCCGACACGTTAGGCCGCGTTGCAAATCACACGCAGTGAGTGGATCGTATTGTCCTCCAAATTCCCGTTTTTTAGCATTTCCCGGCCTTATTGGACATTCCAAAGCTACCCACAAAGTTTCATCCCTTTTGCAGCACTAGAGATGACACTTCCTTCATTAACCCAAAATTGCCCAAAATACAAGTCGGGGCCAAATGGTCAAAAAATGAAATAATTCGAAACCCGGATTTTTTCAGCCCAATCAACCTCAAATACCATATGAAACATGCACGATGAATACTAGACCATTTGGAGGCCCCGGGGTCAGGTTTTAGGGGTCCGACACGTTAGGTCGCGTTGCAAATCACACGGGGTGAGTTAATCGTATTGTCCTCCAAATTCCCCTTTTTTAGCATTTCCTGGCCTTATTGGACATACCAAAGCTACCCACAAAGTTTCATCCCTTTTGGAGCACTAGAGATGACACTTCCTTCATTAATCCGAAATCGCCCAAACTACAAGTCGGGCCAAATGGTCAAAAAATGAAATAATTCGAAACCCGGATTTTTTCAGCCCAATCAACCTCAAACACCATATGAAACATGCACGACGAATACTAGACTATTTGGAGCATCCGGGGTCAGGTTTTAGGGGTCCGACACGTTAGGCCGCGTTGCAAATCACACGCGGTGAGTTGATCGTATTTTCCTCCAAATTCCCGTTTTTTAGCATTTCCCGGCCTAATTGGACATACCAAAACTACCCACAAAGTTTCATCTTTTTTGGAGCACTAGAGATGACACTTCCTTCATTAACCCGAAATCGTCCAAAATACAAGTCGGGGCCAAATGGTCAAAAAATGAAATAATTCGAAAACCGGATTTTTTCAGCCCAATCAACCTCAAATACCATATGAAACATGCACGACGAAAGCTAGACCATTTGGAGCCCCAGGGGTCAGGTTTTAGGGGTCCGACACGTTAGGCCGCTTTGCAAATCACACGCGGTGAGTGGATCGTATTGTCCTCCAAATTCCCGTTTTTTAGCATTTTCCAGCCTTATTGGACATACCAAAGCTACCCACAATGTTTCATCCCTTTTGTAGCAATAGAGATGACACTTCCTTCATTAACCCGAAATCGCCCAAAATACAAGTCGGGGCCAAATGGTCAAAAAATGAAATAATTCAAAATCCGGATTTTTTCAGCCCAATCAACCTCAAATACCATATGAAACATGCACGACGAATACTAGAACATTTGGAGCCCCCGGGGTCAGGTTTTAGGGGTCCGACACGTTAGGCCGCGTTGCAAATCACACGCGGTGAGTGGATCGTATAGTCCTCCAAATTCCCGTTTTTTAGCATTTCCCGGCCTTATTGGACATACCAAAGCTACCCACAAAGTTTCATCCCTTTTGGAGCGTTAGAGATGACACTTCCGTCATTAACCCGAAATCGCCCAAAATACAAGTCGGGGCCAAATGGTCAAAAAATGAAATAATTCGAAACCCGGATTTTTTTAAGCCCAATCAACCTCAAATACCATATGAAACATGCACAACGAAAAGCTAGACCATTTGGAACCCCCGGGGTCAGGTTTTAGGGGTCCGACACGTTAGGTCGCGTTGCAAATCACACGGGGTGAGTTAATCGTATTGTCCTCCAAATTCCCCTTTTTTAGCATTTCCTGGCCATATTGGACATACCAAAGCTACCCACAAAGTTTCATCCCTTTTGGAGCACTAGAGATGACACTTCCTTCATTAATCCGAAATCGCCCAAAGTACAAGTCGGGCCAAATGGTCAAAAAATGAAATAATTCAAAACCCGGATTTTTTCAGCCCAATCAACCTCAAACACCATATGAAACATGCACGACGAATACTAGACTATTTGGAGCATCCGGGGTCAGGTTTTAGGGGTCCGACACGTTAGGCCGCGTTGCAAATCACACGCGGTGAGTGGATCGTATTTTCCTCCAAATTCCCGTTTTTTCGCATTTCCCGGCCTTATTGTACATACCAAAACTACCCACAAAGTTTCATCTTTTTTGGAGCACTTGAGATGACACTTCCTTCATTAACCCGAAATCGCCCAAAATACAAGTCGGGGCCAAATGGTCAAAAAATGAAATAATTCGAAACCTGAATTTTTTCCGCCCAATCAACCTCAAATATCATATCAAACATTCATGACGAAAGCTAGAGCATTTGGAGCATCCGGGGTCAGGTTTTAGGGGTCCGACACGTTATACCGCGTTGCAAATCACACGCGGTGAGTGGATCGTATTGTCCTCCAAATTCCCATTTTTTAGCATTTCCCGGCCTTATTGGACATACCAAAGCTACCCACAAAGTTTCATCCCTTTTGGAGCACTAGAGATGACACTTCCTTCATTAACCCGAAATCGCCCAAAATACAAGTCGGGGCCAAATGGTCAAAAAATGAAATTATTCCAAACCCGGATTTTTTCAGGCCAATCAACCTCAAATACCATATGAAACATGCACGACGAATACTAGACCATTTGGAGCCCCCGGGGTCAGGTTTTAGGGGTCCAACACGTTAGGCCGCGTTGCAAATCACACGCGGTGAGTGTATCCTATTGTCCTCCAAATTCCCGTTTTTTAGCATTTGCCGGCCTTATTGGACATACCAAAGCTACCCTCAGAGTTTCATCCCTTTTGGAGCTCTAGAGATGACACTTCCTTGATTAACCCGAAATCGCCCAAAATACAAGTCGGGGCCAAATGGTCAAAAAATGAAATTATTCGAAACCCGGATTTTTTCAGCCCAATCAACCTCAAATACCATATGAAACATGCACGATGAATACTAGACCATTTGGAGCCCCCGGGGTCAGGTTTTAGGGGTCCGACACGTTAGGCCGCGTTGCAAATCACACGCGGTGAGTGTATCCTATTGTCTTCCAAATTCCCGTTTTTTAGCATTTCCCGGCCTTATTGGACATACCAAAGCTACCCTCAAAGTTTCATCCCTTTTGGAGCACTAGAGATGACACTTCCTTCATTAACCCGAAATCGCCCAAAATACAAGTCGGGGCCACATGGTCAAAAAATGAAATAATTCGAAACCCGGATTTTTTTAAGCCCAATCAACCTCAAATACCATATGAAACATGCACAACGAAAAGCTAGACCATTTGGAGCCCCCGGGGTCAGATTTTAGGGGTCCGACACGTTAGGTCGCGTTGCAAATCACACGGGGTGAGTTAATCGTATTGTCCTCCAAATTCCCCTTTTTTAGCATTTCCTGGCCTTATTGGACATACCAAAGCTACCCACAAAGTTTCATCCCTTTTGGAGCACTAGAGATGACACTTCCTTCATTAATCCGAAATCGCCCAAAGTACAAGTCGGGCCAAATGGTCAAAAAATGAAATAATTCGAAACCCGGATTTTTTCAGCCCAATCAACCTCAAACACCATATGAAAAATGCACGACGAATACTAGACTATTTGGAGCATCCGGGGTCAGGTTTTAGGGGTCCGACACGTTAGGCCGCGTTGCAAATCACACGCGGTGAGTGGATCGTATTTTCCTCCAAATTCCCGTTTTTTAGCATTTCCCGGCCTTATTGGACATACCAAAACTACCCACAAAGTTTCATCTTTTTTGGAGCACTTGAGATGACACTTCCTTCATTAACCCGAAATCGCCCAAAATACAAGTCGGGGCCAAATGGTCAAAAAATGAAATAATTCGAAACCTGAATTTTTTCCGCCCAATCAACCTCAAATATCATATCAAACATTCATGACGAAAGCTAGAGCATTTGGAGCATCCGGGGTCAGGTTTTAGGGGTCCGACACGTTATACCGCGTTGCAAATCACACGCGGTGAGTGGATCGTATTGTCCTCCAAATTCCCATTTTTTAGCATTTCCCGACCTTATTGGACATACCAAAGCTACCCACAAAGTTTCATCCCTTTTGGAGCACTAGAGATGACACTTCCTTCATTAACCCGAAATCGCCCAAAATACAAGTCGGGGCCAAATGGTCAAAAAATGAAATTATTCGAAACCCGGATTTTTTCAGGCCAATCAACCTCAAATACCATATGAAACATGCACGACGAATACTAGACCATTTGGAGCATCCGGGGTCAGGTTTTAGGTGTCCGACACGTTAGGCCGCGTTGCAAATCACACGCGGTGAGTGGATCGTATTGTCCTCCAAATTCCCGTTTTTTAGCATTTCCCGGCCTTATTGGACATTCCAAAGCTACCCACAAAGTTTCATCCCTTTTGCAGCACTAGAGATGACACTTCCTTCATTAACCCGAAATCGCCCAAAATACAAGTCGGGGCCAAATGGTCAAAAAATGAAATAATTCGAAACCCGTATTTTTTCAGCCCAATCAACCTCAAATACCATATGAAACATGCACGACGAATACTAGACCATTTGGAGGCCCCGGGGTCAGGTTTTAGGGGTCCGACACGTTAGGTCGCGTTGCAAATCACACGGGGTGAGTTAATCGTATTGTCCTCCAAATTTCCCTTTTTTAGCATTTCCTGGCCTTATTGGAAATATCAAAGCTACCCACAAAGTTTCATCCCTTTTGGAGCAATAGAGATGACACTTCCTTCATTAACCCGAAATCGCCCAAAATACAAGTCGGGCCAAATAGTCAAAAAATGAAATAATTCGAAACCCGGATTTTTTCAGCCCAATCAACCTCAAATACCATATGAAACATGCACGACGAATACTAGACCATTTGGAGCATCCGGGGTCAGGTTTTAGGTGTCCGACACGTTAGGCCGCGTTGCAAATCACACGCGGTGAGTGGATCGTATTGTCCTCCAAATTCCCGTTTTTTAGCATTTTCCGGCCTTATTGGACATACCAAAGCTACCCACAATGTTTCATCCCTTTTGTAGCATTAGAGATGACACTTCCTTCATTAACCCGAAATCGCCCAAAATACAAGTCGGGGCCAAATGGTCAAAAAATGAAATAATTCAAAATCCAGATATTTTCAGCCCAATCAACCTCAAATACCATATGAAACATGCACGACGAATACTAGAACATTTGGAGCCCCCGGGGTCAGGTTTTAGGGGTCCGACACGTTAGGCCGCGTTGCAAATCACACGCGGTGAGTGGATCGTATAGTCCTCCAAATTCCCGTTTTTTAGCATTTCCCGGCCTTATTGGACATATAAAAGCTACCCACAAAGTTTCATCCCTTTTGGAGCGCTAGAGATGACACTTCCTTCATTAACCCGAAATCGCCCAAAATACAAGTCGGGGCCAAATAGTCAAAAAATGAAATAATTCGAAACCCGGATTTTTTAAGCCCAATCAACCTCAAATACTATATGAAACATGCACAACGAAAAGCTAGACCATTTGGAGCCCCCGGGGTCAGGTTTTAGGGGTCCGACACGTTAGGCCGCGTTGCAAATCACACGCGGTGAGTGGATAGTATTGTCCTCCAAATTCCCATTTTTTAGCATTTCCCGGCCTTATTGGACATACCAAAGCTACCCACAAAGTTTCATCCCTTTTGGAGCACTAGAGATGACACTTCCTTCATTAACCCGAAATCGCCCAAAATACAAGTCGGGGCCAAATGGTCAAAAAATGAAATAATTCGAAACCTGAATTTTTTCCGCCCAATCAACCTCAAATATCATATCAAACATTCACGACGAAAGCTAGAGCATTTGGAGCATCCGGGGTCAGGTTTTAGGGGTCCGACACGTTATACCGCGTTGCAAATCACACGCGGTGAGTGGATCGTATTGTCCTCCAAATTCCCATTTTTTAGCATTTCCCGGTCTTATTGGACATACCAAAGCTACCCACAAAGTTTCATCCCTTTTGGAGCACTAGAGATGACACTTCCTTCATTAACCCGAAATCGCCCAAAATACAAGTCGGGGCCAAATGGTCAAAAAATGAAATTATTCGAAACCCGGATTTTTTAAGGCCAATCAACCGCAAATACCATATGAAACATGCACGACGAATACTAGACCATTTTGAGCCCCCGGGGTCAGGTTTTAGGGGTCCGACACGTTAGGCCGCGTTGCAAATCACACGCGGTGAGTGTATCCTATTGTCCTCCAAATTCCCGTTTTTTAGCATTTCCCGGCCTTATTGGACATACCAAAGCTACCCTCAAAGTTTCATCCCTTTTGGAGCACTAGAGATGACACTTCCTTCATTAACCCGAAATCGCCCAAAATACAAGTCGGGGCCAAATGGTCAAAAAATGAAATAATTCGAAACCCGGATTTTTTCAGCCCAATCAACCTAAAATACCATATGAAACATGCACGACGGAAGCTAGACCATTTGGAGCCCCCGGGGTCAGGTTTTAGTGGTCCGACACGTTAGGACGCGTTGCAAATCACACGCGGTGAGTGGATCGTATTGTCCTCCAAATTCCCGTTTTTTAGCATTTCCCGGCTCTATTGGACATACCAAAGCTACCCACAATGTTTCATCCCTTTTGGAACACTAGAGATGACACTTCCTTCATTAACCCGAAATCGCCCAAAATACAAGTCGGGGCCAAATGGTCAAAAAATGAAATAATTTGAAACCCGGATTTTTTCAGACCAATCAACCTCAAATACCATATGAAACATGCACGACGAATACTAGACCATTTGAAGCATCTGGGGTCAGGTTTTAGGTGTCCGACACGTTAGGCCGCGTTGCAAATCACACGCGGTGAGTGGATCGTATTTTCCTTCAAATTCCCGTTTTTTAGCATTTTCCGGCCTTATTGGACATACCAAAACTACCCACAAAGTTTCATCTTTTTTGGAGAACTAGAGATGACACTTCCTTCATTAACCCGAAATCGCCCAAAATACAAGTCGGGGCCAAATGGTCAAAAAATGAAATTATTCGAAACCCGGATTTTTTCAGCCCAATCAACCTCAAATACCATATGAAACATGCACGACGAATACTAGACCATTTGGAGCCCCCGGGGTCAGGTTTTAGGGGTCCGACACGTTAGGCCGCGTTGCAAATCACACGCGGTGAGTGTATCCTATTGTCCTCGAAATTCCCGTTTTTTAGCATTTCCCGGCCTTATTGGACATACCAAAGCTACCCTCAAAGTTTCATCCCTTTTGGAGCACTAGAGATGACACTTCCTTCATTAACCCGAAATCGCCCAAAATACAAGTCGGGGCCAAATGGTCAAAAAATGAAATAATTCGAAACCCGGATTTTTTCAGCCCAATCAACCTAAAATACCATATGAAACATGCACGACGGAAGCTAGACCATTTGGAGCCCCCGGGGTCAGGTTTTAGGGGTCCGACACGTTAGGACGCGTTGCAAATCACACGCGGTGAGGGGATCGTATTGTCCTCCAAATTCCCGTTTTTTAGCATTTCCCGGCTCTATTGGACATACCAAAGCTACCCACAATGTTTCATCCCTTTTGGAACACTAGAGATGACACTTCCTTCATTAACCCGAAATCGCCCAAAATACAAGTCGGGGCCAAATGGTCAAAAAATGAAATAATTTGAAACCCGGATTTTTTCAGACCAATCAACCTCAAATACCATATGAAACATGCACGACGAATACTAGACCATTTGGAGCATCCGGGGTCAGGTTTTAGGTGTCCGACACGTTAGGCCGCGTTGCAAATCACACGCGGTGAGTGGATCGTATTTTCCTTCAAATTCCCGTTTTTTAGCATTTTCCGGCCTTATTGGACATACCAAAACTACCCACAAAGTTTCATCTTTTTTGGAGCACTAGAGATGACACTTCCTTCATTAACCCGAAATCGCCCAAAATACAAGTCGGGGCCAAATGGTAAAAAAAATGAAATTATTCGAAACCCGGATTTTTTCAGCCCAATCAACCTCAAATACCATATGAAACATGCACGACGAATACTAGACCATTTGGAGCCCCCGGGGTCAGGTTTTAGGGGTCCGACACGTTAGGCCGCGTTGCAAATCACACGCGGTGAGTGTATCCTATTGTCCTCCAAATTCCCGTTTTTTAGCATTTCCCGGCCTTATTGGACATACCAAAGCTACCCTCAATGTTTCATCCCTTTTGGAGCACTAGAGATGACACTTCCTTCATTAACCCGAAATCGCCCAAAATACAAGTCGGGGCCACATGGTCAAAAAATGAAATAATTCGAAACCCGGATTTTTTCATCCCAATCAACCTAAAATACCATATGAAACATGCACGACGAAAGCTAGACCATTTGGAGCCCCCGGGGTCAGGTTTTAGGGGTCCGACACGTTAGGCCGCGTTGCAAATCACACGCGGTAAGTGGATCGTATTGTCCTCCAAATTCCCGTTTTTTAGCATTTCCCGGCCTTAATGGACATACCAAAGCTACCCACAAAGTTTCATCCCTTTTGGAGCACTAGAGATGACACTTCCTTCATAAACCCGAAATCGCCGAAAATACTAGTCGGGGCCAAATGGTCAAAAAATGAAATAATTCGAAACCCGGATTTTTTCAGCCCAATCAACCTCAAATACCATATGAAACATGCACGACGAATACTAGACCATTTGGAGCCCCCGGGGTCAGGTTTTAGGGGTCCGACACGTTTGGCCGCGTTGCAAATCACACGCGGTGAGTGTATCCTATTGTCCTCCAAATTCCCGTTTTTTAGCATTTCCCGGCCTTATTGGACATACTAAAGCTACCCTCAAAGTTTCATCCCTTTTGGAGCCCTAGAGATGACACTTCCTTCATTAACCCGAAATCGCCCAAAATACAAGTCGGGGCCAAATGGTCAAAAAAATGAAATAATTCGAAACCCGGATTTTTTCAGCCCAATCAACCTAAAATACCATATGAAACATGCAATACGAAAACTAGACCATTTGGAGCCCCCGGGGTCAGGTTTAAGGGGTCCGACACGTTAGGCCGCGTTGCAAATCACACGCGGTGAGTGGATTGTATTGTCCTCCAAATTCCCGTTTTTTAGCATTTTCCGAACTTATTGAACATAACAAAGCTACCCACAAAGTTTCATCCCTTTTGGATCACTAGAGATGACACTTCCTTCATTAACCCGAAATCGCCCAAAATACAAGTCGGGGTCAAATGGTCAAAAAATGAAATAATTCGAAACCCGGATTTTTTCACCCTAATCAACCTCAAATACCATATGAAACATGCACGACGAATACTAGAACATTTGGAGCCCCCGGGGTCAGGTTTTAGGGGTCCGACACGTTAGGCCGCGTTGCAAATCACACGCGGTGAGTGGATCGTATTGTCCTCCAAATTCCCGTTTTTTAGCATTTCCCGGCTCTATTGGACATACCAAACCTACCCACAAAGTTTCATCCCTTTTGGAGCACTAGAGATGACACTTCCTTCTTTAACCCGAAATCGCCCAAAATACAAGTCGGGGCCAAATGGACAAAAAATGAAATAATTTGAATCCCGGATTTTTTCAGCCCAATCAACCTCAAATACCATATGAAACATGCACGACGAATACTAGACCATTTGGAGCATCCGGGGTCAGGTTTTAGGGGTCCGACACGTTAGGCCGCGTTGCAAATCACACGCGGTGAGTGGATCGTATTGTCCTCCAAATTCCCGTTTTTTAGCATTTCCCGACCTTATTGGACATACCAAAGCTACCCACAAAGTTTCATCCCTTTTGCAGCACTAGAGATGAAACGTCCTTCATTAACCCGAAATCGCCCAAAATACAAGTCGGGGCCAAATGGTCAAAAAATGAAATAATTCTAAACCCGGATTTTTTCAGCCCAATCAACCTCAAATACCGTATGAAATATGCACGACGAATACTAGAACATTTGGAGCCCCGGGGGTCAGGTTTTAGGGGTCCGACACGTTAGGACGCGTTGCAAATCACACGCGGTGAGTGGATCGTATTGTCCTCCAAATTCCCGTTTTTTAGTATTTCCCGGCTCTATTGGACATACCAAAGCTACCCACAAAGTTTCATCCCTTTTGGAGCACTAGAGATGACACTTCCTTCATTAACCCGAAATCGCCCAAAATACAAGTCGGGGCCAAATAGTCAAAAAATGAAATAATTTGAAACCTGGATTTTTTCAGCCCAATCAACCTCAAATACCATATGAAACATGCACGACGAATACTAGACCATTTGGAGCATCCGGGGTCAGGTTTTAGGTGTCCGACACGTTAGGCCGCGTTGCAAATCACACGCGGTGAGTGGATCGTCTTGTCCTCCAAATTCCCGTTTTTTAGCATTTCCCGGCCTTATTGGACATTCCAAAGCTACCCACTAAGTTTCATCCCTTTTGCAGCACTAGAGATGACACTTCCTTCATTAACCCGAAATCGCCCAAAATACAAGTCGGGGCCAAATGGTCAAAAAATGAAATAATTCGAAACCCGGATTTTATCATCCCAATCAACCTCAAATACCATATGAAACATGCACGAGGAATACTAGACCATTTGGAGGCCCCGGGGTCAGGTTTTAGGGGTCCGACACGTTAGGTCGCGTTGCAAATCACACGGGGTGAGTTAATCGTATTGTCCTCCAAATTCCCCTTTTTTAGCATTTCCTGGCCTTATTGGACATACCAAAGCTACCCACAAAGTTTCATCCCTTTTGGAGCACTAGAGATGACACTTCCTTCATTAACCCGAAATTGCCCAAAATACAAGTCGGGCCAAATGGTCAAAAAATGAAATAATTCAAAACCCGAATTTTTTCAGCCCAATCAACCTCAAATACCATATGAAACATGCACGACGAATACTAGACCATTTGGAGCATCCGGGGTCAGGTTTTAGGGGTCCGACACGTTAGGCCGCGTTGCAAATCACACGCGGTGAGTGTATCTTATTGTCCTCCAAATTCCCGTTTTTTAGCATTTCCCGGCCTTATTGGACATACCAAAACTACCCACAAAGTTTCATCTTTTTTGGAGTACTAGAGATGACACTTCCTTCATTAACCCGAAATCGCCCAAAATACAAGTCGGGGCCAAATGGTCAAAAAATGAAATAATTCGAAACCCGGATTTTTTTAGCCCAATCAACCTCAAATACCATATGAAACATGCACGACGAAAGCTAGACCATTTGGAGCCCCCGGGGTCAGGTTTTAGGGGTCCGACACGTTAGGCCGCTTTGCAAATCACACGCGGTGATTGGATCATATTGTCCTCCAAATTCCCGTTTTTTAGCATTTCCCGGCTCTATTGGACATACCAAAGCTACCCACAAAGTTTCATCCTTTTTGGAGCACTAGAGATGACACTTCCTTCATTAACCCGAAATCGCCCAAAATACAAGTCGGGGCCAAATGGTCAAAAAATGAAATAATTTGAAACCCGGATTTTTTCAGCCCAATAAAACTCAAATACCATATGAAACATGCACGACGAATACTAGACCATTTGGAGCATCCGGGGTCAGGTTTTCGGTGTCCGACACGTTAGGCCGCGTTGCAAATCACACGCGGTGAGTGGATCGTATTTTCCTCCAAATTCCCGTTTTTTAGCATTTCCCGGCCTTATTGGACATACCAAAACTACCCACAAAGTTTCATATTTTTTGGAGCACTAGAGATGACACTTCCTTCATTAACCCGAAATCGCCCAAAATACAAGTCGGGGCCAAATAGTCAAAAAATGAAATTATTCGAAACCCGGATTTTTTCAGCCCAATCAACCTCAAATACCATATGAAACATGCACGACGAATACTATACCATTTGGAGCCCCCGGGGTCAGGTTTTAGGGGTCCGACACGTTAGGCCGCGTTGCAAATCACACGAGGTGAGTGTATCCTATTGTCCTCCAAATTCCCGTTTTTTAGCATTTCCCGGCGTTATTGGACATACCAAAGCTACCCTCAAAGTTTCATCCCTTTTGGAGCACTAGAGATGACACTTCCTTCATTAACCCGAAATTGCCCAAAATACAAGTCAGGGCCACATGGTCAAAAAATGAAATAATTCGAAACCCGGATTTTTTCGGCCCAATCAACCTAAAATACCATATGAAACATGCACGACGAAAGCTAGACCATTTGGAGCCCCCGGGGTCAGGTTTTAGGGGTCCGACACGTTAGGCCACGTTGCAAATCACAGGCGGTGAGTGGATCGTATTGTCCTCCAAATTCCCGTTTTTTAGCATTTCCCGGCCTTATTGGACATACCAAAGCTACCCACAAAGTTTCATCCCTTTTGGAGCACTAGAGATGACACTTCCTTCAATAACCCGAAATCGCCCAAAATACAAGTCGGGGCCAAATGGTCAAAAAATGAAATAATTCGAAACCCGGATTTTTTCAGCCCAATCAACCTCAAATACCATATGAAACATGCACGACGAATACTAGACCATTTGGAGCCCCCGGGGTCAGGTTTTAGGGGTCCGACACGTTAGGCCGCGTTGCAAATCACACGCGGTGAGTGTATCCTATTGTCCTCCAAATTCCCGTTTTTTAGTATTTCCCGGCCTTATTGGACATACTAAAGCTACCCTCAAAGTTTCATCCCTTTTGGAGCCCTAGAGATGACACTTCCTTCATTAACCCGAAATCGCCCAAAATACAAGTCGGGCCAAATGGTCAAAAAATGAAATAATTCGAAACCCGGATTTTTTCAGCCCAATCAACCTAAAATACCATATGAAACATGCACGACGAAAGCTAGACCATTTGGAGCCCCCGGAGTCAGGTTTAAGGGGTCCGACACGTTAGGCCGTGTTGCAAATCACACGCGGTGAGTGGATCGTATTGTCCTCCAAATTCCCGTTTTTTAGCATTTTCCGAACTTATTAAACATAAAAAAGCTACCCACAAAGTTTTATCTCTTTTGGAGCACTAGAGATGACACTTCCTTCATTAACCCGAAATCGCCCAAAATACAAGTCGGGGCCAAATGGTCAAAAAATGAAATAATTCAAAACCCGGATTTTTTCAGCCCAATCAACCTCAAATACCATATGAAACATGCACGACGAATACTAGAACATTTGGAGCCCCCGGGGTCAGGTTTTAGGGGTCCCACACGTTAGGCCACGTTGCAAATCACACGCGGTGAGTGGATCGTATTGTCCTCCAAATTCCCGTTTTTTAGCATTTCCCGGCTCTATTGGACATACCAAAGCTACCCACAAAGTTTCATCCCTTTTGGAGCACTAGAGATGACACTTCCTTCTTTAACCCGAAATCGCCCAAAATACAAGTCGGGGCCAAATGGACATAAAATGAAATAATTTGAAACCCGGATTTTTTCACCCAATCAACCTCAAATACCATATGAAACATGCACGACGAATACTAGACCATTTGGAGCATCCGGGGTCAGGTTTTAGGGGTCCGACACGTTAGGCCGCGTTGCAAATCACACGCGGTGAGTGGATCGTATTGTCCTCCAAATTCCCGTTTTTTAGCATTTCCCGACCTTATTGGACATACTAAAGCTACCCACAAAGTTTCATCCCTTTTGCAGCACTAGAGATGACACTTCCTTCATTAACCCGAAATCGCCCAAAATACAAGTCGGGGCCAAATGGTCAAAAAATGAAATAATTCGAAACCCGGATTTTTTCAGCCCAATCAACCTCAAATACCGTATGAAATATGCACGACGAATACTAGAACATTTGGAGCCCCGGGGGTCAGGTTTTAGGGGTCCGACACGTTAGGACGCGTTGCAAATCACACGCGGTGAGTGGATCGTATTGTCCTCCAAATTCCCGTTTTTTAGTATTTCCCGGCTCTATTGGACATACCAAAGCTACCCACAAAGTTTCATCCCTTTTGGAGCACTAGAGATGACACTTCCTTCATTAACCCGAAATCGCCCAAAATACAAGTCGGGGCCAAATGGTCAAAAAATAAAATAATTTGAAACCCGGATTTTTTCAGCCCAATCAACCTCAAATACCATATGAAACATGCACGACGAATACTAGACCATTTGGAGCATCCGGGGTCAGGTTTTAGGTGTCCGACACGTTAGGCCGCGTTGCAAATCACACGCGGTGAGTGGATCGTATTGTCCTCCAAATTCCCGTTTTTTAGCATTTCCCGGCCTTATTGGACATTCCAAAGCTACCCACAAAGTTTCATCCCTTTTGCAGCACTAAAGATGACACTTCCTTCATTAACCCGAAATCGCCCAAAATACAAGTCGGGGCCAAATGGTAAAAAAATGAAATAATTCGAAACCCGGATTTTTTCAGCCCAATCAACCTCAAATACCATATGAAACATGCACGACGAATACTAGACCATTTGGAGGCCCCGGGGTCAGGTTTTAGGGGTCCGACACGTTAGGTCGCGTTGCAAATCACACTGGGTGAGTTAATCGTATTGTCCTCCAAATTCCCCTTTTTTAGCATTTCCTGGCCTTATTGGACATATCAAAGCTACCCACAAAGTTTCATCCCTTTTGGAGCACTAGAGATGACACTTCCTTCATTAACCCGAAATCGCCCAAAATACAAGTCGGGGCCAAATGGTCAAAAAATGAAATAATTTGAAACCCGGATTTTTTCAGCCCAATAAAACTCAAATACCATATGAAACATGCACGACGAATACTAGACCATTTGGAGCATCCGGGGTCAGGTTTTAGGTGTCCGACACGTTAGGCCGCGTTGCAAATCACACGCGGTGAGTGGATCGTATTTTCCTCCAAATTCCCGTTTTTTAGCATTTCCCGGCCTTATTGGACATACCAAAACTACCCACAAAGTTTCATCTTTTTTGGAGCACTAGAGATGACACTTCCTTCATTAACCCGAAATCGCCCAAAATACAAGTCGGGGCCAAATGGTCAAAAAATGAAATTATTCGAAACCCGGATTTTTTCAGCCCAATCAACCTCAAATACCATATGAAACATGCACGACGAATACTAGACCATTTGGAGCATCCGGGGTCAGGTTTTAGGTGTCCGACACGTTAGGCCGCGTTGCAAATCACACGCGGTGAGTGGATCGTATTGTCCTCCAAATTCCCGTTTTTTAGCATTTCCCGGCCTTATTGGACATTCCAAAGCTACCCACAAAGTTTCATCCCTTTTACAGCACTAGAGATGACACTTCCTTCATTAACCCGAAATCGCCCAAAATACAAGTCGGGGCCAAATGGTCAAAAAATGAAATAATTCGAAACCCGGATTTTTTCAGCCCAATCAACTTCAAATACCATATGAAACATGCACGACGAATACTAGACCATTTGGAAGCCCCGGGGTCAGGTTTTAGGGGTCCGACACGTTAGGTCGCGTTGCAAATCACACGGTGTGAGTTAATCGTATTGTCCTCCAAATTCCCCTTTTTTAGCATTTCCTGGCCTTATTGGATATACCAAAGCTACCCACAAAGTTTCATCCCTTTTGAAGCACTAGAGATGACACTTCCTTCATTAACCCGAAATCGCCCAAAATACAAGTCGGGCCAAATGGTCAAAAAATGAAATAATTCGAAACCCGGATTTTTTCAGCCCAGTCAACCTCAAATACCATATGAAACATGCACGACGAATACTAGACCATTTGGAGCATCCGGGGTCAGGTTTTAGGGGTCCGACACGTTAGGCCGCGTTGCAAATCACACGCGGTGAGTGGATCGTATTGTCCTCCAAATTCCCGTTTTTTAGCATTTTCCAGCCTTATTAGACATACCAAAGCTACCCACAATGTTTCATCCCTTTTGTAGCATTAGAGATGACACTTCCTTCATTAACCCGAAATCGCCCAAAATACAAGTCGGTGCCAAATGGTCAAAAAATGAAATAATTTGAAACCCGGATTTTTTCAGCCCAATCAACCACAAATACCGTATGAAATATGCACGACGAATACTAGAACATTTGGAGCCCCGGGGGTCAGGTTTTAGGGGTCCGACACGTTAGGACGCGTTGCAAATCACACGCGGTGAGTGGATCGTATTGTCCTCCAAATTCCCGTTTTTTAGCATTTTCCAGCCTTATTAGACATACCAAAGCTACCCACAATGTTTCATCCCTTTTGTAGCATTAGAGATGACACTTCCTTCATTAACCCGAAATCGCCCAAAATACAAGTCGGTGCCAAATGGTCAAAAAATGAAATAATTCGAAATCCGGATTTTTTCAGCCCAATCAACCTCAAATACCATATGAAACATGCATGACGAAAGCTAGACCATTTGGAGCCCCTGGGGTCAGGTTTTAGGGGTCCGACACGTTAGGCCGCTTTGCAAATCACACGCGGTGAGTGGATCGTATTGTCCTCCAAATTCCCGTTTTTTAGCATTTTCCAGCCTTATTAGACATACCAAAGCTACCCACAATGTTTCATCCCTTTTGTAGCATTAGAGATGACACTTCCTTCATTAACCCGAAATCGCCCAAAATACAAGTCGGTGCCAAATGGTCAAAAAATGAAATAATTCGAAACCCGGATTTTTTCAGCCCAATCAACCAAAAATACCGTATGAAATATGCACGACGAATACTAGAACATTTGGAGCCCCGGGGGTCTGGTTTTAGGGGTCCGACACGTTAGGACGCGTTGCAAATCACACGCGGTGAGTGGATCGTATTGTCCTCCAAATTCCCGTTTTTTAGTATTTCCCGGCTCTATTGGACATACCAAAGCTACCCACAAAGTTTCATCATTTTTGGAGCACTAGAGATGACACTTCCTTCATTAACCCGAAATCGCCCAAAATACAAGTCGGGGCCAAATGGTCAAAAAATGAAATAATTTGAAACCCGGATTTTTTCAGCCCAATCAACCTCAAATACCATATGAAACATGCACGACGAATATTAGACCATTTGGAGCATCCGGGGTCAGGTTTTAGGTGTCCGACACGTTAGGCCGCGTTGCAAATCACACGCGGTGAGTGGATCGTATTGTCCTCCAAATTCCCGTTTTTTAGCATTTCCCGGCCTTATTGGACATTCCAAAGCTACCCACAAAGTTTCATCCCTTTTGCAGCACTAGAGATGACACTTTCTTCATTAACCCGAAATCGCCCAAAATACAAGTCGGGGCCAAATGGTCAAAAAATGAAATAATTCGAAACCCGGATTTTTTCATCCCAATCAACCTCAAATACCATATGAAACATGCAAGACGAATACTAGACCATTTGGAGGCCCCGGGGTCAGGTTTTAGGGGTCCGACACGTTAGGTCGCGTTGCAAATCACACGGGGTGAGTTAATCGTATTGTCCTCCAAATTCCCCTTTTTTAGCATTTCCTGGCCTTATTGGACTTATCAAAGCTACCCACAAAGTTTAATCCCTTTTGGAGCACTAGAGATGACACTTCCTTCATTAACCCGAAATCGCCCAAAATACAAGTCTGGCCAAATGGTCAAAAAATGAAATAATTCGAAACCCGGATTTTTTCAGCCCAATCAACCTCAAATACCATATAAAACATGCACGACGAATACTAGACCATTTGGAGCATCCGGGGTCAGGTTTTAGGTGTCCGACACGTTAGGCCGCGTTGCAAATCACACGCGGTGAGTGGATCGTATTGTCCTCCAAATTCCCGTTTTTTAGCATTTCCCGGCCTTATTGGACATTCCAAAGCTACCCACAAAGTTTCATCCCTTTTGCAGCACTAGAGATGACACTTCCTTCAATAACCCGAAATCGCCCAAAATACAAGTCGAGCCAAATGGTCAAAAAATGAAATAATCTGAAACCCGGATTTTTTCAGCCCAATCAACGTCAAATACCATATGAAACATGCACGACGAATACTAGACCATTTGGAGCATCCGGGGTCAGGTTTTAGGGGTCCGACACGTTATGCCGCGTTGCAAATCACACGCGGTGAGTGGATCGTATTGTCCTCCAAATTCCCGTTTTTTAGCTTTTCCAGCCTTATTGGACATACCAAAGCTACCCACAAAGTTTCATCCCTTTTAGAGCACTAGAGATGACACTTCCTTCATTAACCCCGAAATCGCCGAAAATACAAGTCGGGGCCAAATGGTCAAAAAATGAAATAATTTGAAACCCGGATTTTTTCAGCCCAATCAACCTCAAATACCATATGAAACATGCACGACGAATACTAGAACATTTGGAGCCCCCGGGGTCAGGTTTTAGGGGTCCGACACGTTAGGTCGCGTTGCAAATCACACGCGGTGAGTGGATCGTATTGTCCTCCAAATTCCCTATTTTTAGCATTTTCCGGAGCTATTGGACATACCAAAGCTACCCACAAAGTTTCATCACTTTTGGAGCAGTAGAGATGACACTTCCTTAATTAACCCGAAATCGCCCAAAATACAAGTCGGGGCCAAATGGTCAAAAAATGAAATAATTCGAAACCCGGATTTTTTAAGCCCAATCAACCTCAAATACCATATGAAACATGCACAACGAAAAGCTAGACCATTTGGAGCCCCCGGGGTCAGGTTTTAGGGGTCCGACACGTTAGGCCGCGTTGCAAATCACACGCGGTGAGTGGATCGTATTGTCCTCCAAATTCCCGTTTTTTAGGATTTCCCGGCCTTATTGGACATACCAAAGCTACCCACAAAGTTTCATCCCTTTTGGAGCACTAGAGATGACACTTCCTTCATTAACCCGAAATCCCCCAAAATACAAGTCGGGGCCAAATGGTCAAAAAATGAAATAATTCGAAACCTGAATTTTTTCCGCCCAATGAACCTCAAATATCATATCGAACATTCACGACGAAAGCTAGACCATTTGGAGTATCCGGGGTCAGGTTTTAGGGGTCCGACACGTTATACCGCGTTGCAAATCACACGCGGTGAGTGGATCGTATTGTCATTGAAATTCCCGTTTTTTAGCATTTCCCGGCGTTATTGGACATACCAAAGCTACCCACAAAGTTTCATCCCTTTTGGAGCACTAGAGATGACACTTCCTTCATTAACCCGAAATCGCCCAAAATACAACTCGGGGCCAAATGGTCAAAAAATGAAATTATTCGAAACCCAGATTTTTTCAGGCCAATCAACCTCAAATACCATATGAAACATGCACGACGAATACTAGACCATTTGGAGCCCCCGAGGTCAGGTTTTAGGGGTCAGACACGTTAGGCCGCGTTGCAAATCACACGAGGTGAGTGTATCCTATTGTCCTCCAAATTCCCGTTTTTTAGCATTTCCCGGCCTTATTGGACATACCAAAGCTACCCTCAAAGTTTCATCCCTTTTGGAGCACTAGAGATGACACTTCCTTCATTAACCCGAAATCGCCCAAAATACAAGTCAGGGCCACATGGTCAAAAAATGAAATAATTCGAAACCCGGATTTTTCCAGCCCAATCAACCTAAAATACCATAAGAAACATGCACGACGAAAGCTAGACCATTTGGAGCCCCCGGGGTCAGGTTTTAGGGGTCCGACACGTTAGGCCGCGTTGCAAATTACACGCGGTGAGTGGATCGTATTGTCCTCCAAATTCCCTTTTTTAACATTTTCCGACCTTATTGGACATAACAAAGCTACCCACAAAGTTTCATCCCTTTTCGAGCACTAGAGATGACACATCCTTCATTAACCCGAAATCGCCCAAAATACAAGTCGGGGCCAAATGGTCAAAAAATGAAATAATTTGAAACCCGGATTTTTTCAGCCCAATCAACCTCAAATACCATATGAAACATGCACGGCGAATAATAGGACATTTGGAGCCCCCGGGGTCAGGTTTTAGGGGTCCGACACGTTAGGCCGCGTTGCAAATCACACGCGGTGAGTGGATCGTATTGTCCTCCAAATTCCCTTTTTTAGCATTTTCCGGCTCTATTGGACATAACAAAGCTACCCATAAAGTTTCATCCCTTTTAGAGCACTAGAGATGACACTTCCTTCATTAACCCCGAAATCGCCCAAAATACAAGTCGGGGCCAAATGGTCAAAAAATGAAATAATTTGAAACCCGGATATTTTCGGCCCAATCAACCTCAAATACCATATGAAACATGCACGACGAATACTAGAACATTTGGAGCCCCCGGGGTCAGGTTTTAGGGGTCCGACACGTTAGGTCGCGTTGCAAATCACACGCGGTGAGTGGATCGTATTGTCCTCCAAATTCCCGTTTTTTAGCATTTCCCGGCGCTATTGGATATACCAAAGCTACCCACAAAGTTTCATCCCTTTTGGAGCAGTAGAGATTACACTTCCTTAATTAACCCGAAATCGCCCAAAATACAAGTCGGGGCCAAATGGTCAAAAAATGAAATAATTCGAAACCCGGATTTTTTCAGCCCAATCAACCTCAAATACCATATGAAACATGCACGACGAATACTAGAACATTTGGAGCCCCCGGGGTCAGGTTTTAGGGGTCCGACACGTTAGGCCGCGTTGCAAATCACACGCGGTGAGTGGATCGTATTGTCCTCCAAATTCCCGTTTTTTAGCATTTCCCGGCCTTATTGGACATACCAAATCTACCCACAAAGTTTCATCCCTTTTGGAGCACTAGAGATGACACTTCCTTCATTAACCCGAAATCGCCCAAAATACAAGTCGGGGCCAAATGGTCAAAAAATGAAATAATTCGAAACCCGAATTTTTTCCGCCCAATCAACCTCAAATATCATATGAAACATTCACGACGAAAGCTAGACCATTTGGAGTATCCGGGGTCAGGTTTTAGGGGTCCGACACGTTAGGCCGCGTTGCAAATCACACGCGGTGAGTGGATCGTATTGTCCTCCAAATTCCCGTTTTTTAGCATTTCCCGGCGTTATTGGACATACCAAAGCTACCCACAAAGTTTCATCCCTTTTGGAGCACTAGAGATGACACTTCCTTCATTAACCCGAAATCGCCCAAAATACAAGTCGGGGCCAAATGGTCAAAAAATGAAATAATTCGAAACCCGGATTTTTTAAGCCCGATCAACCTCAAATACCATATGAAACATGCACGACGAAAAGCTAGACCATTTGGAGCCCCCGGAGTCAGGTTTTAGGGGTCCGACACGTTAGGCCGCGATGCAAATCACACGCGGTGAGTGGATCGTATTGTCCTCCAAATTCCCGTTTTTTAGCATTTCCCGTCCTTATTGGACATACCAAATCTACCCACAAAGTTTCATCCCTTTTGGAGCACTAGAGATGACACTTCCTTCATTAACCCGAAATCGCCCAAAATACAAGTCGGGGCCAAATGGTCAAAAAATGAAATAATTCGAAACCCGAATTTTTTCCGCCCAATCAACCTCAAATATCATATGAAACATTCACGACGAAAGCTAGACCATTTGGAGTATCCGGGGTCAGGTTTTAGGGGTCCGACACGTTAGGCCGCGTTGCAAATCACACGCGGTGAGTGGATCGTATTGTCCTCCAAATTCCCGTTTTTTAGCATTTCCCGGCCTTATTGGACATACCAAAGCTACCCACAAAGTTTCATCCCTTTTGGAGCACTAGAGATGACACTTCCTTCATTAACCCGAAATCGCCCAAAATACAAGTCGGGGCCAAATGGTCAAAAAATGAAATAATTCGAAACCCGAATTTTTTCCGCCCAATCAACCTCAAATATCATATGAAACATTCACGACGAAAGCTAGACCATTTGGAGTATCCGGGGTCAGGTTTTAGGGGTCCGACACGTTAGGCCGCGATGCAAATCACACGCGGTGAGTGGATCGTATTGTCCTCCAAATTCCCGTTTTTTAGCATTTCCTGGCCTTATTGGACATACCAAAGCTACCCACAAAGTTTCATCCCTTTTGGAGCACTAGAGATGACACTTCCTTCATTAACCTGAAATTGGCCAAAATACAAGTCGGGGCCAAATTGTCAAAAAATGAAATAATTCGAAACCCGGATTTTTTTCCGCCCAATCAACCTCAAATACCATATGAAACATGCACGACGAAAGCTAGACCATTTGGAGCATCCGGGGTCAGGTTTTAGGGGTCCGACACGTTAGGCCGTGTTGCAAATCACACGCGGTGAGTGGATCGTATTGTCCTCCAAATTCTCGTTTTTTTAGCATTTCCCGGCCTTATTGGACATACCAAAGCTACCCACAAAGTTTCATCCCTTTTGGAGCACTAGAGATGACACTTCATTCATTAACCCGAAATCGCCCAAAATACAAGTCTGGGCCAAATGGTCAAAAAATGAAATAATTCGAAACCCGGATTTTTTCAGCCCAATCAACCTCAAATAACATATGAAACATGCACGACGAATACTAGACCATTTTGAGCCCCCGGGGTCAGGTTTTAGGGGTCCGATACGTTAGGCCGCGTTGCAAATCACACGCGGTGAGTTAATTGTATTATCCTCCAAATTCCCCTTTTTTATCATTTCCTGGCCTTATTGGACATATCAAAGCTACCCACAAAGTTTCATCCCTTTTGGAGCAATAGAGATGACACTTCCTTCATTAACCTGAAATCGCCCAAAATACAAGTCGGGGCCAAATGGTCAAAAAATGAAATAATTCGAAACCTGGATTTTTTCCGCCCAATCAACCTCTAATACCATATGAAACATGCACGACGAAAGCTAGACCATTTGGAGCATCCGGGGTTAGGTTTTAGGGGTCCGACACGTAAGGTCGCGTTGCAAATCACACGCGGTGAGTGGATCGTATTGTCCTCCAAATTCCCGTTTTTTAGCATTTCCCGTCCTTATTGGACATACCAAAGCTACCCACAAAGTTTAATCCCTTTTGGAGCACTAGAGATGACACTTCATTTATTAACCCGAAATCGCCCAAAATACAAGTCGGGGCCAAATGGTCAAAAAATGAAATAATTCGAAACCCGGATTTTTTCAGCCCAATCAACCTCAAATACCATATGAAACATAAACGACGAATACTAGACCATTTAGAGCCTCCGGGGTCAGGTTTTAGGGGTCCGACACGTTAGGTCGCGTTGCAAATCTCACCCGGTGAGTGTATCCTATTGTCCTCCAAATTCCCGTTTTTAGCATTTCCCGGCCTTATTGGACATACCAAAGCTACCCACAAAGTTTCATTCCTTTTGGAGCAATAGAGATGACACTACCTTCATTAACCAGAAATCGCCCAAAATACAAGTCGGGGCCAAATGGTCAAAAAATGAAATAATTCGAAACCCGGATTTTTTCAGCCCAATCAACCTCAAATACCAGATGAAAAATGCACGACGAATACTAGATCATTTGGAGCCCCCGGGGTCAAGTTTTAGGGGTCCGACACGTTAGGCCGCGTTGCAAATCACACGCGGTGAGTGGATCGTATTGTCCTCCAAATTCCCGTTTTTTGGCATTTCCCGGCCTTATTGGACATACCAAAGCTACCCACAAAGTTTCATCCCTTTTGGAGTACTAGAGATGACACTTCCTTAATTAACCCGAAATCGCCCAAAATACAAGTCGGGGCCAAATGGTCAAAAAATGAAATAATTCGAAACCCAGATTTATTCCGCCCAATCAACCTCAAATGCCATATGAAACATGCACGACGAAAGCTAGACCATTTGGAGCATCCGGGGTCAGGTTTTAGGGGTCCGACACGTTAGGCCGCGTTGCAAATCACAGGCGGTGAGTGGATCGTATTGTCCTCCAAATTCCCGTTTTTTAGCATTTCCCGGCCTTATTGGAAATACCAAAGCTACCCACAAAGTTTCATCCCTTTTGGAGCACTAGAGTTGACACTTACTTCATTAACCCGAAATCGCCCAAAATACAAGTCGGGGCCAAATGGTCAAAAAATGAAATAATTCCAAACCCGGATTTTTTCAGCCCAATCAACCTCAAATACCATATGAAACATGCACGATGAAAGCTAGACCATTTGGAGCCCCCGGGGTCAGGTTTTAGGGGTCCGACACGTTAGGCCGCGTTACAAATCACACGCGGTGAGTGGATCGTATTGTCCTCCAAATACCCTTTTTTAGCATTTCCCGGCCTTATTGGACATACCAAACCTACCCACAAAGTTTCATCCCTTTTGGAGCACTAGAGATGACACTTCCTTCATTAACCCGAAATCGCCCAAAATACAAGTCGGGGCCAAATGGTCAAAAAAAGAAATAATTCAAAACCCGGATTTTTTCAGTCCAATCAACCTGAAATACCATATGAAACATGCACGACGAAAGCTAGACCATTTGGAGCATCCGGGGTCAGGTTTTAGGGGTCCGACACGTTAGGCCGCGTTGCAAATCACACGCGGTTAGTGGATCGTATTGTCCTCCAAATTCCCGTTTTTTAGAATTCCCCGGCCTTATTGGACATACCAAAGCTACCCACAACGTTTCATCCCTTTTGGAGCACTAGAGATGACACTTTCTTCATTAACCCGAAATCGCCCAATATACAAGTCGGGGCCAAATGGTCAAAAAATGAAATAATTCGAAACCCGGATTTATTCCGCCCAATCAACCTAAAATACCATATAAAACATGCACGACGAAAGCTAGACCATTTGGAGCATCCGGGGTCAGGTTTTAGGGGTCCGACACGTTAGGCCGCGTTGCAAATCACATGCGGTGAGTGGATCGTATTGTCCTCCAAATTCCCGTTTTTTAGCATTTCCCGGCCTTATTGGACATACCAAAGCTACCCACAAAGTTTCATCCCTTTTGGAGCACTAGAGATGACACTTCCTTCATTAACCCGAAATCGCCCAAAATACAAGTTGGGGCCAAATGGTCAAAAAATGAAATAATTCGAAACCCGGATTTTTTCAGCCCAATAAATCTCAAATACCATATGAAACATGCACGACGAAAGCTAGACCATTTTGAGCCCCCGGGGTCAGGTTTTAGGGGTCCGACACGTTAGGCCGCGTTGCAAATCACACGCGGTGAGTTAATCGTATTGTCCTCCAAATTCCCCTTTTTTAGCATTTCCTGGCCTTATTGGACATATCAAAGCTACCCACAAAGTTTCATCCCTTTTGGAGCAATAGAGATGACACTTCCTTCATTAACCTGAAATCGCCCAAAATACAAGTCGGAGCCAAATGGTCAAAAAATAAAATAATTCGAAACCCGGATTTTATCCGCCCAATCAACCTCAAATACTATATGAAACATGCATGACGAAAGCTAGACCATTTGGAGCATCCGGGGTTAGGTTTTAGGGGTCCAACACGTAAGGTCGCGTTGCAAATCACACGCGGTGAGTGGATCGTATTGTCCTCCAAATTTCCGTTTTTTAGCATTTCCCGTCCTTATTGGACATACCAAAGCTACCCACAAAGTTTCATCCCTTTTGGAGCACTAGAGATGACACTTCATTCATTAACCCGAAATCGCCCAAAATACAAGTCGGGGCCAAATGGTCAAAAAATGAAATAATTCGAAACCCGGATTTTTTCAGTCCAATCAACCTCAAATACCATATGAAACTTACACGACGAATACTAGACCATTTAGAGCCTCCGGGGTCGGGTTTTAGGGGTCCGACACGTTAGGCCGCGTTGCAAATCACACCCGGTGAGTGTATCCTATTGTCCTCCAAATTCCCATTTTTAGCATTTTCCGGCCTTATTGGACATACCAAAGCTACCCATAAAGTTTCATTCCTTTTGGAGCAATAGAGATGACACTACCTTCATTAACCTGAAATCGCCCAAAATACAAGTCGGGGCCAAATGGTCAAAAAATGAAATAATTCGAAACCCGGATTTTTTCAACCTAATCAACCTCAAATACCAGATGAAAAATGCACGACGAATACTAGATCATTTGGAGCCCCCGGGGTCAGGTTTTAGGGGTCCGACACGTTAGGCCGCGTTGCAAATCACACGCGGTGAGTGGATCGTATTGTCCTCTAAATTCCCGTTTTTTGGCATTTCCCGGCCTTATTGGACATACCAAAGCTACCCACAAAGTTTCATCCGTTTTGGCGCACTAGAGATGACACTTCCTTCATTAACCCGAAATCGCCCAAAATACAAGTCGGGGCCAAATGGTCAAAAAATGAAATAATTCAAAACCCGGATTTATTCCGCCCAATCAACCTCAAATACCATATGAAACATGCACGACGAAAGCTAGACCATTTGGAGCATCCGTAGTCAGGTTTTAGAGGTCCGACACGTTAGGCCGCGTTGCAAATCACACGCGGTTAGTGGATCGTATTGTCCTCCAAATTCCCGTTTTTTAGCATTTCCCAGCCTTATTGGACATACCAAAGCTACCCACAAAGTTTCATCCCTTTTGGAGCACTAGAGATGACACTTCCTTCATTAACCCGAAATCGCCCAAAATACAAGTCGGGGCCAAATGGTCAAAAAATGAAATAATTCGAAACCCGAATTTTTTCCGCCCAATCAACCTCAAATATCATATGAAACATTCACGACGAAAGCTAGACCATTTGGAGTATCCGGGGTCAGGTTTTAGGGGTCCGACACGTTAGGCCGCGTTGCAAATCACACGCGGTGAGTGGATCGTATTGTCCTCCAAATTCCCGTTTTTTAGCATTTCCCGGCGTTATTGGACATACCAAAGCTACCCACAAAGTTTCATCCCTTTTGGAGCACTAGAGATGACACTTCCTTCATTAACCCGAAATCGCCCAAAATACAAGTCGGGGCCAAATGGTCAAAAAATGAAATAATTCGAAACCCGGATTTTTTAAGCCCGATCAACCTCAAATACCATATGAAACATGCACGACGAAAAGCTAGACCATTTGGAGCCCCCGGAGTCAGGTTTTAGGGGTCCGACACGTTAGGCCGCGATGCAAATCACACGCGGTGAGTGGATCGTATTGTCCTCCAAATTCCCGTTTTTTAGCATTTCCCGTCCTTATTGGACATACCAAATCTACCCACAAAGTTTCATCCCTTTTGGAGCACTAGAGATGACACTTCCTTCATTAACCCGAAATCGCCCAAAATACAAGTCGGGGCCAAATGGTCAAAAAATGAAATAATTCGAAACCCGAATTTTTTCCGCCCAATCAACCTCAAATATCATATGAAACATTCACGACGAAAGCTAGACCATTTGGAGTATCCGGGGTCAGGTTTTAGGGGTCCGACACGTTAGGCCGCGTTGCAAATCACACGCGGTGAGTGGATCGTATTGTCCTCCAAATTCCCGTTTTTTAGCATTTCCCGGCCTTATTGGACATACCAAAGCTACCCACAAAGTTTCATCCCTTTTGGAGCACTAGAGATGACACTTCCTTCATTAACCCGAAATCGCCCAAAATACAAGTCGGGGCCAAATGGTCAAAAAATGAAATAATTCGAAACCCGAATTTTTTCCGCCCAATCAACCTCAAATATCATATGAAACATTCACGACGAAAGCTAGACCATTTGGAGTATCCGGGGTCAGGTTTTAGGGGTCCGACACGTTAGGCCGCGATGCAAATCACACGCGGTGAGTGGATCGTATTGTCCTCCAAATTCCCGTTTTTTAGCATTTCCTGGCCTTATTGGACATACCAAAGCTACCCACAAAGTTTCATCCCTTTTGGAGCACTAGAGATGACACTTCCTTCATTAACCTGAAATTGGCCAAAATACAAGTCGGGGCCAAATTGTCAAAAAATGAAATAATTCGAAACCCGGATTTTTTTCCGCCCAATCAACCTCAAATACCATATGAAACATGCACGACGAAAGCTAGACCATTTGGAGCATCCGGGGTCAGGTTTTAGGGGTCCGACACGTTAGGCCGTGTTGCAAATCACACGCGGTGAGTGGATCGTATTGTCCTCCAAATTCTCATTTTTTTAGCATTTCCCGGCCTTATTGGACATACCAAAGCTACCCACAAAGTTTCATCCCTTTTGGAGCACTAGAGATGACACTTCATTCATTAACCCGAAATCGCCCAAAATACAAGTCTGGGCCAAATGGTCAAAAAATGAAATAATTCGAAACCCGGATTTTTTCAGCCCAATCAACCTCAAATAACATATGAAACATGCACGACGAATACTAGACCATTTTGAGCCCCCGGGGTCAGGTTTTAGGGGTCCGATACGTTAGGCCGCGTTGCAAATCACACGCGGTGAGTTAATTGTATTATCCTCCAAATTCCCCTTTTTTATCATTTCCTGGCCTTATTGGACATATCAAAGCTACCCACAAAGTTTCATCCCTTTTGGAGCAATAGAGATGACACTTCCTTCATTAACCTGAAATCGCCCAAAATACAAGTCGGGGCCAAATGGTCAAAAAATGAAATAATTCGAAACCTGGATTTTTTCCGCCCAATCAACCTCTAATACCATATGAAACATGCACGACGAAAGCTAGACCATTTGGAGCATCCGGGGTTAGGTTTTAGGGGTCCGACACGTAAGGTCGCGTTGCAAATCACACGCGGTGAGTGGATCGTATTGTCCTCCAAATTCCCGTTTTTTAGCATTTCCCGTCCTTATTGGACATACCAAAGCTACCCACAAAGTTTAATCCCTTTTGGAGCACTAGAGATGACACTTCATTTATTAACCCGAAATCGCCCAAAATACAAGTCGGGGCCAAATGGTCAAAAAATGAAATAATTCGAAACCCGGATTTTTTCAGCCCAATCAACCTCAAATACCATATGAAACATAAACGACGAATACTAGACCATTTAGAGCCTCCGGGGTCAGGTTTTAGGGGTCCGACACGTTAGGTCGCGTTGCAAATCTCACCCGGTGAGTGTATCCTATTGTCCTCCAAATTCCCGTTTTTAGCATTTCCCGGCCTTATTGGACATACCAAAGCTACCCACAAAGTTTCATTCCTTTTGGAGCAATAGAGATGACACTACCTTCATTAACCAGAAATCGCCCAAAATACAAGTCGGGGCCAAATGGTCAAAAAATGAAATAATTCGAAACCCGGATTTTTTCAGCCCAATCAACCTCAAATACCAGATGAAAAATGCACGACGAATACTAGATCATTTGGAGCCCCCGGGGTCAAGTTTTAGGGGTCCGACACGTTAGGCCGCGTTGCAAATCACACGCGGTGAGTGGATCGTATTGTCCTCCAAATTCCCGTTTTTTGGCATTTCCCGGCCTTATTGGACATACCAAAGCTACCCACAAAGTTTCATCCCTTTTGGAGTACTAGAGATGACACTTCCTTAATTAACCCGAAATCGCCCAAAATACAAGTCGGGGCCAAATGGTCAAAAAATGAAATAATTCGAAACCCAGATTTATTCCGCCCAATCAACCTCAAATGCCATATGAAACATGCACGACGAAAGCTAGACCATTTGGAGCATCCGGGGTCAGGTTTTAGGGGTCCGACACGTTAGGCCGCGTTGCAAATCACAGGCGGTGAGTGGATCGTATTGTCCTCCAAATTCCCGTTTTTTAGCATTTCCCGGCCTTATTGGAAATACCAAAGCTACCCACAAAGTTTCATCCCTTTTGGAGCACTAGAGTTGACACTTACTTCATTAACCCGAAATCGCCCAAAATACAAGTCGGGGCCAAATGGTCAAAAAATGAAATAATTCCAAACCCGGATTTTTTCAGCCCAATCAACCTCAAATACCATATGAAACATGCACGATGAAAGCTAGACCATTTGGAGCCCCCGGGGTCAGGTTTTAGGGGTCCGACACGTTAGGCCGCGTTACAAATCACACGCGGTGAGTGGATCGTATTGTCCTCCAAATACCCTTTTTTAGCATTTCCCGGCCTTATTGGACATACCAAACCTACCCACAAAGTTTCATCCCTTTTGGAGCACTAGAGATGACACTTCCTTCATTAACCCGAAATCGCCCAAAATACAAGTCGGGGCCAAATGGTCAAAAAAAGAAATAATTCAAAACCCGGATTTTTTCAGTCCAATCAACCTGAAATACCATATGAAACATGCACGACGAAAGCTAGACCATTTGGAGCATCCGGGGTCAGGTTTTAGGGGTCCGACACGTTAGGCCGCGTTGCAAATCACACGCGGTTAGTGGATCGTATTGTCCTCCAAATTCCCGTTTTTTAGAATTCCCCGGCCTTATTGGACATACCAAAGCTACCCACAACGTTTCATCCCTTTTGGAGCACTAGAGATGACACTTTCTTCATTAACCCGAAATCGCCCAATATACAAGTCGGGGCCAAATGGTCAAAAAATGAAATAATTCGAAACCCGGATTTATTCCGCCCAATCAACCTAAAATACCATATAAAACATGCACGACGAAAGCTAGACCATTTGGAGCATCCGGGGTCAGGTTTTAGGGGTCCGACACGTTAGGCCGCGTTGCAAATCACATGCGGTGAGTGGATCGTATTGTCCTCCAAATTCCCGTTTTTTAGCATTTCCCGGCCTTATTGGACATACCAAAGCTACCCACAAAGTTTCATCCCTTTTGGAGCACTAGAGATGACACTTCCTTCATTAACCCGAAATCGCCCAAAATACAAGTTGGGGCCAAATGGTCAAAAAATGAAATAATTCGAAACCCGGATTTTTTCAGCCCAATAAATCTCAAATACCATATGAAACATGCACGACGAAAGCTAGACCATTTTGAGCCCCCGGGGTCAGGTTTTAGGGGTCCGACACGTTAGGCCGCGTTGCAAATCACACGCGGTGAGTTAATCGTATTGTCCTCCAAATTCCCCTTTTTTAGCATTTCCTGGCCTTATTGGACATATCAAAGCTACCCACAAAGTTTCATCCCTTTTGGAGCAATAGAGATGACACTTCCTTCATTAACCTGAAATCGCCCAAAATACAAGTCGGAGCCAAATGGTCAAAAAATAAAATAATTCGAAACCCGGATTTTATCCGCCCAATCAACCTCAAATACTATATGAAACATGCATGACGAAAGCTAGACCATTTGGAGCATCCGGGGTTAGGTTTTAGGGGTCCAACACGTAAGGTCGCGTTGCAAATCACACGCGGTGAGTGGATCGTATTGTCCTCCAAATTTCCGTTTTTTAGCATTTCCCGTCCTTATTGGACATACCAAAGCTACCCACAAAGTTTCATCCCTTTTGGAGCACTAGAGATGACACTTCATTCATTAACCCGAAATCGCCCAAAATACAAGTCGGGGCCAAATGGTCAAAAAATGAAATAATTCGAAACCCGGATTTTTTCAGTCCAATCAACCTCAAATACCATATGAAACTTACACGACGAATACTAGACCATTTAGAGCCTCCGGGGTCGGGTTTTAGGGGTCCGACACGTTAGGCCGCGTTGCAAATCACACCCGGTGAGTGTATCCTATTGTCCTCCAAATTCCCATTTTTAGCATTTTCCGGCCTTATTGGACATACCAAAGCTACCCATAAAGTTTCATTCCTTTTGGAGCAATAGAGATGACACTACCTTCATTAACCTGAAATCGCCCAAAATACAAGTCGGGGCCAAATGGTCAAAAAATGAAATAATTCGAAACCCGGATTTTTTCAACCTAATCAACCTCAAATACCAGATGAAAAATGCACGACGAATACTAGATCATTTGGAGCCCCCGGGGTCAGGTTTTAGGGGTCCGACACGTTAGGCCGCGTTGCAAATCACACGCGGTGAGTGGATCGTATTGTCCTCTAAATTCCCGTTTTTTGGCATTTCCCGGCCTTATTGGACATACCAAAGCTACCCACAAAGTTTCATCCGTTTTGGCGCACTAGAGATGACACTTCCTTCATTAACCCGAAATCGCCCAAAATACAAGTCGGGGCCAAATGGTCAAAAAATGAAATAATTCAAAACCCGGATTTATTCCGCCCAATCAACCTCAAATACCATATGAAACATGCACGACGAAAGCTAGACCATTTGGAGCATCCGGGGTCAGGTTTTAGAGGTCCGACACGTTAGGCCGCGTTGCAAATCACACGCGGTTAGTGGATCGTATTGTCCTCCAAATTCCCGTTTTTTAGCATTTCCCAGCCTTATTGGACATACCAAAGCTACCCACAAAGTTTCATCCCTTTTGGAGCACTAGAGATGACACTTACTTCATTAACCCGAAATCGCCCAAAATACAAGTCGGGGCCAAATGGTCAAAAAATGAAATAATTCGAAACCCGGATTTTTTCAGCCCAATCAACCTCAAATACCATATGAAACATGCACGATGAAAGCTAGACCATTTGGAGCCCCCGGGGTCAGGTTTTAGGGGTCCGACACGTTAGGCCGCGTTACAAATCACACGCGGTGAGTGGATCGTATTGTCCTCCAAATTCCCTTTTTTAGCATTTCCCGACCTTATTGGACATACCAAACCTACCCACAAAGTTTCATCCCTTTTGGAGCACTAGAGATGACACTTCCTTCATTAACCCGAAATCGCCCAAAATACAAGTCGGGGCCAAATGGTCAAAAAATGAAATAATTCGAAACCCGGATTTTTTCAGTCCAATCAACCTCAAATACCATATGAAACATGCACGACGAAAGCTAGACCATTTGGAGCATCCGGGGTCAGGTTTTAGGGGTCCGACACGTTATGCCGCGTTGCAAATCACACGCGGTTAGTGTATCGTATTGTCCTCCAAATTCCCGTTTTTTAGAATTTCCCGGCCTTGTTGGACATACCAAAGCTACCCACAAAGTTTCATCCCTTTTGGAGCACTAGAGATGACACTTCCTTCATTACCCCGAAATCGCCCAAAATACAAGTCGGGGCCAAATGGTCAAAAAATGAAATAATTCGAAACCCGGATTTATTCCGCCCAATCAACCTCAAATACCATATGAAACATGCACGACGAAAGCTAGACGATTTGGAGCATCCGGGGTCAGGTTTTAGGGGTCCGACACGTTAGGCCGCGTTGCAAATCACACGCGGTTAGTGGATCGTATTGTCCTCCAAATTCCCGTTTTTTAGCATTTCCCGACCTTATTGGACATACCAAAGCTACCCACAAAGTATTATCCCTTTTGGAGCACTAGAGATGACACTTCCCTCATTAACCCGAAATCGCCCAAAATACAAGTCGGGGCCAAATGGTCAAAAAATGAAATAATTCGAAACCCGGATTTTTTCAGCCCAATCAACCTCAAATACCATATGAAACATGCACGACGAAAGCTAGACCATTTGGAGCCCACGGGGTCAGGTTTTAGGGGTCCGACACGTTAGGCCGCGTTACAAATCACACGCGGTGAGTGGATCGTATTGTCCTCCAAATTCCCTTTTTTAGCATTTCCCGGCCTTATTGGACATACCAAAGCTACCCACAAAGTTTCATCCCTTTTGGAGCACTAGAGATGACACTTCCTTCATTAACCCGAAATCGCCCAAAATACAAGTCGGGGCCAAATGGTCAAAAAATGAAATAATTCGAAACCCGAATTTTTTCAGTCCAATCAACCTCAAATACCATATGAAACATGCACGACGAAAGCTAGACCATTTGGAGCATCCGGGGTCAGGTTTTAGGGGTCCGACACGTTAGGCCGCGTTGCAAATCACACGCGGTTAGTGGATCGTATTGTCCTCCAAATTCCCGTTTTTTAGCATTTCCCGTCCTTATTGGACATACCAAAGCTACCCACAAAGTATTATCCCTTTTCGAGCACTAGAGATGACACTTCCTTCATTAACCCGAAATCGCCCAAAATACAAGTCGGGGCCAAATGGTCAAAAAATTAAATAATTCAAAACCCGGATTTATCCGCCCAATCAACCTCAAATACCATATGAAACATGCACGACGAAAGCTAGACCATTTGGAGCATCCGGGGTCAGGTTTTAGGGGTCCGACACGTTAGGCCGCGTTGCAAATCACACGCGGTGAGTGGATCGTATTGTCCTCCAAATTCCCGTTTTTTAGCATTTCCCAGCCTTATTGGACATACCAAAGCTACCCACAAAGTTTCATCCCTTTTGGAGCACTAGAGATGACACTTACTTCATTAACCCGAAATCGCCCAAAATACAAGTCGGTGCCAAATGGTCAAAAAATGAAATAATTCGAAACCCGGATTTTTTCAGCCCAATCAACCTCAAATACCATATGAAACATGCAAGATGAAAGCTAGACCATTTGGAGCCCCCGGGGTCAGGTTTTAGGGGTCCGACACGTTTGGCCGCGTTACAAATCACACGCGGTGAGTGGATCGTATTGTCCTCCAAATTCCATTTTTTAGCATTTCCCGGCCTTATTGGACATACCAAACCTATCCACAAAGTTTCATCCCTTTTGGAGCACTAGAGATGACACTTCCTTCATTAACCCGAAATCGCCCAAAATACAAGTCGGGGCCAAATGGTCAAAAAATGAAATAATTCAAAACCCGGATTTATTCCTCCCAATCAACCTCAAATACCATATGAAACATGCACGACGAAAGCTAGATCATTTGGAGCATCCGGGGTCAGTTTTTAGGGGTCCGACACGTTAGGCCGCGTTGCAAATCACACGCGGTGAGTGGATCGTATTGTCCTCCAAATTCCCGTTTTTTAGCATTTCCCGGCCTTATTAGACATACCAAAGCTACCCACAAAGTTTCATCCCTTTTGGAGCACTAGAGATGACACTTCCTTCATTAACCCGAAATCGCCCAAAATACAAGTCGGGCCAAATGGTCAAAAAATGAAATAATTCGAAACCTGGATTTTTTCAGCCCAATCAACCTCAAATACCATATGAAAGATGCACGACGAAAGCTAGACCATTTGGAGCTCCCGGGGTCAGGTTTTAGGGGTCCGACACGTTAGGCCGCGTTACAAATCACACGCGGTGAGTGGATCGTATTGTCCTCCAAATTCCCTTTTTTAGCATTTCCCGGCCTTATTGGACATACCAAAGCTACCCACAAAGTTTCATCCCTTTTGGAGCACTAGAGATGACACTTCCTTCATTAACCCGAAATCGCCCAAAATACAAGTCGGGGCCAAATGGTCAAAAAATGAAATAATTCGAAACCCGGATTTATTCCACCCAATCAACCTCAAATACCATATGAAACATGCACGACGAAAGCTAGACCATTTGGAGCATCCGGGGTCAGGTTTTAGGGGTCCGACACGTTAGGCCGCGTTGCAAATCACACGCGGTGAGTGGATCGTATTTTCCTCCAAATTCCCGTTTTTTAGCATTTCCCAGCCTTATTGGACATACCAAAGCTACCCACAAAGTTTCATCCCTTTTGGAGCACTAGAGATGACACTTACTTCATTAACCCGAAATCGCCCAAAATACAAGTCGGGGCCAAATGGTCAAAAAATGAAATAATTTGAAACCCGGATTTTTTCAGTCCAATCAACCTCAAATACCATATGAAACATGCACGACGAAAGCTAGACGATTTGGAGCATCCGGGGTCAGGTTTTAGGGGTCCGACACGTTAGGCCGCGTTGCAAATCACACGCGGTTAGTGGATCGTATTGTCCTCCAAATTCTCGTTTTTTAGCATTTCCTGGCCTTATTGGACATACCAAAGCTACCCACAAAGTTTCATCCCTTTTGGAGCACTAGAGATGACACTTCCTTCATTAACCCGAAATCGCACAAAATACAAGTCGGGGCCAAATGGTCAAAAAATGAAATAATTCGACACCCGGATTTTTTCAGTCCAATCAACCTCAAATACCATATGAAACATGCACGACGAAATCTAGACCATTTGGAGCATCCGGGGTCAGGTTTTAGGGGTCCGACACGTTATGCCGCGTTGCAAATCACACGCGGTTAGTGGATCGTATTGTCCTCCAAATTCCCGTTTTTTAGAATTTCCCGGCCTTGTTGGACATACCAAAGCTACCCACAAAGTTTCATCCCTTTTGGAGCACTAGAGATGACACTTCCTTCATTACCCCGAAATCGCCCAAAATACAAGTCGGGGCCAAATGGTCAAAAAATGAAATAATTCGAAACCCGGATTTTTTCAGTCCAATCAACCTCAAATACCATATGAAACATGCACGACGAAAGCTAGACGATTTGGAGCATCCGGGGTCAGGTTTTAGGGGTCCGACACGTTAGGCCGCGTTGCAAATCACACGCGGTTAGTGGATCGTATTGTCCTCCAAATTCTCGTTTTTTAGCATTTCCTGGCCTTATTGGACATACCAAAGCTACCCACAAAGTTTCATCCCTTTTGGAGCACTAGAGATGACACTTCCTTCATTAACCCGAAATCGCACAAAATACAAGTCGGGGCCAAATGGTCAAAAAATGAAATAATTCGACACCCGGATTTTTTCAGTCCAATCAACCTCAAATACCATATGAAACATGCACGACGAAATCTAGACCATTTGGAGCATCCGGGGTCAGGTTTTAGGGGTCCGACACGTTATGCCGCGTTGCAAATCACACGCGGTTAGTGGATCGTATTGTCCTCCAAATTCCCGTTTTTTAGAATTTCCCGGCCTTGTTGGACATACCAAAGCTACCCACAAAGTTTCATCCCTTTTGGAGCACTAGAGATGACACTTCCTTCATTACCCCGAAATCGCCCAAAATACAAGTCGGGGCCAAATGGTCAAAAAATGAAATAATTTGAAACCCGGATTTTTTCAGCCCAATCAACCTCAAATACCATATGAAACATGCACGACGAAAGCTAGACCATTTGGAGCCCCCGGGGTCAGGTTTTAGGGGTCCGACACGTTAGGCCGCGTTACAAATCACACGCGGCGAGTGGATCGTATTGTCCTCCAAATTCCCTTTTTTAGCATTTCCCGTCCTTATTGGACATACCAAACTTACCCACAAAGTTTCATCCCTTTTGGACCACTAGAGATGACACTTCCTTCATTAACCCGAAATCGCCCAAAATACAAGTCGGGGCCAAATGGTCAAAAAATGAAATAATTCGAAACCCGGATTTTTCAGCCCAATCAACTTCGAATACCATATGAAACATGCACGACGAATACTAAACCATTTGGAGCCCCCGGGGTCAGGTTTTAGGGGTCCGACACATTAGGCCTCGTTGCAAATCACACGCGGTGAGTGTATCTAATTTTCCTGCAAATTCCCGTTTTTTAGCATTTCCCGGCCTTATTGGACATACCAAAGCTACCCACAAAGTTTCATCCCTTTTGGAGCACTAGAGATGACACTTCCTTCATTAACCAAAAATCGCCCAAAATACAAGTCGGGGCCAAATGGTCAAAAAATGAAATAATTCGAAACCCGGATTTTTTCAGCCCAATCAACCTCAAATACCATGTGAAACATGCACGACGAAAGCTAGACCATTTGGAGCCCCCGGGGTCAGGTTTTAGGGGTCCGACACGTTAGGCCGCGTTGCAAATCACACGCGGTGAGTTGATCTAATTTTCCTCCAAATTCCCGTTTTTTAGTATTTCCCGGCCTTATTGGACATACCAAAGCTACCCACAAAGTTTCATCCCTTTTGGAGCACTAGAGATGACACTTCCTTCATTAACCCGAAATCGCCCAAAATACAAGTCGGGGCCAAATGGTCAAAAAATGAAATAATTCGAAACCCGGATTTTTTAAGCCCAATCAACCTCAAATACCATATGAAACATGCACGACGAAAAGCTAGACCATTTGGAGCCCCCGGGGTCAGGTTTTAGGGGTCCGACACGTTAGGCCGCGTTGCAAATCACACGCGGTGAGTGGATCGTATTGTCCTCCAAATTCCTGTTTTTTAGCATTTCCCGACCTTATTGGACATACCAAAGCTACCCACAAAGTTTCATCCCTTTTTGAGCACTAGAGATGACACTTCCTTCATTAACCCGAAATCGCCCAAAATACAAGTCGGGGCCAAATGGTCAAAAAATGAAATAATTCGAAACCCGAATTTTTTCTGCCCAATCAACCTCAAATATCATATGAAACATTCACGACAAATGCTAGACCATTTGGAGTATCCGGGGTCAGGTTTTAGGGGTCCGACACGTTATACCGCGTTGCAAATCACACGCGGTGAGTGGATCGTATTGTCCTCCAAATTCCCGTTTTTTAGCATTTCCCGGCCTTATTGGACATACCAAAGCTACCCACAAAGTTTCATCCCTTTTGGAGCACTAGAGATGACACTTCCTTCATTAACCCGAAATCGCCCAAAATACAAAACCCGGATTTTTTCCGCCTAATCAACCTCAAATACCATATGAAACATGCACGACAAATAATAGACCATTTGGAGCCCCTGGGGTCAGATTTTAGGGGTCCGACACGTTAGGCCGCGTTGCAAATCACACGCGGTGAGTTAATCGTATTGTCCTCCAAATTCCCGTTTTTTAGCATTTCCCGGTCTTATTGGACATACCAAAGCTACCCACAAAGTTTCATCCCTTTTGGAGCACTAGAGATGACACTTCCTTCATTAACCCGAAATCGCCCAAAATACAAGTCGGGGCCAAATGGTCAAAAAATGAAATAATTCAAAACCCGGATTTTTTTAGCCTAATCAACCTCAAATACCATATGAAACATGCACGACGATTACTAGACCATTTGGAGCCCCCGGGGTCAGGTTTTAGGGGTCCGACACGTTAGGCCTCGTTGAAAATCACACGCGGTGAGTGTATCTAATTTTCCTCCAAATTCCCGTTTTTTAGCATTTCTCGGCCTTTTTGGACATACCAAAGCTAGCCACAAAGTTTCATCCCTTTTGGAGCACTAGAGATGACACTTCCTTCATTAACCCGAAATCGCCCAAAATACAAGTCGGGGCCAAATGGTCAAAAAATAAGATAATTCAAAACCCGGATTTTTTCCACCCAATCAACCTCAAATACCATATGAAACATGAACGACGAAAGCTAGACCATTTGGAGCCCCCGGGGTCAGGTTTTAGGGGTCCGACACGTTAGGCCGCGTTACAAATCACACGCGGTGAGTGGATCGTATTGTCCTCCAAATTCCCGTTTTTTTAGCATTTCCCGGCCCTTTTGGACATACTAAAGCTACCCACATAGTTTCATCCCTTTTGGAGCACTAGAGATGACACTTCCTTCATTAACCCGAAATCGCCCAAAATACAAGTCGGGGCCAAATGGTCAAAAAATGAAATAATTCGAAACCCGGATTTTTTCAGCCCAATCAACCTCAAATACCATATGAAACATGCACGACGAATACAAGAACATTTGGAGCCCCCGAGGTCAGGCTTTAGGGGTCCGACACGTTAGGCCACGTTGCAAATCACACGCGGTGAGTGGATCGTATTGTCCTCCAAATTCCCGTTTTTTAGCATTTCCTGGCCTTATTGGACATACCAAAGCTACCCACATATTTTCATCCCTTTTGGAGCACTAGAGATGAGACTTCCTTCATTAACCCAAAATCGCCCAAAATACAAGTCGGGGCCAAATGGTCAAAAAATAAAATAATTCGAAACCCAGATTTTTTCCATCCAATCAACCTCAAATACCATATGAAACATGCACGACGAAAGCTAGACCATTTGGAGCCCCCGGGGTCAGGTTTTAGGGGTCCGACACGTTAGGCCGCGTTGCAAATCACACGCCGTTAGTGGATCGTTTTGTCCTCCAAATTCCCGTTTTTTAGCATTTCCCGGCCTTATTGGACATACCAAAGCTACCCACAAAGTTTCATCCCTTTTGGAGCACTAGAGATGACACTTCCTTCATTAACCCGAAATCGCCCAAAATACAAGTCGGGGCCAAATGGTCAAAAAATGAAATAATTCGAAACCCGGATTTTTTCAGCCCAATCAACCTCAAATACCATATGAAAAATGCACGACGAATACTAGACCATTTGGAGCCCCCGGGGTCAGGTTTTAGGGGTCCGACACGTTAGGCCGCGTTGCAAATCACACGCGGTGAGTGGATCGTATTGTCCTCCAAATTCCCGTTTTTTAGCATTTCCCGGCCTTATTGGACATACCAAAGCTACCCACAAAGTTTCATCCCTTTTGGAGCACTAGAGATGACACTTCCTTCATTAACCCGAAATCGCCCAAAATACAAGTCGGGGCCAAATGGTCAAAAAATGAAATAATTCAAAACCCGGATTTATTCCTCCCAATCAACCTCAAATACCATATGAAACATGCACGACGAAAGCTAGATCATTTGGAGCATCCGGGGTCAGTTTTTAGGGGTCCGACACGTTAGGCCGCGTTGCAAATCACACGCGGTGAGTGGATCGTATTGTCCTCCAAATTCCCGTTTTTTAGCATTTCCCGGCCTTATTAGACATACCAAAGCTACCCACAAAGTTTCATCCCTTTTGGAGCACTAGAGATGACACTTCCTTCATTAACCCGAAATCGCCCAAAATACAAGTCGGGGCCAAATGGTCAAAAAATGAAATAATTCGAAACCCGGATTTTTTCCGTCCAATCAACCTCAAATACCATATGAAACATGCACGACGAAAGCTAGACCATTTGGAGCATCCGGGGTCAGGTTTTAGGGGTCCGACACGTTAGGCCGCGTTGCAAATCACACGCGGTTAGTGGATCGTATTGTCCTCCAAATTCCCGTTTTTTAGCATTTCCCGGCCTTATTGGAAATACCAAAGCTACCCACAAAGTTTCATCCCTTTTGGAGCAATAGAGATGACACTTCCTTCATTAACCCGAAATCGCCCAAAATACAAGTCGGGGCCAAATGGTCAAAAAATGAAATAATTCGAAACCCGGATTTTTTCGGCCCAATCAACCTCAAATACCATATGAAACATGCACGACGAATACTAGAACATTTGGAGCCCCCGGGGTCAGGCTTTAGGGGTCCGACACGTTAGGCCGCGTTGCAAATCACACGCGGTGACTAGATCGTATTGTCCTCCAAATTCCCGTTTTTTAGCATTTCCCGGCCTTATTGGACATACCAAAGCTACCCACATATTTTCATCCCTTTTGGAGCACTAGAGATGACACTTCCTTCATTAACCCGAAATCGCCCAAAATACAAGTCGGGGCCAAATGGTCAAAAAATGAAATAATTATTAACCCGGATTTTTTCAGCCCAATCAACCTCAAATACCATATGAAACATGCACGACGAATACTAGACCATTTGGAGCCCCCGGGGTCAGGTTTTAGGGGTCCGACACGTTAGGCCGCGTTACAAATCACACGCGGTGAGTGGATCGTATTGTCCTCCAAATTCCTGTTTTTTAGCATTTCCTGGCCTTATTGGACATACCAAAGCTACCCACAAAGTTTCATCCCTTTTGGAGCACTAGAGATGACACTTCCTTCATTAACCCGAAATCGCCCAAAATACAAGTCGGGGCCAAATGGTCAAAAAATAAAATAATTCGAAACCCGGATTTTTTCCGTCCAATCAACCTCAAATACCATATGAAACATTCACGACGAAAGCTAGACCATTTGGAGCATCCGGGGTCAGGTTTTAGGGGTCCGACACGTTAGGCCGCGTTGCAAATCACACGCGGTGACTGGATCGTATTGTCCTCCAAATTCCCGTTTTTTAGCATTTCCCGGCCTTATCGGACATACCAAAGCTACCCACATATTTTCATCCCTTTTGGAGCACTAGAGATGACACTTCTTTCATTAACCCGAAATCGCCCAAAATACAAGTCGGGGCCAAATGGTCAAAAAATAAAATAATTTGAAACCCGGATTTTTTCCGTCCAATCAACCTCAAATACCATATGAAACATGCACGACGAAAGCTAGACCATTTGGAGCATCCGGGGTCAGGTTTTAGGGGTCCGACACGTTAGGCCGCGTTGCAAATCACACACCGTTAGTGGATCGTATTGTCCTCCAAATTCCCGTTTTTTAGCATTTCCCGACCTTATTGGACATACCAAAGCTACCCACAAAGTTTCATCCCTTTTGGAGCAATAGAGATGACACTTCCTTCATTAACCCGAAATCGCCCAAAATACAAGTCGGGGCCAAATGGTCAAAAAATGAAATAATTCGAAACCCGGATTTTTTAAGCCCAATCAACCTCAAATACCAGATGAAACATGCACGACGAATCCTAGACCATTTGGAGCCCCCAGGGTCAGGTTTTAGGGGTCCGACACGTTAGGCTCGTTGCAAATCACACGCGGTGAGTGTATCCTATTGTCCTCCAAATTCCCGTTTTTTAGCATTTCCCGGCCTTATTGGACATACAAAACCTACCCACAAAGTTTCATCCCTTTTTGAGCACTAGAGATGACACTTCCTTCATTAACCCGAAATCGCCCAAAATACAAGTCGGGGCCAAATGGTCAAAAAATGAAATAATTCGAAACCCGGATTTTTTCAGTCCAATCAACCTCAAATACCATATGAAACATGCACGACGAAAGCTAGACCATTTGGAGCATCCGGGGTCAGGTTTTAGGGGTCCGACACGTTAGGCCGTGTTGCAAATCACACGCGGTGAGTGTATCCTATTGTCCTCCAAATTCCCGTTTTTTAGCATTTCCCGGCCTTATTGGACATACCAAAGCTACCCACAAAGTTTCATCCCTTTTGGAGCAATAGCGATGACACTTCCTTCATTAACCCGAAATCGCCGAAAATACAAGTCGGGGCCAAATGGTCAAAAAATGAAATAATTCGAAACCCGAATTTTTTCAGCCCAATCAACCTCAAATACCATATGAAACATGCACGACGAATACTAGACCATTTGGAGCCCCCGGGGTCAGGTTTTAGGGGTCCGACACGTTAGGCCTCGTTGCAAATCACACGGGGTGAGTGTATCTAATTTTCCTCCAAATTCCCGTTTTTTAGCATTTCCCGGCCTTATTAGACATACAAAAGCTACCCACAAAGTTTCATCCCTTTTGGAGCATTAGAGATGACACTTCCTACATTAACCCAAAATCGCCCAAAATACAAGTCGGGGCCAAATGCTCAAAAAATGAAATAATTCGAAACCCGGATTTTTTCAACCCAATCAACTTAAAATACCATATGAAACATGCACAACGAAAGCTAGACAATTTGGAGCCCCCGGGGTCAGGTTTTAGGGGTCCGACACGTTAGGCCGCGTTACAAATCACACGCGGTGAGTGGATCGTATTGTCCTCCAAATTCCCGTTTTTTGGCATTTCCCGGCCTTATTAGACATACCAAAGCTACCCACAAAGTTTCATCCCTTTTGGAGCACTAGAGATGACACTTCCTTCATTAACCCGAAATCGCCCAAAATACAAGTCGGGGCCAAATGGTCAAAAAATGAAATAATTCGAAACTCGGATTTATTCCGTCCAATCAACCTCAAATACCATATGAAACATGCACGACGAAAGCTAGACCATTTGGAGCATCCGGGGTCAGGTTTTAGGGGTCCGACACGTTAGGCCGCGTTGCAAATCACACGCGGTGAGTGGATCGTATTGTCGTCCAAATTCCCGTTTTTTAGCATTTCCCGGCCTTATTGGACATACCAAAGCTACCCAAAAAGTTTCATCCCTTTTGGAGCACTAGAGATGACACTTCCTTCATTAACCCGAAATCGCCAAAATACAAGTCGGGGCCAAATGGTCAAAAAATGAAATAATTATAAACCCGGATTTTTTCAGCCCAATCAACCTTAAATACCATATGAAACATGCACGACGAATACTAGACCATTTGGAGCCCCCGGTGTCAGGTTTTAGGGGTCCGACACGTTAGGCCGCGTTGCAAATCACACGCGGTGAGTGTATCCTATTGTCCTCCAAATTTCCGTTTTTTAGTATTTCCCGGCCTTATTGGACATACCAAAGCTACCCACAAAGTTTCATCCCTTTTGGAACACTAGAGATGACACTTCCTTCATTAACCCGAAATCGCCCAAAATACAAGTCGGGGCCAAATGGTCAAAAAATGAAATAATTCGAAACCCAGATTTTTTCCGCCCAATCAACCTCAAATACCATATGAAACATGCACCACGAAAGCTAGACCATTTGGAGCCCCCGGGGTCAGGTTTTAGGGGTCCGACACGTTAGGCCGCGTTGCAAATCACACGCGGTGAGTGTATCCTATTGTCCTCTAAATTTCCGTTTTTTAGTATTTCCCGGCCTTATTGGACATACCAAAGCTACCCACAAAGTTTCATCCCTTTTGAAACACTAGAGATGACACTTCCTTCATTAACCCGAAATCGCCCAAAATACAAGTCGGGGCCAAATGGTCAAAAAATGAAATAATTCGAAACCCAGATTTTTTCAGCCCAATCAATCCAAATACCATATGAAACATGCACCACGAAATCTAGACCATTTGGAGCCCCCGGGGTCAGGTTTTAGGGGTCCGACACGTTAGGCCGCGTTGTAAATCCCACGCGGTGAGTGGATCGTATTGTCCTCCAAATTCCCGTTTTTTAGCATTTCCCGGCCTTATTGGACATATCAAAGCTACCCACAAAGTTTCATCCCTTTTGGAGCTATAGAGATGACACTTCCTTCATTAACCCGAAATCGCCCAATATACAAGTCGGGGCCAAATGGTCAAAAAATGAAATAATTCGAAACCCAGATTTTTTCAGCCCAATCAACCTCAAATACCATATGAAGACGAAAGCTAGACCATTTAGAGCCCCCGGGGTCAGGTTTTAGGGGTCCGACACATTAGGCCGCGTTGCAAGTCACACGCGGTGAGTGGATCGTATTGTCCTCCAAATTCCCGTTTTTTAGCATTTCCCGGCCTTATTGGACATACCAAAGCTACCCACAAAGTTTCATCCCTTTTGGAGCACTAGAGATGACACTTCCTTCATTAACCCAAAATCGCCCAAAATACAAGTCGGGGCCAAATGGTCAAAAAATGAAATTATTCGAAACCTGGATTTTTTCAACCCAATCAACCTCAAATACCATATGAAACATGCACGACGAAAGCTAGACCATTTGGAGCCCCCGGGGTCAGGTTTTAGGGGTCCGACACGTTAGGCCGCGTTACAAATCACACGCGGTGAGTGGATCGTATTGTCCTCCAAATTCCCGTTTTTTGGCATTTCCCGGCCTTATTGGACATACCAAAGCTACCCACAAAGTTTCATATCTTTTGGAGCACTAGAGATGATACTTCCTTCATTAACCCGAAATCGCCCAAAATACAAGTCGGGGCCAAATGGTCAAAAAATGAAATAATTCGAAACCCGGATTTATTCCTCCCAATCAACCTCAAATACCATATGAAACATGCACGACGAAAGCTAGATTATTTGGAGCATCCGGGGTCAGTTTTTAGGGGTCCGACACGTTAGGCCGCGTTGCAAATCACACGCGGTGAGTGGATCGTATTTTCCTCCAAATTCCCGTTTTTTAGCATTTCCCGGCCTTATTAGACATACCAAAGCTACCCACAAAGTTTCATCCCTTTTGGAGCACTAGAGATGACACTTCCTTCATTAACCCGAAATCGCCCAAAATACAAGTCGGGCCAAATGGTCAAAAAATGAAATAATTGGAAACCTGGATTTTTTCAGCCCAATCAACCTCAAATACCATATGAAAGATGCACGACGAAAGCTAGACCATTTGGAGCTCCCGGGGTCAGGTTTTAGGGGTCCGACACGTTAGGCCGCGTTACAAATCACACGCGGTGAGTGGATCGTATTGTCCTCCAAATTCCCTTTTTTAGCATTTCCCGGCCTTATTGGACATACCAAAGCTACCCACAAAGTTTCATCCCTTTTGGAGCACTAGAGATGACACTTCCTTCATTAACCCGAAATCGCCCAAAATACAAGTCGGGGCCAAATGGTCAAAAAATGAAATAATTCGAAACCCGAATTTTTTCAGTCCAATCAACCTCAAATACCATATAAAACATGCACGACGAAAGCTAGACCATTTGGAGCATCCGGGGTCAGGTTTTAAGGGTCCGACACGTTAGGCCGCGTTGCAAATCACACGCGGTGAGTGGATCGTATTGTCCTCAAAATTCCCGTTTTTTGGCATTTCCCGGCCCTATTGGACATACCAAAGCTACCCACAATGTTTCATCCCTTTTGGAGCACTAGAGATGACACTTCCTTCATTAACCCGAAATCGCCCAAAATACAAGTCGGGGCCAAATGGTCAAAAAATGAAATAATTCGAAACCCGGATTTATTCCGTCCAATCAACCTCAAATACCATATGAAACATGCACGACGAAAGCTAGACCATTTGGAGCATCCGGGGTCAAGTTTTAGGGGTCCGACACGTTAGGCCGCGTTGCAAATCACACGCGGTGAGTGTATCCTATTGTCCTCCAAATTTCCGTTTTTTAGTATTTCCCGGCCTTATTGGACATACCAAAGCTACCCACAAAGTTTCATCCCTTTTGGAACACTAGAGATGACACTTCCTTCATTAACCCGAAATCGCCCAAAATACAAGTCGGGGCCAAATGGTCAAAAAATGAAATAATTCGAAACCCAGATTTTTTCCGCCCAATCAACTTCAAATACCATATGAAACATGCACCACGAAAGCTAGACCATTTGGAGCCCCCGGGGTCAGGTTTTAGGGGTCCGACACGTTAGGCCGCGTTGCAAATCACACGCGGTGAGTGTATCCTATTGTCCTCTAAATTTCCGTTTTTTAGTATTTCCCGGCCTTATTGGACATACCAAAGCTACCCACAAAGTTTCATCCCTTTTGGAACACTAGAGATGACACTTCCTTCATTAACCCGAAATCGCCCAAAATACAAGTCGGGGCCAAATGGTCAAAAAATGAAATAATTCGAAACCCAGATTTTTTCAGCCCAATCAATCCAAATACCATATGAAACATGCACCACGAAATCTAGACCATTTGGAGCCCCCGGGGTCAGGTTTTAGGGGTCCGACACGTTAGGCCGCGTTGTAAATCCCACGCGGTGAGTGGATCGTATTGTCCTCCAAATTCCCGTTTTTTAGCATTTCCCGGCCTTATTGGACATATCAAAGCTACCCACAAAGTTTCATCCCTTTTGGAGCTATAGAGATGACACTTCCTTCATTAACCCGAAATCGCCCAATATACAAGTCGGGGCCAAATGGTCAAAAAATGAAATAATTCGAAACCCAGATTTTTTCAGCCCAATCAACCTCAAATACCATATGAAGACGAAAGCTAGACCATTTAGAGCCCCCGGGGTCAGGTTTTAGGGGTCCGACACATTAGGCCGCGTTGCAAGTCACACGCGGTGAGTGGATCGTATTGTCCTCCAAATTCCCGTTTTTTAGCATTTCCCGGCCTTATTGGACATACCAAAGCTACCCACAAAGTTTCATCCCTTTTGGAGCACTAGAGATGACACTTCCTTCATTAACCCAAAATCGCCCAAAATACAAGTCGGGGCCAAATGGTCAAAAAATGAAATTATTCGAAACCTGGATTTTTTCAACCCAATCAACCTCAAATACCATATGAAACATGCACGACGAAAGCTAGACCATTTGGAGCCCCCGGGGTCAGGTTTTAGGGGTCCGACACGTTAGGCCGCGTTACAAATCACACGCGGTGAGTGGATCGTATTGTCCTCCAAATTCCCGTTTTTTGGCATTTCCCGGCCTTATTGGACATACCAAAGCTACCCACAAAGTTTCATATCTTTTGGAGCACTAGAGATGACACTTCCTTCATTAACCCGAAATCGCCCAAAATACAAGTCGGGGCCAAATGGTCAAAAAATGAAATAATTCGAAACCCGGATTTATTCCTCCCAATCAACCTCAAATACCATATGAAACATGCACGACGAAAGCTAGATTATTTGGAGCATCCGGGGTCAGTTTTTAGGGGTCCGACACGTTAGGCCGCGTTGCAAATCACACGCGGTGAGTGGATCGTATTGTCCTCCAAATTCCCGTTTTTTAGTATTTCCCGGCCTTATTAGACATACCAAAGCTACCCACAAAGTTTCATCCCTTTTGGAGCACTAGAGATGACACTTCCTTCATTAACCCGAAATCGCCCAAAATACAAGTCGGGCCAAATGGTCAAAAAATGAAATAATTCGAAACCTGGATTTTTTCAGCCCAATCAACCTCAAATACCATATGAAAGATGCACGACGAAAGCTAGACCATTTGGAGCTCCCGGGGTCAGGTTTTAGGGGTCCGACACGTTAGGCCGCGTTACAAATCACACGCGGTGAGTGGATCGTATTGTCCTCCAAATTCCCTTTTTTAGCATTTCCCGGCCTTATTGGACATACCAAAGCTACCCACAAAGTTTCATCCCTTTTGGAGCACTAGAGATGACACTTCCTTCATTAACCCGAAATCGCCCAAAATACAAGTCGGGGCCAAATGGTCAAAAAATGAAATAATTCGAAACCCGAATTTTTTCAGTCCAATCAACCTCAAATACCATATAAAACATGCACGACGAAAGCTAGACCATTTGGAGCATCCGGGGTCAGGTTTTAAGGGTCCGACACGTTAGGCCGCGTTGCAAATCACACGCGGTGAGTGGATCGTATTGTCCTCAAAATTCCCGTTTTTTGGCATTTCCCGGCCCTATTGGACATACCAAAGCTACCCACAATGTTTCATCCCTTTTGGAGCACTAGAGATGACACTTCCTTCATTAACCCGAAATCGCCCAAAATACAAGTCGGGGCCAAATGGTCAAAAAATGAAATAATTCGAAACCCGGATTTATTCCGTCCAATCAACCTCAAATACCATATGAAACATGCACGACGAAAGCTAGACCATTTGGAGCATCCGGGGTCAAGTTTTAGGGGTCCGACACGGTAGGCCGCGTTGCAAATCACACGCGGTGAGTGGATCGTATTGTCCTCCAAATTCCCATTTTTTAGCATTTCCCGGCCTTATTGGAAATACCAAAGCTACCCACAAAGTTTCATCCCTTTTGGAGCACTAGAGATGACACTTCCTTCATTAACCCGAAATCGCCCAAAATACAAGTCGGGGCCAAATAGTCAAAAAATGAAATAATTCGAAACCCGGATTTTTTCCACCCAATCAACCTCAAATACCATATGAAACATGCACGACGGAAGCTAGACTATTTGGAGCATCCGGGGTCAGGTTTTAGGGGTCCGACACATTAGGCCGCGTTGCAAATCACAAGCGGTGAGTGGATCGTATTGTCATCCAAATTCCCTTTTTTTTAGCATTTCCCGACCTTATTTGACATACCAAAGCTACCCACAAAGTTTCATCCCTTTTGGAGCACTAGAGATGAGACTTCCTTCATTAACCCGAAATCGCCCAAAATACAAGTCGGGGCCAAATGGTCCAAAAATGAAATAATTCGAAACCCGGATTTTTTCCACCCAATCAACCTCAAATACCATATGAAACATGCACGACGGAAGCAAGACCATTTGGAGCATCCGGGGTCAGGTTTTAGGGGTCCGACACATTAGGCCGCGTTGCAAATCACACGCGGTGAGTGGATCGTATTGTCCTCCAAATTCCCGTTTTTTCGTATTTCCCGGCCTTATTGGACATACCAAAGCTACCCACAAAGTTTCATCCCTTTTGGAGCACTAGAGATGACACTTCCTTCATTAACCGGAAATCGCCCAAAATACAAGTCGGGGCCAAATGGTCAAAAAATGAAATAATTATTAACCCGGATTTTTTCAGCCCAATCAACCTCAAGTACCATATGAAACATGCACGACGAATACTAGACCATTTGGAGCCCCCGGGGTCAGGTTTTAGGGGTCCGACACGTTAGGCCGCGTTGCAAATCACACGCGGTGAGTGGATCTAATTTTCCTCCAAATTCCCGTTTTTTAGCATTTCCCGGCCTTATTGGACATACCAAAGCTACCCACAAAGTTTCATCCCTTTTGGAGCACTAGAGATGACACTTCCTTCATTAACCCGAAATCGCCCAAAATACAAGTCGGGGCCAAATGGTCAAAAAATGAAATAATTCGAAACCCGGATTTTTTCTGCCCAATCAACCTCAAATACCATATGAAACATGCACGACGAAAGCTAGACCATTTGGAGCATCCGGGGTCAGGTTTTAGGGGTCCGACACGTTAGGCTGCGTTGCAAATCACACGCGGTGAGTGGATCGTATTGTCCTCCAAATTCCCGTTTTTTAGCATTTCCGGCCTTATTGGACATACCAAAGGTACCCACAAAGTTTCATCCCTTTTGGAGCTCTAGAGATGACACTTCCTTCATTAACCCGAAATCGCCCAAAATACAAGTCGGGGCCAAATAGTAAAAAATGAAATAATTCGAAACCCGGACTTTTTTCCTCCCAATCAACCTCAAATACCATATGAAACATGCACGACGGAAGCAAGACCATTTGGAGCATCCGGGGTCAGGTTTTAGGGGTCCGACACATTAGGCCGCGTTGCAAATCACACGCGGTGAGTGGATCGTATTGTCCTCCAAATTCCCGTTTTTTCGTATTTCCCGGCCTTATTGGACATACCAAAGCTACCCACAAAGTTTCATCCCTTTTGGAGCACTAGAGATGACACTTCCTTCATTAACCGGAAATCGCCCAAAATACAAGTCGGGGCCAAATGGTCAAAAAATGAAATAATTATTAACCCGGATTTTTTCAGCCCAATCAACCTCAAATACCATATGAAACATGCACGACGAATACTAGACCATTTGGAGCCCCCGGGGTCAGGTTTTAGGGTCCGACACGTTAGGCCGCGTTGCAAATCACACGCGGTGAGTGTATCCTATTGTCCTCCAAATTCCCATTTTCTAGTATTTCCCGGCCTTATTGGACATACCAAAGCTACCCACAAAGTTTCATCCCTTTTGGAGCAATAGAGATGACATTTCCTTCATTAACCCGAAATCGCCCAAAATACAAGTCGGGGCCAAATGGTCAAAAAATGAAATAATTCGAAACCCGGATTTTTTCAGCCCAATCAACCTCAAATACCATATGAAACATGCACGACGAATACTAGACCATTTGGAGCCCCCGGGGTCAGGTTTTAGGGGTCCGACACGTTAGGCCTCGTTGCAAATCACACGCGGTGAGTGTATCTAATTTTCCTCCAAATTCCCGTTTTTTAGCATTTCTCGGCCTTATTGGACATACCAAAGCTACCCACAAAGTTTCATCCCTTTTGGAGCACTAGAGATAAGACTTCCTTCATTAACCCGAAATCGCCCAAAATACAAGTCGGGGCCAAATGGTCAAAAAATAAAATAATTCAAAACCCGGATTTTTTCCGCCCAATCAACCTCAAATACCATATGAAACATGCACGACGAAAGCTAGACCATTTGGAGCCCCCGGGGTCAGGTTTTAGGGGTCCGACACGTTAGGCCGCGTTGCAAATCACACGCGGTGAACGGATCGTATTGTCCTCCAAATTCCCGTTTTTTAGCATTTCCCGGCCTTATTGGACATACCAAAGCTACCCACATAGTTTCATCCCTTTTGGAGCACTAGAGATGACACTTCCTTCATTAACCCGAAATCGCCCAAAATACAAGTCGGGGCCAAATGGTCAAAAAATAAAATAATTCGAAACCCGGATTTTTTCCGTCCAATCAATCTCAAATACCATATGAAACATGCACGACGAAAGCTAGACCATTTGGAGCATCCGGGGTACGGTTTTAGGGGTCCGACACGTTAGGCCGCGTTGCAAATCACACGCGGTTAGTGGATCGTATTGTCCTCCAAATTCCCGTTTTTTATCATTTCCCGGCCTTATTGGAAATACCAAAGCTACCCACAAAGTTTCATCCCTTTTGGAGCACTAGAGATGACACTTCCTTCATTAACCCGAAATCGCCCAAAATACAAGTCGGGGTCAAATGGTCAAAAAATGAAATAATTCGAAACCCGGATTTTTTTCAGCCCAATCAACCTCAAATACCATATGAAACATGCACAACGAATACTAGAACATTTGGAGCCCCCGGGGTCAGGTTTTAGGGGTCCGACACGTTAGGCCGCGTTGCAAATCACACGCGGTGAACGGATCGTATTGTCCTCCAAATTCCCGTTTTTTAGCATTTCCGGCCTTATTGGACATACCAAAGCTACCCACATAGTTTCATCCCTTTTGGAGCAGTAGAGATGACACTTCCTTCATTAACCCGAAATCGCCCAAAATACAAGTCGGGGCCAAATGGTCAAAAAATGAAATAATTCGAAACCCGGATTTTATCAGCCCAATCAACCTCAAATACCATATGAAACATGCACGACGAAAGCTAGACCATTTGGAGCATCCGGGGTCAGGTTTTAGGGGTGCGACACGTTAGGCAGCCTTGCAAATCACACGCAGTGAGTGGATCGTATTTTCCTCCAAATTCCCGTTTTTTAGCATTTCCCGGCCTTATTGGACATACCAAAGCTACCCACAAAGTTTCATCCCTTTTGGAGCACTAGAGATGACATTTCCAACATTAACCCGAAATCGCCCAAAATACAAGTCGGGGCCAAATGGTAAAAAAATGAAATAATTCGAAACCCGGATTTTTTCAGCCCAATCAACCTCAAATACCATATGAAACATGCATGACGAATACTAGACCATTTGGAGCCCCCGGGGTCAGGTTTTAGGGGTCCGACACGTTAGGCCGCGTTACAAATCACACGCGGTGAGTGGATCGTATTGTCCTCCAAATTCCCGTTTTTTAGCATTTCCCTGCGTTATTGGACATACCAAAGCTACCCACAAAGTTTCATCCCTTTTTGAGTTCTAGAGATGACACTTCCTTCATTAACCCGAAATCGCCCAAAATACATGTCGGGGCCAAATGGTCAAAAAATGAAATAATTCGAAACTCGGATTTTTTCCGTCCAATCAACCTCAAATACCATATGAAACATGCACGACGAAAGCTAGACCATTTGGAGCATCCGGGGTCAGGTTTTAGGGGTCCGACACGTTAGGCCGCGTTGCAAATCACACGCGGTGAGTGTATCCTATTGTCCTCCAAATTCCCGTTTCTTAGCATTTCCCGACCTTATTGGACATACCAAAGATACCCACAAAGTTTAATCCCTTTTGGAGCACTAGAGATGACACTTCCTTCATTAACCCGAAATCGCCCAAAATACATGTCGGGGCCAAATGGTCAAAAAATGAAATAATTCGAAACCCGGATTTTTTCAGCCCAATCAACCTCAAATACCATATGAAACATGCACGACGAATACTAGACCATTTGGAGCCCCCGGAGTCAGGTTTTAGGGGTCCGACACGTTAGGCCGCGTTGCAAATCACACGCGGTGAGTGGATCGTATTGTCCTCCAAATTCCCGTTTTTTAGCATTTCCCGGCCTTATTGGACATACCAAAGCTACCCACAAAGTTTCATCCCTTTTGGAGCACTAGAGATGACACTTCCTTCATTAACCCGAAATCGCCCAAAATACAAGTCGGGGCCAAATGGTCAAAAAATGAAATAATTCGAAACCCGGATTTTTTCAGCCCAATCAACCTCAAATACCATATGAAACATGCACGACGAAAGCTAGACCATTTGGAGCCCCCGGGGTCAGGTTTTAGGGGTCCGACACGTTAGGCCGCGTTACAAATCACACGCGGTGAGTGGATCGTATTGTCCTCCAAATTCCCGTTTTTTAGCATTTCCCAGCCTTATTGGACATACCAAAGCTACCCACAAAGTTTCATCCCTTTTTGAGCACTAGAGATGACACTTCCTTCATTAACCCGAAATCGTCCAAAATACAAGTCGGGGCCAAATGGTAAAAAAATGAAATAATTCGAAACCCGGATTTTTTCCGTCCAATCAACCTCAAATACCATATGAAACATGCATGACGAAAGCTAGACCATTTGGAGCATCCGGGCTCAGGTTTTAGGGGTCCGACACGTTAGGCCGCGTTGCAAATCACACGCGGTTAGTGGATCGTATTGTCCTCCAAATTCCCGTTTTTTAGCATTTTCCGGCCTTATTGGAAATACCAAAGCTACCCACATAGTTTCATCCCTTTTGGAGCAATAGAGATGACACTTCCTTTATTAACCTGAAATCGCCCAAAATACAAGTCGGGGCCAAATGGTCAAAAAATGAAATAATTCCAAACCCGGATTTTTTAAGCCTAATCAACCTCAAATACCATATGAAAAATGCACGACGAAAGCTAGACCATTTGGAGCATCCGGGGTCAGGTTTTAGGGGTCCGACACGTTAGGCCGCGTTGCAAATCACACGCGGTGAGTGGATTGTATTGTCCTCCAAATTCCCGTTTTTTCGTATTTCCCGGCCTTATTGGACATTCCAAAGCTACCCACAAAGTTTCATCCCTTTTGGAGCACTAGAGATGACACTTCCTTCATTAACCCGAAATCGCCCAAAATACATGTCGGGGCCAAATGGTCAAAAAATGAAATAATTCGAAACTCGGATTTTTTCCGTCCAATCAACCTCAAATACCATATGAAACATGCACGACGAAAGCTAGACCATTTGGAGCATCCGGGGTCAGGTTTTAGGGGTCCGACACGTTAGGCCGCGTTGCAAATCACACGCGGTGAGTGTATCCTATTGTCCTCCAAATTCCCGTTTTTTAGCATTTCCCGACCTTATTGGACATACCAAAGATACCCACAAAGTTTAATCCCTTTTGGAGCACTAGAGATGACACTTCCTTCATTAACCCGAAATCGCCCAAAATACATGTCGGGGCCAAATGGTCAAAAAATGAAATAATTCGAAACCCGGATTTTTTCAGCCCAATCAACCTCAAATACCATATGAAACATGCACGACGAATACTAGACCATTTGGAGCCCCCGGAGTCAGGTTTTAGGGGTCCGACACGTTAGGCCGCGTTGCAAATCACACGCGGTGAGTGGATCGTATTGTCCTCCAAATTCCCGTTTTTTAGCATTTCCCGGCCTTATTGGACATACCAAAGCTACCCACAAAGTTTCATCCCTTTTGGAGCACTAGAGATGACACTTCCTTCATTAACCCGAAATCGCCCAAAATACAAGTCGGGGCCAAATGGTCAAAAAATGAAATAATTCGAAACCCGGATTTTTTCAGCCCAATCAACCTCAAATACCATATGAAACATGCACGACGAATACTAGACCATTTGGAGCATCCGGGGTCAGGTTTTAGGGGTCCGACACGTTAGGCCGCGTTGCAAATCACACGCGGTGAGTGGATCGTATTGTCCTCCAAATTCCCGTTTTTTAGCATTTCCCGGCCTTATTGGACATACCAAAGCTACCCACAAAGTTTCATCCCTTTTGGAGCACTAGAGATGACACTTCCTTCATTAACCCGAAATCGCCCAAAATACAAGTCGGGGCCAAATGGTCAAAAAATGAAATAATTCGAAACCCGGATTTTTTCAGCCCAGTCAACCTCAAATACCATATGAAACATGCACGACGAATACTAGACCATTTGGAGCCCCCGGGGTCAGGTTTTAGGGGTCCGACACGTTAGGCCGCGTTACAAATCACACGCGGTGAGTGGATCGTATTGTCCTCCAAATTCCCGTTTTTTAGCATTTCCCGGCCTTATTGGACATACCAATGCTACCCACATAGTTTCATCTCTTTTAGAGCACTAGAGATGACACTTCCTTTATTAACCTGAAATCGCCCAAAATACAAGTCCGGGCCAAATGGTCAAAAAATGAAATAATTCGAAACCCGGATATTTTCAGCCCAATCAACCTCAAATACCATATGAAACATGCACGACGAAAGCTAGACCATTTGGAGCACCCAGGGTTAGGTTTTAGGGGTCCGACACGATAGGCCGCGTTGCAAATCACACGCGGTGAGTGGATCGTATTGTCCTCCAAATTCCCATTTTTTAGCATTTCCCGGCCTTATTGGACATACCAAAGCTACCCACAAAGTTTCATCCCTTTTGGAGCACTAGAGATGACACTTCCTTCATTAACCCGAAATCGCCCAAAATACAAGTCGGGGCCAAATGGTCAAAAAATGAAATAATTCAAAACCCGGATTTTTTCAGCCTAATCAACCTCAAATACCATATGAAAAATGCACGACGAAAGCTAGACCATTTGGAGCATCCGGGGTCAGGTTTTAGGGGTCCGACACGTTAGGCCGCGTTGCAAATCACACGCGGTGAGTGTATCCTATTGTCCTCCAAATTCCCGTTTTTTAGCATTTCCCGACCTTATTGGACATACCAAAGATACCCACAAAGTTTAATCCCTTTTGGAGCACTAGAGATGACACTTCCTTCATTAACCCGAAATCGCCCAAAATACAAGTCGGGGCCAAATGGTCAAAAAATGAAATAATTCGAAACCCGGATTTTTTCAGCCCAATCAACCTCAAATACCATATGAAACATGCACGACGAATAATAGACCATTTGGAGCCCCCGGAGTCGGGTTTTAGGGGTCCGACACGTTAGGCCGCGTTGCAAATCACACGCGGTGAGTGGATCGTATTGTCCTCCAAATTCCCGTTTTTTCGTATTTCCCGGCCTTATTGGACATACCAAAGCTACCCACAAAGTTTCATCCCTTTTGGAGCACTAGAGATGACACTTCCTTCATTAACCCGAAATCGCCCAAAATACAAGTCGGGGCCAAATGGTCAAAAAATGAAATAATTCGAAACCCGGATTTTTTCAGCCCAATCAACCTCAAATACCATATGAAACATGCACGACGAATACTAGACCATTTGGAGCCCCCGGAGTCAGGTTTTAGGGGTCCGATACGTTAGGCCGCGTTGCAAATCACACGCGGTGAGTGGATCGTATTGTCCTCGAAATTCCCGTTTTTTCGTATTTTCCGGCTTTATTGGACATACCAAAGCTACCCACAAAGTTTCATCCCTTTTGGAGCACTAGAGATGACACTTCCTTCATTAACCCGAAATCGCCCAAAATACAAGTCGGGGCCAAATGGTCAAAAAATGAAATAATTCGAAAGCCGGATTTTTTCAGCCCAATCAACCTCAAATACCATATGAAACATGCACGACGAATACTAGACCATTTGGAGCCCCCGGGGTCAGGTTTTAGGGGTCCGACACGTTAGGCCGCGTTACAAATCACACGCGGTGAGTGGATCGTATTGTCCTCCAAATTCCCGTTTTTTAGCATTTCCCGGCCTTATTGGACATACCAATGCTACCCACATAGTTTCATCTCTTTTGGAGCACTAGAGATGACACTTCCTTTATTAACCTGAAATCGCCCAAAATACAAGTCGGGGCCAAATGGTCAAAAAATGAAATAATTCGAAACCCGGATTTTTTCAGCCCAATCAACCTCAAATACCATATGAAACATGCAAAAAGAAAGCTAGACCATTTGGAGCCCCCGGGGTCAGGTTTTAGGGGTCCGACACGTTAGGCCGCGTTGCAAATTACACGCGGTGAGTGTATCCTATTTTCCTCCAAATTCCCGTTTTTTAGTATTTCCCGGCCTTATTGGACATACCAAAGCTACCCACAAAGTTTCATCCCTTTTGGAGCACTAGAGATGACACTTCCTTCATTAACCCGAAATCGCCCAAAATACAAGTCGGGGCCAAATGTTCAGAAAATAAAATAATTCGAAACCCGGATTTTTTCAGCCCAATCAACCTCAAATACCATATGAAACATGCACGACGAAAGCTAGACCATTTGGAGCACCCGGGGTGAGGTTTTAGGGGTCCGACACGTTAGGCCGCGTTGCAAATCACACGCGGTGAGTGGATCTTATTGTCCTCCAAATTCCCATTTTTTAGCATTTCCCGGCCTTATTGGACATACCAAAGCTACCCACAAAGTTTCATCCCTTTTGGAGCACTAGAGATGACACTTCCTTCATTAACCCGAAATCGCCCAAAATACAAGTCGGGGCCAAATGGTCAAAAAATGAAATAATTCGAAACCCGGATTTTTTCAGCCTAATCAACCTCAAATACCATATGAAAAATGCACGACGAAAGCTAGACCATTTGGAGCATCCGGGGTCAGGTTTTAGGGGTCCGACACGTTAGGCCGCGTTGCAAATCACACGCGGTGAGTGGATCGTATTGTCCTCCAAATTCCCGTTTTTACGTATTTCCCGGCCTTATTGGACATACCCAAGCTACCCACAAAGTTTCATCCCTTTTGGAGCACTAGAGATGACACTTCCTTAATTAACCCGAAATCGCCCAAAATACAATTCGGGGCCAAATGGTCAAAAAATGAAATAATTATTTACCCGGATTTTTTCAGCCCAATCAACCTCAAATACCATATGAAACATGCACGACGAATACTAGACCATTTGGAGCCCCCGGGGTCAGGTTTTAGGGGTCCGACACGTTAGGCCGCGTTGCAAATCACACGCGGTGAGTGTATCCTATTGTCCTCCAAATTCCCGTTTTTTAGCATTTCCCGACCTTATTGGACATACCAAAGCTACCCACAAAGTTTAATCCCTTTTGGAGCACTAGAGATGACACTTCCTTCATTAGCCCGAAATCGCCCAAAATACAAGTCGGGGCCAAATGGTCAAAAAATTAAATAATTCGAAACCCGGATTTTTTCAGCCCAATCAACCTTAAATACCATATGAAACATGCACGACGAATACTAGACCATTTGGAGCCCCCGGGGTCAGGTTTTAGGGGTCCGACACGTTAGGCCGCGTTACAAATCACACGCGGTGAGTGGATCGTATTGTCCTCCAAATTCCCGTTTTTTAGCATTTCCCGGCCTTATTGGACATACCAAAGCTACCCACATAGTTTCATCCCTTTTGGAGAACTAGAGATGACACTTCCTTTATTAACCTGAAATCGCCCAACATACAAGTCGGGGCCAAATGGTCAAAAAATGAAATAATTTGAAACCCGGATTTTTTCAGCCCAATCAACCTCAAATACCATATGAAACTTGCACCACGAAAGCTAGACCATTTGGAGCCCCCGGGGTCAGGTTTTAGGGGTCAGACACGTTAGGCCGCGTTGCAAATCACACGCGGTGAGTGTATCCTATTGTCCTCCAAATTCCCGTTTTTTAGTATTTCCTGGCCTTATTGGACATACCAAAGCTACCCACAAAGTTTCATCCCTTTTGGAGCACTAGAGATGACACTTCCTTCATTAACCCGAAATCGCCCAAAATACAAGTCGGGGCCAAATGTTCAGAAAATAAAATAATTCGAAACCCGGATTTTTTCAGCCCAATCAACCTCAAATACCATATGAAACATGCACGACGAATACTAGACCATTTGGAGCCCCCGGGGTCAGGTTTTAGGGGTCCGACACGTTAGGCTGCGTTGCAAATCACACGCGGTGAGTGGATCGTATTGTCCTCCAAATTCCCGTTTTTTAGCATTTCCCGGCCTTATTGGACATACCAAAGCTACCCACAAAGTTTCATCCCTTTTGGAGCACTAGAGATGACACTTCCTTCATTAACCCGAAATCGCCCAAAATACAAGTCGGGGCCAAATGGTCAAAAAATGAAATAATTCGAAACCCGGATTTTTTCAGCCCAATCAACCTCAAATACCATATGAAACATGCACGACGAAAGCTAGACCATTTGGAGCATCCGGGGTAAGGTTTTAGGGGTCCGACACGTTAGGCCGTGTTGCAAATCACACGCGGTGAGTGGATCGTATTGTCCACCAAATTCCCGTTTTTTAGCATTTTCCGGCCTTATTGGACATACCAAAGCTACCCACAAAGTTTCATCCCTTTTGGAGCACTAGAGATGACACTTCCTTCATTAACCCGAAATCGCCCAAAATACAAGTCGGGGCCAAATGGTCAAAAAATGAAATAATTCGAAACCCGGATTTTTTCAGCCCAATCAACCTCAAATACCATATGAAACATGCACGATGAAAGCTGGACCATTTGGAGCATCCGGGGTCAGGTTTTAGGGGTGCGACACGTTAGGCAGCCTTGCAAATCACACGCAGTGAGTGGATCGTATTTTCCTCCAAATTCCCGTTTTTTAGCATTTCCCGGCTTTATTGGACATACCAAAGCTACCCACAAAGTTTCATCCCTTTTGGAGCACTAGAGATGACACTTCCTTTAGTAACCTGAAATCGCCCAAAATACAAGTCGGGGCCAAATGGTCAAAAAATGAAATAATTCGAAACCCGGATTTTTTCAGCCCAATCAACCTCAAATACCATATGAAACTTGCACCACGAAAGCTAGACCATTTGGAGCCCCCGGGGTTAGGTTTTAGGGGTCCGACACGTTAGGCCGCGTTGCAAATCACACGCGGTGAGTGTATCCTATTGTCCTCCAAATTCCCGTTTTTTAGTATTTCCTGGCCTTATTGGACATACCAAAGCTACCCACAAAGTTTCATCCCTTTTGGAGCACTAGAGATGACACTTCCTTCATTAACCCGAAATCGCCCAAAATACAAGTCGGGACCTAATGTTCAGAAAATAAAATAATTCGAAACCCGGATTTTTTCAGCCCAATCAACCTCAAATACCATATGAAACATGCACGACGAATACTAGACCATTTGGAGCCCCCGGGGTCAGGTTTTAGGGGTCCGACACGTTAGGCCGCGTTGCAAATCACACGCGGTGAGTGGATCGTATTGTCCTCCAAATTCCCGTTTTTTAGCATTTCCAGGCCTTATTGGACATACCAAAGCTACCCACAATGTTTCATCCCTTTTGGAGCACTAGAGATGACACTTCCTTCATTAACCCGAAATCGCCCAAAATACAAGTCGGGGCCAAATGGTCAAAAAATGAAATAATTCGAAACCCGGATTTTTTCAGCCCAATCAACCTCAAATACCATATGAAACATGCACGACGAAAGCTAGACCATTTGGAGCACCCGGGGTTAGGTTTTAGGGGTCCGACACGTTAGGCCGCGTTGCAAATCACACGCGGTGAGTGGATTGTATTGTCCTCCAAATTCCCGTTTTTTAGCATTTCCCGGCCTTATTAGACATACCAAAGCTAACCACATAGTTTCATCCCTTTTGGAGCACTAGAGATGACACTTCCTTTAGTAACCTGAAATCGCCCAAAATACAAGTCGGGGCCAAATGGTCAAAAAATGAAATAATTCAAAACCCGGATTTTTTCATCCTAATCAACCTCAAATACCATATGAAAAATGCACGACGAAAGAAAGACCAGTTGGAGCATCCGGGGTCAGGTTTTAGGGGTCCGACACGTTAGGCCGCGTTGCAAATCACATGCGGTGAGTGGATCGTATTGTCCTCCAAATTCCCGTTTTTTTCGTATTTCCCGGCCTTATTGGACATACCAAAGCTACCCACAAAGTTTCATCCCTTTTGGAGCACTAGAGATGACACTTCTTTCATTAACCCGAAATCGCCCAAAATACAAGTCGGGGCCAAATGGTCAAAAAATGAAATAATTATTAACCCGGATTTTTTCAGCCCAATCAAACTCAAATACCATATGAAACATGCACGACGAATACTAGACCATTTGGAGCCCCCGGGGTCAGGTTTTAGTGGTCCGACACGTTAGGCCGCGTTGCAAATCACACGCTGTGAGTGGATCGTATTGTCCTCCAAATTCCCGTTTTTTAGCATTTCCCGGCCTTATTGGACATACCAAAGCTACCCACAAAGTTTCATCCCTTTTGGAGCACTAGAGATGACACTTCCTTCATTAACCCGAAATAGCCCAAAATACAAGTCGGGGCAAAATGGTCGAAAAATGAAATAATTTGAAACCCGGATTTTTTCAGCCCAATCAACCTCAAATACCATATGAAACATGCACCACGAAAGCTAGACCATTTGGAGCCCCCGGGGTCAGGTTTTCGGGGTCCGACACGTTAGGCCGCGTTGCAAATCACACGCGGTGAGTGGATCGTATTGTCCTCCAAATTCCCATTTTTTAGCATTTCCCGGCCTTATTGGACATACCAAAGCTACCCACAAAGTTTCATCCCTTTTGGAGCACTAGAGATGACACTTCCTTCATTAACCCGAAATCGCCCAAAATACAAGTCGGGGCCAAATGGTCAAAAAATGAAATAATTATAAACCCGGATTTTTTCAGCCCAATCAACCTTAAATACCATATGAAACATGCACGACGAATACTAGACCATTTGGAGCCCCCGGGGTCAGGTTTTAGGGGTCCGACACGTTAGGCCGCGTTGCAAATCCCACGCGGTGAGTGGATCGTATTGTCCTCCAAATTCCCTTTTTTAGCATTTCCCGGCCTTATTGGACATACCAAAGCTACCCACAAAGTTTCATCCCTTTTGGAACACTAGAGATGACACTTCTTTCATTAACCCGAAATCGCCCAAAATACAAGTCGGGGCCAAATGGTCCAAAAATAAAATAATTCGAAACCTGGATTTTTTTAGCCTAATCAATCTCAAATACCATATGAAACATGCACGACGAATACTAGACCATTTGGAGCCCCCGGGGTCAGGTTTTATGGGTCCGACACGTTAAGCCACGTTGCAAATCACACGCGGTAAGTGGATCGTATTGTCCTCCAAATTCCCGTTTTTTAGCATTTCCCGGCCTTATTAGACATACCAAAGCTACCCACAAAGTTTCATCCCTTTTGGAGCACTAGAGATGACACTTCCTTCATTAACTCGAAATCGCCCAAAATACAAGTCGGGGCCAAATGGTCCAAAAATGAAATAATTCGAAACCCGGATTTTTTCAGCCCAATCAACCTCAAATACCATATGAAACATGCACGACGAATACTAGACCATTTGGAGCCCCCGGGGTCAGGTTTTAGGGGTCCGACACGTTAGGCCGCGTTGCAAATCACATGCGGTGAGTGGATCGTATTGTCCTCCAAATTCCCGTTTTTTAGCATTTCCCGGCCTTATTGGACATACCAAAGCTACCCACAAAGTTTCATCCCTTTTGGAGCACTAGAGATGACACTTCCTTCATTAACCCGAAATCGCCCAACATACAAGTCGGGGCCAAATGGTCAAAAAATGAAATAATTCAAAACCCGGATTTTTTTAGCCCAATCAACCTCAAATACCATATGAAACATGCACGACGAATACTAGACCATTTGGAGCCCCCGGGGTCAGGTTTTAGGGGTCCGACACGTTAGGCCGCGTTGCAAATCACACGCGGTGAGTGGATTGTATTGTCCTCCAAATTCCCGTTTTTTAGCATTTCCCGGCCTTATTAGACATACCAAAGCTACCCACATAGTTTCATCTCTTTTGGAGCACTAGAGATGACACTTCCTTTAGTAACCTGAAATCGCCCAAAATACAAGTCGGGGCCAAATGGTCAAAAAATGAAATAATTCAAAACCCGGATTTTTTCATCCTAATCAACCTCAAATACCATATGAAAAATGCACGACGAAAGCTAGACCAGTTGGAGCATCCGGGGTCAGGTTTTAGGGGTCCGACACGTTAGGCCGCGTTGCAAATCACATGCGGTGAGTGGATCGTATTGTCCTCCAAATTCCCGTTTTTTTCGTATTTCCCGGCCTTATTGGACATACCAAAGCTACCCACAAAGTTTCATCCCTTTTGGAGCACTAGAGATGACACTTCCTTCATTAACCCGAAATCGCCCAAAATACAAGTCGGGGCCAAATGGTCAAAAAATGAAATAATTATTAACCCGGATTTTTTCAGCCCAATCAAACTCAAATACCATATGAAACATGCACGACGAATACTAGACCATTTGGAGCCCCCGGGGTCAGGTTTTAGTGGTCCGACACGTTAGGCCGCGTTGCAAATCACACGCTGTGAGTGGATCGTATTGTCCTCCAAATTCCCGTTTTTTAGCATTTCCCGGCCTTATTGGACATACCAAAGCTACCCACAAAGTTTCATCCCTTTTGGAGCACTAGAGATGACACTTCCTTCATTAACCCGAAATAGCCCAAAATACAAGTCGGGGCAAAATGGTCGAAAAATGAAATAATTTGAAACCCGGATTTTTTCAGCCCAATCAACCTCAAATACCATATGAAACATGCACGACGAAAGCTAGACCATTTGGAGCCCCCGGGGTCAGGTTTTAGGGGTCCGACACGTTAGGCCGCGTTGCAAATCACACGCGGTGAGTGGATCGTATTGTCCTCCAAATTCAACTTTTTTAGCATTTCCCGGCCTTATTGGACATACGAAAGCTACCCACAAAGTTTCATCCCCTTTGGAGCACTAGAGATGACACTTCCTTCATTAACCCGAAATCGCCCAACATACAAGTCGGGGCCAAATGGTCAAAAAATGAAATAATTCGAAACCCGGATTTTTTCCGCCCAATCAACCTCAAATACCATATGAAACATGCACGACGAAAGCTAGACCATTTGGAGCATCCGGGGTCAGGTTTTAGGGGTCCGACACGTTAGGCCGCGTTGCAAATCACACGCGGTGAGTGGATCGTATTTTCCTCCAAATTCCCCTTTTTGAGCGTTTCCCGGCCTTATTGGACATACCAAAGCTACCCACAAAATTTCATCCTTTTTGGAGCACTAGAGATGACACATCCTTCATTAACCCGAAATCGCCCAAAATACAAGTCGGGCCAAATGGTAAAAAAATGAAATAATTCGAAACCCGGATTTTTTCCGCCCAATCAACCTCAAATACCATATGAAAGTTGCACGACGAAAGCTAGACCATTTGGAGCCCCCGGGGTCAGGTTTTAGGGGTCCGACACGTTAGGCCACGTTGCAAATCACACGCGGTGAGTGGATCGTATTGTTCTCCAAATTCCCTTTTTTTAGCATTTCCCGGACTTATTGGACATACCAAAGCTACCCACAAAGTTTCATCCCTTTTGGAGCACTAGAGATGACACTTCCTTCATTAACCCGAAATCGCCCAAAATACAAGTCGGGGCCAAATGGTCAAAAAATGAAATAATTTGAAACCCGGATTTTTTCAGCCCAATCAACCTCAAATACCATATGAAACATTCACGACGAATACTAGAACATTTGGAGCCCCCGGGGTCAGGTTTTAGGGGTCCGACACGTTAGGCCACGTTGCAAATCACACGCAGTGAGTGGATCGTATTGTCCTCCAAATTCCCGTTTTTAGCATTTTCCGGCCTTATTGGACATACCAAAACTACCCACAAAGTTTCATCCCTTTTGGAGCACTAGAGATGACACTTCCTTCATTAACCCGAAATCGCCCAAAATACAAGTCGGGGCCAAATGGTCAAAAAATGAAATAATTCGAAACTCGGATGTTTTCCACCCAATCAACCTAAAATACCATATGAAACATGCACGACGAAAGCTAGACCATTTGGAGCCCCCGGGGTCAGGTTTTAGGGGTCCGACACGTTACGCCGGTTTACAAATCACACGCGGTGAGTGGATCGTATTGTCCTCCAAATTCCCCTTTTTTAGCATTTCCCGGCCTTATTGGACATACGAAAGATACCCACAAAGTTTCATCCCTTTTGGAGCACTAGAGATGACACTTCCTTCATTAACCCGAAATCGCCCAAAATACAAGTCGGGGCCAAATGGTCAAAAAATGAAATAATTCGAAACCCGGATTTTTTCAGCCCAATCAACCTCAAATACCATATGAAACATGCACGACGAATACTAGAACATTTGGAGCCCCCGGGGTCAGGTTTTAGGGGTCCGACACGTTAGGCCGCGTTACAAATCACACGAGGTGAGTGGATCGTATTGTCCTTCAAATTCCCGTTTTTTAGCATTTCCCGGCCTTATTGGACATACCAAAGCTACCCACATAGTTTCATCCCTTTTGGAGCACTAGAGATGACACTTCCTTTATTAACCCGAAATCGCCCAAAATACAAGTCGGGGCCAAATGGTAAAAAAATGAAATAATTCGAAACCCGGATTTTTTCATCCCAATCAACCTTAAATACTATATGAAACATGCACCACGAAAGGTAGACCATTTGGAGCCCCCGGGGTCAGGTTTTAGGGGTCCGACACGTTAGGCCGCGTTGTAAATCACACGCGGTGAGTGGATCGTATTTTCCTCAAAATTCCCGTTTTTTAGCATTTTCCGGCCTTATTGGACATACCAAAGCTACCCACAAAGTTTCATCCCTTTTGGAGCACTAGAGATGACACATCCTTCATTAACCCGAAATCGCCCAAAATACAAGTCGGGGCCAAATGGTCAAAAAATGTAAAATTCGAAACCTGGATTTTTTCCGCCCAATCAACCTCAAATACCATATGAAACATGCACGACGAATACTAGACCATTTAGAGTATCCGGGGTCAGGTTTTAGGGGTCCGACACGTTAGGCCACGTTGCAAATCACACGCGGTGAGTGGATCGTATTGTCCTCCAAATTCCCGTTTTTAGCATTTCCCGGCCTTATTGGACATACCAAAGCTACCCACAAAGTTTCATCCCTTTTGGAGCACTAGAGATGACACTTCCTTCATTAACCCGAAATCGCCCAAAATACAAGTCGGGGCCAAATGGTCAAAAAATGAAATAATTCGAAACCCGGATTTTTTCAGCCCAATCAACTTCAAATACCATATGAAACATGCACGACGAATACTAGAACATTTGGAGCCCCCGGGGTAAGGTTTTAGGGGTCCGACACGTTAGGCCGCGTTGCAAATCACACGCGGTGAGTGGATCGTATTTTCCTCCAAATTCCCGTTTTTTAGCATTTCCCAGCCTTATTGGACATACCAAAGCTACCCACAAAGTTTCATCCCTTTTGGAGCACTAGAGATGACACTTCCTTCATTAACCCGAAATCGCCCAAAATACAAGTCGGGGCCAAATGGTCAAAAAATGAAATAATTTGAAACCCGGATTTTTTCAGCCCAATCAACCTCAAATACCATATGAAACATGCACGACGAATACTAGACCATTTGGAGCCCCCGGGGTCAGGTTTTAGGGGTCCGACACGTTAGGCCGCGTTGCAAATCACACGCGGTGAGTGTATCCTATTGTCCTCCAAATTCCCCTTTTTTAGTATTTCCCGGCCTTATTGGACATACCAAAGCTACCCACAAAGTTTCATCCCTTTTGGAGCACTAGAGATGACACTTCCTTCATTAACCCGAAATCGCCCAAAATACAAGTCGGGGGCCAAATGTTCAGAAAATAAAATAATTCGAAACCCGGATTTTTTCAGCCCAATCAACCTCAAATACCGTATAAAACATGCACGACGAATACTAGACCATTTGGAGCCCCCGGGGTCAGGTTTTAGGGGTCCGACACGTTAGGCCGCGTTGCAAATCACACGCGATGAGTAGATCGTATTGTCCTCCAAATTCCCGTTTTTTAGCATTTCCCGGCCTTATTGGACATACCAAAGCTACCCACAAAGTTTCATCCCTTATGGAGCACTAAAGATGAAACTTCCTTCATTAACCCGAAATCGCCCAAAATACAAGTCGGGGCCAAATGGTCAAAAAATGAAATAATTATAAACCCGGATTTTTTCAGCCCAATCAACCTTAAATACCATATGAAACATGCACGACGAATACTAGACCATTTGGAGCCCCCGGGGTAAGGTTTTAGGGGTCCGACACGTTAGGCCGCGTTGCAAATCACACGCGGTGAGTGTATCCTATTGTCCTCCAAATTCCCGTTTTTTAGTATTTCCCGGCCTTATTGGACATACCAAAGCTACCCACAAAGTTTCATCCCTTTTGGAGCACTAGAGATGACACTTCCTTCATTAACCCGAAATCGCCCAAAATACAAGTCGGGGCCAAATGGTCAAAAAATGAAATAATTCGAAACCCGGATTTTTTCAGCCCAATCAACCTCAAATACCATATGAAACATACACGACGAATACTAGACCATTTGGAGCCCCCGGGGTCAGGTTTTAGGGGTCCGACACGTTAGGCCGCGTTGCAAATCACACGCGGTGAGTGTATCTAATTTTCCTCCAAATTCCCGTTTTTTAGCATTTCCCGGCCTTATTGGACATACCAAAGCTACCCACAAAGTTTCATCCCTTTTGGAACACTAGAGATGACACTTCCTTCATTAACCCGAAATCGCCCAAAATACAAGTCGGGGCCAAATGGTCAAAAAATGAAATAATTCGAAACCCGTATTTTTTCAGACCAATCAACCTCAAATACCATATGAAACATGCACGACGAAAGGTAGACCATTTGGAGCCCCCGGGGTCAGGTTTTAGGGGTCCGACACGTTTGGCCACGTTGCAAATCACACGCGGTGAGTGGATCGTATTGTCCTCCAAATTCCCGTTTTTTAGTATTTCCTGGCCTTATTGGACATACCAAAACTACCCACAATGTTTCATCCCTTTTGGAGCACTAGAGATGACACTTCCTTCATTAACCCGAAATCGCCCAAAATACAGGTCGGGGCCAAATGGTCAAAAAATGAAATAATTAGAAACCCGGATTTTTTCTGCCCAATCAACCTCAAATACCATATGAAACATGCACGACGAAAGCTAGACCATTTGGAGCCCCCGGGGTCAGGTTTTAGGGGTCCGGCACGTTAGGCCGCGTTGCAAATCACACGCGGTGAGTGGATAGTATTGTCCTCCAAATTCCCGTTTTTTAGCATTTCCCGGCCTTATTGGACATACCAAAGCTACCCACAAAGTTTCATCCCTTTTGGAACACTAGAGATGACACTTCCTTCATTAACCCGAAATCGCCCAAAATACAAGTCGGGGCCAAATGGTCAAAAAATGAAATAATTTGAAACCCGGATTTTTTCCGTCCAATCAACCTCAAATACCATATGAAACATGCACGACGAAAGCTAGACCATTTGGAGCATCCGGGGTCAGGTTTTAGGGGTCCGACACGTTAGGCCGCGTTGCAAATCACACGCGGTGAGTGGATCGTATTTTCCTCCAAATTCCCCTTTTTTAGCATTTCCCGGCCTTATTGGACATTCCAAAGCTACTCACAAAGTTTCATCCCTTTTGGAGCACTAGAGATGACACTTCCTTCATTAACCCGAAATCGCACAAAATACAAGTCGGGGCCAAATGGTCAAAAAATGAAATAATTCGAAACCCGGATTTTTTCAGCCCAATCAATCTCAAATATCATATGAAACATGCACGACGAAAGCTAGACCATTTGGAGCCCCCGGGGTCTTGTTTTAGGGGTCCGACACGTTAGGCCGCGTTGCAAATCACACGCGGTGAGTGGATCGTATTTTCCTCCAAATTCCCGTTTTTTAGAATTTCCCGGCCTTATTGGACATACCAAAGCTACCCACAAAGTTTCATCCCTTTTGGAGCACTAGAGATGACACTTCCTTCATTAACCCGAAATCGCCCAAAATACAAGTCGGGGCCAAATGGTCAAAAAATGAAATAATTTGAAACCCGGATTTTTTCAGCCCAATCAACCTCAAATACCATATGAAACATGCACGACGAATACTAGAACATTTGGAGCCCCCGGAGTCAGGTTTTAGGGGTCCGACACGTTAGGCCACGTTGCAAATCACACGCGGTGAGTGGATCGTATTGTCCTCCAAATTCCCGTTTTTAGCATTTTCCGGCCTTATTGGACATACCTAAGCTACCCACAAAGTTTCATCCCTTTTGGAGCACTAGGGATGACACTTCCTTCATTAACCCGAAATCGCCCAAAATACAAGTCGGGGCCAAATGGTCAAAAAATTAAATAATTCGAAACTAGGATTTTTTCCGCCCAATCAACCTAAAATACCATATGAAACATGCACGACGAAGGCTAGACCATTTGGATCCCCCGGGGTCTGGTTTTAGGGGTCCGACACGTTAGGCCGCGTTACAAATCACACGCGGTGAGTGGATCGTATTGTCCTCCAAATTCCCCTTTTTTAGCATTTCCCGGCCTTATTGGACATACGAAAGATACCCACAAAGTTTCATCCCTTTTGGAGCACTAGAGATGACACTTCCTTCATTAACCCGAAATCGCCCAAAATACAAGTCGGGGCCAAATGGTCAAAAAATGAAATAATTCGAAACCCGGATTTTTTCAGCCCAATCAACCTCAAATACCATATGAAACATGCACGACGAATACTAGAACATTTGGAGCCCCCGGGGTCAGGTTTTAGGGGTCCGACACGTTAGGCCGCGTTGCAAATCACACGCGGTGAGTAGATCGTATTGTCCTTCAAATTCCCGTTTTTTAGCATTTCCCGGCCTTATTGGACATACCAAAGCTACCCACATAGTTTCATCCCTTTTGGAGCACTAGAGATGACACTTCCTTTATTAACCCGAAATCGCCCAAAATACAAGTCGGGGCCAAATGGTAAAAAAATGAAATAATTCGAAACCCGGATTTTTTCAGCCCAATCAACCTCAAATACCATATGAAACATGCACCACGAAAGGTAGACCATTTGGAGCCCCCGGGGTCAGGTTTTAGGGGTCCGACACGTTAGGCCGCGTTGTAAATCACACGCGGTGAGTGGATCGTATTTTCCTCAAAATTCCCGTTTTTTAGCATTTTCCGGCCTTATTGGACATACCAAAGCTACCCACAAAGTTTCATCCCTTTTGGAGCACTAGAGATGACACATCCTTCATTAACCCGAAATCGCCCAAAATACAAGTCGGGGCCAAATGGTCAAAAAATGTAAAATTCGAAACCCGGATTTTTTCCGCCCAATCAACCTCAAATACCATATGAAACATGCACGACGAATACTAGACCATTTGGAGCATCCGGGGTCAGGTTTTAGGGGTCCGACACGTTAGGCCACGTTGCAAATCACACGCGGTGAGTGGATCGTATTGTCCTCCAAATTCCCGTTTTTAGCATTTCCCGGCCTTATTGGACATACCAAAGCTACCCACAAAGTTTCATCCCTTTTGGAGCACTAGAGATGACACTTCCTTCATTAACCCGAAATCGCCCAAAATACAAGTCGGGGCCAAATGGTCAAAAAATGAAATAATTCGAAACCCGGATTTTTTCAGCCCAATCAACCTCAAATACCATATGAAACATGCACGACGAATACTAGAACATTTGGAGCCCCCGGGGTCAGGTTTTAGGGGTCCGACACGTTAGGCCGCGTTGCAAATCACACGCGGTGAGTGGATCGTATTGTCCTCCAAATTCCCGTTTTTTAGCATTTCCCGGCCTTATTGGACATACCAAAGCTACCCACAAAGTTTCATCCCTTTTGGAGTACTAGAGATGACACTTCTTTCATTAACCCGAAATCGCCCAAAATACAAGTCGGGGCCAAATGGTCAAAAAATGAAATAATTTGAAACCCGGATTTTTTCAGCCCAATCAACCTCAAATACCATATGAAACATGCACGACGAATACTAGACCATTTGGAGCCCCCGGGGTCAGGTTTTAGGGGTCCGACACGTTAGGCCGCGTTGCAAATCACACGCGATGAGTAGATCGTATTGTCCTCCAAATTCCCGTTTTTTAGCATTTCCCGGCCTTATTGGACATACCAAAGCTACCCACAAAGTTTCATCCCTTATGGAGCACTAAAGATGAAACTTCCTTCATTAACCCGAAATCGCCCAAAATACAAGTCGGGGCCAAATGGTCAAAAAATGAAATAATTATAAACCCGGATTTTTTCAGCCCAATCAACCTTAAATACCATATGAAACATGCACGACGAATACTAGACCATTTGGAGCCCCCGGGGTAAGGTTTTAGGGGTCCGACACGTTAGGCCGCGTTGCAAATCACACGCGGTGAGTGTATCCTATTGTCCTCCAAATTCCCGTTTTTTAGTATTTCCCGGCCTTATTGGACATACCAAAGCTACCCACAAAGTTTCATCCCTTTTGGAGCACTAGAGATGACACTTCCTTCATTAACCCGAAATCGCCCAAAATACAAGTCGGGGCCAAATGGTCAAAAAATGAAATAATTCGAAACCCGGATTTTTTCAGCCCAATCAACCTCAAATACCATATGAAACATACACGACGAATACTAGACCATTTGGAGCCCCCGGGGTCAGGTTTTAGGGGTCCGACACGTTAGGCCGCGTTGCAAATCACACGCGGTGAGTGTATCTAATTTTCCTCCAAATTCCCGTTTTTTAGCATTTCCCGGCCTTATTGGACATACCAAAGCTACCCACAAAGTTTCATCCCTTTTGGAACACTAGAGATGACACTTCCTTCATTAACCCGAAATCGCCCAAAATACAAGTCGGGGCCAAATGGTCAAAAAATGAAATAATTCGAAACCCGTATTTTTTCAGACCAATCAACCTCAAATACCATATGAAACATGCACGACGAAAGCTAGACCATTTGGAGCCCCCGGGGTCAGGTTTTAGGGGTCCGACACGTTAGGCCGCGTTGCAAATCACACGCGGTGAGTGTATCTAATTTTCCTCCAAATTCCCGTTTTTTAGCATTTCCCGGCCTTATTGGACATACCAAAGCTACCCACAAAGTTTCATCCCTTTTGGAACACTAGAGATGACACTTCCTTCATTAACCCGAAATCGCCCAAAATACAAGTCGGGGCCAAATGGTCAAAAAATGAAATAATTCGAAACCCGTATTTTTTCAGACCAATCAACCTCAAATACCATATGAAACATGCACGACGAAAGCTAGACCATTTGGAGCCCCCGGGGTCAGGTTTTAGGGGTCCGACACGTTAGGCCACGTTGCAAATCACACGCGGTGAGTGGATCGTATTGTCCTCCAAATTCCCGTTTTTTAGCATTTCCTGGCCTTATTGGACATACCAAAACTACCCACAATGTTTCATCCCTTTTGGAGCACTAGAGATGACACTTCCTTCATTAACCCGAAATCGCCCAAAATACAGGTCGGGGCCAAATGGTCAAAAAATGAAATAATTAGAAACCCGGATTTTTTCTGCCCAATCAACCTCAAATACCATATGAAACATGCACGACGAAAGCTAGACCATTTGGAGCCCCCGGGGTCAGGTTTTAGGGGTCCGGCACGTTAGGCCGCGTTGCAAATCACACGCGGTGAGTGGATAGTATTGTCCTCCAAATTCCCGTTTTTTAGCATTTCCCGGCCTTATTGGACATACCAAAGCTACCCACAAAGTTTCATCCCTTTTGGAACACTAGAGATGACACTTCCTTCATTAACCCGAAATCGCCCAAAATACAAGTCGGGGCCAAATGGTCAAAAAATGAAATAATTTGAAACCCGGATTTTTTCCGTCCAATCAACCTCAAATACCATATGAAACATGCACGACGAAAGCTAGACCATTTGGAGCATCCGGGGTCAGGTTTTAGGGGTCCGACACGTTAGGCCGCGTTGCAAATCACACGCGGTGAGTGGATCGTATTTTCCTCCAAATTCCCCTTTTTTAGCATTTCCCGGCCTTATTGGACATTCCAAAGCTACTCACAAAGTTTCATCCCTTTTGGAGCACTAGAGATGACACTTCCTTCATTAACCCGAAATCGCACAAAATACAAGTCGGGGCCAAATGGTCAAAAAATGAAATAATTCGAAACCCGGATTTTTTCAGCCCAATCAATCTCAAATATCATATGAAACATGCACGACGAAAGCTAGACCATTTGGAGCCCCCGGGGTCTGGTTTTAGGGGTCCGACACGTTAGGCCGCGTTGCAAATCACACGCGGTGAGTGGATCGTATTTTCCTCCAAATTCCCGTTTTTTAGAATTTCCCGGCCTTATTGGACATACCAAAGCTACCCACAAAGTTTCATCCCTTTTGGAGCACTAGAGATGACACTTCCTTCATTAACCCGAAATCGCCCAAAATACAAGTCGGGGCCAAATGGTCAAAAAATGAAATAATTTGAAACCCGGATTTTTTCAGCCCAATCAACCTCAAATACCATATGAAACATGCACGACGAATACTAGAACATTTGGAGCCCCCGGAGTCAGGTTTTAGGGGTCCGACACGTTAGGCCACGTTGCAAATCACACGCGGTGAGTGGATCGTATTGTCCTCCAAATTCCCGTTTTTAGCATTTTCCGGCCTTATTGGACATACCAAAGCTACCCACAAAGTTTCATCCCTTTTGGAGCACTAGGGATGACACTTCCTTCATTAACCCGAAATCGCCCAAAATACAAGTCGGGGCCAAATGGTCAAAAAATTAAATAATTCGAAACTAGGATTTTTTCCGCCCAATCAACCTAAACTACCATATGAAACATGCACGACGAAGGCTAGACCATTTGGATCCCCCGGGGTCTGGTTTTAGGGGTCCGACACGTTAGGCCGCGTTACAAATCACACGCGGTGAGTGGATCGTATTGTCCTCCAAATTCCCCTTTTTTAGCATTTCCCGGCCTTATTGGACATACGAAAGATACCCACAAAGTTTCATCCCTTTTGGAGCACTAGAGATGACACTTCCTTCATTAACCCGAAATCGCCCAAAATACAAGTCGGGGCCAAATGGTCAAAAAATGAAATAATTCGAAACCCGGATTTTTTCAGCCCAATCAACCTCAAATACCATATGAAACATGCACGACGAATACTAGAACATTTGGAGCCCCCGGGGTCAGGTTTTAGGGGTCCGACACGTTAGGCCGCGTTGCAAATCACACGCGGTGAGTAGATCGTATTGTCCTTCAAATTCCCGTTTTTTAGCATTTCCCGGCCTTATTGGACATACCAAAGCTACCCACATAGTTTCATCCCTTTTGGAGCACTAGAGATGACACTTCCTTTATTAACCCGAAATCGCCCAAAATACAAGTCGGGGCCAAATGGTAAAAAAATGAAATAATTCAAAACCTGGATTTTTTCAGCCCAATCAACCTCAAATACCATATGAAACATGCACCACGAAAGGTAGACCATTTGGAGCCCCCGGGGTCAGGTTTTAGGGGTCCGACACGTTAGGCCGCGTTGTAAATCACACGCGGTGAGTGGATCGTATTTTCCTCAAAATTCCCGTTTTTTAGCATTCTCCGGCCTTATTGGACATACCAAAGCTACCCACAAAGTTTCATCCCTTTTGGAGCACTAGAGATGACACATCCTTCATTAACCCGAAATCGCCCAAAATACAAGTCGGGGCCAAATGGTCAAAAAATGTAAAATTCGAAACCCGGATTTTTTCCGCCCAATCAACCTCAAATACCATATGAAACATGCACGACGAATACTAGACCATTTGGAGCATCCGGGGTCAGGTTTTAGGGGTCCGACACGTTAGGCCACGTTGCAAATCACACGCGGTGAGTGGATCGTATTGTCCTCCAAATTCCCGTTTTTAGCATTTCCCCGCCTTATTGGACATACCAAAGCTACCCACAAAGTTTCATCCCTTTTGGAGCACTAGAGATGACACTTCCTTCATTAACCCGAAATCGCCCAAAATACAAGTCGGGGCCAAATGGTCAAAAAATGAAATAATTCGAAACCCGGATTTTTTCAGCCCAATCAACCTCAAATACCATATGAAACATGCACGACGAATACTAGAACATTTGGAGCCCCCGGGGTCAGGTTTTAGGGGTCCGACACGTTAGGCCGCGTTGCAAATCACACGCGGTGAGTGGATCGTATTGTCCTCCAAATTCCCGTTTTTTAGCATTTCCCGGCCTTATTGGACATACCAAAGCTACCCACAAAGTTTCATCCCTTTTGGAGCACTAGAGATGACACTTCCTTCATTAACCCGAAATCGCCCAAAATACAAGTCGGGGCCAAATGGTCAAAAAATGAAATAATTTGAAACCCGGATTTTTTCAGCCCAATCAACCTCAAATACCATATGAAACATGCACGACGAATACTAGACCATTTGGAGCCCCCGGGGTCAGGTTTTAGGGGTCAAACACGTTAGGCCGCGTTGCAAATCACACGCGGTGAGTGTATCCTATTGTCCTCCAAATTCCCCTTTTTTAGTATTTCCCGGCCTTATTGGACATACCAAAGCTACCCACAAAGTTTCATCCCTTTTGGAGCACTAGAGATGACACTTCCTTCATTAACCCGAAATCGCCCAAAATACAAGTCGGGACCAAATGTTCAGAAAATAAAATAATTCGAAACCCGGATTTTTTCAGCCCAATCAACCTAAAATACCGTATGAAACATGCACGACGAATACTAGACCATTTGGAGCCCCCGGGCTCAGGTTTTAGGGGACCGACACGTTAGGCCGCGTTGCAAATCACACGCGGTGAGTGGATCGTATTATCCTCCAAATTCCTGTTTTTTAGCATTTCCCGGCCTTATTGGACATACCAAAGCTACCCACAAAGTTTCATCCCTTTTGGAGCACTAGAGATGACACTTCCTTCATTAACCCGAAATCGCCCAAAATACAAGTCGGGGCCAAATGGTTAAAAAATGAAATAATTCAAAACCCGGATTTTTTCAGTTCAATCAACCTCAAATACCATATGAAACATGCACGACGAAAGCTAGACCATTTGGATCCCCCCGGGGTTAGGTTTTAGGGGTCCGACACGTTAGGCCGCGTTGCAAATCACACGCGGTGAGTGGATCGTATTTTCCTCCAAATTCCCGTCTTTTAGCAATTCCCGGCCTTATTGGACATACCAAAGCTACCCACAAAGATTCATCCCTTTTGAAGCACTAGAGATGACACTTCCTTCATTAACCCGAAATCGCCCAAAATACAAGTCGGGGCCAAATGGTCAAAAAATGAAATAATTCGAAACCCGGATTTTTTCTGCTCAATCAACCTCAAATACCATATGAAACATTCACGACGAAAGCTAGAACATTTGGAGCATCCAGGGTCAGGTTTTAGGGGTCCGACACGTTAGGCCTCGTTGCAAATCACACGCGGTGAGTGGATCGTATTGTCCTCCAAATTCCCGTTTTTTAGCATTTCCCGGCCTTATTGGACATACCAAAGCTACCCACAAAGTTTCATCCCTTTTGGAGCACTAGAGATGACACTTCCTTCATTAACCCGAAATCGCCCAAAATACAAGTCGGGGCCAAATGGTCAAGAAATGAAATAATTCGAAACCCGAATTTTTTTAGCCCAATCAACCTCAAATACCATATGAAACATGCACGACGAAAGCTAGACCATTTGGAGCATCCGGGGTCAGGTTTTAGGGGTCCGACACGTTAGGCCGAGTTGCAAATCACACGCGGTGAGTGGATCGTATTGTCCTCCAAATTCCCGTTTTTTAGCATTTCCCGGCCTTATTGGACATACCAAAGCTACCCACAAAGTTTCATCCCTTTTGGAGCACTAGAGATGACACTACCTTCATTAACCCGAAATCGCCCAAAATACAAGTCGGAGCCAAATGGTTAAAAAATGAAATAATTCGAAACCCGAATTTTTTCAGCCCAATCAACCTCAAATACCATATGAAACATGCACGACGAAAGCTAGACCATTTGGAGCATCCGGGGTCAGGTTTTAGGGGGCCGACACGTTTGGCCGCGTTGCAAATCACACGCGGTGAGTGGATCGTATTGTCCTCCAAATTCCCGTTTTTTAGCATTTCCCGGCCTTATTGGACATACCAAAGCTACCCATAAAGTTTCATCCCTTTTGGAGCACTAGAGATGACACTTCCTTCATTAACCCGAAATCTCCCAAAATACAAGTCGGGGCCAAATGGTCAAAAAATGAAATAATTCGAAACCCGGATTTTTTCAGTTCAATCAACCTCAAATACCATATCAAACATGCACGACGAAAGCTAGACCATTTGGATCCCCCGGGGTTAGGTTTTAGGGGTCCGACACGTTAGGCCGCGTTGCAAATCACACGCGGTGAGTGGATCGTATTTTCCTCCAAATTCCCGTTTTTAAGCAATTCCCGGCCTTATTGGACATACCAAAGCTACACACAAAGTTTCATCCCTTTTGAAGCACTAGAGATGACACTTCCTTCATTAACCCGAAATCGCCCAAAATACAAGTCGGGGCCAAATGGTCAAAAAATGAAATAGTTCGAAACCCGGATTTTTTCCGCCCAATCAACCTCAAATACCATATGAAACATTCACGGCGAAAGCTAGACCATTTGGAGAATCCGGGGTCAGGTTTTAGGGGTCCGACACGTTAGGCCGCGTTGCAAATCACACGCGGTGAGTGGATCGTATTGTCCTCCAAATTCCCGTTTTTTAGCTTTTCCCGGCCTTATTGGACATACCAAAGCTACCCACAAAGTTTCATCCCTTTTGGAGCACTAGAGATGACACTTCCTTCATTAACCCGAAATCGCCCAAAATACAAGTCGGGGCCAAATGGTCAAAAAATGAAATAATTCGAAACTCGAATTTTTTTAGCCCAATCAACCACAAATACCATATGAAACATGCACGACGAAAGCTAGACCATTTGGAGCATGCGGGGTCAGGTTTTAGGGGTCCGACACGTTAGGCCGCGTTGCAAATCACACGCGGTGAGTGGATCGTATTGTCCTCCAAATTCCCGTTTTTTAGTATTTCCAGGCCTTATTGGACATACCAAAGCTACCCACAAAGTTGCATCCCTTTTGGAGCACTAGAGATGACACTTCCTTCATTAACCCGAAATCGCCCAAAATACAAGTCGGGGCCTAATGGTCAAAAAATGAAATAATTCGAAACCCGGATTTTTTCAGTTCAATCAACCTCAAATACCATATGAAATATGCACGACGAAAGCTAGACCATTTAGAGCCCCCGGGATCAGGTTTTAGGGGTCCGACACGTTAGGCCGCGTTGCAAATCACACGCGGTGAGTGGATCGTATTTTCCTCCAAATTCCCGTTTTTTAGCAATTCCCGGCCTTATTGGACATTCCAAAGCTACACACAAAGTTTCATCTCTTTTGAAGCACTAGAGATGACACTTCCTTCATTATCCCGAAATCGCCCAAAATATAAGTCGGGGCCAAATGGTCAAAAAATGAAATAATTCGAAACCCGGATTTTTTCTGCCCAATCAACCTCAAATACCGTATGAAACATTCACGACGAAAGCTAGACCATTTGGAGCATCCGGGGTCAGGTTTTAGGGGTCCGACACGTTAGGCCGCGTTGCAAATCACACGCGGTGAGTGGATCGTATTGTCCTCCAAATTCCCGTTTTTTAGCATTTCCCGACCTTATTGGACATACCAAAGCTACCCACAAAGTTTCATCCCTTTTGGAGCACTAGAGATGACACTTCCTTCATTAACCCGAAATCGCCCAAAATACAAGTCGGGGCCTAATGGTCAAAAAATGAAATAATTCGAAACCTGGATTTTTTCAGTTCAATCAACCTCAAATACCATATGAAATATGCACGATGAAAGCTAGACCATTTGGAGCCCCCGGGGTCAGTTTTAAGGGGTCCGACACGTTAGGCCGCGTTGCAAATCACACGCAGTGAGTGGATCGTATTTTCCTCCAAATTCCCGTTTTTTAGCATTTCCCGGCCTTATTGGACATACCAAAGCTACACACAAAGTTTCATCCCTTTTGAAGCACTAGAGATGACACTTCCTTCATTAACCCGAAATCGCCCAAAATACAAGTCGGGGTCAAATGGTCAAAAAATGAAATAATTCGAAACCCGAATTTTTTTTTCCCAATCAACCTCAAATACCATATGAAACATGCACGACGAAAGCTAGACCATTTGGAGCATCCGAGGTCAGGTTTTAGGGGTCCGACACGTTAGGCTGCGTTGCAAATCACACGCGGTGAGTGGATCGTATTGTTCTCCAAATTCCCGTTTTTTAGCATTTCCCGGCCTTATTGGACATACCAAAGCTTCCCACAAAGTTGCATCCCTTTTGGAGCACTAGAGACGACACTTCCTTCATTAACCCGAAATCGCCCAAAATACAAGTCGGGGCCTAATGGTCAAAAAATGAAAAAATTCGAAACCCGGATTTTTTCAGTTCAATCAACCTCAAATACCATATGAAATATGCACGACGAAAGATAGACCATTTGGAGCCCCCGGGGTCAGGTTTTAGGGGTCCGACACGTTAGGCCGCGTTGCAAATCACACGCGGTGAGTGGATCGTATTTTCCTCCAAATTCCCGTTTTTTAGCAATTCTCGGCCTTATTGGTCATACCAAAGCTACACACAAAGTTTCATCCCTTTTGAAGCACTAGAGATGACACTTCCTTCATTAACCCGAAATCGCCCAAAATACAAGTCGGGGCCAAATGGTCAAAAAATGAAATAATTCGAAACCCGGATTTTTTCTGCCCAATCAACCTCAAATACCATATGAAACATTTACGACGAAAGCTAGACCATTTGGAGCATCCGGGGTCAGGTTTTAGGGGTCCGACACGTTTGGCCGCGTTGCAAATCACACGCGGTGAGTGGATCGTATTGTCCTCCAAATTCCCGTTTTTTTGCATTTCCCGGCCTTATTGGACATACCAAAGCTACCCACAAAGTTTCATCCCATTTGGAGCACTAGAGATGACACTTCCTTCATTAACCCGAAATCGCCCAAAATACAAGTCGAGGCCAAATGGTCAAAAAATGAAATAATTCGAAACCCGAATTTTTTTAGCCCAATCAACCTCAAATACCATATGAAACATGCACGACGAAAACTAGACCATTTGGAGCATCCGGGGTCAGGTTTTAGGGGTCCGACACGTTAGGGCGCGTTGCAAATCACACGCGGTGAGTGGATCGTATTGTCCTCCAAATTCCCGTTTTTTAGCATTTCCCGGCCTTATTGGACATACCAAAGCTACCCACAAAGTTTCATCCCTTTTGGAGCACTAGAGATTACACTTCATTCATTAACCCGAAATTGCCCAAAATACAAGTCGGGGCCAAATGGTCAAAAAATGAAATAATTCAAAACCCGGATTTTTTCAGTTCAATCAACCTCAAATACCATATGAAAAATGCACGGCGAAAGCTAGACCATTTGGAGCATCCGGGGTCAGGTTTTAGGGGTCCGACACGTTAGGTCGCGTTGCAAATCACACGCGGTGAGTGGATCGTATTGTCCTCAAAATTCCCGTTTTTTAGCAATTCCCGGCCTTATTGGACATACCAAAGCTACCCACAAAGTTTCATCCCTTTTGGAGCACTAGAGATGACACTTCCTTCATTAACCCGAAATCGCCCAAAATACAAGTCGGGGCCAAATGGTCAAAAAATGAAATAATTCGAAACCCGGATTTTTTCAGCCCAATCAACCTAAAATACCATATGAATCATGCACGACGAATACTAGATCATTTGGAGCACCCGGGGTCAGGTTTTAGGGGTCCGACACGTTAGGCCGCGTTGCAAATCACACGCGGTGAGTGGATCGTATTGTCCTCCAAATTCCCGTTTTTTAGCATTTCCCAGACTTATTGGACATTCCAAAGCTACCCACAAAGTTTCATCCCTTTTGGAGCACTAGAGATGACACTTCCTTCATTAACCCGAAATCGCCCAAAATACAAGTCGGGGCCTAATGGTCAAAAAATGAAATAATTCGAAACCTGGATTTTTTCAGTTCAATCAACCTCAAATACCATATGAAATATGCACGACGAAAGCTAGACCATTTGGAGCCCCCGGGGTCAGGTTTAAGGGGTCCGACACGTTAGGCCGCGTTGCAAATCACACGCGGTGAGTGGATCGTATTTTCCTCCAAATTCCCCTTTTTTAGCAATTCCCGGCCTTATTGGACATACCAAAGCTACACACAAAGTTTCATCCCTTTTGAAGCACTAGAGATGACACTTCCTTCATTAACCCGAAATCGCCCAAAATACAAGTCGGGGCCAAATGGTCAAAAAATGAAATAATTCGAAACCCGGATTTTTTCTGCCCAATCAACCTCAAATACCATATGAAACATGCACGACGAAAGCTTGACCATTTGGAGCATCCGGGGTCAGGTTTTAGGGGTCCGAAACGTTAGGGCGCGTTGCAAATCACACGCGGTGAGTGGATCGTATTGTCCTCCAATTTCCCGTTTTTTTAGCATTTCCCGGCCTTATTGGACATACCAAAGCTACCCACAAAGTTTCATCCCTTTTGGAGCACTAGAGATGACACTTCCTTCATTAACCCGAAATCGCCCAAAATACAAGTCGGGGCCAAATGGTCAAAAAATGAAATAATTCGAAACCCGGATTTTTTCCGCCCAATCAACCTCAAATACCATATGAAACATTCACGACGAAAGCTAGACCATTTGGAGCATCCGGGGTCAGGTTTTAGGGGTCCGACACATTAGGCCGCGTTGCAAATCACACGCGGTGAGTGGATCGTATTGTCCTCCAAATTCCCGTTTTTTAGCATTTCCCGGCCTTATTGGACATACCAAAGCTACCCACAAAGTTTCATCCCTTTTGAAGCACTAGAGATGACACTTCATTCATTAACCCGAAATCGCCCAAAATACAAGTCGGGGCCAAATGGTCAAAAAATGAAATAACTCAAAACCCGGATTTTTTCAGTTCAATAAACCTCAAATACCATATGAAACATGCACGACGAAAGCTAGACCATTTGGAGCCCCCGGGGTTAGGTTTTAGGGGTCCGACACGTTAGGCCGCGTTGCAAATCACACGCGGTGAGTGGATCGTATTTTCCTCCAAATTCCCGTTTTTTAGCAATTCGCGACCTTATTGGACATACCAAAGCTACCCACAAAGTTTCATCCCTTTTGAAGCACTAGAGATGACACTTCCTTCATTAACCCGAAATCGCCCAAAATACAAGTCGGGGCCAAATGGTCAAAAAATGAAATAATTCGAAACCCAGATTTTTTCTGCTCAATCAACCTCAAATACCATATGAAACATTCACGACGAAAGCTAGACCATTTGGAGCATCCGGGGTCAGGTTTTAGGGGTCCGACACGTTAGGCCGCGTAGCAAATCACACGCGGTGAGTGGATCGTATTGTCCTCCAAATTCCCTTTTTTATCATTTCCCGGCCTTATAGGACATACCAAAGCTACCCACAAAGTTTCATCCCTTTTGGAGCACTAGAGATGACACTTCCTTCATTAACCCGAAATCGCCCAAAATACAAGTCGGGGTCAAATGGTCAAAAAATGAAATAATTCGAAACCCGAATTTTTTTTGCCCAATCAACCTCAAATACCATATGAAACATGCACGACGAAAGCTAGACCATTTGGAGCATCCGGGGTCAGGTTTTAGGGGTCCGACACGTTAGGCTGCGTTGCAAATCACACGCGGTGAGTGGATCGTATTGTTCTCCAAATTCCCGTTTTTTAGCATTTCCCGGCCTTATTGGACATACCAAAGCTACCCACAAAGTTTCATCCCTTTTGGAGCGCTAGAGATGACACTTCATTCATTAACCCGAAATTGCCCAAAATACAAGTCGGGGCCAAATGGTCAAAAAATGAAATAATTCAAAACCCGGATTTTTTCAGTTCAATCAACCTCAAATACCATATGAAAAATGCACGACGAAAGCTAGACCATTTGGAGCATCCGGGGTCAGGTTTTAGGGGTCCGACACGTTAGGTCGCGTTGCAAATCACACGCGGTGAGTGGATCGTATTGTCCTCAAAATTCCCGTTTTTTAGCAATTCCCGGCCTTATTGGACATACCAAAGCTACACACAAAGTTTCATCCCTTTTGAAGCACTAGAGATGACACTTCCTTCATTAACCCGAAATCGCCCAAAATACAAGTCGGGGCCAAATGGTCAAAAAATGAAATAATTCGAAACCCGGATTTTTTCTGCCCAATCAACCTCAAATACCATATGAAACATTTACGACGAAAGCTAGACCATTTGGAGCATCCGGGGTCAGGTTTTAGGGGTCCGACACGTTAGGCCGCGTTGCAAATCACACGCGGTGAGTGGATCGTATTGTCCTCCAAATTCCCCTTTTTTGCATTTCCCGGCCTTATTGGACATAACAAAGCTACCCACAAAGTTTCATCCCATTTGGAGCACTAGAGATGACACTTCCTTCATTAACCCGAAATCGCCCAAAATACAAGTCGAGGCCAAATGGTGAAAAAATGAAATAATTCGAAACCCGAATTTTTTTAGCCCAATCAATCTCAAATACCATATGAAACATGCACGACGAAAGCTAGACCATTTGGAGCATCCGGGGTAAGGTTTTAGGGGTCCGACACGTTAGGTCGCGCTGCAAATCACACGCGGTGAGTGGATCGTATTGTCCTCCAAATTCCCGTTTTTTAGAATTTCCCAGCCTTATTGGACATTCCAAAGCTACCCACAAAGTTTCATCCCTTTTGGAGCACTAGAGATGACACTTCCTTCATTAACCCGAAATCGCCCAAAATACAAGTCGGGGCCTAATGGTCAAAAAATGAAATAATTCGAAACCTGGATTTTTTCAGTTCAATCAACCTCAAATACCATATGAAATATGCACGACGAAAGCTAGACCATTTGGAGCCCCCGGGGTCAGGTTAAGGGGTCCGACACGTTAGGCCGCGTTGCAAATCACACGCGGTGAGTGGATCGTATTTTCCTCCAAATTCCCGTTTTTTAGCAATTCCCGGCCTTATTGGACATACCAAAGCTACACAAAAAGTTTCATCCCTTTTGAAGCACTAGAGATGACACTTCCTTCATTAACCCGAAATCGCCCAAAATACAAGTCGGGGCCAAATGGTCAAAAAATGAAATAATTCGAAACCCGGATTTTTTCTGCCCAATCAACCTCAAATACCATATGAAACATGCACGACGAAAGCTAGACCATTTGGAGCATCCGTGGTCAGGTTTTAGGGGTCCGAAACGTTAGGGCGCGTTGCAAATCACACGCGGTGAGTGGATCGTATTGTCCTCCAATTTCCCGTTTTCTAGCATTTCCCGGACTTATTGGACATACCAAAGCTACCCACAAAGTTTCATCCCTTTTGAAGCACTAGAGATGACACTTCATTCATTAACCCGAAATCGCCCAAAATACAAGTCGGGGCCAAATGGTCAAAAAATGAAATAACTCAAAACCCGGATTTTTTCAGTTCAATAAACCTCAAATACCATATGAAACATGCACGACGAAAGCTAGACCATTTCGAGCCCCCGGGGTTAGGTTTTAGGGGTCCGACACGTTAGGCCGCGTTGCAAATCACACGCGGTGAGTGGATCGTATTTTCCTCCAAATTCCCGTTTTTTAGCAATTCCCGACCTTATTGGACATACCAAAGCTACCCACAAAGTTTCATCCCTTTTGAAGCACTAGAGATGACACTTCCTTCATTAACCCGAAATCGCCCAAAATACAAGTCGGGGCCAAATGGTCAAAAAATGAAATAATTCGAAACCCAGATTTTTTCTGCTCAATCAACCTCAAATACCATATGAAACATTCACGACGAAAGCTAGACCATTTGGAGCATCCGGGGTCAGGTTTTAGGGGTCCGACACGTTAGGCCGCGTAGCAAATCACACGCGGTGAGTGGATCGTATTGTCCTCCAAATTCCCGTTTTTTAGCATTTCCCGGCCTTATTGGACATACCAAAGCTACCCACAAAGTTGCATCCCTTTTGGAGCAATAGAGACGACACTTCCTTCATTAACCCGAAATCGCCCAAAATACAAGTCGGGGCCAAATGGTCAAAAAATGAAATAATTCGAAACCCGGATTTTTTCAGTTCAATCAACCTCAAATACCATATGAAATATGCACGACGAAAGATAGACCATTTGGAGCCCCCGGGGTCAGGTTTTAGGGTTCCGACACGTTAGGCCGCGTTGCAAATCACACGCGGTGAGTGGATCGTATTTTCCTCCAAATTCCTGTTTTTTAGCAATTCCCGGCCTTATTGGACATACCAAAGCTACACACAAACTTTCATCCCTTTTGAAGGACTAGAGATGACACTTCCTTCATTAACCCGAAATCGCCCAAAATACAAGTCGAGGCCAAATGGTGAAAAAATGAAATAATTCGAAACCCGAATTTTTTTAGCCCAATCAACCTCAAATACCATATGAAACATGCACGACGAAAGCTAGACCATTTGGAGCATCCGGGGTAAGGTTTTAGGGGTCCGACACGTTAGGGCGCGTTGCAAATCACACGCGGTGAGTGGATCGTATTGTCCTCCAAATTCCCGTTTTTTAGCATTTCCCGGCCTTATTGGACATACCAAAGCTACCCACAAAGTTTCATCCCTTTTGGAGCACTAGAGATGACACTTCATTCATTAACCCGAAATTGCCCAAAATACAAGTCGGGGCCAAATGGTCAAAAAATGAAATAATTCAAAACCCGGATTTTTTCAGTTCAATCAACCTCAAATACCATATGAAAAATGCACGACGAAAGCTAGACCATTTGGATCATCCGGGGTCAGGTTTTAGGGGTCCGACACGTTAGGTCGCGCTGCAAATCACACGCGGTGAGTGGATCGTATTGTCCTCAAAATTCCCGTTTTTTAGCAATTCCCGGCCTTATTGGACATACCAAAGCTACCCACAAAGTTTCATCCCTTTTGGAGCACTAGAGATGACACTTCCTTCATTAACCCGAAATCGCCCAAAATACAAGTCGGGGCCAAATGGTCAAAAAATGAAATAATTCGAAACCCGGATTTTTTCAGCCCAATCAACCTCAAATACCATATGAATCATGCACGACGAATACTAGATCATTTGGAGCACCCGGGGTCAGGTTTTAGGGGTCCGACACGTTAGGCCGCGTTGCAAATCACACGCGGTGAGTGGATCGTATTGTCCTCCAAATTCCCGTTTTTTAGAATTTCCCAGCCTTATTGGACATTCCAAAGCTACCCACAAAGTTTCATCCCTTTTGGAGCACTAGAGATGACACTTCCTTCATTAACCCGAAATCGCCCAAAATACAAGTCGGGGCCTAATGGTCAAAAAATGAAATAATTCGAAACCTGGATTTTTTCAGTTCAATCAACCTCAAATACCATATGAAATATGCACGACGAAAGCTAGACCATTTGGAGCCCCCGGGGTCAGGTTAAGGGGTCCGACACGTTAGGCCGCGTTGCAAATCACACGCGGTGAGTGGATCGTATTTTCCTCCAAATTCCCGTTTTTTAGCAATTCCCGGCCTTATTGGACATACCAAAGCTACACAAAAAGTTTCATCCCTTTTGAAGCACTAGAGATGACACTTCCTTCATTAACCCGAAATCGCCCAAAATACAAGTCGGGGCCAAATGGTCAAAAAATGAAATAATTCGAAACCCGGATTTTTTCTGCCCAATCAACCTCAAATACCATATGAAACATGCACGACGAAAGCTAGACCATTTGGAGCATCCGTGGTCAGGTTTTAGGGGTCCGAAACGTTAGGGCGCGTTGCAAATCACACGCGGTGAGTGGATCGTATTGTCCTCCAATTTCCCGTTTTTTAGCATTTCCCGGCCTTATTGGACATACCAAAGCTACCCACAAAGTTTCATCCCTTTTGAAGCACTAGAGATGACACTTCATTCATTAACCCGAAATCGCCCAAAATACAAGTCGGGGCCAAATGGTCAAAAAATGAAATAACTCAAAACCCGGATTTTTTCAGTTCAATAAACCTCAAATACCATATGAAACATGCACGACGAAAGCTAGACCATTTCGAGCCCCCGGGGTTAGGTTTTAGGGGTCCGACACGTTAGGCCGCGTTGCAAATCACACGCGGTGAGTGGATCGTATTTTCCTCCAAATTCCCGTTTTTTAGCAATTCCCGACCTTATTGGACATACCAAAGCTACCCACAAAGTTTCATCCCTTTTGAAGCACTAGAGATGACACTTCCTTCATTAACCCGAAATCGCCCAAAATACAAGTCGGGGCCAAATGGTCAAAAAATGAAATAATTCGAAACCCAGATTTTTTCTGCTCAATCAACCTCAAATACCATATGAAACATTCACGACGAAAGCTAGACCATTTGGAGCATCCGGGGTCAGGTTTTAGGGGTCCGACACGTTAGGCCGCGTAGCAAATCACACGCGGTGAGTGGATCGTATTGTCCTCCAAATTCCCGTTTTTTAGCATTTCCCGGCCTTATTGGACATACCAAAGCTACCCACAAAGTTGCATCCCTTTTGGAGCAATAGAGACGACACTTCCTTCATTAACCCGAAATCGCCCAAAATACAAGTCGGGGCCAAATGGTCAAAAAATGAAATAATTCGAAACCCGGATTTTTTCAGTTCAATCAACCTCAAATACCATATGAAATATGCACGACGAAAGATAGACCATTTGGAGCCCCCGGGGTCAGGTTTTAGGGTTCCGACACGTTAGGCCGCGTTGCAAATCACACGCGGTGAGTGGATCGTATTTTCCTCCAAATTCCTGTTTTTTAGCAATTCCCGGCCTTATTGGACATACCAAAGCTACACACAAACTTTCATCCCTTTTGAAGGACTAGAGATGACACTTCCTTCATTAACCCGAAATCGCCCAAAATACAAGTCGGGGCCAAATGGTCAAAAAATGAAATAATTCGAAACCCGGATTTTTTCTGCCCAATCAACCTCAAATACCATATGAAACAATTACGACGAAAGCTAGACCATTTGGAGCATCCGGGGTCAGGTTTTAGGGGTCCGACACGTTAGGCCGCGTTGCAAATCACACGCGGTGAGTGGATCGTATTGTCCTCCAAATTCCCGTTTTTTTGCATTTCCCGGCCTTATTGGACATACCAAAGCTACCCACAAAGTTTCATCCCATTTGGAGCACTAGAGATGACACTTCCTTCATTAACCCGAAATCGCCCAAAATACAAGTCGAGGCCAAATGGTCAAAAAATGAAATAATTCGAAACCCGAATTTTTTTAGCCCAATCAACCTCAAATACCATATGAAACATGCACGATGAAAGCTAGACCATTTGGAGCATCCGGGGTCAGGTTTTAGGGGTCCGACACGTTAGGGCGCGTTGCAAATCACACGCGGTGAGTTGATCGTATTGTCCTCAAAATTCCCGTTTTTTAGCAATTCCCGGCCTTATTGGACATACCAAAGCTACCCACAAAGTTTCATCCCTTTTGGAGCACTAGAGATGACACTTCCTTCATTAACCCGAAATCGCCCAAAATAAAAGTCGGGGCCAAATGGTCAAAAATGAAATAATTCGAAACCCGGATTTTTTCAGCCCAATCAACATCAAATACCATATGAAAAATGCACGACGAAAGCTAGACCATTTGGAGCATCCGGGGTCAGATTTTAGGGGTCCGACACGTTAGGCCGCGTTGCAAATCACACGCGGTGAGTGGATCGTATTGTTCTCCAAATTCCCGTTTTTTAGCATTTCCCGGCCTTATTGGACATACCAAAGCTACCCACAAAGTTGCATCCCTTTTGGAGCAATAGAGACGACACTTCCTTCATTAACCCGAAATCGCCCAAAATACAAGTCGGGGCCAAATGGTCAAAAAATGAAATAATTCGAAACCCGGATTTTTTCAGTTCAATCAACCTCAAATACCATATGAAATATGCACGACGAAAGATAGACCATTTGGAGCCCCCGGGGTCAGGTTTTAGGGTTCCGACACGTTAGGCCGCGTTGCAAATCACACGCGGTGAGTGGATCGTATTTTCCTCCAAATTCCCGTTTTTTAGCAATTCCCGGCCTTATTGGACATACCAAAGCTACACACAAACTTTCATCCCTTTTGAAGGACTAGAGATGACACTTCCTTCATTAACCCGAAATCGCCCAAAATACAAGTCGGGGCCAAATGGTAAAAAAATGAAATAATTCGAAACCCGGATTTTTTCTGCCCAATCAACCTCAAATACCATATGAAACAATTACGACGAAAGCTAGACCATTTGGAGCATCCGGGGTCAGGTTTTAGGGGTCCGACACGTTAGGCCGCGTTGCAAATCACACGCGGTGAGTGGATCGTATTGTCCTCCAAATTCCCGTTTTTTTGCATTTCCCGGCCTTATTGGACATACCAAAGCTACCCACAAAGTTTCATCCCATTTGGAGCACTAGAGATGACACTTCCTTCATTAACCCGAAATCGCCCAAAATACAAGTCGAGGCCAAATGGTCAAAAAATGAAATAATTCGAAACCCGAATTTTTTTAGCCCAATCAACCTCAAATACCATATGAAACATGCACGATGAAAGCTAGACCATTTGGAGCATCCGGGGTCAGGTTTTAGGGGTCCGACACGTTAGGGCGCGTTGCAAATCACACGCGGTGAGTTGATCGTATTGTCCTCAAAATTCCCGTTTTTTAGCAATTCCCGGCCTTATTGGACATACCAAAGCTACCCACAAAGTTTCATCCCTTTTGGAGCACTAGAGATGACACTTCCTTCATTAACCCGAAATCGCTCAAAATACAAGTCGGGGCCAAATGGTCAAAAAATGAAATAATTCGAAACCCGGATTTTTTCAGCCCAATCAACCTCAAATACCATATGAATCATGCACGACGAAAGCTAGACCATTTGGAGCCCCCGGGGTCAGGTTTTAGGGGTCCGACACGTTAGGCCGCGTTGCAAATCACACGCGGTGAGTGGATCGTATTTTCCTCCAAATTCCCGTTTTTTAGCATTTCCCGGCCTTATTGGACATACCAAAGCTACCCACAAAGTTTCATCCCTTTTGGAGCACTAGAGATGACACTTCCTTCATTAACCCGAAATCGCCCAAAATACAAGTCGGGGCCAAATGATCAAAAAATGAAATAATTCGAAACCCGGATTTTTTCAGCCCAATCAACCTCAAATACCATATGAAACATGCACGATGAAAGCTAGACCATTTGGAGCATCCGGGGTCAGGTTTTAGGGGTCCGACACGTTAGGCCGCGTTGCAAATCACACGCGGTGAGTGGATCGTATTGTCCTCCAAATTCCCGTTTTTTAGCATTTCCCGACCTTATTGGAGATACCAAAGCTACCCACAAAGTTTCATCCCTTTTGGAGCACTAGAGATGACACTTCCTTCATTAAACCGAAATCGCCCAAAATACAAGTCGGGGTCAAATGGTCAAAAAATGAAATAATTCGAAACCCAGATTTTTTCAGCCCAATCAACCTCAAATACCATATGAAACATGCACGACGAAAGCTAGACCATTTGGAGCCCCCGGGGTCAGGTTTTAGGGGCCCGACACGTTAGGCCGCGTTGCAAATCACACGCGGTGAGTGGATCGTATTTTCCTCCAAATTCCCGTTTTTTAGCATTTCCCGGCCTTATTAGACATACCAAAGCTACCCACAAAGTTTCATCCCTTTTGGAGCACTAGAGATGACACTTCCTTCATTAACCCGAAATCGTCCAAAATACAAGTCGGGGCCAAATGGTCAAAAAATGAAATAATTCGAAACCCGGATTTTTTCAGCCCAATCAACCTCAAATACCATATGAAACATGCACGATGAAAGCTAGACCATTTGGAGCATCCGGGGTCAGATTTTAGGGGTCCGACACGTTAGGCCGCGTTGCAAATCACACGCGGTGAGTGGATCGTATTGTCCTCCAAATTCCCGTTTTTAGCATTTCCCGACCTTATTGGAGATACCAAAGCTACCCAAAAAGTTTCATCCCTTTTGGAGCACTAGAGATGACACTTCCTTCATTAAACCGAAATCGCCCAAAATACAAGTCGGGGCCAAATGGTCAATAAATGAAATAATTCGAAACCCGGATTTTTTCAGCCCAATCAACCTCAAATACCATATGAAACATGCACGACGAAAGTTAGACCATTTGGAGCCCCCGGGGTCAGGTTTTAGGGGTCCGACACGTTAGGCCGCGTTGCAAATCACACGCGGTGAGTGGATCGTATTGTCCTCCAAATTCCCGTTTTTTAGCATTTCCAGGCCTTATTGGACCTACCAAAGCTACCCACAAAGTTGCATCCCTTTTGGAGCACTAGAGATGACACTTCCTTCATTAACCCGAAATCGCCCAAAATACAAGTCGGGGCCTAATGGTCAAAAAATGAAATAATTCGAAACCCGGATTTTTTCAGTTCAATCAACCTCAAATACCATATGAAATATGCACGACGAAAGCTAGACCATTTAGAGCCCCCGGGATCAGGTTTTAGGGGTCCGACACGTTAGGCCGCGTTGCAAATCACACGCGGTGAGTGGATCGTATTTTCCTCCAAATTCCCGTTTTTTAGCAATTCCCGGCCTTATTGGACATTCCAAAGCTACACACAAAGTTTCATCCCTTTTGAAGCACTAGAGATGACACTTCTTTCATTAACCCGAAATCGCCCAAAATATAAGTCGGGGCCAAATGGTCAAAAAATGAAATAATTTGAAACCCGGATTTTTTCAGCCCAATCAACCTCAAATACCATATGAAACATGCACGATGAAAGCTAGACCATTTGGAGCATCCGGGGTCAGGTTTTAGGGGTCCGACACGTTAGGCCGCGTTGCAAATCACTCGCGGTGAGTGGATCGTATTGTCCTCCAAATTCCCGTTTTTTAGCATTTCCCGACCTTATTGGAGATACCAAAGCTACCCACAAAGTTTCATCCCTTTTGAAGCACTAGAGATGACACTTCCTTCATTAAACCGAAATCGCCCAAAATACAAGTCGGGGCCAAATGGTCAAAAAATGAAATAATTCGAAACCCAGATTTTTTCAGCCCAATCAACCTCAAATACCATATGAAACATGCACGACGAAAGCTAGACCATTTGGAGCCCCCGGGGTCAGGTTTTAGGGGTCCGACACGTTAGGCCGCGTTGCAAATCACACGCGGTGAGTGGATCGTATTGTCCTCCAAATTCCCGTTTTTTAGCATTTCCCGGCCTTATTAGACATACCAAAGCTACCCACAAAGTTTCATCCCTTTTGGAGCACTAGAGATGACACTTCCTTCATTAACCCGAAATCGTCCAAAATACAAGTCGGGGCCAAATGGTCAAAAAATGAAATAATTCGAAACCCGGATTTTTTCAGCCCAATCAACCTCAAATACCATATGAAACATGCACGATGAAAGCTAGACCATTTGGAGCATCCGGGGTAAGATTTTAGGGGTCCGACACGTTAGGCCGCGTTGCAAATCACACGCGGTGAGTGGATTGTATTGTCCTCCAAATTCCCGTTTTTAGCATTTCCCGACCTTATTGGAGATACCAAAGCTACCCAAAAAGTTTCATCCCTTTTGGAGCACTAGAGATGACACTTCCTTCATTAAACCGAAATCGCCCAAAATACAAGTCGGGGCCAAATGGTCAATAAATGAAATAATTCGAAACCCGGATTTTTTCAGCCCAATCAACCTCAAATACCATATGAAACATGCACGACGAAAGTTAGACCATTTGGAGCCCCCGAGGTCAGGTTTTAGGGGTCCGACACGTTAGGCCGCGTTGCAAATCACACGCGGTGAGTGGATCGTATTGTCCTCCAAATTCCCGTTTTTTAGCATTTCCAGGCCTTATTGGACATACCAAAGCTACCCACAAAGTTGCATCCCTTTTGGAGCACTAGAGATGACACTTCCTTCATTAACCCGAAATCGCCCAAAATACAAGTCGGGGCCTAATGGTCAAAAAATGAAATAATTCGAAACCCGGATTTTATCAGTTCAATCAACCTCAAATACCATATGAAATATGCACGACGAAAGCTAGACCATTTAGAGCCCCCGGGATCAGGTTTTAGGGGTCCGACACGTTAGGCCGCGTTGCAAATCACACGCGGTGAGTGGATCGTATTTTCCTCCAAATTCCAGTTTTTTAGCAATTCCCGGCCTTATTGGACATTCCAAAGCTACACACAAAGTTTCATCCCTTTTGAAGCACTAGAGATGACACTTCCTTCATTAACCCGAAATCGCCCAAAATACAAGTCGGGGCCAAATGGTCAAAAAATGAAATAATTCGAAACCCGGTTTTTTTCTGCCCAATCAACCTCAAATACCATATGAAACATGCACGACGAAAGCTAGACCATTTGGAGCATCCGGGGTCAGGTTTTAGGGGTCCGACACGTTAGGGCGCGTTGCAAATCACACGCGGTGAGTGGATCGTATTGTCCTCCAAATTCCCGTTTTTTAGCATTTCCCGGCCTTATTGGACATACCAAAGCTACCCACAAAGTTTCATCCCTTTTGAAGCACTAGAGATGACACTTCATTCATTAACCCGAAATCGCCCAAAATACAAGTCGGGGACAAATGGTCAAAAACTGAAATAACTCAAAACCCGGATTTTTTCAGTTCAATAAACCTCAAATACCATATGAAACATGCACGACGAAATCTATACCATTTGGAGCCCCCGGGGTTAGGTTTTAGGGGTCCGACACGTTAGGCCGCGTTGCAAATCACACGCGGTGAGTGGATCGTATTTTCCTCCAAATTCCCGTTTTTTAGCAATTCCCGGCCTTATTGGACATACCAAAGCTACCCACAAAGTTTCATCCCTTTTGAAGCACTAGAGATGACACTTCCTTCATTAACCCGAAATCGCCCAAAATACAAGTCGGGGCCAAATGGTCAAAAAATGAAATAATTCGAAACCCAGATTTTTTCTGCTCAATCAACCTCAAATACCATATGAAACATTCACGACGAAAGCTAGACCATTTGGAGCATCCGGGGTCAGGTTTTAGGGGTCCGACACGTTAGGCCGCGTAGCAAATCACACGCGGTGAGTGGATCGTATTGTCCTCCAAATTCCCGTTTTTTAGCATTTCCCGGCCTTATAGGACATACCAAAGCTAGCCACAAAGTTTCATCCCTTTTGGAGCACTAGAGATGACACTTCCTTCATTAACCCGAAATCGCCCAAAATACAAGTCGGGGCCAAATGGTCAAAAAATGAAATAATTCGAAACCCGAATTTTTTTAGCCCAATCAACATCAAATACCATATGAAACATGCACGACGAAAGCTAGACCATTTGGAGCATCCGGGGTCAGGTTTTAGGGGTCCGAAACGTTAGGCCGCGTTGCAAATCACACGCGGTGAGTGGATCGTATTGTTCTCCAAATTCCCGTTTTTTAGCATTTCCCGGCCTTATTGGACATACCAAAGCTACCCACAAAGTTGCATCCCTTTTGGAGCAATAGAGACGACACTTCCTTCATTAACCCGAAATCGCCCAAAATACAAGTCGGGGCCTAATGGTCAAAAAATGAAATAATTCGAAACCCGGATTTTTTCAGTTCAATCAACCTCAAATACCATATGAAATATGCACGACGAAAGATAGACCATTTGGAGCCCCCGGGGTCAGGTTTTAGGGGTCCGACACGTTAGGCCGCGTTGCAAATCACACGCGGTGAGTGGATCGTATTTTCCTCCAAATTCCCGTTTTTTAGCAATTCCCGGCCTTATTGGACATACCAAAGCTACACACAAAGTTTCAGCCCTTTTGAAGCACTAGAGATGACACTTCCTTCATTAACCCGAAATCGCCCAAAATACAAGTCGGGGCCAAATGGTCAAAAAATGAAATAATTCGAAACCCGGATTTTTTCTGACCAATCAACCTCAAATACCATATGAAACATTTACGACGAAAGCTAGACCATTTGGAGCAACCGGGGTCAGGTTTTAGGGGTCCGACACGTTAGGCCGCGTTGCAAATCACACGCAGTGAGTGGATCGTATTGTCCTCCAAATTCCCGTTTTTTTGCATTTCCCGGCCTTATTGGACATACCAAAGCTACCCACAAAGTTTCATCCCATTTGGAGCACTAGAGATGACACTTCCTTCATTAACCCGAAATCGCCCAAAATACAAGTCGGGGCCAAATGGTCAAAAAATGAAATAATTCGAAACCCGAATTTTTTTAGCCCAATCAACCTCAAATACCATATGAAACATGCACGACGAAAGCTAGACCATTTGAAGCATCCGGGGTCAGGTTTTAGGGGTCCGACACGTTAGGGCGCGTTGCAAATCACACGCGGTGAGTGGATCGTATTGTCCTCCAAATTCCCGTTTTTTAGCATTTCCCGGCCTTATTGGACATACCAAAGCTACCCACAAAGTTTTATCCCTTTTGGAGCACTAGAGATGACACTTCATTCATTAACCCGAAATTGCCCAAAATACAAGTCGGGGCCAAATGGTCAAAAAATGAAATAATTCAAAACCCGGATTTTTTCAGTTCAATCAACCTCAAATACCATATGAAACATGCACGACGAAAGATAGACCATTTGGAGCCCCCGGGGTCAGGTTTTAGGGGTCCGACACGTTAGGCCGCGTTGCAAATCACACGCGGTGAGTGGATCGTATTTTCCTCCAAATTCCCGTTTTTTAGCATTTCCCGGCCTTATTGGAGATACCAAAGCTACCCAAAAAGTTTCATCCCTTTTGGAGCACTAGAGATGACACTTCCTTCATTAAACCGAAATCGCCCAAAATACAAGTCGGGGCCAAATGGTCAAAAAATGAAATAATTCTAAACCCGGATTTTTTCCGCCCAATCAACCTCAAATACCATATGAAACATGCACGACGAAAGCTAGACCAGTTGTAGCATCCGGGGTCAGGTTTTAGGGGTCCGACACGTTAGGCCGCGTTGCAAATCACACGCGGTGAGTGCATCGTATTGTCCTCCAAATTCCCGTTTTTTAGCATTTCCTGACCTTATTGGACATACCAAAGCTACCCACAAAGTTTCATCCCTTTTGGAGCACTAGAGATGACACTTCCTTCATTAACCTGAAATCGCCCAAAATACAAGTCGGGGCCAAATGGTCAAAAATTGAAATAATTCAAAACCCGGATTTTTTCAGCCCAATCAACCTCAAATACCATATGAAACATGCACGATGAAAGCTAGACCATTTGGAGCATCCGGGGTCAGGTTTTAGGGGTCCGACACGTTAGGCCGCGTTGCAAATCACACGCGGTGAGTGGATCGTATTGTCCTCCAAATTCCCGTTTTATAGCATTTCCCGACCTTATTGGAGATACCAAAGCTACCCACAAAGTTTCATCCCTTTTGGAGCACTAGAGATGACACTTCCTTGATTAAACCGAAATCGCCCAAAATACAAGTCGGGGCCAAATGGTCAAAAAATGAAATAATTCGAAACCCGGATTTTTTCAGCCCAATCAACCTCAAATACCATATGAAACATGCACGACGAAAGCTAGACCATTTGGAGCCCCCGGGGTCAGGTTTTAGGGGTCCGACACGTTAGGCCGCGTTGCAAATCACACGCGGTGAGTGGATCGTATTTTCCTCCAAATTCCCGTTTTTTAGCATTTCCCGGCCTTATTAGACATACCAAAGCTACCCACAAAGTTTCATCCCTTTTGGAGCACTAGAGATGACACTTCCTTCATTAACCCGAAATCGCCCAAAATACAAGTCGGGGCCAAATGGTCAAAAAATGAAATAATTCGAAACCCGGATTTTTTCAGCCCAATCAACCTCAAATACCATATGAAACATGCACGATGAAAGCTAGACCATTTGGAGCATCCGGGGTCAGGTTTTATGGGTCCGACACGTTAGGCCGCGTTGCAAATCACACGCGGTGAGTGGATCGTATTGTCCTCCAAATTCCCGTTTTTTAGCATTTCCCGACCTTATTGGAGATACCAAAGCTACCCAAAAAGTTTCATCCCTTTTGGAGCACTAGAGATGACACTTCCTTCATTAAACCGAAATCGCCCAAAATACAAGTCGGGGCCAAATGGTCAAAAAATGAAATAATTCGAAACCCGGATTTTTTCAGCCCAATCAACCTCAAATACCATATGAAACATGCACGACGAAAGCTAGACCATTTGGAGCCCCCGGGGTCAGGTTTTAGGGGTCCGACACGTTAGGCCGCGTTGCAAATCAAACGCGGTGAGTGGATCGTATTTTCCTCCAAATTCCCGTTTTTTAGCATTTTCCGGCCTTATTAGACATAACAAAGCTACCCACAAAGTTTCATCCCTTTTGGAGCACTAGAGATGACACTTCCTTCATTAACCCGAAATCGCCACAAATACAAGTCGGGGCCAAATGGTCAAAAAATGAAATAATTCGAAACCCGGATTTTTTCCGCCCAATCAACCTCAAATACCATATGAAACATGCACGACGAAAGCTAGACCATTTGGAGTATCCGGGGTCAGGTTTTAGGGGTCCGACACGTTAGGCCGCGTTGCAAATCACACACGGTGAGTGGATCGTATTGTCCTCCAAATTCCCGTTTTTTAGCATTTCCCGGCCTCATTGGAAATACCAAAGCAACTCACAAAGTTTCATCCCTTTCAGAGCACTAGAGATGACACTTCCTTCATTAACCCGAAATCGCCCAAAATACAAGTCGGGGCCAAATGGTCAAAAAATGAAATAATTCGAAACCCGGATTTTTTCAGCCCAATCAACCTCAAATACCATATGAAACAAGCACGACGAATACTAGATCATTTGGAGCCCCCGGGGTCAGGTTTTAGGGGTCCGACACGTTAGGCCGCGTTGCAAATCACACGCGGTGAGTGTATCCTATTGTCCTCCAAATTCCTTTTTTTAGCATTTCCCGGCCTTATTGGACATACCAAAGCTACCCACAAACTTTCATCCCTTTTGGAGCACTAGAGATGACACTTCCTTCATTAACCCGAAATCGCCCAAAATACAAGTCGGGGCCAAATGGTCATAAAATGAAATAATTCGAAACCCGGATTTTTTCAGCCCAATCAACCTCAAATATCATATGAAACATGCACGACGAAAGCTAGACCATTTGGAGCCCCCGGGGTCAGGTTTTAGGGGTCCGACACGTTAGGCCGCGTTGCAAATCAAACGCGGTGAGTGGATCGTATTTTCCTCCAAATTCCCGTTTTTTAGCATTTTCCGGCCTTATTAGACATAACAAAGCTACCCACAAAGTTTCATCCCTTTTGGAGCACTAGAGATGACACTTCCTTCATTAACCCGAAATCGCCCAAAATACAAGTCGGGGCCAAATGGTCAAAAAATGAAATAATTCGAAACCCGGATTTTTTCCGCCCAATCAACCTCAAATACCATATGAAACATGCACGACGAAAGCTAGACCATTTGGAGTATCCGGGGTCAAGTTTTAGGGGTCCGACACGTTAGGCCGCGTTGCAAATCACACGCGGTGAGTGGATCGTATTGTCCTCCAAATTCCCGTTTTTTAGCATTTCCTGACCTTATTGGACATACCAAAGCTACCCACAAAGTTTCATCCCTTTTGGAGCACTAGAGATGACACTTCCTTCATTAACCCGAAATCGCCCAAAATACAAGTCGGGGCCAAATGGTCAAAAAATTAAATAATTCAAAACCCGGATTTTTTCAGCCCAATTAACCTCAAATACCATATGAAACATGCACGACGAATACTAGACCATTTGGAGCCCCCGGGGTCAAGTTTTAGGGGTCCGATACGTTAGGCCGCGTTGCTAATCACACGCGGTGAGTGTATCCTATTGTCCTCCAAATTCCCGTTTTTTAGCATTTCCCGGCCTCATTGGACATACCAAAGCTACCCACAAAGTTTCATCCCTTTTGGAGCACTAGAGATGACACTTCCTTCATTAACCCGAAATCGCCCAAAATACAAGTCGGGGCCAAATGGTCAAAAAATGAAATAATTCGAAACCCGGATTTTTTCAGCCCAATCAACCTAAAATACCATATGAAACATGCACGACGAAAGCTAGACCATTTGGGGCATCCGGGGTCAGGTTTTAGGGGTCCGACACGTTTGGCCGCGTTGCAAATCACACGCGGTGAGTGGATCGTATTGTCCTCCAAATTCCCGTTTTTTAGCATTTCCCGACCTTATTGGAGATACCAAAACTACCCACAAAGTTTCATCCCTTTTGGAGCACTAGAGATGACACTTCCTTCATTAAACCGAAATCGCCCAAAATACAAGTCGGGCCAAATGGTAAAAAAATGAATTAATTCGAAACCCGGATTTTTTCAGCCCAATCAACCTCAAATACCATAAGAAACATTCACGACGAAAGCTAGACCATTTGGAGCATCCGGGGTCAGGTTTTAGGGGTCCGACACATTAGGCCGCGTTGCAAATCACACGCGGTGAGTGAATCGTATTGTCCTCCAAATTCCCGTTTTTTAGCATTTCCCGGCCTTATTGGAGATACCAAAGCTACCCACAAAGTTTCATCCCTTTTGGAGCACTAGAGATGACACTTCCTTCATTAACCCGAAATCGCCCAAAATACAAGTCGGGGCCAAATGGTCAAAAAATGAAATAATTCGAAACCCGGATTTTTTCCGCCCAATCAACCTCAAATACCATATGAAACATTCACGACGAAAGCTAGACCATTTGGAGCATCCGGGGTCAGGTTTTAGGGGTCCGACACATTAGGCCGCGTTGCAAATCACACGCGGTGAGTGGATCGTATTATCCTCCAAATTCCCGTTTTTTAGCATTTCCCGGCCTTATTGAACATACCAAAGCTACCCACAAAGTTTCATCCCTTTTGAAGCACTAGAGATGACACTTCCTTCATTAACCCGAAATCGCCCAAAATACAAGTCGGGGCCGAATGGTCAAAAAATGAAATAATTCGAAACCCGGATTTTTTCGGCCCAATCAACCTCAAATACCATATGAAACATTCACGACGAAAGCTAGACCATTTGGAGCATCCGGGGTCAGGTTTTAGGGGTCCGACACATTAGGCCGCGTTGCAAATCACACGCGGTGAGTGGATCGTATTGTCCTCCAAATTCCCGTTTTTTAGCATTTCCCGGCCTTATTGGACATACCAAAGCTACCCACAAAGTTTCATCCCTTTTGGAGCACTAGAGATGACACTTCCTTCATTAACTCGAAATCGCCCAAAATACAAGTCGGGGCCAAATGGTCAAAATATGAAATAATTCGAAACCCGGATTTTTTCAGCCCAATCAACCGCAAATATCATATGAAACATGCACGACGAAAGCTAGACCATTTGGAGCCCCCGGGGGCAGGTTTTAGGGGTCCGACACGTTTGGCCGCGTTGCAAATCACACGCGGTGAGTGGATCGTATTGTCCTCCAAATTCCCTTTTTTTAGCATTTCCCGGCCTTATTGGAGATACCAAAGCTACCCACAAAGTTTCATCCCTTTTGGAGCACTAGAGATGACACTTCCTTCATTAACCCGAAATCGCCCAAAATACAAGTCGGGGCCAAATGGTCAAAAAATGAAATAATTCGAAACCCGGATTTTTTCAGCCCAATTAACCTCAAATACCATATGAAACATGCACGACGAATACTAGACCATTTGGAGCCCCCGGGGTCAAGTTTTAGGGGTCCGATACGTTAGGCCGCGTTGCTAATCACACGCGGTGAGTGTATCCTATTGTCCTCCAAATTCCCGTTTTTTAGCATTTCCCGGCCTCATTGGACATACCAAAGCTACCCACAAAGTTTCATCCCTTTTGGAGCACTAGAGATGACACTTCCTTCATTAACCCGAAATCGCCCAAAATACAAGTCGGGGCCAAATGGTCAAAAAATGAAATAATTCGAAACCCGGATTTTTTCAGCCCAATCAACCTCAAATACCATATGAAACATGCACGATGAAAGCTAGACCATTTGGAGCATCCGGGGTCAGGTTTTATGGGTCCGACACGTTAGGCCGCGTTGCAAATCACACGCGGTGAGTGGATCGTATTGTCCTCCAAATTCCCGTTTTTTAGCATTTCCCGACCTTATTGGAGATACCAAAGCTACCCAAAAAGTTTCATCCCTTTTGGAGCACTAGAGATGACACTTCCTTCATTAAACCGAAATCGCCCAAAATACAAGTCGGGGCCAAATGGTCAAAAAATGAAATAATTCGAAACCCGGATTTTTTCAGCCCAATCAACCTCAAATACCATATGAAACATGCACGACGAAAGCTAGACCATTTGGAGCCCCCGGGGTCAGGTTTTAGGGGTCCGACACGTTAGGCCGCGTTGCAAATCAAACGCGGTGAGTGGATCGTATTTTCCTCCAAATTCCCGTTTTTTAGCATTTTCCGGCCTTATTAGACATAACAAAGCTACCCACAAAGTTTCATCCCTTTTGGAGCACTAGAGATGACACTTCCTTCATTAACCCGAAATCGCCACAAATACAAGTCGGGGCCAAATGGTCAAAAAATGAAATAATTCGAAACCCGGATTTTTTCCGCCCAATCAACCTCAAATACCATATGAAACATGCACGACGAAAGCTAGACCATTTGGAGTATCCGGGGTCAGGTTTTAGGGGTCCGACACGTTAGGCCGCGTTGCAAATCACACACGGTGAGTGGATCGTATTGTCCTCCAAATTCCCGTTTTTTAGCATTTCCCGGCCTCATTGGAAATACCAAAGCAACTCACAAAGTTTCATCCCTTTCAGAGCACTAGAGATGACACTTCCTTCATTAACCCGAAATCGCCCAAAATACAAGTCGGGGCCAAATGGTCAAAAAATGAAATAATTCGAAACCCGGATTTTTTCAGCCCAATCAACCTCAAATACCATATGAAACAAGCACGACGAATACTAGATCATTTGGAGCCCCCGGGGTCAGGTTTTAGGGGTCCGACACGTTAGGCCGCGTTGCAAATCACACGCGGTGAGTGTATCCTATTATCCTCCAAATTCCTTTTTTTAGCATTTCCCGGCCTTATTGGACATACCAAAGCTACCCACAAACTTTCATCCCTTTTGGAGCACTAGAGATGACACTTCCTTCATTAACCCGAAATCGCCCAAAATACAAGTCGGGGCCAAATGGTCATAAAATGAAATAATTCGAAACCCGGATTTTTTCAGCCCAATCAACCTCAAATATCATATGAAACATGCACGACGAAAGCTAGACCATTTGGAGCCCCCGGGGTCAGGTTTTAGGGGTCCGACACGTTAGGCCGCGTTGCAAATCAAACGCGGTGAGTGGATCGTATTTTCCTCCAAATTCCCGTTTTTTAGCATTTTCCGGCCTTATTAGACATAACAAAGCTACCCACAAAGTTTCATCCTTTTTGGAGCACTAGAGATGACACTTCCTTCATTAACCCGAAATCGCCCAAAATACAAGTCGGGGCCAAATGGTCAAAAAATGAAATAATTCGAAACCCGGATTTTTTCCGCCCAATCAACCTCAAATACCATATGAAACATGCACGACGAAAGCTAGACCATTTGGAGTATCCGGGGTCAAGTTTTAGGGGTCCGACACGTTAGGCCGCGTTGCAAATCACACGCGGTGAGTGGATCGTATTGTCCTCCAAATTCCCGTTTTTTAGCATTTCCTGACCTTATTGGACATACCAAAGCTACCCACAAAGTTTCATCCCTTTTGGAGCACTAGAGATGACACTTCCTTCATTAACCCGAAATCGCCCAAAATACAAGTCGGGGCCAAATGGTCAAAAAATTAAATAATTCAAAACCCGGATTTTTTCAGCCCAATTAACCTCAAATACCATATGAAACATGCACGACGAATACTAGACCATTTGGAGCCCCCGGGGTCAAGTTTTAGGGGTCCGATACGTTAGGCCGCGTTGCTAATCACACGCGGTGAGTGTATCCTATTGTCCTCCAAATTCCCGTTTTTTAGCATTTCCCGGCCTCATTGGACATACCAAAGCTACCCACAAAGTTTCATCCCTTTTGGAGCACTAGAGATGACACTTCCTTCATTAACCCGAAATCGCCCAAAATACAAGTCGGGGCCAAATGGTCAAAAAATGAAATAATTCGAAACCCGGATTTTTTCAGCCCAATCAACCTAAAATACCATATGAAACATGCACGACGAAAGCTAGACCATTTGGGGCATCCGGGGTCAGGTTTTAGGGGTCCGACACGTTTGGCCGCGTTGCAAATCACACGCGGTGAGTGGATCGTATTGTCCTCCAAATTCCCGTTTTTTAGCATTTCCCGACCTTATTGGAGATACCAAAACTACCCACAAAGTTTCATCCCTTTTGGAGCACTAGAGATGACACTTCCTTCATTAAACCGAAATCGCCCAAAATACAAGTCGGGCCAAATGGTAAAAAAATGAATTAATTCGAAACCCGGATTTTTTCAGCCCAATCAACCTCAAATACCATAAGAAACATTCACGACGAAAGCTAGACCATTTGGAGCATCCGGGGTCAGGTTTTAGGGGTCCGACACATTAGGCCGCGTTGCAAATCACACGCGGTGAGTGGATCGTATTGTCCTCCAAATTCCCGTTTTTTAGAATTTCCCGGCCTTATTGGAGATACCAAAGCTACCCACAAAGTTTCATCCCTTTTGGAGCACTAGAGATGACACTTCCTTCATTAACCCGAAATCGCCCAAAATACAAGTCGGGGCCAAATGGTCAAAAAATGAAATAATTCGAAACCCGGATTTTTTCCGCCCAATCAACCTCAAATACCATATGAAACATTCACGACGAAAGCTAGACCATTTGGAGCATCCGGGGTCAGGTTTTAGGGGTCCGACACATTAGGCCGCGTTGCAAATCACACGCGGTGAGTGGATCGTATTATCCTCCAAATTCCCGTTTTTTAGCATTTCCCGGCCTTATTGAACATACCAAAGCTACCCACAAAGTTTCATCCCTTTTGAAGCACTAGAGATGACACTTCCTTCATTAACCCGAAATCGCCCAAAATACAAGTCGGGGCCGAATGGTCAAAAAATGAAATAATTCGAAACCCGGATTTTTTCGGCCCAATCAACCTCAAATACCATATGAAACATTCACGACGAAAGCTAGACCATTTGGAGCATCCGGGGTCAGGTTTTAGGGGTCCGACACATTAGGCCGCGTTGCAAATCACACGCGGTGAGTGGATCGTATTGTCCTCCAAATTCCCGTTTTTTAGCATTTCCCGGCCTTATTGGACATACCAAAGCTACCCACAAAGTTTCATCCCTTTTGGAGCACTAGAGATGACACTTCCTTCATTAACTCGAAATCGCCCAAAATACAAGTCGGGGCCAAATGGTCAAAATATGAAATAATTCGAAACCCGGATTTTTTCAGCCCAATCAACCGCAAATATCATATGAAACATGCACGACGAAAGCTAGACCATTTGGAGCCCCCGGGGGCAGGTTTTAGGGGTCCGACACGTTTGGCCGCGTTGCAAATCACACGCGGTGAGTGGATCGTATTGTCCTCCAAATTTCCGTTTTTTAGCATTTCCCGGCCTTATTGGAGATACCAAAGCTACCCACAAAGTTTCATCCCTTTTGGAGCACTAGAGATGACACTTCCTTCATTAACCCGAAATCGCCCAAAATACAAGTCGGGGCCAAATGGTCAAAAAATGAAATAATTCGAAACCCGGATTTTTTCCGCCCAATCAACCTCAAATACCATATGAAACATTCACGACGAAAGCTAGACCATTTGGAGCATCCGGGGTCAGGTTTTAGGGGTCCGACACATTAGGCCGCGTTGCAAATCACACGCGGTGAGTGGATCGTATTTTCCTCCAAATTCCCTTTTTTAGCATTTCCCGGCCTTATTGGACATACTAAAGCTACCCACAAAGTTTCATCCCTTTTGAAGCACTAGAGATGACACTTCCTTCATTAACCCGAAATCGCCCAAAATACAAGTCGGGGCCAAATGGTCAAAAAATGAAATAATTCGAAACCCGGATTTTTTCTGCCCAATCAACCACAAATACCATATGAAACATTCACGACGAAACCTAGACCATTTGGAGCATCCGGGGTCAGGTTTTAGGGGTCCGACACATTAGGCCGCGTTGCAAATCACACGCGGTGAGTGGATCGTATTGTCCTCCAAACTCCCGTTTTTTAGCTTTTCCCGGCCTTATTGGACATACCAAAGCTACCCACAAAGTTTCATCCCTTTTGGAGCACTAGAGATGACACTTCCTTCATTAACTCGAAATCGCCCAAAATACAAGTCGGGGCCAAATGGTCAAAAAATTAAATAATTCGAAGCCCGGATTTTTTCAGCCCAATCAACCTCAAATATCATATGAAACATGCACGACGAAAGCTAGACCATTTGGAGCCCCCGGGGTCAGGTTTTAGGGGTCCGACACGTTAGGCCGCGTTGCAAATCACACGCGGTGAGTGGATCGTATTTTCCTCCAAATTCCCGTTTTTTAGCATTTCCCGGCCTTATTGGACATACCAAAGCTACCCACAAAGTTTCATCCCTTTTGGAGCACTAGAGATGACACTTCCTTCATTAAACCGAAATCGCCCAAAATACAAGTTGGGGCCAAATGGTCAAAAAATGAAATAATTCGAAACCCGGATTTTTTCCGCCCAATCAACCTCAAATACCATATGAAACATGCACGACGAAAGCTAGACCATTTGTAGCATCCGGGGTCAGGTTTTAGGGGTCCGACACGTTAGGCCGCGTTGCAAATCACACGCGGTGAGTGGATCGTATTGTCCTCCAAATTCCCGTTTTTTAGCATTTCCTGACCTTATTGGACATACCAAAGCTACCCACAAAGTATCATCCCTTTTGGAGCACTAGAGATGACACTTCCTTCATTAACCCGAAATCGCCCAAAATACAAGTCGGGGCCAAATGGTCAAAAAATTATATAATTCAAAACCTGGATTTTTTCAGCCCAATCAACCTCAAATACCATATGAAACATGCACGACGAATACTAGACCATTTGGAGCCCCCGGGGTCAGGTTTTAGGGGTCCGATACGTTAGGCCGCGTTGCTAATCACACGCGGTGAGTGTATCCTATTGTCCTCCAAATTCCCGTTTTTTAGCATTTCCCGGCCTTATTGGACATACCAAAGCTACCCACAAAGTTTCATCCCTTTTGGAGCACTAGAAATGACACTTCCTTCATTAACCCGAAATCGCCCAAAATACAAGTCGGGGCCAAATGGTCAAAAAATGAAATAATTCGAAACCCGGATTTTTTCAGCCCAATCAACCTCAAATATCATATGAAACATGCACGACGAAAGCTAGACCATTTGGAGCATCCGGGGTCAGGTTTTAGGGGTCCGACACGTTAGGCCGCGTTGCAAATCACACGCGGTGAGTGGATAGTATTGTCCTCCAAATTCCCCTTTTTTAGCATTTCCCGGCCTAATTGGACATACCAAAGCTACCCACAAAGTTTCATCCCTTTTGGAGCACTAGAGATGACACTTCCTTCATTAACCCGAAATCGCCCAAAATACAAGTCGGGGCCAAATGGTCAAAAAATGAAATAATTCGAAACCCGGATTTTTTCAGCCCAATCAACCTAAAATACCATATGAAACATGCACGACGAAAGCTAGACCATTTGGGGCATCCGGGGTCAGGTTTTAGGGGTCCGACACGTTTGGCCGCGTTGCAAATCACACGCGGTGAGTGGATCGTATTGTCCTCCAAATTCCCGTTTTTTAGCATTTCCCGACCTTATTGGAGATACCAAAACTACCCACAAAGTTTCATCCCTTTTGGAGCACTAGAGATGACACTTCCTTCATTAAACCGAAATCGCCCAAAATACAAGTCGGGCCAAATGGTAAAAAAATGAATTAATTCGAAACCCGGATTTTTTCAGCCCAATCAACCTCAAATACCATAAGAAACATTCACGACGAAAGCTAGACCATTTGGAGCATCCGGGGTCAGGTTTTAGGGGTCCGACACATTAGGCCGCGTTGCAAATCACACGCGGTGAGTGGATCGTATTGTCCTCCAAATTCCCGTTTTTTAGAATTTCCCGGCCTTATTGGAGATACCAAAGCTACCCACAAAGTTTCATCCCTTTTGGAGCACTAGAGATGACACTTCCTTCATTAACCCGAAATCGCCCAAAATACAAGTCGGGGCCAAATGGTCAAAAAATGAAATAATTCGAAACCCGGATTTTTTCCGCCCAATCAACCTCAAATACCATATGAAACATTCACGACGAAAGCTAGACCATTTGGAGCATCCGGGGTCAGGTTTTAGGGGTCCGACACATTAGGCCGCGTTGCAAATCACACGCGGTGAGTGGATCGTATTATCCTCCAAATTCCCGTTTTTTAGCATTTCCCGGCCTTATTGAACATACCAAAGCTACCCACAAAGTTTCATCCCTTTTGAAGCACTAGAGATGACACTTCCTTCATTAACCCGAAATCGCCCAAAATACAAGTCGGGGCCGAATGGTCAAAAAATGAAATAATTCGAAACCCGGATTTTTTCGGCCCAATCAACCTCAAATACCATATGAAACATTCACGACGAAAGCTAGACCATTTGGAGCATCCGGGGTCAGGTTTTAGGGGTCCGACACATTAGGCCGCGTTGCAAATCACACGCGGTGAGTGGATCGTATTGTCCTCCAAATTCCCGTTTTTTAGCATTTCCCGGCCTTATTGGACATACCAAAGCTACCCACAAAGTTTCATCCCTTTTGGAGCACTAGAGATGACACTTCCTTCATTAACTCGAAATCGCCCAAAATACAAGTCGGGGCCAAATGGTCAAAATATGAAATAATTCGAAACCCGGATTTTTTCAGCCCAATCAACCGCAAATATCATATGAAACATGCACGACGAAAGCTAGACCATTTGGAGCCCCCGGGGGCAGGTTTTAGGGGTCCGACACGTTTGGCCGCGTTGCAAATCACACGCGGTGAGTGGATCGTATTGTCCTCCAAATTTCCGTTTTTTAGCATTTCCCGGCCTTATTGGAGATACCAAAGCTACCCACAAAGTTTCATCCCTTTTGGAGCACTAGAGATGACACTTCCTTCATTAACCCGAAATCGCCCAAAATACAAGTCGGGGCCAAATGGTCAAAAAATGAAATAATTCGAAACCCGGATTTTTTCCGCCCAATCAACCTCAAATACCATATGAAACATTCACGACGAAAGCTAGACCATTTGGAGCATCCGGGGTCAGGTTTTAGGGGTCCGACACATTAGGCCGCGTTGCAAATCACACGCGGTGAGTGGATCGTATTTTCCTCCAAATTCCCTTTTTTAGCATTTCCCGGCCTTATTGGACATACTAAAGCTACCCACAAAGTTTCATCCCTTTTGAAGCACTAGAGATGACACTTCCTTCATTAACCCGAAATCGCCCAAAATACAAGTCGGGGCCAAATGGTCAAAAAATGAAATAATTCGAAACCCGGATTTTTTCTGCCCAATCAACCACAAATACCATATGAAACATTCACGACGAAACCTAGACCATTTGGAGCATCCGGGGTCAGGTTTTAGGGGTCCGACACATTAGGCCGCGTTGCAAATCACACGCGGTGAGTGGATCGTATTGTCCTCCAAACTCCCGTTTTTTAGCTTTTCCCGGCCTTATTGGACATACCAAAGCTACCCACAAAGTTTCATCCCTTTTGGAGCACTAGAGATGACACTTCCTTCATTAACTCGAAATCGCCCAAAATACAAGTCGGGGCCAAATGGTCAAAAAATTAAATAATTCGAAGCCCGGATTTTTTCAGCCCAATCAACCTCAAATATCATATGAAACATGCACGACGAAAGCTAGACCATTTGGAGCCCCCGGGGTCAGGTTTTAGGGGTCCGACACGTTAGGCCGCGTTGCAAATCACACGCGGTGAGTGGATCGTATTTTCCTCCAAATTCCCGTTTTTTAGCATTTCCCGGCCTTATTGGACATACCAAAGCTACCCACAAAGTTTCATCCCTTTTGGAGCACTAGAGATGACACTTCCTTCATTAAACCGAAATCGCCCAAAATACAAGTTGGGGCCAAATGGTCAAAAAATGAAATAATTCGAAACCCGGATTTTTTCCGCCCAATCAACCTCAAATACCATATGAAACATGCACGACGAAAGCTAGACCATTTGTAGCATCCGGGGTCAGGTTTTAGGGGTCCGACACGTTAGGCCGCGTTGCAAATCACACGCGGTGAGTGGATCGTATTGTCCTCCAAATTCCCGTTTTTTAGCATTTCCTGACCTTATTGGACATACCAAAGCTACCCACAAAGTATCATCCCTTTTGGAGCACTAGAGATGACACTTCCTTCATTAACCCGAAATCGCCCAAAATACAAGTCGGGGCCAAATGGTCAAAAAATTATATAATTCAAAACCTGGATTTTTTCAGCCCAATCAACCTCAAATACCATATGAAACATGCACGACGAATACTAGACCATTTGGAGCCCCCGGGGTCAGGTTTTAGGGGTCCGATACGTTAGGCCGCGTTGCTAATCACACGCGGTGAGTGTATCCTATTGTCCTCCAAATTCCCGTTTTTTAGCATTTCCCGGCCTTATTGGACATACCAAAGCTACCCACAAAGTTTCATCCCTTTTGGAGCACTAGAAATGACACTTCCTTCATTAACCCGAAATCGCCCAAAATACAAGTCGGGGCCAAATGGTCAAAAAATGAAATAATTCGAAACCCGGATTTTTTCAGCCCAATCAACCTCAAATATCATATGAAACATGCACGACGAAAGCTAGACCATTTGGAGCATCCGGGGTCAGGTTTTAGGGGTCCGACACGTTAGGCCGCGTTGCAAATCACACGCGGTGAGTGGATAGTATTGTCCTCCAAATTCCCCTTTTTTAGCATTTCCCGGCCTAATTGGACATACCAAAGCTACCCACAAAGTTTCATCCCTTTTGGAGCACTAGAGATGACACTTCCTTCATTAACCCGAAATCGCCCAAAATACAAGTCGGGGCCAAATGGTCAAAAAATGAAATAATTCGAAACCTGGATTTTTTCAGCCCAATCAACCTCAAATACCATATGAAACATGCACGACGAATACTAGATCATTTGGAGCACCCGGGGTCAGGTTTTAGGGGTCCGACACGTTAGGCCGCGTTGCAAATCACACGCGGTGAGTGTATCCTATTGTCCTCCAAATTCCTTTTTTTTAGCATTTCCCGGAGTTATTGGACATACCAAAGCTACCCACAAAGTTTCATCCCTTTTGGAGCACTAGAGATGACACTTCCTTCATTAACCCGAAATCGCCCAAAATACAAGTCGGGGCCGAATGGTCAAAAAATGAAATAATTCGAAACCCGGATTTTTTCAGCCCAATCAACCTAAAATACCATATGAAACATGCACGACGAAAGCTAGACCATTTGGAGCATCCGGGGTCAGGTTTTAGGGGTCCGACACGTTTGGCCGCGTTGCAAATCACACGCGGTGAGTGGATCGTATTGTCCTCCAAATTCCCGTTTTTTAGCATTTCCCGACCTTATTGGAGATACCAAAGCTACCCACAAAGTTTCATCCCTTTTGGAGCACTAGAGATGACACTTCCTTCATTAAACCGAAATCGCCCAAAATACAAGTCGGGCCAAATGGTCAAAAAATGAATTAATTCGAAACCCGGATTTTTTCAGCCCAATCAACCTCAAATACCATAAGAAACATTCACGACGAAAGCTAGACCATTTGGAGCATCCGGGGTCAGGTTTTAGGGGTCCGACACATTAGGCCGCGTTGCAAATCACACGCGGTGAGTGGATCGTATTGTCCTCCAAATTCCCGTTTTTTAGCATTTCCCGGCCTTATTGGAGATACCAAAGCTACCCACAAAGTTTCATCCCTTTTGGAGCACTAGAGATGACACTTCCTTCATTAACCCGAAATCGCCCAAAATACAAGTCGGGGCCAAATGGTCAAAAAATGAAATAATTCGAAACCCGGATTTTTTCCACCCAATCAACCTCAAATACCATATGAAACATTCACGACGAAAGCTAGACCATTTGGAGCATCCGGGGTCAGGTTTTAGGGGTCCGACACATTAGGCCGCGTTGCAAATCACACGCGGTGAGTGTATCGTATTGTCCTCCAAATTCCCGTTTTTTAGCATTTCCCGGCCTTATTGTACATACCAAAGCTACCCACAAAGTTTCATCCCTTTTGAAGCACTAGAGATGACACTTCCTTCATTAACCCGAAATCGCCCAAAATACAAGTCGGGGCCGAATGGTCAAAAAATGAAATAATTCGAAACCCGGAATTTTTCCGCCCAAACAACCTCAAATACCATATGAAACATTCACGACGAAAGCTAGACCATTTGGAGCATCCGGGGTCAGGTTTTAGGGGTCCGACACATTAGGCCGCGTTGCAAATCACACGCGGTGAGTGGATCGTATTGTCCTCCAAATTCCCGTTTTTTAGCATTTCCCGGCCTTATTGGACATACCAAAGCTACCCACAAAGTTTCATCCCTTTTGGAGCACTAGAGATGACACTTCCTTCATTAACTCGAAATCGCCCAAAATACAAGTCGGGGCCAAATGGTCAAAAAATGAAATAATTCGAAACCCGGATTTTTTCAGCCCAATCAACCGCAAATATCATATGAAACATGCACGACGAAAGCTAGACCATTTGGAGCCCCCGGGGTCAGGTTTTAGGGGTCCGACACGTTAGGCCGCGTTGCAAATCACACGCGGTGAGTGGATCGTATTTTCCTCCAAATTCCCGTTTTTTAGCATTTCCCGGCCTTATTGGACATACCAAAGCTACCCACAATGTTTCATCCCTTTTGGAGCACTAGAGATGACACTTCCTTCATTAAACCGAAATCGCCAAAAATACAAGTTGGGGCCAAATGGTCAAAAAATGAAATAAATCGAAACCCGGATTTTTTCCGCCCAATCAACCTCAAATACCATATGAAACATGCACGACGAAAGCTAGACCATTTGTAGCATCCGGGGTCAGGTTTTAGGGGTCCGACACGTTAGGCCGCGTTGAAAATCACACGCGGTGAGTAGATCGTATTTTCCTCCAAATTCCCGTTTTTTAGCATTTCCCGGCCTTATTGGACATACCAAAGCTACCCACAATGTTTCATCCCTTTTGGAGCACTAGAGATGACACTTCCTTCATTAAACCGAAATCGCCCAAAATACAAGTTGGGGCCAAATGGTCAAAAAATGAAATAATTCGAAACCCGGATTTTTTCCGCCCAATCAACCTCAAATACAATATGAAACATGCACGACGAAAGCAAGACCATTTGTAGCATCCGGGGTCAGGTTTTAGGGGTCCGACACGTTAGGCCGCGTTGCAAATCACACGCGGTGAGTGGATCGTATTGTCCTCCAAATTCCCGTTTTTTAGCATTTCCTGACCTTATTGGACATACCAAAGCTAACCACAAAGTTTCATCCCTTTTGGAGCACTAGAGATGACACTTCCTTCATTAACCCGAAATCGCCCAAAATACAAGTCGGGGCCAAATGGTCAAAAAATTAAATAATTCAAAACCCGGATTTTTTCAGCCCAATCAACCTCAAATACCATATGAAACATGCACGACGAATACTAGACCATTTGGAGCCCCCGGGGTCAGGTTTTAGGGGTCCGATACGTTAGGCCGCGTTGCTAATCACACGCGGTGAGTGTATCCTATTGTCCTCCAAATTCCTGTTTTTTAGCATTTCCCGGCCTTATTGGACATACCAAAGCTACCCACAAAGTTTCATCCCTTTTGGAGCACTAGAGATGACACTTCCTTCATTAACCCGAAATCGCCCAAAATACAAGTTGGGGCCAAATGGTCAAAAAATGAAATAATTCGAAACCCTGATTTTTTCAGCCCAATCAACCTCAAATATCATATGAAACATGCACGACGAAAGCTAGACCATTTGGAGCATCCGGGGTCAGGTTTTAGGGGTCCGACACGTTAGGCCGCGTTGCAAATCACACGCGGTGAGTGGATAGTATTGTCCTCCAAATTCCCCTTTTTTAGCATTTCCCGGCCTAATTGGACATACCAAAGCTACCCACAAAGTTTCATCCCTTTTGGAGCACTAGAGATGACACTTCCTTCATTAACCCGAAATCGCCCAAAATACAAGTCGGGGCCAAATGGTCAAAAAATGAAATAATTCGAAACCCGGATTTTTTCAGCCCAATCAAGCTCAAATACCATATGAAACATGCACGACGAATACTAGATCATTTGGAGCACCCGGGGTCAGGTTTTAGGGGTCCGACACGTTTGGCCGCGTTGCAAATCACACGCGGTGAGTGGATCGTATTGTCCTCCAAATTCCCGTTTTTTATCATTTTCCGACCTTATTGGAGATACCAAAGCTACCCACAAAGTTTCATCCCTTTTGGAGCACTAGAGATGACACTTCCTTCATTAAACCGAAATCGCCCAAAATACAAGTCGGGCCAAATGGTCAAAAAATGAAATAATTCGAAACCCGGATTTTTTCAGCCCAATCAACCTCAAATACCATAAGAAACATTCACGACGAAAGCTAGACCATTTGGAGCATCCGGGGTCAGGTTTTAGGGGTCCGACACATTAGGCCGCGTTGCAAATCACACGCGGTGAGTGGATCGTATTGTCCTCCAAATTCCCGTTTTTTAGCATTTCCCGGCCTTATTGGAGATACCAAAGCTACCCACAAAGTTTCATCCCTTTTGGAGCACTAGAGATGACACTTCCTTCATTAACTCGAAATCGCCCAAAATACAAGTCGGGGCCAAATGGTCAAAAAATGAAATAATTCGAAACCCGGATTTTTTCTGCCCAATCAACCTCAAATACCATATGACACATTCACGACGAAAGCTAGACCATTTGGAGCATCCGGGGTCAGGTTTTAGGGGTCCGACACGTTAGGCCGCGTTGCAAATCACACGCGGTGAGTGGATCGTATTGTCCTCCAAATTCCCGTTTTTTAGCATTTCCTGACCTTATTGGACATACCAAAGCTACCCACAAAGTGTCATCCCTTTTGGAGCACTAGAGATGACACTTCCTTCATTAACCCGAAATCGCCCAAAATACAAGTCGGGGCCAAATGGTCAAAAAATTAAATAATTCAAAACCCGGATTTTTTCAGCCCAATCAACCTCAAATACCATATGAAACATGCACGACGAATATTAGACCATTTGGAGCCCCCGGGGTCAGGTTTTAGGGGTCCGATACGTTAGGCCGCGTTGCTAATCACACGCGGTGAGTGTATCCTATTGTCCTCCAAATTCCCGTTTTTTAGCATTTCCCGGCCTTATTGGACATACCAAAGCTACCCACAAAGTTTCATCCCTTTTGGAGCACTAGAGATGACACTTCCTTCATTAACCCGAAATCGCCCAAAATACAAGTCGGGGCCAAATGGTCAAAAAATGAAATAATTCGAAACCCTGATTTTTTCAGCCCAATCAACCTCAAATATCATATGAAACATGCACGACGAAAGCTAGACCATTTGGAGCATCCGGGGTCAGGTTTTAGGGGTCCGACACGTTAGGCCGCGTTGTAAATCACACGCGCTGAGTGGATAGTATTGTCCTCCAAATTCCCCTTTTTTAGCATTTCCCGGCCTAATTGGACATACCAAAGCTACCCACAAAGTTTCATCCCTTTTGGAGCACTAGAGATGACACTTCCTTCATTAACCCGAAATCGCCCAAAATACAAGTCGGGCCAAATGGTCAAAAAATGAAATAATTCGAAACCCGGATTTTTTCAGCCCAATCAACCTCAAATACCATAAGAAACATTCACGACGAAAGCTAGACCATTTGGAGCATCCGGGGTCAGGTTTTAGGGGTCCGACACGTTAGGCCGCGTTGCAAATCACACGCGGTGAGTGGATCGTATTGTCCTCCAAATTCCCGTTTTTTAGCATTTCCTGACCTTATTGGACATACCAAAGCTACCCACAAAGTGTCATCCCTTTTGGAGCACTAGAGATGACACTTCCTTCATTAACCCGAAATCGCCCAAAATACAAGTCGGGGCCAAATGGTCAAAAAATTAAATAATTCAAAACCCGGATTTTTTCAGCCCAATCAACCTCAAATACCATATGAAACATGCACGACGAATATTAGACCATTTGGAGCCCCCGGGGTCAGGTTTTAGGGGTCCGATACGTTAGGCCGCGTTGCTAATCACACGCGGTGAGTGTATCCTATTGTCCTCCAAATTCCCGTTTTTTAGCATTTCCCGGCCTTATTGGACATACCAAAGCTACCCACAAAGTTTCATCCCTTTTGGAGCACTAGAGATGACACTTCCTTCATTAACCCGAAATCGCCCAAAATACAAGTCGGGGCCAAATGGTCAAAAAATGAAATAATTCGAAACCCTGATTTTTTCAGCCCAATCAACCTCAAATATCATATGAAACATGCACGACGAAAGCTAGACCATTTGGAGCATCCGGGGTCAGGTTTTAGGGGTCCGACACGTTAGGCCGCGTTGTAAATCACACGCGCTGAGTGGATAGTATTGTCCTCCAAATTCCCCTTTTTTAGCATTTCCCGGCCTAATTGGACATACCAAAGCTACCCACAAAGTTTCATCCCTTTTGGAGCACTAGAGATGACACTTCCTTCATTAACCCGAAATCGCCCAAAATACAAGTCGGGCCAAATGGTCAAAAAATGAAATAATTCGAAACCCGGATTTTTTCAGCCCAATCAACCTCAAATACCATAAGAAACATTCACGACGAAAGCTAGACCATTTGGAGCATCCGGGGTCAGGTTTTAGGGGTCCGACACATTAGGCCGCGTTGCAAATCACACGTGGTGAGTGGATCGTATTGTCCTCCAAATTCCCTTTTTTTAGCATTTCCCGGCCTTATTGAACATACCAAAGCTACCCACAAAGTTTCATCCCTTTTGAAGCACTAGAGATGACACTTCCTTCATTAACCCGAAATCGCCCAAAATACAAGTCGGGGCCAAATGGTCAAAAAATGAAATAATTCGAAACCCGGATTTTTTCCGCCCAATCAACCTCAAATACCATATGAAACATTCACGACGAAAGCTAGACCATTTGGAGCATCCGGGGTCTGGTTTTAGGGGTCCGACACATTAGGCCGCGTTGCAAATCACACGCGGTGAGTGGATCGTATTGTCCTCCAAATTCCCTTTTTTAGCATTTCCCGGCCTTATTGGACATACCAAAGCTACCCAAAAAGTTTCATCCCTTTTGGAGCACTAGAGATGACACTTCCTTCATTAACTCGAAATCGCCCAAAATACAAGTCGGGGCCAAATGGTCAAAAAATGAAATAATTCGAAACCCGGATTTTTTCAGCCCAATCAACCTCAAATATCATATGAAACATGCACGACGAAAGCTAGACCATTTGGAGCCCCCGGGGTCAGGTTTTAGGGGTTCGACACGTTAGGCCGCGTTGCAAATCACACGCGGTGAGTGGATCGTATTTTCCTCCAAATTCCCGTTTTTTAGAATTTCCCGGCCTTATTGGACATACCAAAGCTACCCACAAAGTTTCATCCCTTTTGGAGCACTAGAGATGACACTTCCTTCATTAAACCGAAATCGCCCAAAATACAAGTTGGGGCCAAATGGTCAAAAAATGAAATAATTCGAAACCCGGATTTTTTCCGCCCAATCAACCTCAAATACCATATGAAACATGCACGACGAAAGCTAGACCATTTGTAGCATCCGGGGTCAGGTTTTAGGGGTCCGACACGTTAGGCCGCGTTGCAAATCACACGCGGTGAGTGGATCGTATTGTCCTCCAAATTCCCGTTTTTTAGCATTTCCTGACCTTATTAGACATACCAAAGCTACCCACAAAGTTTCATCCCTTTTGGAGCACTAGAGATGACACTTCCTTCATTAACCCGAAATCGCCCAAAATACAAGTCGGGGCCAAATGGTCAAAAAATAAAATAATTCGAAACCCGGATTTTTTCAGCCCAATCAACCTCCAATACCATATGAAACATGCACGATGAAAGCTAGACCATTTGGATCCCCCGGGGTCAGGTTTTAGGGGTCCGACACGTTAGGCCGCGTTGCAAATCACACGCGGTGAGTGGATCGTATTTTCCTCCAAATTCCTGTTTTTTAGCAATTCCCGGCCTTATTGGACATACCAAAGCTACCCACAAAGTTTCATCCCTTTTGGCGCACTAGAGATGACACTTCCTTCATTAACCCGAAATCGCCCAAAATACAAGTCGGGGCCAAATGGTCAAAAAATAAAATAATTCGAAACCCGGATTTTTTCAGCCCAATCAACCTCAAATACCATATGAAACATGCACGACGAAAGCTAGACCATTTGGAGCCCCCGGGGTCAGGTTTTAGGGGTTCGACACGTTAGGCCGCGTTGCAAATCACACGCGGTGAGTGGATCGTATTTTCCTCCAAATTCCCGTTTTTTAGAATTTCCCGGCCTTATTGGACATACCAAAGCTACCCACAAAGTTTCATCCCTTTTGGAGCACTAGAGATGACACTTCCTTCATTAACCCGAAATCGCCCAAAATACAAGTCGGGGCCAAATGGTCAAAAAATGAAATAATTCAAAACCCGGATTTTTTCAGCCCAATCAACCTCAAATACCATATGAAACATGCACGAAGAAAGCTAGACCATTTGGAGCATCCGGGGTCAGGTTTTTGGGGTCCGTCACGTTAGGCCGCGTTGCAAATCAGACGCGGTGAGTGGATAGTATTGTCCTCCAAATTCCCGTTTTTTAGCATTTCCCGGCTTAATTGGACATACCAAAGCTACCCACAAAGTTTCATCCCTTTTGGAGCACTAGAGATGACACTTCCTTCATTAACCCGAAATCGCCCAAAATACAAGTCGGGGCCAAATGGTCAAAAAATGAAATAATTCGAAACCCGGATTTTTTCAGCCCAATCAACCTCAAATACCATATGAAACATGCACGACGAAAGCTAGACCATTTGGAGCCCCCGGGGTCAGGTTTTAGGGGTCCGACACGTTAGGCCGCGTTGCAAATCACACGCGGTGAGTGGATCGTATTTTCCTCCAAATTCCCATTTTTTAGCATTTCCCGGCCTTATTGGACATACCAAAGCTACCCACAAAGTTTCATCCTTTTTGGAGCACTAGAGGTGACACTTCCTTCATTAACCCGAAATCGCCCAAAATACAAGTCGGGGCCAAATGGTAAAAAAATGAAATAATTCGAAACCCGGATTTTTTCCGCCCAATCAACCTCAAATACCATATGAAACATGCACGACGAAAGCTAGACCATTTGGAGCATCCGGGGTCAGGTTTTAGGGGTCCGACACGTTAGGCCGCGTTGCAAATCACACGCGGTGAGTGGATCGTATTGTCATCCAAATTCCCGTTTTTTAGCATTTCCCGGCCTCATTGAACATATCAAAGCTACTCACAAAGTTTCATCTCTTTTGGAGCACTAGAGATGACACTTCCTTCATTAACCCGAAATCTCCCAAAATACAAGTCGGGGCCAAATGGTCAAAAAATGAAATAATTCGAAACCCGGATTTTTTCAGCCCAATCAACCTCAAATAGCATATGAAACATGCACGACGAATACTAGATCATTTGGAGCCCCCGGGGTCAGGTTTTAGGGGTCCGACATGTTAGGCCGCGTTGCAAATAACACGCGGTGAATGTATCCTATTGTCCTCCAAATTCCTGATTTTTAGCATTTCCCGGCCTTATTGGACATACCAAAGCTACCCAAAAAGTTTCATCCCTTTTGGAGCACTAGAGATGACACTTCCTTCATTAACCCGAAATCGCCCAAAAGCCCAAAATACAAGTCGGGGCCAAATGGTCAAAAAATGAAATAATTCGAAACCCGGATTTTTTCAACCCAATCAACCACAAATACCATATGAAACATGCACGACGAAAGCTAGACAATTTGGAGCATCCGGGGTCAGGTTTTAGGGGTCCGACACGTTAGGCCGCGTTGCAAATCACACGCGGTGAGTGGATCGTATTGTCCTCCAAATTCCCGTTTTTTAGCATTTCCCGGCCTTATTGGACATACCAAAGCTACCTACAAAGTTTCATCCCTTTTGGAGCACTAGAGATGACACTTCCTTCATTAACCCGAAATCGCCCAAAATACAAGTCGGGGCCAAATGGTCAAAAAATAAAATAATTCAAAACCCGGATTTTTTCAGCCCAATCAACCTCAAATACCATATGAAACATGCACGATGAAAGCTAGACCATTTGGATCCCCCGGGGTCAGGTTTTAGGGGTCCGACACGTTAGGCCGCGTTGCAAATCACACGCGGTGAGTGGATCGTATTTTCCTCCAAATTCCTGTTTTTTAGCAATTCCCGGCCTTATTGGACATACCAAAGCTACCCACAAAGTTTCATCCCTTTTGGCGCACTAGAGATGACACTTCCTTCATTAACCCGAAATCGCCCAAAATACAAGTCGGGGCCAAATGGTCAAAAAATAAAATAATTCGAAACCCGGATTTTTTCAGCCCAATCAACCTCAAATACCATATGAAACATGCACGACGAAAGCTAGACCATTTGGAGCCCCCGGGGTCAGGTTTTAGGGGTCCGACACGTTAGGCCACGTTGCAAATCACACGCGGTGAGTGGATCCTATTGTCCTCCAAATTCCCGTTTTTAGCATTTCCCGGCCTTATTGGACATACCAAAGCTACCCAAAAAGTTTCATCCCTTTTGAAGCACTAGAGATGACACTTCCTTCATTAACCCGAAATCGCCCAAAATACAAGTCGGGGCCAAATGGTCAAAAAATGAAATAATTAGAAACCCGGATTTTTTCAGCCCAATCAACCTCAAATACCATATGAAACATGCACGACGAATACTAGACCATTTGGAGCCCCCGGGGTCGGGTTTTAGGGGTCCGACACGTTAGGCCACGTTGCAAATCACACGCGGTGAGTGGATCCTATTGTCCTCCAAATTCCCGTTTTTAGCATTTCCCGGCCTTATTGGACATACCAAAGCTACCCACAAAGTTTCATCTCTTTAGGAGCACTAGAGATGACACTTCCTTCATTAACTCGAAATCGCCCAAAATACAAGTCGGGGCCAAATGGTCAAAAAATGAAATAATTCGAAACCCGGATTTTTTCAGCCCAATCAACCTCAAATAGCATATGAAACATGCACGACGAATACTAGATCATTTGGAGCCCCCGGGGTCAGGTTATAGGGGTCCGACATGTTAGGCCGCGTTGCAAATAACACGCGGTGAGTGTATCCTATTGTCCTCCAAATTCCTGATTTTTAGCATTTCCCGGCCTTATTGGACATACCAAAGCTACCCAAAAAGTTTCATCCCTTTTGGAGCACTAGAGATGACACTTCCTTCATTAACCCGAAATCGCCCAAAAGCCCAAAATACAAGTCGGGGCCAAATGGTCAAAAAATGAAATAATTCGAAACCCGGATTTTTCAACCCAATCAACCACATATACCATATGAAACATGCACGACGAAAGCTAGACAATTTGGAGCATCCGGGGTCAGGTTTTAGGGGTCCGACACGTTAGGCCGCGTTGCAAATCACACGCGGTGAGTGGATCGTATTGTCCTCCAAATTCCCGTTTTTTAGCATTTCCCGGCCTTATTGGACATACCAAAGCTACCTACAAAGTTTCATCCCTTTTGGAGCACTAGAGATGACACTTCCTTTATTAACCCGAAATCGCCCAAAATACAAGTCGGGGCCAAATGGTCAAAAAATAAAATAATTCGAAACCCGGATTTTTTCAGCCCAATCAACCTCAAATACCATATGAAACATGCACGATGAAAGCTAGACCATTTGGATCCCCCGGGGTCAGGTTTTAGGGGTCCGACACGTTAGGCCGCGTTGCAAATCACACGCGGTGAGTGGTTCGTATTTTCCTCCAAATTCCTGTTTTTTAGCAATTCCCGGCCTTATTGGACATACCAAAGCTACCCACAAAGTTTCATCCCTTTTGGCGCACTAGAGATGACACTTCCTTCATTAACCCGAAATCGCCCAAAATACAAGTCGGGGCCAAATGGTCAAAAAATAAAATAATTCGAAACCCGGATTTTTTCAGCCCAATCAACCTCAAATACCATATGAAACATGCACGACGAAAGCTAGACCATTTGGAGCCCCCGGGGTCAGGTTTTAGGGGTCCGACACGTTAGGCCGCGTTGCAAATCACACGCGGTGAGTGTATCCTATTGTCCTCCAAATTCCTGTTTTTAAGCATTTCCCGGCCTTATTGGACATACCAAAGCTACCCACAAAGTTTCATCCCTTTTGGAGCACTAGAGATGACACTTCCTTCATTAACCCGAAATCGCCCAAAATACAAGTCGGGGCCAAATGGTCAAAAAATGAAATAATTCGAAACCCGAATTTTTTCAACCCAATCAACCTAAAATACCATATGAAACATGCACGACGAAATCTAGACCATTTGGAGCATCCGGGGTCAGGTTTTAGGGGTCCGACACGTTAGGCCGCGTTGCAAATCACACGCGGTGAGTGGATCGTATTGTCCTCCAAATTCCCGTTTTTTAGCATTTCCAGGCCTTATTGGACATACCAAAGCTACCCACAAAGTTTCATCCCTTTTGGAGCACTAGAGATGACACTTCCTTCATTAACCCGAAATCGCCCAAAATACAAGTCGGGGCCAAATGGTCAAAAAAATGAAATAATTCGAAACCCGGATTTTTTCTGCTCAATCAACCTCAAATACCATATGAAACATGCACGACGAATACTAGACCATTTGGAGCCCCCGGGGTCAGGTTTTAGGGGTCCAACACGTTAGGCCGCGTTGCAAATCACACGCGGTGAGTGGATCGTATTGTCCTCCAAATTCCCGTTTTTTAGCATTTCCCGGCCTTATTGGACATACCAAAGCTACTCACAAAGTTTCATCCCATTTGGAGCACTAGAGATGACACTTCCTTCATTAACCCGAAATCGCCCAAAATACAAGTCGGGGCCAAATGGTCAAAAAATGAAATAATTCGAAACCCGGATTTTTTCAGCCCAATCAACCTCAAATACCATATGAAACATGCACGATGAATACTAGACCATTTGGAGCCCCCGGGGTCAGGTTTTAGGGGTCCGACACGTTAGGCCGCGTTGAAAATCACACGCGGTGAGTGTATCCTATTGTCCTCCAAATTCCTGTTTTTTAGCATTTCCCGGCCTTATTGGACATACCAAAGCTACCCACAAAGTTTCATCCCTTTTGGAGCACTAGAGATGACACTTCCTTCATTAACCCGAAATCGCCCAAAATACAAGTCAGGGCCAAATGGTCAAAAAATGAAATAATTCGAAACCCGGATTTTTTCAGCCCAATCAACCTCAAATACCATATGAAACATGCACGATGAAAGCTAGACCATTTGCAGCATCCGGGGTCAGGTTTTAGGGGTCCGACACGTTAGGCCGCGTTGCAAATCACACGCGGTGAGTGCATCGTATTGTCCTCCAAATTCCCGTTTTTTAGCATTTCTCGACTTTAATGGACATACCAAAGCTACCCACAAAGTTTCATCCCTTTTGGAGCACTAGAGATGACACTTCCTTCATTAAACCGAAATCGCCCAAAATACAAGTCGGGGCCTAATGGTCAAAAAATGAAATAATTCGAAACCCGGATTTTTTCAGCCCAATCAACCTCAAATACCATATGAAACATGCACGACGAAAGCTAGAAGATTTGGAGCCCCCGGGGTCAGGTTTTAGGGGTCCGACACGTTAGGCCGCGTTGCAAATCACACGCGGTGAGTGGATCCTATTGTCCTCCAAATTCCCGTTTTTAGCATTTCCCGGCCTTATTGTACATACCAAAGCTACCCACAAAGTTTCATCCCTTTTGAAGCACTAGAGATGACACTTACTTCATTAACCCGAAATCGCCCAAAATACAAGTCGAGGCCAAATGGTCAAAAAATGAAATAATTCGAAACCCGGATTTTTTCAGCCCAATCAACCTCAAATACCATATGAAACATGCACGGTGAAAGCTAGACCATTTGGAGCATCCGGGGTCAGGTTTTAGGGGTCCGACACGTTAGGCCGCGTTGCAAATCACACGCTGTGAGTGGATCTTATTGTCCTCCAAATTCCCGTTATTAGCATTTCCCGGCCTTATTGGACATACCAAAGCTACCCACAAAGTTTCATCCCTTTTGAAGCACTAGAGATGACACTTACTTCATTAACCCGAAATCGCCCAAAATACAAGTCGGGGCCAAATGGTCAAAAAATGAAATAATTCGAAACCCGGATTTTTTCAACCCAATCAACCTCAAATACCATATGAAACATGCACGGTGAAAGCTAGACCATTTGGAGCATCCGGGGTCAGGTTTTAGGGGTCCGACACGTTAGGCCGCGTTGCAAATCACACGCGGTGAGTGGATCGTATTTTCCTCCAAATTCCCGTTTTTTAGCATTTCCCGGCCTTATTGGATATACCAAAGCTACCTACAAAGTTTCATCCCTTTTGGAGCACTAGAGATGACACTTCCTTCATTAACCCGAAATAGCCCAAAATACAAGTCGGGGCCAAATGGTCAAAAAATAAAATAATTCGAAACCCGGATTTTTTCAGCCCAATCAACCTCAAATACCATATGAAACATGCACGACGAAACCTAGACCATTTGGATCCCCCGGGGTCAGGTTTTAGGGGTCCGACACGTTAGGCCGCGTTGCAAATCACACGCGGTGAGTGGATCGTATTGTCCTACAAATTCCCGTTTTTTAGCATTTTCCGGCCTTATTGGACATACCAAAGCTACCCACAATGTTTCATACCTTTTGGAGCACTAGAGATGACACTTCCTTCATTAACCCGAAATCGCCCAAAATACAAGTCGGGGCCAAATGGTCAAAAAATGAAATAATTCGAAACCCGAATTTTTTTAGCCCAATCAACCTCAAATACCATATGAAACATGCACGACGAAAGCTAGACCATTTGGAGCATCCGGGGTCAGGTTTTAGGGGTCCGACACGTTAGAGCGCGTTGCAAATTACACGCGGTGAGTGGATCGTATTGTCCTCCAAATTCCCGTTTTTTAGCATTTCCCGGCCTTTTTGGACATACCAAAGCTACCCACAAAGTTTCATCCCTTTTGGAGCACTAGAGATGACACTTCCTTCATTAACCTGAAATCGCCCAAAATACAAGTCGGGGCCAATTGGTAAAAAAATGAAATAATTTGAAACCCGGATTTTTTCAGCCCAATCAACCTCAAATACCATATGAAACATGCACGACGAATACTAGACCATTTGGAGCCCCCGGGGTCGGGTTTTAGGGGTCCGACACGTTAGGCCACGTTGCAAATCACACGCGGTGAGTGGATCCTATTGTCCTCCAAATTCCCGTTTTTAGCATTTCCCGGCCTTATTGGACATACCAAAGCTACCCACAAAGTTTCATCCCTTTTGAAGCACTAGAGATGACACTTCCTTCATTAACCCGAAATCGCCCAAAATACAAGTCGGGGCCAAATGGTCAAAAAAAGAAATAATTAGAAACCCGGATTTTTTCAGCCCAATCAACCTCAAATACCATATGAAACATGCACGATGAAAGCTAGACCATTTGGAGCATCCGGGGTCAGGTTTTAGGGGTCCGACACGTTAGGCCGCGTTGCAAATCACACGCGGTGAGTGGATCGTATTTTCCTCCAAATTCCCGTTTTTTAGCAATTCCCGGCCTTATTGGACATACCAAAGCTACCCACAAAGTTTCATCCCTTTTGAAGCACTAGAGATGACACTTCCTTCATTAACCCGAAATCGCCCAAAATACAAGTCGGGGCCAAATGGTCAAAAAATGAAATAATTCGAAACCCGGATTTTTTCCGCCCAATCAACCTCAAATACCATATGAAACATGCACGATGAAAGCTAGACCATTTGGAGCATCCGGGGTCAGGTTTTAGGGGTCCGACACGTTAGGCCGCGTTGCAAATCACACGCGGTGAGTGGATTGTATTGTCCTCCAAATTCCCGTTTTTTAGCATTCCCCGGCCTTATTGGACATACCAAAGCTACCCACAAATCCCTTTTGGAGCACTAGAGATGACACTTCCTTCATTAACCCGAAATCGCCCAAAATACAAGTCGGGGCCAATTGGTAAAAAAATGAAATAATTCGAAACCCGGATTTTTTCAGCCCAATCAACCTCAAATACCATATGAAACATGCACGACGAATACTAGACCATTTGGAGCCCCCGGGGTCAGGTTTTAGGGGTCCGACACGTTAGGCCGCGTTGCATATCACACGCGGTGAGTGGATCGTATTGTCCTACAAATTCCCGTTTTTTAGCATTTTCCGGCCTTATTGGACATACCAAAGCTACCCACAATGTTTCATACCTTTTGGAGCACTAGAGATGACACTTCCTTCATTAACCCGAAATCGCCCAAAATACAAGTCGGGGCCAAATGGTCAAAAAATGAAATAATTCGAAACCCGAATTTTTTTAGCCCAATCAACCTCAAATACCATATGAAACATGCACGACGAAAGCTAGACCATTTGGAGCATCCGGGGTCAGGTTTTAGGGGTCCGACACGTTAGAGCGCGTTGCAAATTACACGCGGTGAGTGGATCGTATTGTCCTCCAAATTCCCGTTTTTTAGCATTTCCCGGCCTTTTTGGACATACCAAAGCTACCCACAAAGTTTCATCCCTTTTGGAGCACTAGAGATGACACTTCCTTCATTAACCTGAAATCGCCCAAAATACAAGTCGGGGCCAATTGGTAAAAAAATGAAATAATTCGAAACCCGGATTTTTTCAGCCCAATCAACCTCAAATACCATATGAAACATGCACGACGAATACTAGACCATTTGGAGCCCCCGGGGTCGGGTTTTAGGGGTCCGACACGTTAGGCCACGTTGCAAATCACACGCGGTGAGTGGATCCTATTGTCCTCCAAATTCCCGTTTTTAGCATTTCCCGGCCTTATTGGACATACCAAAGCTACCCACAAAGTTTCATCCCTTTTGAAGCACTAGAGATGACACTTCCTTCATTAACCCGAAATCGCCCAAAATACAAGTCGGGGCCAAATGGTCAAAAAAAGAAATAATTAGAAACCCGGATTTTTTCAGCCCATCAACCTCAAATACCATATGAAACATGCACGATGAAAGCTAGACCATTTGGAGCATCCGGGGTCAGGTTTTAGGGGTCCGACACGTTAGGCCGCGTTGCAAATCACACGCGGTGAGTGGATCGTATTTTCCTCCAAATTCCCGTTTTTTAGCAATTCCCGGCCTTATTGGACATACCAAAGCTACCCACAAAGTTTCATCCCTTTTGAAGCACTAGAGATGACACTTCCTTCATTAACCCGAAATCGCCCAAAATACAAGTCGGGGCCAAATGGTCAAAAAATGAAATAATTCGAAACCCGGATTTTTTCCGCCCAATCAACCTCAAATACCATATGAAACATGCACGATGAAAGCTAGACCATTTGGAGCATCCGGGGTCAGGTTTTAGGGGTCCGACACGTTAGGCCGCGTTGCAAATCACACGCGGTGAGTGGATTGTATTGTCCTCCAAATTCCCGTTTTTTAGCATTCCCCGGCCTTATTGGACATACCAAAGCTACCCACAAATCCCTTTTGGAGCACTAGAGATGACACTTCCTTCATTAACCCGAAATCGCCCAAAATACAAGTCGGGGCCAATTGGTAAAAAAATGAAATAATTCGAAACCCGGAATTTTTTAGCCCAATCAACCTCAAATACCATATGAAACATGCACGACGAATACTAGACCATTTGGAGCCCCCGGGGTCAGGTTTTAGGGGTCCGACACGTTAGGCCACGTTGCAAATCACACGCGGTGAGTGGATCCTATTGTCCTCCAAATTCCCGTTTTTAGCATTTTCCGGCCTTATTGGACATACCAAAGCTACCCACAAAGTTTCATCCCTTTTGAAGCACTAGAGATGACACTTCCTTCATTAACCCGAAATCGCCCAAAATACAAGTCGGGGCCAAATGGTCAAAAAAAGAAATAATTAGAAACCCGGATTTTTTCAGCCCAATCAACCTCAAATACCATATGAAACATGCACGATGAAAGCTAGACCATTTGGAGCATCCGGGGTCAGGTTTTAGGGGTCCGACACGTTAGGCCGCGTTGCAAATCACACGCGGTGAGTGGATCGTATTTTCCTCCAAATTCCCGTTTTTTAGCATTTCCCGACCTTATTGGACATACCAAAGCTACCTACAAAGTTTCATCCCTTTTGGAGCACTAGAGATGACACTTCCTTCATTAACCCGAAATCGCCCAAAATACAAGTCGGGGCCAAATGGTCAAAAAATAAAATAATTCGAAACCCGGATTTTTTCAGCCCAATCAACCTCAAATACCATATGAAACATGCACGACGAAAGCTAGACCATTTGGATCCCCCGGGGTCAGGTTTTAGGGGTCCGACACGTTAGGCCGCGTTGCAAATCACACGCGGTGAGTGGATCGTATTGTCCTACAAATTCCCGTTTTTTAGCATTTTCCGGCCTTATTGGACATACCAAAGCTACCCACAATGTTTCATACCTTTTGGAGCACTAGAGATGACACTTCCTTCATTAACCCGAAATCGCCCAAAATACAAGTCGGGGCCAAACGGTCAAAAAATGAAATAATTCGAAACCCGGATTTTTTCCTCCCAATCAACCTCAAATACCATATGAGACATGCACGACGAAAGCTAGACCATTTGGAGCATCCGGGGTCAGGTTTTAGGGGTCCGACACGTTAGGCCGCGTTGCAAATCACACGCGGTGAGTGGATCGTATTGTCCTCCAAATTCCCGTTTTTTAGCATTTCCCGGCCTTATTGGACATACCAAAGCTACCCACAAAGTTTCATCCCTTTTGGAGCACTAGAGATGACACTTCCTTCATTAACCCGACATCGCCCAAAATACAAGTCGGGGCCAAATGGTCAAAAAATGAAATAATTCGAAACCCAGATTTTTCCAGCCCAATCAACCTCAAATACCATATGAAACATGCACGACGAAAGCTAGACCATTTGGAGCCCCCGGGGTCAGGATTTAGGGGTCCGACACGTTAGGCCGCGTTGCAAATCACACGCGGTGAGTGGATCGTATTTTCCTCCAAATTCCCGTTTTTTAGCATTTCCCGACCTTATTAGACATACCAAAGCTATCCACAAAGTTTCATCCCTTTTGGAGCACTAGAGATGACACTTCCTTCATTAACCCGAAATCGCCCAAAATACAAGTCGGGGCCAAATCGTCAAAAAATGAAATAATTCGAAACCCGGATTTTTTCAGCCCAATCAACCTCAAATACCATATGAAACATGCACGACGAAAGCTAGACCATTTGGAGCCCCCGGGGTCAGGTTTTAGGGGTCCGACACGTTAGGCCGCGTTGCAAATCACACGCGGTGAGTGGATCGTATTTTCCTCCAAATTCCCGTTTTTTAGCATTTCCCGGCCTTATTGGACATACCAAAGCTACCCACAAAGTTTCATCCCTTTTGGAGCACTAGAGATGACACTTCCTTCATTAACCCGAAATCGCCCAAAATACAAGTCGGGGCCAAATGGTCAAAAAATGATATAATTCGAAACCCGGATTTTTTCAGCCCAATCAACCTCAAATACCATATGAAACGTGCACGACGAAAGCTAGACCATTTGGAGCATCCGGGGTCAGGTTTTAGGGGTCCGACACGTTAGGCCGCGTTGCAAATCACACGCGGTGAGTGGATCGTATTGTCCTCCAAATTCCCGTTTTTTAGCATTTTGTCGGCCTTATTGGACATACCAAAGCTACCTACAAAGTTTCATCCCTTTTGAAGCACTAGAGATGACACTTCCTTCATTAACCCGAAATCGCCCAAAATACAAGTCGGGGCCAAATGGTCAAAAAATGAAATAATTCGAAACCCGGATTTTTTCTGCCCAATCAACCTCAAATACCATATGAAACATGCACGACGAATACTAGACCATTTGGAGCCCCCGGGGTCAGGTTTTAGGGGTCCGACACGTTAGGCCGCGTTTCAAATCACACGCGGTGAGTGGATCGTATTGTCCTCCAAATTCCCATTTTTTAGCATTTCCCGGCCTTATTGGACATACCAAAGCTACCCACAAATTTTCATCCCTTTTGGAGCACTAGAGATGACACTTCCTTCATTAACCCGAAATCGCCCAAAATACAAGTCGGGGCCAAATGGTCAAAAAAAGAAATAATTCGAAACCCGGATTTTTTCAGCCCAATCAACCTCAAATACCATATGAAACATGCACGACGAAAACTAGACCATTTGGAGCCCCCGGGGTCAGGTTTTAGGGGTCCGACACGTTAGGCCGCGTTGCAAATCACACGCGGTGAGTGGATCGTATTGTCCTCCAAATTCCCGTTTTTTAACATTTCCCGGCCTTATTGGACATACCAAAGCTACCCACAAAGTTTCATCCCTTTTGGAGCACTAGAGATGACACTTCCTTCATTAACCCGAAATCGCCCAAAATACAAGTCGGGGCCAAATGGTCAAAAAATGAAATAATTCGAAACCCGGATTTTTTCAGCCCAATCAACCTCAAATACCATATGAAACATGCACGACGAAAGCTAGACCATTTGGAGCATCCGGGGTCAGGTTTTAGGGGTCCGACACGTTAGGCCGCGTTGCAAATCACACGCGGTGAGTGGATCGTATTGTCCTCCAAATTCCCGTTTTTTAGCATTTCCCGGCGTTATTGGACATACCAAAGCTACCCACAAAGTTTCATCCCTTTTGGAGCACTAGAGATGACACTTCCTTCATTAACCCGAAATCGCCCAAAATACAAGTCGGGGCTAAATGGTCAAAAAATGAAATAATTCGAAACCCGGATTTTTTCAGCCCAATCAACCTCAAATACCATATGAAACATGCACGACGAAAGCTAGACCATTTGGAGCATCCGGGGTCAGGTTTTAGGGGTCCGACACGTTAGGCCGCGTTGCAAATCACACGCGGTGAGTGGATCGTATTGTCCTCCAAATTCCCGTTTTTTAGCATTTTCTGGCCTTATTGGACATACCAAAGCTACCCACAAAGTTTCATCCCTTTTGAAGCACTAGAGATGACACTTCCTTCATTAACCCGAAATCGCCCAAAATACAAGTCGCGGCCAAATGGTCAAAAAATGAAATAATTCGAAACCCGGATTTTTTCTGCCCAATCAACCTCAAATACCATATGAAACATGCACGATGAATACTAGACCATTTGGAGCCCCCGGGGTCAGGTTTTAGGGGTCCGACACGTTAGGCCGCGTTTCAAATCACACGCGGTGAGTGGATCGTATTGTCCTCCAAATTCCCGTTTTTTAGTATTTCCCGGCCTTATTCGACATACCAAAGCTACCCACAAAGTTTCATCTCTTTTGGAGCACTAGAGATGACACTTCCTTCATTAACCCGAAATCGCCCAAAATACAAGTCGGGGCCAGATGGTCAAAAAATGAAATAATTCGAAACCCGGATTTTTTCAGCCCAATCAACCTCAAATACCATATGAAACATGCACGACGAAATCTAGACCATTTGGAGGCCCCGGGGTCAGGTTTTAGGGGTCCGACACGTTAGGCCGCGTTGCAAATCACACGCGGTGAGTGGATCGTATTGTCCTCCAAATTCCCGTTTTTTAGGATTTCCCGGCCTTATTGGACATACCAAAGCTACCCACAAAGTTTCATCCCTTTTGGAGCACTAGAGATGACACTTCCTTCATTAACCCGAAATCGCCCAAAATACAAGTCGGGGCCAAATGGTCAAAAAATGAAATAATTCGAAACCCGGATTTTTTCAGCCCAATCAACCTCAAATACCATATGAAACATGCACGACGAAAGCTAGACCATTTGGAGCATCCGGGGTCAGGTTTTAGGGGTCCGACACGTTAGGCCGCGTTGCAAATCACACGCGGTGAGTGGATCGTATTTTCCTCCAAATTCCCGTTTTTTATCATTTCCCGGCCTTATTGGACATACCAAAGCTACCCACAAAGTTTCATCCCTTTTGGAGCACTAGAGATGACACTTCCTTCATTAACCCGAAATCGCCCAAAATACAAGTCGGGGCCAAATGGTCAAAAAATGAAATAATTCAAAACCCGGATTTTTTCAGCCCAATCAACCTCAAATACCATATGAAACATGCACGACGAAAGCTAGACCATTTGGAGCATCCGGGGTCAGGTTTTAGGGGTGCGACACGTTAGGCAACCTTGCAAATCACACGCGGTGAGTGGATCGTATTTTCTTCCAAATTCCCGTTTTTTAGCATTTCCCGGCCTTATTGGACATACCAAAGCTACCCACAAAGTTTCATCCCTTTTGGAGTACTAGAGATGACACTTCCTTCATTAACCCGAAATCGCCCAAAATACAAGTTGGGGCCAAATGGTCAAAAAATGAAAAAATTCGAAACCCGGATTTTTTCAGCCCAATCAACCTCAAATACCACATGAAACATGCACGACGAAAGCTAGACCATTTGGAGCATCCGGGGTCAGGTTTTAGGGGTCCGACACGTTAGGCCGCGTTGCAAATCACACGCGGTGAGTGGATCGTATTGTCCTCCAAATTCCCGTTTTTTAGCATTTTCCGGCCTTATTGGACATACCAAAGCTACCCACAAAGTTTCATCCCTTTTGGAGCACTAGAGATGACACTTCCTTCATTAACCCGAAATCGCCCAAAATACAAGTCGGGGCCAAATGGTCAAAAAATGAAATAATTCGAAACCCGGATTTTTTCTGCCCACTCAACCTCAAATACCATATGAAACATGCACGACGAATACTAGACCATTTGGAGCCCCCGGGGTCAGGTTTTAGGGGTCCGACACGTTAGGCCGCGTTTCAAATCACACGCGGTGAGTGGATCGTATTGTCCTCCAAATTCCCGTTTTTTAGTATTTCCCGGCCTTATTCGACATACCAAAGCTACCCACAAATTTTCATCCTTTTTGGAGCACTAGAGATGACACCTCCTTCATTAACCCGAAATCGCCCAAAATACAAGGGGCCAAATGGTCAAAAAATGAAATAATTCGAAACCCGGATTTTTTCAGCCCAATCAACCTCAAATACCATATGAAACATGCACGACGAATACTAGACCATTTGGAGCCCCCGGGGTCAGGTTTTAGGGGTCCGACACGTTAGGCCGCGTTGCAAATCACACGCGGTGAGTGGATCGTATTGTCCTCCAAATTCCCGTTTTTTAGTATTTCTCGGCCTTATTCGACATACCAAAGCTACCCACAAAGTTTCATCCCTTTTGGAGCACTAGAGATGACACTTCCTTCATTAACCCGAAATCGCCCAAAATACAAGTCGGGGCCAAATGGTCAAAAAATGAAATAATTCGAAACCCGGATTTTTTCAGCCCAATCAACCTCAAATACCATATGAAACATGCACGACGAAAGCTAGACCATTTTGAGCATCCGGGGTCAGGTGTTAGGGGTCCGACACGTTAGGCCGCGTTGCAAATCACACGCGGTGAGTGGATCGTATTTTCCTCCAAATTCCCGTTTTTTAGGATTTCCCGGCCTTATTGGACATACCAAAGCTACCCACAAAGTTTCATCCCTTTTGGAGCACTAGAGATGACACTTCCTTCATTAACCCGAAATCGCCCAAAATACAAGTCGGGGCCAAATGGTCAAAAAATGAAATAATTCGAAACCCGGATTTTTTCAGCCCAATCAACCTCAAATACCATATGAAACATGCACGACGAAAGCTAGACCATTTGGAGCATCCGGGGTCAGGTTTTAGGGGTCCGACACGTTAGGCCGCGTTGCAAATCACACGCGGTGAGTGGATCGTATTTTCCTCCAAATTCCCGTTTTTTATCATTTCCCGGCCTTATTGGACATACCAAAGCTACCCACAAAGTTTCATCCCTTTTGGAGCACTAGAGATGACACTTCCTTCATTAACCCGAAATCGCCCAAAATACAAGTCGGGGCCAAATGGTCAAAAAATGAAATAATTCAAAACCCGGATTTTTTCAGCCCAATCAACCTCAAATACCATATGAAACATGCACGACGAAAGCTAGACCATTTGGAGCATCCGGGGTCAGGTTTTAGGGGTGCGACACGTTAGGCAACCTTGCAAATCACACGCGGTGAGTGGATCGTATTTTCTTCCAAATTCCCGTTTTTTAGCATTTCCCGGCCTTATTGGACATACCAAAGCTACCCACAAAGTTTCATCCCTTTTGGAGTACTAGAGATGACACTTCCTTCATTAACCCGAAATCGCCCAAAATACAAGTTGGGGCCAAATGGTCAAAAAATGAAAAAATTCGAAACCCGGATTTTTTCAGCCCAATCAACCTCAAATACCACATGAAACATGCACGACGAAAGCTAGACCATTTGGAGCATCCGGGGTCAGGTTTTAGGGGTCCGACACGTTAGGCCGCGTTGCAAATCACACGCGGTGAGTGGATCGTATTGTCCTCCAAATTCCCGTTTTTTAGCATTTTCCGGCCTTATTGGACATACCAAAGCTACCCACAAAGTTTCATCCCTTTTGGAGCACTAGAGATGACACTTCCTTCATTAACCCGAAATCGCCCAAAATACAAGTCGGGGCCAAATGGTCAAAAAATGAAATAATTCGAAACCCGGATTTTTTCTGCCCAATCAACCTCAAATACCATATGAAACATGCACGACGAATACTAGACCATTTGGAGCCCCCGGGGTCAGGTTTTAGGGGTCCGACACGTTAGGCCGCGTTTCAAATCACACGCGGTGAGTGGATCGTATTGTCCTCCAAATTCCCGTTTTTTAGTATTTCCCGGCCTTATTCGACATACCAAAGCTACCCACAAATTTTCATCCTTTTTGGAGCACTAGAGATGACACCTCCTTCATTAACCCGAAATCGCCCAAAATACAAGGGGCCAAATGGTCAAAAAATGAAATAATTCGAAACCCGGATTTTTTCAGCCCAATCAACCTCAAATACCATATGAAACATGCACGACGAATACTAGACCATTTGGAGCCCCCGGGGTCAGGTTTTAGGGGTCCGACACGTTAGGCCGCGTTGCAAATCACACGCGGTGAGTGGATCGTATTGTCCTCCAAATTCCCGTTTTTTAGTATTTCTCGGCCTTATTCGACATACCAAAGCTACCCACAAAGTTTCATCCCTTTTGGAGCACTAGAGATGACACTTCCTTCATTAACCCGAAATCGCCCAAAATACAAGTCGGGGCCAAATGATCAAAAAATGAAATAATTCGAAACCCGGATTTTTTCAGCCCAATCAACCTCAAATACCATATGAAACATGCACGACGAAATCTAGACCATTTGGAGGCCCCGGGGTCAGGTTTTAGGGGTCCGACACGTTAGGCCGCGTTGCAAATCACACGCGGTGAGTGGATCGTATTGTCCTCCAAATTCCCGTTTTTTAGGATTTCCCGGCCTTATTGGACATACCAAAGCTACCCACAAAGTTTCATCCCTTTTGGAGCACTAGAGATGACACTTCCTTCATTAACCCGAAATCGCCCAAAATACAAGTCGGGGCCAAATGGTCAAAAAATGAAATAATTCGAAACCCGGATTTTTTCAGCCCAATCAACCTCAAATACCATATGAAACATGCACGACGAAAGCTAGACCATTTGGAGCATCCGGGGTCAGGTTTTAGGGGTGCGACACGTTAGGCAGCCTTGCAAATCACACGCGGTGAGTGGATCGTATTTTCCTCCAAATTCCCGTTTTTTAGCATTTCTCGGCCTTATTGGACATACCAAACCTACCCACAAAGTTTCATCCCTTTTGGAGTACTAGAGATGACACTTCCTTCATTAACCCGAAATCGCCCAAAATACAAGTCGGGGCCAAATGATCAAAAAATGAAATAATTCGAAACCCGGATTTTTTCAGCCCAATCAACCTCAAATACCATATGAAACATGCACGACGAAATCTAGACCATTTGGAGCCCCCGGGGTCAGGTTTTAGGGGTCCGACACGTTAGGCCGCGTTGCAAATCACACGCGGTGAGTGGATCGTATTGTCCTCCAAATTCCCGTTTTTTAGCATTTCCCGGCCTTATTGGACATACCAAAGCTAGCCACAAATTTTCATCCCTTTTGGAGCACTAGAGATGACACTTCCTTCATTAACCCGAAATCGCCCAAAATACAAGTCGGGGCCAAATGGTCAAAAAATGAAATAATTCGAAACCCGGATTTTTTCAGCCCAATCAACCTCAAATACCATATGAAACATGCACGACGAAAGCTAGACCATTTTGAGCATCCGGGGTCAGGTGTTAGGGGTCCGACACGTTAGGCCGCGTTGCAAATCACACGCGGTGAGTGGATCGTATTTTCCTCCAAATTCCCGTTTTTTAGGATTTCCCGGCCTTATTGGACATACCAAAGCTACCCACAAAGTTTCATTCCTTTTGGAGCACTAGAGATGACACTTCCTTCATTAACCCGAAATCGCCCAAAATACAAGTCGGGGCCAAATGGTCAAAAAATTAAATAATTCGAAACCCGGATTTTTTCAGCCCAATCAACCTCAAATACCATATGAAACATGCACGACGAAAGCTAGACCATTTGGAGCATCCGGGGTCAGGTTTTAGGGGTGCGACACGTTAGGCAGCCTTGCAAATCACACGCGGTGAGTGGATCGTATTTTCCTCCAAATTCCCGTTTTTTAGCATTTCTCGGCCTTATTGGACATACCAAACCTACCCACAAAGTTTCATCCCTTTTGGAGTACTAGAGATGACACTTCCTTCATTAACCCGAAATCGCCCAAAATACAAGTCGGGGCCAAATGATCAAAAAATGAAATAATTCGAAACCCGGATTTTTTCAGCCCAATCAACCTCAAATACCATATGAAACATGCACGACGAAATCTAGACCATTTGGAGCCCCCGGGGTCAGGTTTTAGGGGTCCGACACGTTAGGCCGCGTTGCAAATCACACGCGGTGAGTGGATCGTATTGTCCTCCAAATTCCCGTTTTTTAGGATTTCCCGGCCTTATTGGACATACCAAAGCTACCCACAAAGTTTCATCCCTTTTGGAGCACTAGAGATGACACTTCCTTCATTAACCCGAAATCGCCCAAAATACAAGTCGGGGCCAAATGGTCAAAAAATGAAATAATTCGAAACCCGGATTTTTTCAGCCCAATCAACCTCAAATACCATATGAAACATGCACGACGAAAGCTAGACCATTTGGAGCATCCGGGGTCAGGTTTTAGGGGTGCGACACGTTAGGCAGCCTTGCAAATCACACGCGGTGAGTGGATCGTATTTTCCTCCAAATTCCCGTTTTTTAGCATTTCTCGGCCTTATTGGACATACCAAACCTACCCACAAAGTTTCATCCCTTTTGGAGTACTAGAGATGACACTTCCTTCATTAACCCGAAATCGCCCAAAATACAAGTCGGGGCCAAATGATCAAAAAATGAAATAATTCGAAACCCGGATTTTTTCAGCCCAATCAACCTCAAATACCATATGAAACATGCACGACGAAATCTAGACCATTTGGAGCCCCCGGGGTCAGGTTTTAGGGGTCCGACACGTTAGGCCGCGTTGCAAATCACACGCGGTGAGTGGATCGTATTGTCCTCCAAATTCCCGTTTTTTAGCATTTCCCGACCTTATTGGACATACCAAAGCTAGCCACAAATTTTCATCCCTTTTGGAGCACTAGAGATGACACTTCCTTCATTAACCCGAAATCGCCCAAAATACAAGTCGGGGCCAAATGGTCAAAAAATGAAATAATTCGAAACCCGGATTTTTTCAGCCCAATTAACCTCAAATACCATATGAAACATGCACGACGAAAGCTAGACCATTTTGAGCATCCGGGGTCAGGTTTTAGGGGTCCGACACGTTAGGCCGCGTTGCAAATCACACGCGGTGAGTGGATCGTATTTTCCTCCAAATTCCCGTTTTTTAGCATTTTCCGACCTTATTGGACATACCAAAGCTACCCACAAAGTTTCATCCCTTTTGGAGCACTAGAGATGACACTTCCTTCATTAACCCGAAATCGCCCAAAATACAAGTCGGGGCCAAATGGTCAAAAAATGAAATAATTCGAAACTCGGATTTTTTCAGCCCAATCAACCTCAAATACCATATGAAACATGCACGACGAAATCTAGACCATTTGGAGCATCCGGGGTCAGGTTTTAGGGGTCCGACACGTTAGGCCGCGTTGCAAATCACACGCGGTGAGTGGATCGTATTGTCCTCCAAATTCCCGTTTTTTAGGATTACCCGGCCTTATTGGACATACCAAAGCTACCCACAAAGTTTCATTCCTTTTGGAGCACTAGAGATGACACTTCCTTCATTAACCCGAAATCGCCCAAAATACAAGTCGGGGCCAAATGGTCAAAAAATGAAATAATTCGAAACCCGGATTTTTTCAGCCCAATCAACCTCAAATACCATATGAAACATGCACGACGAAAGCTAGACCATTTGGAGCATCCGGGGTCAGGTTTTAGGGGTGCGACACGTTAGGCAGCCTTGCAAATCACACGCGGTGAGTGGATCGTATTTTCCTCCAAATTCCCGTTTTTTAGCATTTCTCGGCCTTATTGGACATACCAAACCTACCCACAAAGTTTCATCCCTTTTGGAGTACTAGAGATGACACTTCCTTCATTAACCCGAAATCGCCCAAAATACAAGTCGGGGCCAAATGATCAAAAAATGAAATAATTCGAAACCCGGATTTTTTCAGCCCAATCAACCTCAAATACCATATGAAACATGCACGACGAAATCTAGACCATTTGGAGCCCCCGGGGTCAGGTTTTAGGGGTCCGACACGTTAGGCCGCGTTGCAAATCACACGCGGTGAGTGGATCGTATTGTCCTCCAAATTCCCGTTTTTTAGCATTTCCCGGCCTTATTGGACATACCAAAGCTAGCCACAAATTTTCATCCCTTTTGGAGCACTAGAGATGACACTTCCTTCATTAACCCGAAATCGCCCAAAATACAAGTCGGGGCCAAATGGTCAAAAAATGAAATAATTCGAAACCCGGATTTTTTCAGCCCAATCAACCTCAAATACCATATGAAACATGCACGACGAAAGCTAGACCATTTGGAGCATCCGGGGTCAGGTTTTAGGGGTCCGACACGTTAGGCCGCGTTGCAAATCACACGCGGTGAGTGGATCGTATTTTCCTCCAAATTCCTGTTTTTTAGCATTTTCCGACCTTATTGGACATACCAAAGCTACCCACAAAGTTTCATCCCTTTTGGAGCACTAGAGATGACACTTCCTTCATTAACCCGAAATCGCCCAAAATACAAGTCGGGGCCAAATGGTCAAAAAATGAAATAATTCGAAACCCGGATTTTTTCAGCCCAATCAACCTCAAATACCATATGAAACATGCACGACGAAAGCTAGACCATTTTGAGCATCCGGGGTCAGGTTTTAGGGGTCCGACACGTTAGGCCGCGTTGCAAATCACACGCGGTGAGTGGATCGTATTTTCCTCCAAATTCCCGTTTTTTAGCATTTTCCGACCTTATTGGAAATACCAAAGCTACCCACAAAGTTTCATCCCTTTTGGAGCACTAGAGATGACACTTCCTTCATTAACCCGAAATCGCCCAAAATACAAGTCGGGGCCAAATGGTCAAAAAATGAAATAATTCGAAACTCGGATTTTTTCAGCCCAATCAACCTCAAACACCATATGAAACATGCACGACGAAAGCTAGACCATTTGGAGCATCCGGGGTCAGGTTTTAGGGGTCCGACACGTTAGGCCGCGTTGCAAATCACACGCGGTGAGTGGATCGTATTGTCCTCCAAATTCCCGTTTTTTAGAATTTTCCGGCCTTATTGGACATACCAAAGCTACCCACAAAGTTTCATCCCTTTTGGAGCACTCGAGATGACACTTCCTTCATTAACCCGAAATCGCCCAAAATACAAGTCGGGGCCAAATGGTCAAAAAATGAAATAATTCGAAACCCGGATTTTTTCTGCCCAATCAACCTCAAATACCATATGAAACATGCACGACGAATACTAGACCATTTGGAGCCCCCGGGGTCAGGTTTTAGGGGCCCGACACGTTAGGCCGCGTTTCAAATCACACGCGGTGAGTGGATCGTATTGTACTCCAAATTCCCGTTTTTTAGTATTTCCCTGCCTTATTCGACATACCAAAGCTACCCACAAAGTTTTATCTCTTTTGGAGCACTAGAGATGACACTTCCTTCATTAACCCGAAATCGCCCAAAATACAAGTCGGGGCCAAATGGTCAAAAAATGAAATAGTTCGAAACCCGGATTTTTTAAGCCCAATCAACCTCAAATACCATATGAAACATGCACGACGAATACTAGACCATTTGGAGCCCCCGGGGTCAGGTTTTAGGGGTCCGACACGTTATGCCGCGTTGCAAATCACACGCGGTGAGTGGATCGTATTGTCCTCCAAATTCCCGTTTTTTAGCATTTCCCGGCCTTATTGGACATACCAAAGCTACCCACAAAGTTTCATCCCTTTTGGAGCACTAGAGATGACACTTCCTTCATTAACCCGAAATCGCCCAAAATACAAGTCGGGGCCAAATGATCAAAAAATGAAATAATTCGAAACCCGGATTTTTTCAGCCCAATCAACCTCAAATACCATATGAAACATGCACGACGAAATCTAGACCATTTGGAGGCCCCGGGGTCAGGTTTTAGGGGTTCGACACGTTAGGCCGCGTTGCAAATCACACGCGGTGAGTGGATCTTATTGTCCTCCAAATTCCCGTTTTTTAGGATTTCTCGGCCTTATTGGACATACCAAAGCTACCCACAAAGTTTCATCCCTTTTGGAGCACTATAGATGACACTTCCATCATTAACCCGAAATCGCCCAAAATACAAGTCGGGGCCAAATGGTCAAAAAATGAAATAATTCGAAACCCGGATTTTTTCAGCCCAATCAACCTCAAATACCATATGAAACATGCACGACGAATACTAGACCATTTGGAGCATCCGGGGTCAGGTTTTAGGGGTCCGACACGTTAGGCCGCGTTGCAAATCACACGCGGTGAGTGGATCGTATTTTCCTCCAAATTCCCGTTTTTTATCATTTCTCGGCCTTATTGGACATACCAAAGCTACCCACAAAGTTTCATCCCTTTTGGAGTACTAGAGATGACACTTCCTTCATTAACCCGAAATCGCCCAAAATACAAGTCGGGGCCAAATGATCAAAAAATGAAATAATTCGAAACCCGGATTTTTTCAGCCCAATCAACCTCAAATACCATATGAAACATGCACGACGAAATCTAGACCATTTGGAGCCCCCGGGGTCAGGTTTTAGGGGTCCGACACGTTAGGCCGCGTTGCAAATCACACGCGGTGAGTGGATCGTATTGTCCTCCAAATTCCCGTTTTTTAGCATTTCCCGGCCTTATTGGACATACCAAAGCTAGCCACAAATTTTCATCCCTTTTGGAGCACTAGAGATGACACTTCCTTCATTAACCCGAAATCGCCCAAAATACAAGTCGGGGCCAAATGGTCAAAAAATGAAATAATTCGAAACCCGGATTTTTTCAGCCCAATCAACCTCAAATACCATATGAAACATGCACGACGAAAGCTAGACCATTTGGAGCATCCGGGGTCAGGTTTTAGGGGTCCGACACGTTAGGCCGCGTTGCAAATCACACGCGGTGAGTGGATCGTATTTTCCTCCAAATTCCCGTTTTTTAGCATTTTCCGACCTTATTGGACATACCAAAGCTACCCACAAAGTTTCATCCCTTTTGGAGCACTAGAGATGACACTTCCTTCATTAACCCGAAATCGCCCAAAATACAAGTCGGGGCCAAATGGTCAAAAAATGAAATAATTCGAAACTCGGATTTTTTCAGCCCAATCAACCTCAAACACCATATGAAACATGCACGACGAAAGCTAGACCATTTGGAGCATCCGGGGTCAGGTTTTAGGGGTCCGACACGTTAGGCCGCGTTGCAAATCACACGCGGTGAGTGGATCGTATTGTCCTCCAAATTCCCGTTTTTTAGCATTTTCCGGCCTTATTGGACATACCAAAGCTACCCACAAAGTTTCATCCCTTTTGGAGCACTAGAGATGACACTTCCTTCATTAACCCGAAATCGCCCAAAATACAAGTCGGGGCCAAATGGTCAAAAAATGAAATAATTCGAAACCCGGATTTTTTCTGCCCAATCAACCTCAAATACCATACGAAACATGCACGACGAATACTAGACCATTTGGAGCCCCCGGGGTCAGGTTTTAGGGGTCCGACACGTTAGGCCGCGTTTCAAATCACACGCGGTGAGTGGATCGTATTGTACTCCAAATTCCCGTTTTTTAGTATTTCCCTGCCTTATTCGACATACCAAAGCTACCCACAAAGTTTTATCTCTTTTGGAGCACTAGAGATGACACTTCCTTCATTAACCCGAAATCGCCCAAAATACAAGTCGGGGCCAAATGGTCAAAAAATGAAATAATTCGAAACCCGGATTTTTTAAGCCCAATCAACCTCAAATACCATATGAAACATGCACGACGAATACTAGACCATTTGGAGCCCCCGGGGTCAGGTTTTAGGGGTCCGACACGTTATGCCGCGTTGCAAATCACACGCGGTGAGTGGATCGTATTGTCCTCCAAATTCCCGTTTTTTAGTATTTCCCGGCCTTATTCGACATACCAAAGCTACCCACAAAGTTTCATCCCTTTTGGAGCACTAGAGATGACACTTCCTTCATTAACCCGAAATCGCCCAAAATACAAGTCGGGGCCAAATGATCAAAAAATGAAATAATTCGAAACCCGGATTTTTTCAGCCCAATCAACCTCAAATACCATATGAAACATGCACGACGAAATCTAGACCATTTGGAGGCCCCGGGGTCAGGTTTTAGGGGTCCGACACGTTAGGCCGCGTTGCAAATCACACGCGGTGAGTGGATCTTATTGTCCTCCAAATTCCCGTTTTTTAGGATTTCTCGGCCTTATTGGACATACCAAAGCTACCCACAAATTTTCATCCCTTTTGGAGCACTAGAGATGACACTTCCTTCATTAACCCGAAATCGCCCAAAATACAAGTCGGGGCAAAATGGTCAAAAAATGAAATAATTCGAAACTCGGATTTTTTCAGCCCAATCAACCTCAAATACCATATGAAACATGCACGACGAATACTAGACCATTTGGAGCATCCGGGGTCAGGTTTTAGGGGTCCGACATGTTAGGCCGCGTTGCAAATCACACGCGGTGAGTGGATCGTATTTTCCTCCAAATTCCCGTTTTTTATCATTTCCCGACCTTATTGGACATACCAAAGCTACCCACAAAGTGTCATCCCTTTTGGAGCACTAGAGATGACACTTCCTTCATTAACCCGAAATCGCCCAAAATACAAGTCGGGGCCAAATGGTAAAAAAATGAAATAATTCGAAACCCGGATTTTTTCAGCCCAATCAACCTCAAATACCATATGAAACATGCACGACGAAAGCTAGACCATTTGGAGTATCCGGGGTCAGGTTTTAGGGGTCCGACACGTTAGGCCGCGTTGCAAATCACACGCGGTGAGTGGATCGTATTGTCCACCAAATTCCCATTTTTTAGCATTTTCCGGCCTTATTGGACATACCAATGCTACCCACAAAGTTTCATCCCTTTTGGAGCACTAGAGATGACACTTCCTTTATTAACCCGAAATCGCCCAAAATACAAGTCGGGGCCAAATGGTCAAAAAATGAAATAATTCAAAACCCGGATTTTTTCAGCCCAATCAACCTCAAATACCATATGAAACATGCACGACGAAAGCTAGACCATTTGGAGCATCCGGGGTCAGGTTTTAGGGGTCCGACACGTTAGGCCGCGTTGCAAATCACACGCGGTGAGTGGATCGTATTGTCCTCCAAATTCCCGTTTTTTAGCATTTTCCGGCCTTATTGGACATACCAAAGCTACCCACAAAGTTTCATCCCTTTTGGAGCACTAGAGATGACACTTCCTTCATTAACCCGAAATCGCCCAAAATACAAGTCGAGGCCAAATGGTCAAAAAATGAAATAATTCGAAACCCGGATTTTTTCTGCCCAATCAACCTCAAATACCATATGAAACATGCACGACGAATACTAGACCATTTGGAGCCCCCGGGGTCAGGTTTTAGGGGTCCGACACGTTAGGCCGCGTTTCAAATCACACGCGGTGAGTGGATCGTATTGTCCTCCAAATTCCAGTTTTTTAGTATTTCCCGGCCTTATTCGACATACCAAAGCGACCCAAAAAGTTTCATCTCTTTTGGAGCACTAGAGATGACACTTCCTTCATTAACCCGAAATCGCCCAAAATACAAGTCGGGGCCTGATGGTCAAAAAATGAAATAATTCGAAACCCGGATTTTTTCAGCCCAATCAACCTCAAATACCATATGAAACATGCACGACGAAATCTAGACCATTTGGAGGCCCCGGGGTCAGGTTTTAGGGGTCCGACACGTTAGGCCGCGTTGCAAATCACACGCGGTGAGTGGATCGTATTGTCCTCCAAATTCCCGTTTTTTAGGATTTTCCGGCCTTATTGGACATACCAAAGCTACCCAAAAAGTTTCATCCCTTTTAGAGCACTAGAGATGACACTTCCTTCATTAACCCGAAATCGCCCAAAATACAAGTCGGGGCCAAATGGTCAAAAAATGAAATAATTCGAAACCCGGATTTTTTCAGCCCAATCAACCTCAAATACCATATGAAACATGCACGACGAAAGCTAGACCATTTGGAGCATCCGGGGTCAGGTTTTAGGGGTCCGACACGTTAGGCCGCGTTGCAAATCACACGCGGTGAGTGGATCGTATTTTCCTCCAAATTCCCGTTTTTTATCATTTCCCGGCCTTATTGGACATACCAAAGCTACCCACAAAGTTTCATCCCTTTTGGAGCACTAGAGATGACACTTCCTTCATTAACCCGAAATCGCCCAAAATACAAGTCGGGGCCAAATGGTCAAAAAATGAAATAATTCAAAACCCGGATTTTTTCAGCCCAATCAACCTCAAATACCATATGAAACATGCACGACGAAAGCTAGACCATTTGGAGCATCCGGGGTCAGGTTTTAGGGTCCGACACGTTAGGCCGCGTTGCAAATCACACGCGGTGAGTGGATCGTATTGTCCATCAAATTCCCATTTTTTAGCATTTTCCGGCCTTATTGGACATACCAAAGCTACCCACAAAGTTTCATCCCTTTTGGAGCACTAGAGATGACACTTCCTTCATTAACCCGAAATCGCCCAAAATACAAGTCGGGGCCAAATGGTCAAAAAATGAAATAATTCAAAACCCGGATTTTTTCAGCCCAATCAACCTCAAATACCATAAGAAACATGCACGACGAAAGCTAGACCATTTGGAGCATCCGGGGTCAGGTTTTAGGGGTGCGACACGTTAGGCAACCTTGCAAATCACACGCGGTGAGTGGATCGTATTTTCCTCCAAATTCCCGTTTTTTAGCATTTCCCGGCCTTATTGGACATACCAAAGCTACCCACAAAGTTTCATCCCTTTTGGAGTACTAGAGATGACACTTCCTTCATTAACCCGAAATCGCCCAAAATACAAGTCGGGGCCAAATGGTCAAAAAATAAAAAAATTCGAAACCCGGATTTTTTCAGCCCAATCAACCTCAAATACCACATGAAACATGCACGACGAAAGCTAGACCATTTGGAGCATCCGGGGTCAGGTTTTAGGGGTCCGACACGTTAGGCCGCGTTTCAAATCACACGCGGTGAGTGGATCGTATTGTCCTCCAAATTCCCGTTTTTTAGGATTTTCCGGCCTTATTGGACATACCAAAGCTACCCAAAAAGTTTCATCCCTTTTAGAGCACTAGAGATGACACTTCCTTCATTAACCCGAAATCGCCCAAAATACAAGTCGGGGCCAAATGGTCAAAAAATGAAATAATTCGAAACCCGGATTTTTTCAGCCCAATCAACCTCAAATACCATATGAAACATGCACGACGAAAAATAGACCATTTGGAGCATCCGGGGTCAGGTTTTAGGGGTCCGACACGTTAGGCCGCGTTGCAAATCACACGCGGTGAGTGGATCGTATTTTCCTCCAAATTCCCGTTTTTTATCATTTCCCGGCCTTATTGGACATACCAAAGCTACCCACAAAGTTTCATCCCTTTTGGAGCACTAGAGATGACACTTCCTTCATTAACCCGAAATCGCCCAAAATACAAGTCGGGGCCAAATGGTCAAAAAATGAAATAATTCAAAACCCGGATTTTTTCAGCCCAATCAACCTCAAATACCATATGAAACATGCACGACGAAAGCTAGACCATTTGGAGCATCCGGGGTCAGGTTTTAGGGGTGCGACACGTTAGGCAACCTTGCAAATCACACGCGGTGAGTGGATCGTATTTTCCTCCAAATTCCCGTTTTTTAGCATTTTCCGGCCTTATTGGACATACCAAAGCTACCCACAAAGTTTCATCCCTTTTGGAGCACTAGAGATGACACTTCCTTCATTAACCCGAAATCGCCCAAAATACAAGTCGGGGCCAAATGGTCAAAAAATGAAATAATTCGAAACCCGGATTTTTTCTGCCCAATCAACCTCAAATACCATATGAAACATGCACGACGAATACTAGACCATTTGGAGCCCCCGGGGTCAGGTTTTAGGGGTCCGACACGTTAGGCCGCGTTTCAAATCACACGCGGTGAGTGGATCGTATTGTCCTCCAAATTCCCGTTTTTTAGTATTTCCCGGCCTTATTCGACATACCAAAGCTACCCACAAATTTTCATCCCTTTTGGAGCACTAGAGATGACACCTCCTTCATTAACCCGAAATCGCCCAAAATACAAGGGGCCAAATGGTCAAAAAATGAAATAATTCGAAACCCGGATTTTTTCAGCCCAATCAACCTTAAATACCATATGAAACATGCACGACGAAAGCTAGACCATTTGGAGCATCCGGGGTCAGGTTTTAGGGGTCCGACACGTTAGGCCGCGTTGCAAATCACACGCGGTGAGTGGATCGTATTTTCCTCCAAATTCCCGTTTTTTATCATTTCCCGGCCTTATTGGACATACCAAAGCTACCCACAAAGTTTCATCCCTTTTGGAGCACTAGAGATGACACTTCCTTCATTAACCCGAAATCGCCCAAAATACAAGTCGGGGCCAAATGGTCAAAAAATGAAATAATTCGAAACCCGGATTTTTTCAGCCCAATCAACCTCAAATACCATATGAAACATGCACGACGAAAGCTAGACCATTTGGAGCATCCGGGGTCAGGTTTTAGGGTCCGACACGTTAGGCCGCGTTGCAAATCACACGCGGTGAGTGGATCGTATTGTCCATCAAATTCCCATTTTTTAGCATTTTCCGGCCTTATTGGACATACCAAAGCTACCCACAAAGTTTCATCCCTTTTGGAGCACTAGAGATGACACTTCCTTCATTAACCCGAAATCGCCCAAAATACAAGTCGGGGCCAAATGGTCAAAAAATGAAATAATTCAAAACCCGGATTTTTTCAGCCCAATCAACCTCAAATACCATATGAAACATGCACGACGAAAGCTAGACCATTTGGAGCATCCGGGGTCAGGTTTTAGGGGTGCGACACGTTAGGCAACCTTGCAAATCACACGCGGTGAGTGGATCGTATTTTCCTCCAAATTCCCGTTTTTTAGCATTTCCCGGCCTTATTGGACATACCAAAGCTACCCACAAAGTTTCATCCCTTTTGGAGTACTAGAGATGACACTTCCTTCATTAACCCGAAATCGCCCAAAATACAAGTCGGGGCCAAATGGTCAAAAAATAAAAAAATTCGAAACCCGGATTTTTTCAGCCCAATCAACCTCAAATACCACATGAAACATGCACGACGAAAGCTAGACCATTTGGAGCATCCGGGGTCAGGTTTTAGGGGTCCGACACGTTAGGCCGCGTTTCAAATCACACGCGGTGAGTGGATCGTATTGTCCTCCAAATTCCCGTTTTTTAGGATTTTCCGGCCTTATTGGACATACCAAAGCTACCCAAAAAGTTTCATCCCTTTTAGAGCACTAGAGATGACACTTCCTTCATTAACCCGAAATCGCCCAAAATACAAGTCGGGGCCAAATGGTCAAAAAATGAAATAATTCGAAACCCGGATTTTTTCAGCCCAATCAACCTCAAATACCATATGAAACATGCACGACGAAAGCTAGACCATTTGGAGCATCCGGGGTCAGGTTTTAGGGGTCCGACACGTTAGGCCGCGTTGCAAATCACACGCGGTGAGTGGATCGTATTTTCCTCCAAATTCCCGTTTTTTATCATTTCCCGGCCTTATTGGACATACCAAAGCTACCCACAAAGTTTCATCCCTTTTGGAGCACTAGAGATGACACTTCCTTCATTAACCCGAAATCGCCCAAAATACAAGTCGGGGCCAAATGGTCAAAAAATGAAATAATTCAAAACCCGGATTTTTTCAGCCCAATCAACCTCAAATACCATATGAAACATGCACGACGAAAGCTAGACCATTTGAAGCATCCGGGGTCAGGTTTTAGGGGTGCGACACGTTAGGCAACCTTGCAAATCACACGCGGTGAGTGGATCGTATTTTCCTCCAAATTCCCGTTTTTTAGCGCTTTCCGGCCTTATTGGACATACCAAAGCTACCCACAAAGTTTCATCCCTTTTGGAGCACTAGAGATGACACTTCCTTCATTAACCCGAAATCGCCCAAAATACAAGTCGGGGCCAAATGATCAAAAAATGAAATAATTCGAAACCCGGATTTTTTCAGCCCAATCAACCTCAAATACCATATGAAACATGCACGACGAAAGCTAGACCATTTGGAGCCCCCGGGGTCAGGTTGTAGAGGTCCGACACGTTAGGCCGCGTTGCAAATCACACGCGGTGAGTAGATCGTATTGTCCTCCAAATTCCCGTTTTTTAGCATTTCCCGGCCTTATTGGACATACCAAAGCTACCCACAAATTTTCATCCCTTTTGGAGCACTAGAGATGACACTTCCTTCATTAACCCGAAATCGCCCAAAATACAAGTCGGGGCCAAATGGTCAAAAAATGAAATAATTCGAAACCCGGATTTTTTCAGCCCAATCAACCTCAAATACCATATGAAACATGCACGACGAAAGCTAGACCATTTGGAGCATCCGGGGTCAGGTTTTAGGGGTCCGACACGTTAGGCCGCGTTGCAAATCACACGCGGTGAGTGGATCGTATTTTCCTCCAAATTCCCGTTTTTTAGCATTTTCCGACCTTATTGGACATACCAAAGCTACCCACAAAGTTTCATCCCTTTTGGAGCACTAGAGATGACACTTCCTTCATTAACCCGAAATCGCCCAAAATACAAGTCGGGGCCAAATGGTCAAAAAATGAAATAATTCGAAACTCGGATTTTTTCAGCCCAATCAACCTCAAACACCATATGAAACATGCACGACGAAATCTAGACCATTTGGAGGCCCCGGGGTCAGGTTTTAGGGGTCCGACACGTTAGGCCGCGTTGCAAATCACACGCGGTGAGTGGATCGTATTGTCCTCCAAATTCCCGTTTTTTAGCATTTTCCGGCCTTATTGGACATACCAAAGCTACCCACAAAGTTTCATCCCTTTTGGAGCACTAGAGATGACACTTCCTTCATTAACCCGAAATCGCCCAAAATACAAGTCGGGGCCAAATGGTCAAAAAATGAAATAATTCGAAACCCGGATTTTTTCAGCCCAATCAACCTCAAATACCATACGAAACATGCACGACGAATACTAGACCATTTGGAGCATCCGGGGTCAGGTTTTAGGGGTCCGACACGTTAGGCCGCGTTTCAAATCACACGCGGTGAGTGGATCGTATTGTACTCCAAATTCCCGTTTTTTAGTATTTCCCTGCCTTATTCGACATACCAAAGCTACCCACAAAGTTTTATCCCTTTTGGAGTACTAGAGATGACACTTCCTTCATTAACCCGAAATCGCCCAAAATACAAGTCGGGGCCAAATGGTCAAAAAATGAAAAAATTCGAAACCCGGATTTTTTCAGCCCAATCAACCTCAAATACCACATGAAACATGCACGATGAAAGCTAGACCATTTGGAGCATCCGGGGTCAGGTTTTAGGGGTCCGACACGTTAGGCCGCGTTGCAAATCACACGCGGTGAGTGGATCGTATTGTCCTCCAAATTCCCGTTTTTTAGCATTTCCCGGCCTTATTGGACATACCAAAGCTACCCACAAAGTTTCATCCCTTTTGGAGCACTAGAGATGACACTTCCTTCATTAACCCGAAATCGCCCAAAATACAAGTCGGGGTCAAATGGTCAAAAAATGAAATAATTCAAAACCCGGATTTTTTCAGCCCAATCAACCTCAAATACCATATGAAACATGCACGACGAAAGCTAGACCATTTGGAGCATCCGGGGTCAGGTTTTAGGGGTGCGACACGTTAGGCAACCTTGCAAATCACACGCGGTGAGTGGATCGTATTTTCCTCCAAATTCCCGTTTTTTAGCATTTTCCGGCCTTATTGGACATACCAAAGCTACCCACAAAGTTTCATCCCTTTTGGAGCACTAGAGATGACACTTCCTTCATTAACCCGAAATCGCCCAAAATACAAGTCGGGGCCAAATGGTCAAAAAATGAAATAATTCGAAACCCGGATTTTTTCTGCCCAATCAACCTCAAATACCATATGAAACATGCACGACGAATACTAGACCATTTGGAGCCCCCGGGGTCAGGTTTTAGGGGTCCGACACGTTAGGCCGCGTTTCAAATCACACGCGGTGAGTGGATCGTATTGTCCTCCAAATTCCCGTTTTTTAGTATTTCCCGGCCTTATTCGACATACCAAAGCTACCCACAAATTTTCATCCCTTTTGGAGCACTAGAGATGACACCTCCTTCATTAACCCGAAATCGCCCAAAATACAAGGGGCCAAATGGTCAAAAAATGAAATAATTCGAAACCCGGATTTTTTCAGCCCAATCAACCTCAAATACCATATGAAACATGCACGACGAATACTAGACCATTTGGAGCCCCCGGGGTCAGGTTTTAGGGGTCCGACACGTTAGGCCGCGTTGCAAATCACACGCGGTGAGTGGATCGTATTGTCCTCCAAATTCCCGTTTTTTAGTATTTCTCGGCCTTATTCGACATACCAAAGCTACCCACAAAGTTTCATCCCTTTTGGAGCACTAGAGATGACACTTCCTTCATTAACCCGAAATCGCCCAAAATACAAGTCGGGGCCAAATGATCAAAAAATGAAATAATTCGAAACCCGGATTTTTTCAGCCCAATCAACCTCAAATACCATATGAAACATGCACGACGAAATCTAGACCATTTGGAGGCCCCGGGGTCAGGTTTTAGGGGTCCGACACGTTAGGCCGCGTTGCAAATCACACGCGGTGAGTGGATCGTATTGTCCTCCAAATTCCCGTTTTTTAGGATTTCCCGGCCTTATTGGACATACCAAAGCTACCCACAAAGTTTCATCCCTTTTGGAGCACTAGAAATGACACTTCCTTCATTAACCCGAAATCGCCCAAAATACAAGTCGGGGCCAAATGGTCAAAAAATGAAATAATTCGAAACCCGGATTTTTTCAGCCCAATCAACCTCAAATACCATATGAAACATGCACGACGAAAGCTAGACCATTTGGAGCATCCGGGGTCAGGTTTTAGGGGTGCGACACGTTAGGCAGCCTTGCAAATCACACGCGGTGAGTGGATCGTATTTTCCTCCAAATTCCCGTTTTTTAGCATTTCTCGGCCTTATTAGACATACCAAACCTACCCACAAAGTTTCATCCCTTTTGGAGTACTAGAGATGACACTTCCTTCATTAACCCGAAATCGCCCAAAATACAAGTCGGGGCCAAATGGTCAAAAAATGAAAAAATTCGAAACCCGGATTTTTTCAGCCCAATCAACCTCAAATACCACATGAAACATGCACGATGAAAGCTAGACCATTTGGAGCATCCGGGGTCAGGTTTTAGGGGTCCGACACGTTAGGCCGCGTTGCAAATCACACGCGGTGAGTGGATCGTATTGTCCTCCAAATTCCCGTTTTTTAGCATTTTACGGCCTTATTGGACATACCAAAGCTACCCACAAAGTTTCATCCCTTTTGGAGCACTAGAGATGACACTTCCTTCATTAACCCGAAATCGCCCAAAATACAAGTCGGGGCCAAATGGTCAAAAAATGAAATAATTCGAAACCCGGATTTTTTCAGCCCAATCAACCTCAAATACCATATGAAACATGCACGACGAAAGCTAGACCATTTGGAGCATCCGGGGTAAGGTTTTAGGGGTCCGACACGTTAGGCCGCGTTGCAAATCACACGCGGTGAGTGGATCGTATTGTCCACCAAATTCCCATTTTTTAGCATTTTCCGGCCTTATTGGACATACCAAAGCTACCCACAAAGTTTCATCCTTTTTGGAGCACTAGAGATGACACTTCCTTCATTAACCCGAAATCGCCCAAAATACAAGTCGGGGCCAGATGGTCAAAAAATGAAATAATTTGAAACCCGGATTTTTTCAGCCCAATCAACCTCAAATACCATATGAAACATGCACGACGAAAGCTAGACCATTTGGAGCATCCGGGGTCAGGTTTTAGGGGTGCGACACGTTAGGCAGCCTTGCAAATCACACGCGGTGAGTGGATCGTATTTTCCTCCAAATTCCCGTTTTTTAGCATTTCCCGGCCTTATTGGACATACCAAAGCTACCCACAAAGTTTCATCCCTTTTGGAATACTTGAGATGACACTTCCTTCATTAACCCGAAATCGCCCAAAATACAAGTCGGGGCCAAATGGTCAAAAAATGAAATAATTCGAAACCCGGATTTTTTCTGCCCAATCAACCTCAAATACCATATGAAACATGCACGACGAATGCTAGACCATTTGGAGCATCCGGGGTCAGGTTTTAGGGGTCCGACACGTTAGGCCGCGTTGCAAATCACACGCGGTGAGTGGATCGTATTGTCCTCCAAATTCCAGTTTTTTAGCATTTTCCGGCCTTATTGGACATACCAAAGCTACCCACAAAGTTTCATCCCTTTTGGAGCACTAGAGATGACACTTCCTTCATTAACCCGAAATCGCCCAAAATACAAGTCGGGGCCAAATGGTCAAAAAATGAAATAATTCGAAACCCGGATTTTTTCTGCCCAATCAACCTCAAATACCATATGAAACATGCACGACGAATACTAGACCATTTGGAGCCCCCGGGGTCAGGTTTTAGGGGTCCGACACGTTAGGCCGCGTTTCAAATCACACGCGGTGAGTGGATCGTATTGTCCTCCAAATTCCCGTTTTTTAGTATTTCCCGGCCTTATTCGACATACCAAAGCTACCCACAAAGTTTCATCCCTTTTGGAGCACTAGAGATGACACTTCCTTCATTAACCCGAAATCGCCCAAAATACAAGTCGGGGCCAAATGGTCAAAAAATGAAAAAATTCGAAACCCGGATTTTTTCAGCCTAATAAACCTCAAATACCACATGAAACATGCACGATGAAAGCTAGACCATTTGGAGCATCCGGGGTCAGGTTTTAGGGGTCCGACACGTTAGGCCGCGTTGCAAATCACACGCGGTGAGTGGATCGTATTGTCCTCCAAATTCCCGTTTTTTAGCATTTCCCGGCCTTATTGGACATACCAAAGCTACCCACAAAGTTTCATCCCTTTTGGAGCACTAGAGATGACACTTCCTTCATTAACCCGAAATCGCCCAAAATACAAGTCGGGGCCAAATGGTCAAAAAATGAAATAATTCGAAACCCGGATTTTTTCAGCCCAATCAACCTCAAATACCATATGAAACATGCACGACGAAAGCTAGACCATTTGGAGCATCCGGGGTAAGGTTTTAGGGGTCCGACACGTTAGGCCGCGTTGCAAATCACACGCGGTGAGTGGATCGTATTGTCCTCCAAATTCCCGTTTTTTAGTATTTCTCGGCCTTATTCGACATACCAAAGCTACCCACAAAGTTTCATCCCTTTTGGAGCACTAGAGATGACACTTCCTTCATTAACCCGAAATCGCCCAAAATACAAGTCGGGGCCAAATGATCAAAAAATGAAATAATTCGAAACCCGGATTTTTTCAGCCCAATCAACCTCAAATACCATATGAAACATGCACGACGAAATCTAGACCATTTGGAGGCCCCGGGGTCAGGTTTTAGGGGTCCGACACGTTAGGCCGCGTTGCAAATCACACGCGGTGAGTGGATCGTATTGTCCTCCAAATTCCCGTTTTTTAGGATTTCCCGGCCTTATTGGACATACCAAAGCTACCCACAAAGTTTCATCCCTTTTGGAGCACTAGAGATGACACTTCCTTCATTAACCCGAAATCGCCCAAAATACAAGTCGGGGCCAAATGGTCAAAAAATGAAATAATTCGAAACCCGGATTTTTTCAGCCCAATCAACCTCAAATACCATATGAAACATGCACGACGAAAGCTAGACCATTTGGAGCATCCGGGGTCAGGTTTTAGGGGTGCGACACGTTAGGCAGCCTTGCAAATCACACGCGGTGAGTGGATCGTATTTTCCTCCAAATTCCCGTTTTTTAGCATTTCTCGGCCTTATTAGACATACCAAACCTACCCACAAAGTTTCATCCCTTTTGGAGTACTAGAGATGACACTTCCTTCATTAACCCGAAATCGCCCAAAATACAAGTCGGGGCCAAATGGTCAAAAAATGAAATAATTCGAAACCCGGATTTTTTCAGCCCAATCAACCTCAAATACCATATGAAACATGCACGACGAAAGCTAGACCATTTGGAGCATCCGGGGTAAGGTTTTAGGGGTCCGACACGTTAGGCCGCGTTGCAAATCACACGCGGTGAGTGGATCGTATTGTCCTCCAAATTCCCGTTTTTTAGTATTTCTCGGCCTTATTCGACATACCAAAGCTACCCACAAAGTTTCATCCCTTTTGGAGCACTAGAGATGACACTTCCTTCATTAACCCGAAATCGCCCAAAATACAAGTCGGGGCCAAATGATCAAAAAATGAAATAATTCGAAACCCGGATTTTTTCAGCCCAATCAACCTCAAATACCATATGAAACATGCACGACGAAATCTAGACCATTTGGAGGCCCCGGGGTCAGGTTTTAGGGGTCCGACACGTTAGGCCGCGTTGCAAATCACACGCGGTGAGTGGATCGTATTGTCCTCCAAATTCCCGTTTTTTAGGATTTCCCGGCCTTATTGGACATACCAAAGCTACCCACAAAGTTTCATCCCTTTTGGAGCACTAGAGATGACACTTCCTTCATTAACCCGAAATCGCCCAAAATACAAGTCGGGGCCAAATGGTCAAAAAATGAAATAATTCGAAACCCGGATTTTTTCAGCCCAATCAACCTCAAATACCATATGAAACATGCACGACGAAAGCTAGACCATTTGGAGCATCCGGGGTCAGGTTTTAGGGGTGCGACACGTTAGGCAGCCTTGCAAATCACACGCGGTGAGTGGATCGTATTTTCCTCCAAATTCCCGTTTTTTAGCATTTCTCGGCCTTATTAGACATACCAAACCTACCCACAAAGTTTCATCCCTTTTGGAGTACTAGAGATGACACTTCCTTCATTAACCCGAAATCGCCCAAAATACAAGTCGGGGCCAAATGGTCAAAAAATGAAAAAATTAGAAACCCGGATTTTTTCAGCCCAATCAACCTCAAATACCACATGAAACATGCACGATGAAAGCTAGACCATTTGGAGCATCCGGGGTCAGGTTTTAGGGGTCCGACACGTTAGGCCGCGTTGCAAATCACACGCGGTGAGTGGATCGTATTGTCCTCCAAATTCCCGTTTTTTAGCATTTTCCGGCCTTATTGGACATACCAAAGCTACCCACAAAGTTTCATCCCTTTTGGAGCACTAGAGATGACACTTCCTTCATTAACCCGAAATCGCCCAAAATACAAGTCGGGGCCAAATGGTCAAAAAATGAAATAATTCGAAACCCGGATTTTTTCAGCCCAATCAACCTCAAATACCATATGAAACATGCACGACGAAAGCTAGACCATTTGGAGCATCCGGGGTAAGGTTTTAGGGGTCCGACACGTTAGGCCGCGTTGCAAATCACACGCGGTGAGTGGATCGTATTGTCCACCAAATTCCCATTTTTTAGCATTTTCCGGCCTTATTGGACATACCAAAGCTACCCACAAAGTTTCATCCTTTTTGGAGCACTAGAGATGACACTTCCTTCATTAACCCGAAATCGCCCAAAATACAAGTCGGGGCCAGATGGTCAAAAAATGAAATAATTCGAAACCCGGATTTTTTCAGCCCAATCAACCTCAAATACCATATGAAACATGCACGACGAAAGCTAGACCATTTGGAGCATCCGGGGTCAGGTTTTAGGGGTGCGACACGTTAGGCAGCCTTGCAAATCACACGCGGTGAGTGGATCGTATTTTCCTCCAAATTCCCGTTTTTTAGCATTTCCCGGCCTTATTGGACATACCAAAGCTACCCACAAAGTTTCATCCCTTTTGGAGCACTAGAGATGACACTTCCTTCATTAACCCGAAATCGCCCAAAATACAAGGGGCCAAATGGTCAAAAAATGAAATAATTCGAAACCCGGATTTTTTCTTCCCAATCAACCTCAAATACCATATGAAACATGCACGACGAATACTAGACCATTTGGAGCCCCCGGGGTCAGGTTTTAGGGGTCCGACACGTTAGGCCGCGTTTCAAATCACACGCGGTGAGTGGATCGTATTGTCCTCCAAATTCCCGTTTTTTAGTATTTCCCGGCCTTATTCGGCATACCAAAGCTACCCACAAATTTTCATCCCTTTTGGAGCACTAGAGATGACACCTCCTTCATTAACCCGAAATCGCCCAAAATACAAGGGGCCAAATGGTCAAAAAATGAAATAATTCGAAACCCGGATTTTTTCAGCCCAATCAACCTCAAATACCATATGAAACATGCACGACGAATACTAGACCATTTGGAGCCCCCGGGGTCAGGTTTTAGGGGTCCGACATGTTAGGCCGCGTTGCAAATCACACGCGGTGAGTGGATCGTATTGTCCTCCAAATTCCCGTTTTTTAGTATTTCCCGGCCTTATTCGACATACCAAAGCTACCCAAAAAGTTTCATCCCTTTTGGAGCACTAGAGATGACACTTCCTTCATTAACCCGAAATCGCCCAAAATACAAGTCGGGGCCAAATGATCAAAAAATGAAATAATTCGAAACCCGGATTTTTTCAGCCCAATCAACCTCAAATACCATATGAAACATGCACGACGAAATCTAGACCATTTGGAGGCCCCGGGGTCAGGTTTTAGGGGTCCGACACGTTAGGCCGCGTTGCAAATCACACGCGGTGAGTAGATCGTATTGTCCTCCAAATTCCCGTTTTTTAGGATTTCCCGGCCTTATTGGACATACCAAAGCTACCCACAAAGTTTCATCCCTTTTGGAGCACTAGAGATGACACTTCCTTCATTAACCCGAAATCGCCCAAAATACAAGTCGGGGCCAAATGGTCAAAAAATGAAATAATTCGAAACCCACATTTTTTCTGCCCAATCAACCTCAAATACCATATGAAACATGCACGACGAAATCTAGACCATTTGGAGCCCCCGGGGTCAGGTTTTAGGGGTCCGACACGTTAGGCCGCGTTTCAAATCACACGCGGTGAGTGGATTGTATTGTCCTCCAAATTCCCATTTTTTAGTATTTCCCGGCCTTATTCGACATACCAAAGCTACCCACAAATTTTCATCCCTTTTGGAGCACTAGAGATGACACCTCCTTCATTAACCCGAAATCGCCCAAAATACAAGGGGCCAAATGGTCAAAAAATGAAATAATTCGAAACCCGGATTTTTTCAGCCCAATCAACCTCAAATACCATATGAAAAATGCACGACGAATTCTAGACCATTTGGAGCATCCGGGGTCAGGTTTTAAGAGTCCGACACGTTAGGCCGTGTTGCAAATCACACGCGGTGAGTGGATCGTATTGTCCTCCAAATTCCCGTTTTTTAGCATTTCCCGGCTTTATTGGACATACCAAAGCTACCCAAAAAGTTTCATCCCTTTTGGAGATCTAGAGATGACACTTCTTTTATTAACCCGAAATCGCCCAAAATACAAGTCGGGGCCAAATGGTCAAAAAATGAAATAATTCGAAACCCGGATTTTTTCTGCCCAATCAACCTCAAATATCATATGAAACATGCACGACGAAAACTAGACCATTTGGAGCCCCCGGGGTCAGGTTTTAGGGGTCCGACACGTTAGGCCGCGTTGCAAATCACACGCGGTGAGTGGATCGTATTGTCCTCCAAATTCCCGTTTTTGAGCATTTCCCGGCCTTATTGTACATACCAAAGCTACCCACAAAGTTTCATCCCTTTTGGAGCACTAGAGATGACACTTCCTTCATTAACCCGAAATCGCCCAAAATACAAGTCGGGGCCAAATGGTCAAAAAATGAAATAATTCGAAACCTGGATTTTTTCAGCCCAATCAACCTCAAATACCATATGAAACATGCAAGACGAATACTAGACCATTTGGAGCCTCCGGGGTCAGGTTTTAGGGGTCCGACACGTTAGGCCGCGTTGCAAATCACACGCGGTGAGTGGATCGTATTGTCCTCCAAATTCCCGTTTTTTCGCATTTCCCGGCCTTATTGGACATACCAAAGCTACCCACAAAGTTTCATCCCTTTTGGAGCACTAGAGATGACACTTCCTTCATTAACCCGAAATCGCCCAAAATACAAGTCGGGGCCAAATGGTCAAAAAATAAAATAATTCGAAACCCGGATTTTTTCAGCCCAATCAACCTCAAATACCATATGAAACATGCACGACGAAATCTAGACCATTTGGAGCCCCCGGGGTCAGGTTTTAGGGGTCCGACACGTTAGGCCGCGTTTCAAATCACACGCGGTGAGTGGATCGTATTGTCCTCCAAATTCCCGTTTTTTAGTATTTCCCGGCATTATTCGACATACCAAAGCTACCCACAAATTTTCATCCCTTTTGGAGCACTAGAGATGACACCTCCTTCATTAACCCGAAATCGCCCAAAATACAAGGGGCCAAATGGTCAAAAAATGAAATAATTCGAAACCCGGATTTTTTCAGCCCAATCAACCTCAAATACCATATGAAACATGCACGACGAATACTAGACCATTTGGAGCCCCCGGGGTCAGGTTTTAGGGGTCCGACATGTTAGGCCGCGTTGCAAATCACACGCGGTGAGTGGATCGTATTGTCCTCCAAATTCCCGTTTTTTAGTATTTCCCGGCCTTATTCGACATACCAAAGCTACCCACAAAGTTTCATCCCTTTTGGAGCACTAGAGATGACACTTCCTTCATTAACCCGAAATCGCCCAAAATACAAGTCGGGGCCAAATGATCAAAAAATGAAATAATTCGAAACCCGGATTTTTTCAGCCCAATCAACCTCAAATACCATATGAAACATGCACGACGAAATCTAGACCATTTGGAGGCCCCGGGGTCAGGTTTTAGGGGTCCGACACGTTAGGCCGCGTTGCAAATCACACGCGGTGAGTGGATCGTATTGTCCTCCAAATTCCCGTTTTTTAGGATTTCCCGGCCTTATTGGACATACCAAAGCTACCCACAAAGTTTCATCCCTTTTGGAGCACTAGAGATGACACTTCCTTCATTAACCCGAAATCGCCCAAAATACAAGTCGGGGCCAAATGGTCAAAAAATGAAATAATTCGAAACCCGGATTTTTTCTGCCCAATCAACCTCAAATACCATATGAAACATGCACGACGAATACTAGACAATTTGGAGCCCCCGGGGTCAGGTTTTAGGGGTCCGACACGTTAGGCCGCGTTTCAAATCACACGCGGTGAGTGGATCGTATTGTCCTCCAAATTCCCGTTTTTTAGTATTTCCCGGCCTTATTCGGCATACCAAAGCTACCCACAAATTTTCATCCCTTTTGGAGCACTAGAGATGACACCTCCTTCATTAACCCGAAATCGCCCAAAATACAAGGGGCCAAATGGTCAAAAAATGAAATAATTCGAAACCCGGATTTTTTCAGCCCAATCAACCTCAAATACCATATGAAACATGCACGACAAATACTAGACCATTTGGAGCCCCCGGGGTCAGGTTTTAGGGGGTCCGACATGTTAGGCCGCGTTGCAAATCACACGCGGTGAGTGGATCGTATTGTCCTCCAAATTCCTGTTTTTTAGTATTTCCCGGCCTTATTCGACATACCAAAGCTACCCACAAAGTTTCATCCCTTTTGGAGCACTAGAGATGACACTTCCTTCATTAACCCGAAATCGCCCAAAATACAAGTCGGGGCCAAATGGTCAAAAAATGAAATAATTCGAAACCCACATTTTTTCTGCCCAATCAACCTCAAATACCATATGAAACATGCACGACGAAATCTAGACCATTTGGAGCCCCCGGGGTCAGGTTTTAGGGGTCCGACACGTTAGGCCGCGTTTCAAATCACACGCGGTGAGTGGATCGTATTGTCCTCCAAATTCCCGTTTTTTAGTATTTCCCGGCCTTATTCGACATACCAAAGCTACCCACAAATTTTCATCCCTTTTGGAGCACTAGAGATGACACCTCCTTCATTAACCCGAAATCGCCCAAAATACAAGGGGCCAAATGGTCAAAAAATGAAATAATTCAAAACCCGGATTTTTTCAGCCCAATCAACCTCAAATACCATATGAAAAATGCACGACGAATTCTAGACCATTTGGAGCATCCGGGGTCAGGTTTTAAGAGTCCGACACGTTAGGCCGCGTTGCAAATCACACGCGGTGAGTGGATCGTATTGTCCTCCAAATTCCCGTTTTTTAGCATTTCCCGGCTTTATTGGACATACCAAAGCTACCCACAAAGTTTCATCCCTTTTGGAGCATTAGAGATGACACTTCCTTCATTAACCCGAAATCGCCCAAAATACAAGTCGGGGCCAAATGGTCAAAAAATGAAATAATTCGAAACCCACATTTTTTCTGCCCAATCAACCTCAAATACCATATGAAACATGCACGACGAAATCTAGACCATTTGGAGCCCCCGGGGTCAGGTTTTAGGGGTCCGACACGTTAGGCCGCGTTTCAAATCACACGCGGTGAGTGGATCGTATTGTCCTCCAAATTCCCGTTTTTTAGTATTTCCCGGCCTTATTCGACATACCAAAGCTACCCACAAATTTTCATCCCTTTTGGAGCAGTAGAGATGACACCTCCTTCATTAACCCGAAATCGCCCAAAATACAAGGGGCCAAATGGTCAAAAAATGAAATAATTCAAAACCCGGATTTTTTCAGCCCAATCAACCTCAAATACGATATGAAAAATGCACGACGAATTCTAGACCATTTGGAGCATCCGGGGTCAGGTTTTAAGAGTCCGACACGTTAGGCCGCGTTGCAAATCACACGCGGTGAGTGGATCGTATTGTCCTCCAAATTCCCGTTTTTTAGCATTTCCCGGCTTTATTGGACATACCAAAGCTACCCAAAAAGTTTCATCCCTTTTGGAGATCTAGAGATGACACTTCCTTTATTAACCCGAAATCGCCCAAAATACAAGTCGGGGCCAAATGGTCAAAAAATGAAATAATTCGAAACCCGGATTTTTTCTGCCCAATCAACCTCAAATACCATATGAAACATGCACGACGAATACTAGACCATTTGGAGCCCCCGGGGTCAGGTTTTAGGGGTCCGACACGTTAGGCCGCGTTGCAAATCACACGCGGTGAGTGGATCGTATTGTCCTCCAAATTCCCGTTTTTGAGCATTTCCCGGCCTTATTGTACATACCAAAGCTACCCACAAAGTTTCATCCCTTTTGGAGCACTAGAGATGACACTTCCTTCATTAACCCGAAATCGCCCAAAATACAAGTCGGGGCCAAATGGTCAAAAAATGAAATAATTCGAAACCTGGATTTTTTCAGCCCAATCAACCTCAAATACCATATGAAACATGCAAGACGAATACTAGACCATTTGGAGCCTCCGGGGTCAGGTTTTAGGGGTCCGACACGTTAGGCCGCGTTGCAAATCACACGCGGTGAGTGGATCGTATTGTCCTCCAAATTCCCGTTTTTTCGCATTTCCCGGCCTTATTGGACATACCAAAGCTACCCACAAAGTTTCATCCCTTTTGGAGCACTAGAGATGACACTTCCTTCATTAACCCGAAATCGCCCAAAATACAAGTCGGGGCCAAATGGTCAAAAAATAAAATAATTCGAAACCCGGATTTTTTCAGCCCAATCAACCTCAAATACCATATGAAACATGCACGACGAAATCTAGACCATTTGGAGCCCCCGGGGTCAGGTTTTAGGGGTCCGACACGTTAGGCCGCGTTTCAAATCACACGCGGTGAGTGGATCGTATTGTCCTCCAAATTCCCGTTTTTTAGTATTTCCCGGCATTATTCGACATACCAAAGCTACCCACAAATTTTCATCCCTTTTGGAGCACTAGAGATGACACCTCCTTCATTAACCCGAAATCGCCCAAAATACAAGGGGCCAAATGGTCAAAAAATGAAATAATTCGAAACCCGGATTTTTTCAGCCCAATCAACCTCAAATACCATATGAAAAATGCACGACGAATTCTAGACCATTTGGAGCATCCGGGGTCAGGTTTTAAGAGTCCGACACGTTAGGCCGCGTTGCAAATCACACGCGGTGAGTGGATCGTATTGTCCTCCAAATTCCCGTTTTTTAGCATTTCCCGGCTTTATTGGACATACCAAAGCTACCCAAAAAGTTCATCCCTTTTGGAGCACTAGAGATGGCACTTCCTTCATTAACCCGAAATCGCCCAAAATACAAGTCGGGGCCAAATGGTCAAAAAATGAAATAATTCGAAACCCGGATTTTTTCTGCCCAATCAACCTCAAATACCATATGAAATATGCACGACTAATACTAGACCATTTGGAGCCCCCGGGGTCAGGTTTTAGGGGTCCGACACGTTAGGCCGCGTTGCAAATCACACGCGGTGAGTGGATCGTATTGTCCTCCAAATTCCCGTTTTTTCGCATTTCCCGGCCTTATTGGACATACCAAAGCTACCCACAAAGTTTCATCCCTTTTGGAGCACTAGAGATGACACTTCCTTCATTAACCCGAAATCGCCCAAAATACAAGTCGGGGCCAAATGGTCAAAAAATAAAATAATTCGAAACCCGGATTTTTTCAGCCCAATCAACCTCAAATACCATATGAAACATGCACGACGAAATCTAGACCATTTGGAGCCCCCGGGGTCAGGTTTTAGGGGTCCGACACGTTAGGCTGCGTTTCAAATCACACGCGGTGAGTGGATCGTATTGTCCTCCAAATTCCCGTTTTTTAGTATTTCCCGGCATTATTCGACATACCAAAGCTACCCACAAATTTTCATCCCTTTTGGAGCACTAGAGATGACACCTCCTTCATTAACCCGAAATCGCCCAAAATACAAGGGGCCAAATGGTCAAAAAATGAAATAATTCGAAACCCGGATTTTTTCAGCCCAATCAACCTCAAATACCATATGAAAAATGCACGACGAATTCTAGACCATTTGGAGCATCCGGGGTCAGGTTTTAAGAGTCCGACACGTTAGGCCGCGTTGCAAATCACACGCGGTGAGTGGATCGTATTGTCCTCCAAATTCCCGTTTTTTAGCATTTCCCGGCTTTATTGGACATACCAAAGCTACCCAAAAAGTTCATCCCTTTTGGAGCACTAGAGATGGCACTTCCTTCATTAACCCGAAATCGCCCAAAATACAAGTCGGGGCCAAATGGTCAAAAAATGAAATAATTCGAAACCCGGATTTTTTCTGCCCAATCAACCTCAAATACCATATGAAACATGCACGACGAATACTAGACCATTTAGAGCCCCCGGGGTCAGGTTTTAGGGGTCCGACACGTTAGGCCGCGTTGCAAATCACACGCGGTGAGTGGATCGTATTGTCCTCCAAATTCCCGTTTTTGAGCATTTCCCGGCCTTATTGTACATACCAAAGCTACCCACAAAGTTTCATCCCTTTTGGAGCACTAGAGATGACACTTCCTTCATTAACCCGAAATCGCCCAAAATACAAGTCGGGGCCAAATGGTCAAAAAATGAAATAATTCGAAACCTGGATTTTTTCAGCCCAATCAACCTCAAATACCATATGAAACATGCAAGACGAATACTAGACCATTTGGAGCCTCCGGGGTCAGGTTTTAGGGGTCCGACACGTTAGGCCGCGTTGCAAATCACACGCGGTGAGTGGATCGTATTGTCGTCCAAATTCCCGTTTTTTCGCATTTTCCGGCCTTATTGGACATACCAAAGCTACCCACAAAGTTTCATCCTTTTTGGAGCACTAGAGATGACACTTCCTTAATTAACCCGAAATCGCCCAAAATACAAGTCGGGGCCAAATGGTCAAAAAATAAAATAATTCGAAACCCGGATTTTTTCTGCCCAATCAACCTCAAATAATATATGAAACATGCACGACGAATACTAGACCATTTGGAGCCCCCGGGGTCAGGTTTTAGGAGTCCGACACGTTAGGCCGCGTTGCAAATCACACGCGGTGAGTGGATCGTATTGTCCTCCAAATTCCCGTTTTTGAGCATTTTCCGGCCTTATTGGACATACCAAAGCTACCCACAAAGTTTCATCCCTTTTGGAGCACTAGAGAAGACACTTCCTTCATTAACCCGAAATCGCCCAAAATACAAGTCGGGGCCAAATGGTCAAAAAATGAAATAATTCGAAACCCGGTTTTTTCATACCAATCAACCTCAAATACCATTTGAAACATGCACGACGAATACTAGACCATTTGGAGCCCCCCGGGGTCAGGTTTTAGGGGTACGACACGTTAGGCCGCGTTGCAAATCACACGCGGTGAGTGTATCCTATTGTCCTCCAAATTCCCATTTTTTAGCATTTCCCGGCCTTATTGGACATACAAAGCTACCCACAAAGTTTCATCCCTTTTGGAGCACTAGAGATGACACTTCCTTCATTAACCCGAAATCGCCCAAAATACAAGTCGGGGCCAAATGGTCAAAAAATGAAATAATTCGAAACCCGGATTTTTTCAGCCCAATCAACCTCAAATACCATATGAAACATGCACGACGAAAGCTAGACCATTTGGAGCATCCAGGGTCAGGTTTTAGGGGTCCGACACGTTAGGCCGCGTTGCACATCACACGCGGTGAGTGGATCGTATTGTCCTCAAAATTCCCGTTTTTTAGCATTTCTCGGCCTTATTGGACATACCAAAGCTACCCACAAAGTTTCATCCCTTTTGGAGCACTAGAGATGACACTTCCTTCATTAACCCGAAATCGCCCAAAATACAAGTCGGGGCCAAATGGTCAAAAAATGAAATAATTCGAAACCCGGATTTTTTCCGCCCAATCAACCTCAAATACCATATGAAACATGCACGACGAATACTAGACCATTTGGAGCATCCGGGGTCAGGTTTTAGGGGTCCGACACGTTAGGCCGCGTTGCAAATAACACGCGGTGAGTTGATCGTATTTTCCTCCAAATTCCCGTTTTTGAGCATTTTCCGGCCTTATTGGACATACCAAAGCTACCCACAAAGTTTCATCCCTTTTCGAGCACTAGAGATGACACTTTCTTCATTAACCCGAAATCGCCCAAAATACAAGTCGCGGCCAAATGGTCAAAAAATGAAATAATTTGAAACCCGGATTTTTTATGCCCAATCAACCTCAAATACCATATGAAACATGCACGACGAAAGCTAGACCATTTGGAGCCCCCGGGGTCAGGTTTTAGGGGTCCGACACGTTAGGCCGCGTTGCAAATCACACGCGGTGAGTGGATCGTATTTTCCTCCAAATTCCCGTTTTTTAGTATTTCCCGGCCTTATTGGACATACCAAAGCTACCCACAAAGTTTCATCCCTTTTGGAGCACTAGAGATGACACTTCCTTAATTAACCCAAAATCGCCCAAAATACAAGTCGGGGCCAAATGGTCAAAAAATGAAATAATTCGAAACCCGGATTTTTTCAGCCCAATCAACCTCAAATACCATATGAAACATGCACGACGAATACTAGACCATTTGGAGCCTCCGGGGTCAGGTTTTAGGGGTCTGACACGTTAGGTCGCGTTGCAAATCACACGCGGTGAGTGGATCGTATTGTCCTCCAAATTCCCGTTTTTTAGCATTTCCCGGCCTTATTGGACATACCAAAGCTACCCACAAAGTTTCATCCCTTTTGGAGCACTAGAGTAGATGACACTTCCTTCATTAACCCGAAATCACCCAAAATACAAGTCGGGGCCAAATGGTCAAAAAATTAAATAATTCGTAACCCGGATTTTTTCATCCCAATCAACCTCAAATACCATATGAAACATGCACGACGAAAGCTAGACCATTTGGAGCCCCTGGGGTCAGGTTTTAGGGGTCCGACGCGTTAGGCCGCGTTGCAAATCACACACGGTGAGTGTATCATATTGTCCTCCAAATTCCCGTTTTTTAGCATTTCCCGGCTTTATTGGACATACCAAAGCTACCCAAAAAGTTTCATCTCTTTTGGAGCACTAGAGATGACACTTCCTTCATTAACCCGAAATCGCCCAAAATACAAGTCGGGGCCAAATGGTCAAAAAATGAAATAATTCGAAACCCGGATTTTTTCAGCCCAATCAACCTCAAATACCATATGAAACATGCACGACGAATACTAGACCATTTGGAGCCCCCGGGGTCAGGTTTTAGGAGTCCGACACGTTAGGCCGCGTTGCAAATCACACGCGGTGAGTGGATCGTATTGTCCTCCAAATTCCCGTTTTTGAGCATTTCCCGGCCTTATTGGACATACCAAAGCTACCCACAAAGTTTCATCCCTTTTGGAGCATTAGAGATGACACTTCCTTCATTAACCCGAAATCGCCCAAAATACAAGTCGCGGCCAAATGGTCAAAAAATGAAATAATTCGAAACCCGGATTTTTTCAGCCCAATCAACCTCAAATACCATATGAAACATGCACGACGAATACTAGACCATTTGGAGCCCCCGGGGTCAGGTTTTAGGAGTCCGACACGTTAGGCCGCGTTGCAAATCACACGCGGTGAGTGGATCGTATTGTCCTCCAAATTCCCGTTTTTGAGCATTTCCCGGCCTTATTGGACATACCAAAGCTACCCACAAAGTTTCATCCCTTTTGGAGCACTAGAGATGACACTTCCTTCATTAATCCGAAATCGCCCAAAATACAAGTCGGGGCCAAATGGTCAAAAAATGAAATAATTCGAAACCCGGATTTTTTCAGACCAATCAACCTAAAATACCATTTGAAACATGCACGACGAATACTAGACCATTTGGAGCCCCCCGGGGTCAGGTTTTAGGGGTCCGACACGTTAGGCCGCGTTGCAAATCACACGCGGTGAGTGGATCGTATTGTCCTCCAAATTCCCTTTTTGAGCATTTCCCGGCCTTATTGGACATACCAAAGCTACCCACAATGTTTCATCCCTTTTGGAGCACTAGAGATGACACTTCCTTCATTAACCCGAAATCGCCCAAAATACAAGTCGGGGCCAAATGGTCAAAAAATGAAATAATTCGAAACCCGGATTTTTTCAGACCAATCAACCTCAAATACCATTTGAAACATGCACGACGAATACTAGACCATTTGGAGCCCCCCGGGGTCAGGTTTTAGGGGTCCGACACGTTAGGCCGCGTTGCAAATCACACGCGGTGAGTGTATCCTATTGTCCTCCAAATTCCCGTTTTTTAGCATTTTCCGGCCTTATTGGACATACAAAACTACCCACAAAGTTTCATCCCTTTTGGAGCACCAGAGATGACACTTCCTTCATTAACCCGAAATCGCCCAAAATACAAGTCGGGGCCAAATGGTCAAAAAATGAAATAATTCGAAACCCGGATTTTTTCAGCCCAATCAACCTCAAATACCATATGAAACATGCACGACGAAAGCTAGACCATTTGGAGCATCCAGGGTCAGGTTTTAGGGGTCCGACACGTTAGGCCGCGTTGCACATCACACGCGGTGAGTGGATCGTATTGTCCTCCAAATTCCCGTTTTTTAGCATTTCTCGGCCTTATTGGACATACCAAAGCTACCCACAAAGTTTCATCCCTTTTGGAGCACTAGAGATGATACTTCCTTCATTAACCCGAAATCGCCCAAAATACAAGTCGGGGCCAAATGGTCAAAAAATGAAATAATTCAAAACCCGGATTTTTTCCACCCAATCAACCTCAAATACCATATGAAACATGCACGATGAATACTAGACCATTTGGAGCCCCCGGGGTCAGGTTTTAGGGGTCCGACACGTTAGTCCGCGTTGCAAATCACACGCGGTGAGTGGATATTGTTGTCCTCCAAATTCCCGTTTTTTAGCATTTCCCGGCCTTATTGGACATACCAAAGCTACCCACAAAGTTTCATCCCTTTTGGAGCACTAGAGATGACACTTCCTTCATTAACCCGAAATCGCCCAAAATACAAGTCGGGGCCAAATGGTCAAAAAATGAAATAATTCGAAACCCGGATTTTTTCAGCCCAATCAACCTCAAATACCATATGAAAAATGCACGACGAATTTTAGACCATTTGGAGCATCCGGGGTCAGGTTTTAGGGGTCCGACGCATTAGGACGCGTTGCAAATCACACACGGTGAGTGTACCATATGAAACATGCACGACGAAAGCTAGACCATTTGGAGCCCCCGGGGTCAGGTTTTAGGGGTCCGACACGTTAGGCCGCGTTGCAAATCACACGCGGTGAGTGGATCGTATTGTCCTCCAAATTCCCGTTTTTTAGTATTTCCCGGCCTTATTGGACATACCAAAGCTACCCACAAAGTTTCATCCGTTTTGGAGCACTAGAGATGACACTTCCTTAATTAACCCAAAATCGCCCAAAATACAAGTCGGGGCCAAATGGTCAAAAAATGAAATAATTCGAAACCCGGATTTTTTAAGCCCAATCAACCTCAAATACCATATGAAACATGCACGACGAATACTAGACCATTTGGAGCCCCCGGGGTCAGGTTTTAGGAGTCCGACACGTTAGGCCGCGTTGCAAATCACACGCGGTGAGTGGATCGTATTGTCCTCCAAATTCCCGTTTTTGAGCATTTCCCGGCCTTATTGGACATACCAAAGCTACCCACAAAGTTTCATCCCTTTTGGAGCATTAGAGATGACACTTCCTTCATTAACCCGAAATCGCCCAAAATACAAGTCGGGGCCAAATGGTCAAAAAATGAAATAATTCGAAACCCGGATTTTTTCAGCCCAATCAACCTCAAATACCATATGAAACATGCACGACGAAAGCTAGACTATTTGGAGCATCCGGGGTCAGGTTTTAAGGGTCCGACACGTTAGGCCGCGTTGCAAATCACACGCTGTGAGTTGATCGTATTTTCCTCCAAATTCCCATTTTTGAGCATTTTCCGGCCTTATTGGACATACCAAAGCTACCCACAAAGTTTCATCCCTTTTCGAGCACTAGAGATGACACTTCCTTCATTAACCCGAAATCGCCCAAAATACAAGTCGCGGCCAAATGGTCAAAAAATGAAATAATTTGAAACCCGGATTTTTTATGCCCAATCAACCTCAAATACCATATGAAACATGCACGACGAAAGCTAGACCATTTGGAGCCCCCGGGGTCAGGTTTTAGGGGTCCGACACGTTAGGCCGCGTTGCAAATCACACGCGGTGAGTGGATCGTATTTTCCTCCAAATTCCCGTTTTTTAGTATTTCCCGGCCTTATTGGACATACCAAAGCTACCCACAAAGTTTCATCCGTTTTGGAGCACTAGAGATGACACTTCCTTAATTAACCCAAAATCGCCCAAAATACAAGTCGGGGCCAAATGGTCAAAAAATGAAATAATTCGAAACCCGGATTTTTTCAGCCCAATCAACCTCAAATACCATATGAAACATGCACGACGAATACTAGACCATTTGGAGCCTCCGGGGTCAGGTTTTAGGGGTCCGACACGTTAGGCCGCGTTGCAAATCACACGCGGTGAGTGGATCGTATTGTCCTCCAAATTCCCGTTTTTTAGCATTTCCCGGCCTTATTGGACATTCCAAAGCTACCCACAAAGTTTCATCCCTTTTGGAGCACTAGAGATGACACTTCCTTCATTAACCCGAAATCGCCCAAAATACAAGTCGGGGTCAAATGGTCAAAAAATGAAATAATTCGAAACCCGGATTTTTTCAGCCCAATCAACCTCAAATACCATATGAAACATGCACGACGAAAGCTAGACCATTTGGAGCATCCAGGGTCAGGTTTTAGGGGTCCGACACGTTAGGCCGCGTTGCACATCACACGCGGTGAGTGGATCGTATTGTCCTCCAAATTCCCGTTTTTTAGCATTTCTCGGCCTTATTGGACATACCAAAGCTACCCACAAAGTTTCATCCCTTTTGGAGCACTAGAGATGACACTTCCTTCATTAACCCGAAATCGCCCAAAATACAAGTCGGGGCCAAATGGTCAAAAAATGAAATAATTCGAAACCCGGATTTTTTCCGGCCAATCAACCTCAAATACCATATGAAACATGCACGACGAATACTAGACCATTTGGAGCATCCGGGGTCAGGTTTTAGGGGTCCGACACGTTAGGCCGCGTTGCAAATCACACGCGGTGAGTTGATCGTATTTTCCTCCAAATTCCCGTTTTTGAGCATTTTCCGGCCTTATTGGACATACTAAAGCTACCCACAAAGTTTCATCCCTTTTCGAGCACTAGAGATGACACTTCCTTCATTAACCCGAAATCGCCCAAAATACAAGTCGCGGCCAAATGGTCAAAAAATGAAATAATTTGAAACCCGGATTTTTTATGCCCAATCAACCTCAAATATCATATGAAACATGCACGACGAAAGCTAGACCATTTGGGGCCCCCGGGGTCAGGTTTTAGGGGTCCGACACGTTAGGCCGCGTTGCAAATCACACGCGGTGAGTGGATCGTATTTTCCTCCAAATTCCCGTTTTTTAGTATTTCCCGGCCTTATTGGACATACCAAAGCTACCCACAAAGTTTCATCCGTTTTGGAGCACTAGAGATGACACTTCCTTAATTAACCCAAAATCGCCCAAAATACAAGTCGGGGCCAAATGGTCAAAAAATGAAATAATTCGAAACCCGGATTTTTTCAGCCCAATCAACCTCAAATACCATATGAAACATGCACGACGAAAGCTAGACCATTTGGAGCCTCCGGGGTCAGGTTTTAGGGGTCCGACACGTTAGGCCGCGTTGCAAATCACACGCGGTGAGTGGATCGTATTGTCCTCCAAATTCCCGTTTTTTAGCATTTCCCGGCCTTATTGGACATTCCAAAGCTACCCACAAAGTTTCATCCCTTTTGGAGCACTAGAGATGACACTTCCTTCATTAACCCGAAATCGCCCAAAATACAAGTCGGGGCCAAATGGTCAAAAAATGAAATAATTCGAAACCCGGATTTTTTCAGCCCAATCAACCTCAAATACCATATGAAACATGCACGACGAAAGCTAGACCATTTGGAGCATCCAGGGTCAGGTTTTAGGGGTCCGACACGTTAGGCCGCGTTGCACATCACACGCGGTGAGTGGATCGTATTGTCCTCCAAATTCCCGTTTTTTAGCATTTCTCGGCCTTATTGGACATACCAAAGCTACCCACAAAGTTTCATCCCTTTTGGAGCACTAGAGATGACACTTCCTTCATTAACCCGAAATCGCTTAAAATACAAGTCGGGGCCAAATGGTCAAAAAATGAAATAATTCGAAACCCGGATTTTTTCCGGCCAATCAACCTCAAATACCATATGAAACATGCACGACGAATACTAGACCATTTTGAGCATCCGGGGTCAGGTTTTAGGGGTCCGACACGTTAGGCCGCGTTGCAAATCACACGCGGTGAGTTGATCGTATTTTCCTCCAAATTCCCGTTTTTGAGCATTTTCCGGCCTTATTGGACATACCAAAGCTACCCACAAAGTTTCATCCCTTTTCGAGCACTAGAGATGACACTTCCTTCATTAATCCGAAATCGCCCAAAATACAAGTTGCGGCCAAATGGTCAAAAAATGAAATAATTTGAAACCCGGATTTTTTATGCCCAATCAACCTCAAATACCATATGAAACATGCACGACGAAAGCTAGACCATTTGGAGCCCCCGGGGTCAGGTTTTAGGGGTCCGACACGTTAGGCCGCGTTGCAAATCACACGCGGTGAGTGGATCGTATTTTCCTCCAAATTCCCGTTTTTTAGTATTTCCCGGCCTTATTGGACATACCAAAGCTACCCACAAAGTTTCATCCGTTTTGGAGCACTAGAGATGATACTTCCTTCATTAACCCGAAATCGCCCAAAATACAAGTCGGGGCCAAATGGTCAAAAAATGAAATAATTCGAAACCCGGATTTTTTCAGACCAATCAACCTCAAATACCATTTGAAACATGCACGACGAATACTAGACCATTTGGAGCCCCCCGGGGTCAGGTTTTAGGGGTCCGACACGTTAGGCCGCGTTGCAAATCACACGCGGTGAGTGTATCCTATTGTCCTCCAAATTCCCGTTTTTTAGCATTTCCCGGCCTTATTGGACATACAAAGCTACCCACAAAGTTTCATCCCTTTTGGATCACTAGAGATGACACTTCCTTCATTAACCCGAAATCGCCCAAAATACAAGTCGGGGCCAAATGGTCAAAAATGAAATAATTCAAAACCCGGATTTTTTCAGCCAAATCAACCTCAAATACCATATGAAACATGCACGACGAAAGCTAGACCATTTGGAGCATCCAGGGTCAGGTTTTAGGGGTCTGACACGTTAGGCCGCGTTGCAAATCACACGCGGTGAGTGGATCGTATTTTCCTCCAAATTCCCGTTTTTTAGCATTTGTCGGCCTTATTGGACATACCAAAGCTACCCACAAAGTTTCATCCCTTTTGGAGCACTAGAGATGACACTTCCTTCATTAACCCGAAATCGCCCAAAATACAAGTCGGGGCCAAATGGTCAAAAAATGAAATAATTCGAAACCCAAATTTTTTCCGCCCAATCAACCTCAAATACCATATGAAACATGCACGACGAATACTAGACCATTTGGAGCATCCGGGGTCAGGTTTTAGGGGTCCGACACGTTAGGCCGCGTTGCAAATCACACGCGGTGAGTTGATCGTATTTTCCTCCAAATTCCCGTTTTTGAGCATTTTCCGGCCTTATTGGACATACCAAAGCTACCCACAAAGTTTCATCCTTTTTTGAGCACTAGAGATGACACTTCCTTCATTAACCCGAAATCGCCCAAAATACAAGTCGGGGCCAAATGGTCAAAAAATGAAATAATTCGAAACCCGGATTTTTTCCGCCCAATCAACCTCAAATACCATATGAAACATGCACGACGAATCCTAGACCATTTGGAGCCCCCGGGGTCAGGTTTTAGGGGTCCGACACGTTAGTCCGCGTTGCAAATCACACGCGGTGAGTGGATATTATTGTCCTCCAAATTCCCGTTTTTTAGCATTTCCCGGCCTTATTTGACATACCAAAGCTACCCACAAAGTTTCATCCCTTTTGGAGCACTAGAGATGACACTTCCTTCATTAACCCGAAATCGCCCAAAATACAAGTCGGGGCCAAATGGTCAAAAAATGAAATAATTCGAAACCCAGATTTTTTCAGCCCAATCAACCTCAAATACCATATGAAAAATGCACGACGAATTCTAGACCATTTGGAGCATTCGGGGTCAGGTTTTAGGGGTCCGACGCGTTAGGCCGCGTTGCAAATCACACACGGTGAGTGTACCCTATTGTCCTCCAAATTCCCGTTTTTTAGCATTTCCCGGCCTTATTGGACATACCAAAGCTACTCAAAAAGTTTCATCCCTTTTGGAGCACTAGAGATGACACTTCCTTCATTAACCCGAAATCGCCCAAAATACAAGTCGGGGCCAAATGGTCAAAAAATGAAATAATTCGAAACCCGGATTTTTTCAGCCCAATCAACCTCAAATACCATATGAAACATGCACGACGAATACTAGACCATTTGGAGCCCCCGGGGTCAGGTTTTAGGAGTCCGACACGTTAGGCCGCGTTGCAAATCACACGCGGTGAGTGGATCGTATTGTCCTCCAAATTCCCGTTTTTGAGCATTTCCCGGCCTTATTGGACATACCAAAGCTACCCACAATGTTTCATCCCTTTTGGAGCACTAGAGATGACACTTCCTTCATTAACCCGAAATCGCCCAAAATACAAGTCGGTGCCAAATGGTCAAAAAATGAAATAATTCGAAACCCGGATTTTTTCAGCCCAATCAACCTCAAATACCATATGAAACATGCAAGACTAATACTAGACCATTTGGAGCCTCCGGGGTCAGGTTTTAGGGGTCCGACACGTTAGGCTGCGTTGCAAATCACACGCGGTGAGTGGATCGTATTGTCCTCCAAATTCCCGTTTTTTAGCATTTTCCGGCCTTATTGGACATACCAAAGCTACCCACAAAGTTTCATCCCTTTTGGAGCACTAGAGATGACACTTCCTTCATTAACCCGAAATCGCCCAAAATACAAGTCGGGGCCAAATGGTCAAAAAATGAAATAATTCGTAACCCGGATTTTTTCAGCCCAATCAACCTCAAATACCATATGAAACATGCACGACGAAAGCTAGACCATTTGGAGCCCCTGGGGTCAGGTTTTAGGGGTGCGACACGTTAGGCAGCCTTGCAAATCACACGCGGTGAGTGGATCGTATTTTCCTCCAAATTCCCGTTTTTTAGCATTCCCCGGCCTTATTGGACATACCAAAGCTACCCACAAAGTTTCATCCCTTTTGGAGCACTAGAGATGACACTTCCTTCATTAACCCGAAATCGCCAAAATACAAGTCGGGGCCAAATGGTCAAAAAATGAAAAAATTCGAAACCCGGATTTTTTCAGCCCAATCAACCTCAAATACCACATGAAACATGCACGACGAAAGCTAGACCATTTGGAGCCCCCCGGGGTCAGGTTTTAGGGGTCCGACACGTTAGGCCGCGTTGCAAATCACACGCGGTGAGTGTATCCTATTGTCCTCCAAATTCCCGTTTTTTAGCATTTTCCGGCCTTATTGGACATACAAAGCTACCCACAAAGTTTCATCCCTTTTGGATCACTAGAGATGACACTTCCTTCATTAACCCGAAATCGCCCAAAATACAAGTCGGGGCCAAATGGTCAAAAATGAAATAATTCGAAACCCGGATTTTTTCAGCCCAATCAACCTCAAATACCATATGAAACATGCACGATGAAAGCTAGACCATTTGGAGCATCCAGGGTCAGGTTTTAGGGGTCCGACACGTTAGGCCGCGTTGCAAATCACACGCGGTGAGTGGATCGTATTGTCCTCCAAATTCCCGTTTTTTAGTATTTCCCGGCCTTATTCGACATACCAAAGCTACCCACAAATTCTCATCCCTTTTGGAGCACTAGAGATGACACTTCCTTCATTAACCCGAAATCGCCCAAAATACAAGTCGGGGCCAAATGATCAAAAAATGAAATAATTCGAAACCCGGATTTTTTCAGCCCAATCAACCTCAAATACCATATGAAACATGCACGACGAAATCTAGACCATTTGGAGGCCCCGGGGTCAGGTTTTAGGGGTCCGACACGTTAGGCCGCGTTGCAAATCACACGCGGTGAGTGGATCGTTTTGTCCTCCAAATTCCCGTTTTTTAGGATTTCCCGGCCTTATTGGACATACCAAAGCTACCCACAAAGTTTCATCCCTTTTGGAGCACTAGAGATGACACTTCCTTCATTAACCCGAAATCGCCCAAAATACAAGTCGGGGCCAAATGGTCAAAAAATGAAATAATTCGAAACCCGGATTTTTTCAGCCCAATCAACCTCAAATACCATATGAAACATGCACGACGAATACTAGACCATTTGGAGCCCCCGGGGTCAGGTTTTAGGGGTCCGACACGTTAGTCCGCGTTGCAAATCACACGCGGTGAGTGGATCGTATTGTCTTCCAAATTCCCGTTTTTTAGCATTTCCCGGCCTTAGTGGACATACCAAAGCTACCCACAAAGTTTCATCCCTTTTGGAGCACTAGAGATGACACTTCCTTCATTAACCCGAAATCGCCCAAAATACAAGTCGGGGCCAAATGGTCAAAAAATGAAATAATTCGAAACCCGGATTTTTTCAGCCCAATCAACCTCAAATACCATATGAAACATGCACGACGAATACTAGACCATTTGCAGCCCCCGGGGTCAGGTTTTAGGGGTCCGACACGTTAGGCCGCGTTGCAAATCACACGCGGTGAGTGGATCGTATTGTCCTCCAAATTCCCGTTTTATAGCATTTACCGGCCTTATTGGACATACCAAAGCTACCCACAAAGTTTCATCCCTTTTGGAGCGATAGAGATGACACTTCCTTCATTAACCCGAAATCGCCCAAAATACAAGTCTGGGCCAAATGGTCAAAAAATGAAATAATTCAAAACCCGGATTTTTTCAACCCAATCAACCTCAAATACCATATGAAACATGCACGACGAATACTAGACCATTTGGAGCCCCCGGGGTCAGGTTTTAGGGGTCCGACACGTTAGGCCGCGTTGCAAGTCACACGCGGTGAGTGGATCGTATTGTCCTCCAAATTCCCTTTTTTAGCATTTCCCGGCCTTATTGGACATACCAAAGCTACCCACAAAGTTTTATCCCTTTTGGAGCACTAGAGATGACACTTCCTTCATTAACCCGAAATCGCCTAAAATACAAGTCGGGGCCAAATGGTCAAAAAATGAAATAATTCGAAACCCGAATTTTTTCAGCCCAATCAACCTCAAATACCATATGAAAAATGCACGACGAATTCTAGACCATTTGGAGCATCCGAGGTAAGGTTTTAGGGGTCCGACACGTTAGGCCGCGTTGCAAATCACACGCGGTGAGTGGATCGTATTGTCCTCCAAATTCCCGTTTTTTAGCATTTCCCGGCCTTATTGGACATAATAAAGCTACCCACAAATTTTCATCCCTTTTGGAGCACTAGAGATGACACTTCCTTCATTAACCCGAAATCGCCCAAAATACAAGTCGGGGCCAAATGGTCAAAAAATGAAATAATTCGAAACCCGGATTTTTTCCACCCAATCAACCTCAAATACCATATGAAACATGCACGACGAATACTAGACCATTTGAAGCCCCCGGGGTCAGGTTTTAGGGGTCCGACACGTTAGTCCGCGTCGCAAATCACACGCGGTGAGTGGATATTATTGTCCTCCAAATTCCCGTTTTTTAGCATTTCCCGGCCTTATTGGACATACCAAAGCTACCCACAAAGTTTCATCCCTTTTCGAGCACTAGAGATGACACTTCCTTCATTAACCCGAAATCGCCAAAAATACAAGTCGGGGCCAAATGGTCAAAAAATGAAATAATTCGAAACCCGGATTTTTTCAGACCAATCAACCTCAAATACCATATGAAACATTCACGACGAATACTAGACCATTTGGAGCCCCCGGGGTCAGGTTTTAGGGGTCCGACACGTTAGGCCGCGTTGCAAATCACACGCGGTGAGTGGATATTATTGTCCTCCAAATTCCTGTTTTTTAGCATTTCCCGGCCTTATTGGACATACCAAAGCTACCCACAAAGTTTTATCCCTTTTGGAGCACTAGAGATGACACTTCCTTCATTAACCCGAAATCGCCCAAAATACAAGTCGGGGCCAAATGGTCAAAAAATGAAATAATTCGAAACCCGGATTTTTTCAGCCCAATCAACCTCAAATACCATATGAAACATGCACGACGAAAGCTAGACCATTTGGAGCATCCGGGGTCAGGTTTTAGGGGTCCGACACGTTAGGCCGCGTTGCAAATCACACGCGGTGAGTGGATCGTATTGTCCTCCAAATTCCCGTTTTTTAGCATTTCCCGGCCTTATTGGACATACTAAAGCTACCCACAAAGTTTCATCCCTTTTGGAGCACTAGAGATGACACTTCCTTCATTAACCCGAAATCGCCCAAAATACAAGTCGGGGCCAAATGGTCAAAAAATGAAATAATTCGAAACCCGAATTTTTTCAGACCAATCAACCTCAAATACCATTTGAAACATGAACGACGAATACTAGACCATTTGGAGCATCCGGGGTCAGGTTTTAGGAGTCCGACACGTTAGGCCGCGTTGCAAATCACACGCGGTGAGTGGATCGTATTGTCCTCCAAATTCCCCTTTTTTAGCATTTCCCGGCCTTATTGGACATACCAAAGCTACCCACAAAGTTTCATCCCTTTTGGAGCACTAGAGATGACACTTCCATCATTAACCCGAAATCGCCCAAAAAACAAGTCGGGGCCAAATGGTCAAAAAATGAAATAATTCGAAACCCGGATTTTTTCCGCCCAATCAACCTCAAATAACATATGAAACATGCACGACGAATACTAGACCATTTGGAGCATCCGGGGTCCGGTTTTAGGGGTCCGACACGTTAGGCCGCGTTGCAAATCACACGTGGTGAGTGGATCGTATTTTCCTCCAAATTCCCGTTTTTGAGCATTTTCCGGCCTTATTGGACATACCAAAGCTTCCCACAAAGTTTCATCCCTTTTCGAGAACTAGAGATGACACTTCCTTAATTAACCCGAAATCGCCCAAAATACAAGTCGGGGCCAAATGGTCAAAAAATGAAATAATTTGAAACCCGGATTTTTTCAGACCAATCAACCTCAAATACCATATGAAACATGCACGACGAATACTAGACCATTTGGAGCCCCCGGGGTCAGGTTTTAGGGGTCCGACACGTTAGGCCGCGTTGCAAATCACACGCGGTGAGTGGATATTATTGTCCTCCAAATTCCTGTTTTTTAGCATTTCCCGGCCTTATTGGACATACCAAAGCTACCCACAAAGTTTAATCCCTTTTGGAGCACTAGAGATAACACTTCCTTCATTAACCCGAAATCGCCCAAAATACAAGTCGGGGTCAAATGGTAAAAAAATGAAATAATTCGAAACCCGGATTTTTTCAGCCCAATCAACCTCAAATACCATATGAAACATGCACGACGAAAGCTAGACCATTTGGAGCATCCGGGGTCAGGTTTTAGGGGTCCGACACGTTAGGCCGCGTTGCAAATCACACGCGGTGAGTGGATCGTATTGTCCTCCAAATTCCCGTTTTTTAGCATTTCCCAGCCTTATTGGACATACTAAAGCTACCCACAAAGTTTCATCCCTTTTGGAGCACTAGAGATGATACTTCCTTCATTAACCCGAAATCGCCCAAAATACAAGTCGGGGCCAAATGGTCAAAAAATGAAATAATTCGAAACCCGGATTTTTTCAGACCAATCAACCTCAAATACCATTTGAAACATGCACGACGAATACTAGACCATTTGGAGCATCCGGGGTCAGGTTTTAGGGGTCCGACACGTTAGGCCGCGTTGCAAATCACACGCGGTGAGTTGATCGTATTTTTCTCCAACTTCCCGTTTTTGAGCATTTTCCGGCCTTATTGGACATACTAAAGCTACACACAAAGTTTCATCCCTTTTCGAGCACTAGAGATGACACTTCCTTCATTAACCCGAAATCGCCCAAAATACAAGTCGGGGCCAAATGGTCAAAAAATGAAAGAATTCGAAACCCGGATTTTTCCGCCCAATCAACCTCAAATACCATATGAAACATGCACGACGAATACTAGACCATTTGGAGCATCCGGGGTCCGGTTTTAGGGGTCCGACACGTTAGGCCGCGTTGCAAATCACACGCGGTGAGTGGATCGTATTTTCCTCCAAATTCCCGTTTTTGAGCATTTTCCGGCCTTATTGGACATACCAAAGCTTCCCACAAAGTTTCATCCCTTTTCGAGCACTAGAGATGACACTTCCTTCATTAACCCGAAATCGCCCAAAATACAAGTCGGGGCCAAATGGTCAAAAAATGAAATAATTCAAAACCCGGATTTTTTCAGCCCAATCAACCTCAAATACCATATGAAACATGCACGACGAAAGCTAGACCATTTGGAGCATCCGGGGTCAGGTTTTAGGGGTGCGACACGTTAGGCAACCTTGCAAATCACACGCGGTGAGTGGATCGTATTTTCCTCCAAATTCCTGTTTTTTAGCATTTCCCGGCCTTATTGGACATACCAAAGCTACCCACAAAGTTTAATCCCTTTTGGAGCACTAGAGATAACACTTCCTTCATTAACCCGAAATCGCCCAAAATACAAGTTGGGGTCAAATGGTCAAAAAATGAAATAATTCGAAACCCGGATTTTTTCAGCCCAATCAACCTCAAATACCATATGAAACATGCACGACGAAAGCTAGACCATTTGGAGCATCCGGGGTCAGGTTTTAGGGGTCCGACACGTTAGGTCGCGTTGCAAATCACACGCGGTGAGTGGATCGTATTGTCCTCCAAATTCCCGTTTTTTAGCATTTCCCAGCCTTATTGGACATACTAAAGCTACCCACAAAGTTTCATCCCTTTTGGAGCACTAGAGATGACACTTCCTTCATTAACCCGAAATCGCCCAAAATACAAGTCGGGGCCAAATGGTCAAAAAATGAAATAATTCGAAACCCGGATTTTTTCAGACCAATCAACCTAAAATACCATTTGAAACATGCACGACGAATACTAGACCATTTGGAGCCCCCGGGGTCAGGTTTTAGGGGTCCGACACGTTAGGCCGCGTTGCAAATCACACGCGGTGAGTGTATCCTATTGTCCTCCAAATTCCCGTTTTTTAGTATTTCCCGGCCTTATTGGACATACCAAAGCTACCCACAAAGTTTTATCCCTTTTGGAGCACTAGAGATGACACTTCCTTCATTAACCCGAAATCGTCCAAAATACAAGTCGGGGCCAAATGGTCAAAAAATGAAATAATTCGAAACCCGGATTTTTTCAGCCCAATCAACCTCAAATACCATATGAAACATGCACGACGAATACTAGACCATTTGGAGCTCCCGGGGTCAGCTTTTAGGGGTCCGACACGTTAGGCCGCGTTGGAAATCACACGCCGTTAGTGGATGGTATTGTCCTCCAAATTCCCGTTTTTTTAGCATTTCCCGGCCTTATTGGACATACCAAAGCTACCCACAAAGTTTCATCCCTTTTGGAGCACTAGAGATGACACTTCCTTCATTAACCCGAAATCGCCCAAAATACAAGTCGGGGCCAAATGGTCAAAAAATGAAATAATTCGAAACCCGGATTTTTTCCAACCAATCAACCTCAAATACCATATGAAACATGCACGACGAATACTATACCATTTGGAGCATCCGGGGTCAGGTTTTAGGGGTCCGACACGTTAGGCCGCGTTGCAAATCACACGCGGTGAGTGTATCGTATTGTCCTCCAAATTCCCGTTTTTTAGCATTTCCCGGCCTTATTGGACATACCAAAGCTACCCACAAAGTTTCATCCCTTTTGGAGCATAGAGATGACACTTCCTTCATTAACCCGAAATCGCCCAAAATACAAGTCGGGGCCAAATGGTCAAAAAATGAAATAATTCGAAACCCAGATTTTTTCAGTTCAATCAACCTCAAATACCATATGAAACATGCACGACGAAAGCTAGACCATTTGGAGCCCCCGGGGTCAGGTTTTAGGGGTCCGACACGTTAGGCCGCGTTGCAAATCACACGCGGTGAGTGGATCGTATTGTCCTCCAAATTCCCGTTTTTTAGCATTTCCCAGCCTTATTGGACATACTAAAGCTACCCACAAAGTTTCATCCCTTTTGGAGCACTAGAGATGATACTTCCTTCATTAACCCGAAATCGCCCAAAATACAAGTCGGGGCCAAATGGTCAAAAAATGAAATAATTCAAAACCCGGATTTTTTCAGACCAATCAACCTCAAATACCATTTGAAACATGCACGACGAATACTAGACCATTTGGAGCATCCGGGGTCAGGTTTTAGGGGTCCGACACGTTAGGCCGCGTTGCAAATCACACGCGGTGAGTTGATCGTATTTTTCTCCAACTTCCCGTTTTTGAGCATTTTCCGGCCTTATTGGACATACTAAAGCTACCCACAAAGTTTCATCCCTTTTCGAGCACTAGAGATGACACTTCCTTCATTAACCCGAAATCGCCCAAAATACAAGTCGGGGCCAAATGGTCAAAAAATGAAATAATTCGAAACCCGGATTTTTTCCGCCCAATCAACCTCAAATACCATATGAAACATGCACGACGAATACTAGACCATTTGGAGCATCCGGGGTCCGGTTTTAGGGGTCCGACACGTTAGGCCGCGTTGCAAATCACACGCGGTGAGTGGATCGTATTTTCCTCCAAATTCCCGTTTTTGAGCATTTTCCGGCCTTATTGGACATACCAAAGCTTCCCACAAAGTTTCATCCCTTTTCGAGCACTAGAGATGACACTTCCTTCATTAACCCGAAATCGCCCAAAATACAAGTCGGGGCCAAATGGTCAAAAAATGAAATAATTCGAAACCCGGATTTTTTCAGACCAATCAACCTCAAATACCATATGAAACATGCACGACGAATACTAGACCATTTGGAGCCCCCGGGGTCAGGTTTTAGGGGTCCGACACGTTAGGCCGCGTTGCAAATCACACGCGGTGAGTGGATATTATTGTCCTCCAAATTCCTGTTTTTTAGCATTTCCCGGCCTTATTGGACATACCAAAGCTACCCACAAAGTTTAATCCCTTTTGGAGCACTAGAGATAACACTTCCTTCATTAACCCGAAATCGCCCAAAATACAAGTCGGGGTCAAATGGTCAAAAAATGAAATAATTCGAAACCCGGATTTTTTCAGCCCAATCAACCTCAAATACCATATGAAACATGCACGACGAAAGCTAGACCATTTGGAGCATCCGGGGTCAGGTTTTAGGGGTCCGACACGTTAGGCCGCGTTGCAAATCACACGCGGTGAGTGGATCGTATTGTCCTCCAAATTCCCGTTTTTTAGCATTTCCCAGCCTTATTGGACATACTAAAGCTACCCACAAAGTTTCATCCCTTTTGGAGCACTAGAGATGACACTTCCTTCATTAACCCGAAATCGCCCAAAATACAAGTCGGGGCCAAATGGTCAAAAAATGAAATAATTCGAAACCCGGATTTTTTCAGACCAATCAACCTCAAATACCATTTGAAACATGCACGACGAATACTAGACCATTTGGAGCCCCCGGGGTCAGGTTTTAGGGGTCCGACACGTTAGGCCGCGTTGCAAATCACACGCGGTGAGTGTATCCTATTGTCCTCCAAATTCCCGTTTTTTAGTATTTCCCGGCCTTATTGGACATACCAAAGCTACCCACAAAGTTTCATCCCTTTTGGAGCACTAGAGATGACACTTCCTTCATTAACCCGAAATCGTCCAAAATACAAGTCAGGGCCAAATGGTCAAAAAATGAAATAATTCGAAACCCGGATTTTTTCAGCCCAATCAACCTCAAATACCATATGAAACATGCACGACGAATACTAGACCATTTGGAGCTCCCGGGGTCAGCTTTTAGGGGTCCGACACGTTAGGCCGCGTTGGAAATCACACGCGGTTAGTGGATGGTATTGTCCTCCAAATTCCCGGTTTTTAGCATTTCCCGGCCTTATTGGACATACCAAAGCTACCCACAAAGTTTCATCCCTTTTGGAGCACTAGAGATGACACTTCCTTCATTAACCCGAAATCGCCCAAAATACAAGTCGGGGCCAAATGGTCAAAAAATGAAATAATTCGAAACCCGGATTTTTTCCAACCAATCAACCTCAAATACCATATGAAACATGCACGACGAATACTAGACCATTTGGAGCATCCGGGGTCAGGTTTTAGGGGTCCGACACGTTAGGCCGCGTTGCAAATCACACGCGGTGAGTGTATCGTATTGTCCTCCAAATTCCCGTTTTTTAGCATTTCCCGGCCTTATTGGACATACCAAAGCTACCCACAAAGTTTCATCCCTTTTGGAGCATAGAGATGACACTTCCTTCATTAACCCGAAATCGCCCAAAATACAAGTCGGGGCCAAATGGTCAAAAAATGAAATAATTCGAAACCCAGATTTTTTCAGTTCAATCAACCTCAAATACCATATGAAACATGCACGACGAAAGCTAGACCATTTGGAGCCCCCGGGGTCAGGTTTTAGGGGTCCGACACGTTAGGCCGCGTTGCAAATCACACGCGGTGAGTGGATCGTATTTTCCTCCAAATTCCCGTTTTTTAGCATTTTCCGGCCTTATTGGACATACCAAATCTACCCACAAAGTTTCATCCCTTTTGGAGCACTAGAGATGACACTTCCTTCATTAACCCAAAATCGCCCAAAATACAAGTCGGGGCCAAATTGTCAAAAAATGAAATAATTCGAAACCCGGATTTTTTCCGCCCAATCAACCTCAAATACCATATGAAACATGCACGATGAAAGCTAGACCATTTGGAGCATCCGGGGTCAGGTTTTAGGGGTCCGACACGTTAGGCCGCGTTGCAAATCACACGCGGTGAGTGGATCGTATTGTCCTCCAAATTCCCGTTTTTTAGCATTTCCCGGTCTTATTGGATATACCAAAGCTACCCACAAAGTTTCATCCCTTTTGGAGCACTAGAGATGACACTTCCTTCATTAACCCGAAATCGCCCAAAATACAAGTCGGGGCCAAATGGTCAAAAAATGAAATAATTCGAAAACCGGATTTTTTCAGCCCAATCAACCTCAAATACCATATGAAAAATGCACGACGAATACTAGACCAGTTGGAGCATCCGGGGTCAGGTTTTAGGGGTCCGACACGTTAGGCCGCGTTGCAAATCACACGCGGTGAGTGTATACTATTGTCCTCCAAATTCCCCTTTTTTAGCATTTCCCGGCCTTATTGGACATACCAAAGCTACCCACAAAGTTTCATCCCTTTTGGAGCACTAGAGATAACACATCTTTAATTAACCCGAAATCGCCCAAAATACAAGTCGGGGCCAAATGGTCAAAAAATGAAATAATTTGAAACCCGGATTTTTTCAGCCCAATCAACCTCAAATACCATATGAAACATGCACGACGAAAGCTAGACCATTTGGAGCATCCGGGGTCAGGTTTTAGGGGTCCGATACGTTAGGCCGCGTTGCAAATCACACGCGGTGAGTGGATCGTATTGTCCTCCAAATTCCAGTTTTTTAGCATTTCCCGGTCTTATTGGACATACCAAAGCTACCCAAAAAGTTTCATCCCTTTTCGAGCACTAGAGATGACACTTCCTTCATTAACCCGAAATCGCCCAAAATACAAGTCGGGGCCAAATAGTCAAAAAATGAAATAATTCGAAACCCGGATTTTTTCCGTCCAATCAACCTCAAATACCATATGAAACATGCACTACGAATACTAGACCATTTGGAGCCCCCGGGGTCAGGTTTTAGGGGTCCGACACGTTAGTCCGCGTTGCAAATCACACGCGGTGAGTGGATATTATTGTCCTCCAAATTCCCGTTTTTTAGCATTTCCCGGACTTATTGGACATACCAAAGCTACCCACAAAGTTTCATCCCTTTTGGAGCACTAGAGATGACACTTCCTTCATTAACCCGAAATCGCCCAAAATACAAGTCGGGACCAAATGGTCAAAAAATGAAATAATTCGAAACCCGGATTTTTTCAGACCAATCAACCTCAAATACCATTTGAAACATGCACGACGAATACTAGACCATTTGGAGCCCCCCGGGGTCAGGTTTTAGGGGTCCGACACGTTAGGCCGCGTTGCAAATAACACGCGGTGAGTGTATTCTATTGTCTTCCAAATTCCCATTTTTTAGCATTTTCCGGCCTTATTGGACATACCAAAGCTACCCACAAAGTTTCATCCCTTTTGGAGCACTAGAGATGACACTTCCTTCATTAACCCGAAATCGCCCAAAATACAAGTCGGGGCCAAATGGTCAAAAAATGAAATAATTTGAAACCCGGATTTTTTCAGCCCAATCAACCTCAAATACCATATGAAAAATGCACGATGAATTCTAGACCATTTGGAGCATCCGGGGTCAGGTTTTAGGGGTCCGACACGTTAGGCCGCGATGCAAATCACACGCGGTGAGTGTATCCTATTGTCTTCCAAATTCCCGTTTTTTAGCATTTCCCGGCCTTATTGGACATAACAAAGCTACCCACAAAGTTTCATCCCTTTTGGAGCACTAGAGATGACACTTCCTTCATTAACCCGAAATCGCCTAAAATACAAGTCGGGGCCAAATGGTCAAAAAATGAAATAATTCGAAACCCGGATTTTTTCCACCCAATCAACCTCAAATACCATTTGAAACATGCACGACGAATACTAGACCATTTGGAGCATCCGGTGTAAGGTTTTAGGGGTCAGACACGTTAGACCGCGTTGCAAATCACACGCGGTGAGTGGATCGTATTGTCCTCCAAATTCCCGTTTTTTAGCATTTCCCGGCCTTAATATACATACCAAAGCTACCCACAAAGTTTCATCCCTTTTGGAGCACTAGAGATGACACTTCCTTCATTAACCCGAAATCGCACAAAATACAAGTCGGGGCCAAATGGTTAAAAAAATGAAATAATTCGAAACCCGGATTTTTTAAGCCCAATCAACCTCAAATACCATATGAAACATGCACGACGAATACTATACCATTTGGAGCCCCCGGGGTCAGGTTTTAGGGGTCCGACACGTTAGGTCGCGTTGCAAATCACACGCGGTGAGTGTATCCTATTGTCCTCCAAATTCCCGTTTTTTAGCATTTCCCGGCCTTATTAGACATACCAAAGCTACCCACAAAGTTTCATCCCTTTTGGAGCACTAGAGATGACACTTCCTTCATTAACCCGAAATCGCCCAAAATACAAGTCGGGGCCAAATGGTCAAAAAATGAAATAATTCGAAACCCGGATTTTTTCCACCCAATCAACCTCAAATACCATATAAAACATGCACGACGAATACTAGACCATTTGGAGCATCCGGTGTCAGGTTTTAGGGGTCTGACACGTTAGGCCGCGTTGCAAATCACACGCGGTGAGTTGATCGTATTTTCCTCCAAATTCCCGTTTTTGAGCATTTTCCGGCCTTATTGGACATTCCAAAACTACCCACAAAGTTTCATCCCTTTTCGAGCACTAGAGATGACACTTCCTTCATTAACCCGAAATCGTCCAAAATACAAGTCGGGGCCAAATGGTCAAAAAATGAAATAATTCGAAACCCGGATTTTTTCAGCCCAATCAACCTCAAATACATTATGAAACATGCACGACAAATACTAGACCATTTGGAGCCCCCGGGGTCAGGTTTTAGGGGTCCGACACGTTAGGCCGCGTTGCAAATCACACGCGGTGAGTGTATCCTATTGTCCTCCAAATTCCCGTTTTTTAGCATTTCCCGGCCTTATTGGACATACCAAAGCTACTCACAAAGTTTCATCCCTTTTGGAGCACTAGAGATGACACTTCCTTCATTAACCCGAAATCGCCCAAAATACAAGTCGGGGCCAAATGGTCAAAAAATGAATTAATTCGAAACCGGAATTTTTTCCACCCAATCAACCTCAAATACCATATGAAACATGCACAACGAATACTAGACCATTTGGAGCATCCGGGGTAAGGTTTTAGGGGTCCGACACGTTAGACCGCGTTGCAAATCACACGCGGTGAGTGGATCGTATTGTCCTCCAAATTCCCGTTTTTTAGCATTTCCCGGACTTAATATACATACCAAAGCTACCCACAAAGTTTCATCCTTTTTGGAGCAATAGAGATGACACTTCCTTCATTAACCCGAAATCGCCCAAAATACAAGTCGGGGCCAAATGGTCAAAAAATGAAATAATTCGAAACCCGGATTTTTTTAGCCCAATCAACCTCAAATACCATATGAAACATGCACGACGAAAGCTAGACCATTTGGAGCCCCCGGGGTCAGGTTTTAGGGGTCCGACACGTTAGGCCGCGTTGCAAATCACACGCGGTGAGTGTATCCTATTGTCCTCCAAATTCCCGTTTTTTAGCATTTCCCGGCCTTATTGGACATACCAAAACTACTCACAAAGTTTCATCCCTTTTGGAGCACTAGAGATGACACTTCCTTCATTAACCCGAAATCGCCCAAAATACAAGTCGGGGCCAAATAGTCAAAAAATGAAATAATTCGAAACCCGGATTTTTTCCATCCAATTAACCTCAAATACCATATGAAACATGCACGACGAATACTAGACCATTTGGAGCCCCGGGGTCAGGTTTTAGGGGTCCGACACTTTAAGCCGCGTTGGAAATCACACGCAGTGAGTGGATCGTATTGTCCACCAAATTCCCTTTTTTAGCATTTCCCGGCCTTATTAGACATACCAAAGCTACCCACAAAGTTTCATCCCTTTTCGAGCACTAGAGATGACACTTCCTTCATTAACCCGAAATCGCCCAAAATACAAGTCGGGGCCAAATGGTCAAAAAATGAAATAATTCGAAACCCATATTTTTTCAGCCCAATCAACCTCAAATACCATATGAAACATGCACGACGAATACTAGACCATTTGGAGCCCCGGGGTCAGGTTTTAGGGGTCCGACACGTTAGGCCGCGTTGCAAATCACACGCGGTGAGTGGATCGTATTGTCCTCCAAATTCCCGTTTTTTAGCATTTCCCGGCCTTATTGGACATACCAAAGCTACTCACAAAGTTTCATCCCTTTTGGAGCATAGAGATGACACTTCCTTCATTAACCCGAAATCGCCAAAAATACAAGTCGGGGCCAAATGGTCAAAAAATGAAATAATTCGAAACCCAGATTTTTTCAGTTCAATCAACCTCAAATACCATATGAAACATGCACGACGAAAGCTAGACCATTTGGAGCCCCCGGGGTCAGGTTTTAGGGGTCCGACACGTTAGGCCGCGTTGCAAATCACACGCGGTGAGTGGATCGTATTTTCCTCCAAATTCCCGTTTTTTAGCATTTTCCGGCCTTATTGGACATACCAAAGCTACCTACAAAGTTTCATCCCTTTTGGAGCACTAGAGATGACACTTCCTTAATTAACCCAAAATCGCCCAAAATACAAGTCGGGGCCAAATTGTCAAAAAATGAAATAATTCGAAACCCGGATTTTTTCCGCCCAATCAACCTCAAATACCATATGAAACATGCACGACGAAAGCTAGACCATTTGGAGCATCCGGGGTCAGGTTTTAGGGGTCCGATACGTTAGGCCGCGTTGCAAATCACACGCGGTGAGTGGATCGTATTGTCCTCCAAATTCCAGTTTTTTAGCATTTCCCGGTCTTATTGGACATACCAAAGCTACCCACAAAGTTTCATCCCTTTTGGAGCACTAGAGATGACACTTCCTTCATTAACCCGAAATCGCCCAAAATACAAGTCGGGGCCAAATGGTCAAAAAATGAAATAATTCGAAAACCGGATTTTTTCAGCCCAATCAACCTCAAATACCATATGAAAAATGCACGACGAATACTAGACCATTTGGAGCATCCGGTGTAAGGTTTTAGGGGTCCGACACGTTAGACCGCGTTGCAAATCACACGCGGTGAGTGGATCGTATTGTCCTCCAAATTCCCCTTTTTTAGCATTTCCCGGTCTTATTGGACATACAAAAGCTACCCACAAAGTTTCATCCCTTTTGGAGCACTAGAGATGACACGTCCTTCATTAACCCGAAATCGCCCAAAATACAAGTCGGGGGCCAAATGGTTAAAAAATGAAATAATTCAAAACCCGGATTTTTTCAGCCCAATCAACCTCAAATACCATATGAAAAATGCACGACGAATACTAGACCATTTGGAGCATCCGGGGTCAGGTTTTAGGGGTCCGACACGTTAGGCCGCGTTGCAAATCACACGCGGTGAGTGTATCCTATTGTCCTCCAAATTCCCGTTTTTTAGCATTTCCCGGCCTTATTGGACATACCAAAGCTACTCACAAAGTTTCTTCCCTTTTGGAGCACTAGAGATGACACTTCCTTCATTAACCCGAAATCGCCCAAAATACAAGTCGGGGCCAAATGGTCAAAAAATGAAATAATTCGAAACCGGAATTTTTTCCACCCAATCAACCTCAAATACCATATGAAACATGCACGACGAATACTAGACCATTTGGAGCATCCGGGGTAAGGTTTTAGGGGTCCGACACGTTAGACCGCGTTGCAAATCACACGCGGTGAGTGGATCGTATTGTCCTCCAAATTCCCGTTTTTTAGCATTTCCCGGACTTAATATACATACCAAAGCTACCACAAAGTTTCATCCCTTTTGGAGCAATAGAGATGACACTTCCTTCATTAACCCGAAATCGCCCAAAATACAAGTCGGGGCCAAATGGTCAAAAAATGAAATAATTCGAAACCCGGATTTTTTCCAACCAATCAACCTCAAATACCATATGAAACATGCACGACGAAAGCTAGACCATTTGGAGCCCCCGGGGTCAGGTTTTAGGGGTCCGACACGTTAGGCCGCGTTGCAAATCACACGCGGTGAGTGTATCCTATTGTCCTCCAAATTCCCATTTTTTAGCATTTCCCGGCCTTATTGGACATACCAAAACTACTCACAAAGTTTCATCCCTTTTGGAGCACTAGAGATGACACTTCCTTCATTAACCCGAAATCGCCCAAAATACAAGTCGGGGCCAAATAGTCAAAAAATGAAATAATTCGAAACCCGGATTTTTTCCGTCCAATCAACCTCAAATACCATATGAAACATGCACGACGAATACTAGACCATTTGGAGCCCCCGGGGTCAGGTTTTAGGGGTCCGACACGTTAGACCGCGTTGCAAATCACACGCGGTGAGTGGATATTATTGTCCTCCAAATTCCCGTTTTTTAGCATTTCCCGGCCTTATTGGACATACCAAAGCTACCCACAAAGTTTCATCCTTTTTGGAGCACTAGAGATGACACTTCCTTCATTAACCCGAAATCGCCCAAAATACAAGTCGGGACCAAATGGTCAAAAAATGAAATAATTCGAAACCCGGATTTTTTCAGACCAATCAACCTCAAATACCATTTGAAACATGCACGACGAATACTAGACCATTTGGAGCCCCCCGGGGTCAGGTTTTAGGGGTCCGACACGTTAGGCCGCGTTGCAAATAACACGCGGTGAGTGTATTCTATTGTCTTCCAAATTCCCATTTTTTAGCATTTTCCGGCCTTATTGGACATACCAAAGCTACCCACAAAGTTTCATCCCTTTTGGAGCACTAGAGATGACACTTCCTTCATTAACCCGAAATCGCCCAAAATACAAGTCGGGGCCAAATGGTCAAAAAATGAAATAATTCGAAACCCGGATTTTTTCAGCCCAATCAACCTCAAATACCATATGAAAAATGCACGATGAATTCTAGACCATTTGGAGCATCCGGGGTCAGGTTTTAGGGGTCCGACACGTTAGGCCGCGATGCAAATCACACGCGGTGAGTGTATCCTATTGTCTTCCAAATTCCCGTTTTTTAGCATTTCCCGGCCTTATTGGACATAACAAAGCTACCCACAAAGTTTCATCCCTTTTGGAGCACTAGAGATGACACTTCCTTCATTAACCCGAAATCGCCTAAAATACAAGTCGGGGCCAAATGGTCAAAAAATGAAATAATTCGAAACCCGGATTTTTTCCACCCAATCAACCTCAAATACCATTTGAAACATGCACGACGAATACTAGACCATTTGGAGCATCCGGTGTAAGGTTTTAGGGGTCAGACACGTTAGACCGCGTTGCAAATCACACGCGGTGAGTGGATCGTATTGTCCTCCAAATTCCCGTTTTTTAGCATTTCCCGGCCTTAATATACATACCAAAGCTACCCACAAAGTTTCATCCCTTTTGGAGCACTAGAGATGACACTTCCTTCATTAACCCGAAATCGCACAAAATACAAGTCGGGGCCAAATGGTTAAAAAAATGAAATAATTCGAAACCCGGATTTTTTAAGCCCAATCAACCTCAAATACCATATGAAACATGCACGACGAATACTATACCATTTGGAGCCCCCGGGGTCAGGTTTTAGGGGTCCGACACGTTAGGTCGCGTTGCAAATCACACGCGGTGAGTGTATCCTATTGTCCTCCAAATTCCCGTTTTTTAGCATTTCCCGGCCTTATTAGACATACCAAAGCTACCCACAAAGTTTCATCCCTTTTGGAGCACTAGAGATGACACTTCCTTCATTAACCCGAAATCGCCCAAAATACAAGTCGGGGCCAAATGGTCAAAAAATGAAATAATTCGAAACCCGGATTTTTTCCGCCCAATCAACCTCAAATACCATATAAAACATGCACGACGAATACTAGACCATTTGGAGCATCCGGTGTCAGGTTTTAGGGGTCTGACACGTTAGGCCGCGTTGCAAATCACACGCGGTGAGTTGATCGTATTTTCCTCCAAATTCCCGTTTTTGAGCATTTTCCGGCCTTATTGGACATTCCAAAGCTACCCACAAAGTTTCATCCCTTTTCGAGCACTAGAGATGACACTTCCTTCATTAACCCGAAATCGTCCAAAATACAAGTCGGGGCCAAATGGTCAAAAAATGAAATAATTCGAAACCCGGATTTTTTCAGCCCAATCAACCTCAAATACATTATGAAACATGCACGACAAATACTAGACCATTTGGAGCCCCCGGGGTCAGGTTTTAGGGGTCCGACACGTTAGGCCGCGTTGCAAATCACACGCGGTGAGTGTATCCTATTGTCCTCCAAATATCCGTTTTTTAGCATTTCCCGGCCTTATTGGACATACCAAAGCTACCCACAAAGTTTCATCCGTTTTGGAGCACTAGAGATGACACTTCCTTCATTAACCCGAAATCGCCCAAAATACAAGTCGGGGCCAAATGGTCAAAAAATGAAATAATTCGAAACCCGGATTTTTTCAGCCCAATCAATCTCAAATACCATATGAAAAATGCACGACGAATTCTAGTCCATTGGGAGCATCCGGGGTCAGGTTTTAGGGGTCCGACACGTTAGGCCGCGTTGCAAATCACACGCGGTGAGTATATCCTATTTTCCTCCAAATTCCCGTTTTTTCGCATTTCCCGGCCTTATTGGACATACCAAAGCTACCAACAAAGTTTCATCCCTTTTGGAGCACTAGAGATGACACTTTCTTCATTAACCCGAAATCGCCCAAAATACAAGTCGGGGCCAAATGGTCAAAAAATGAAATAATTCGAAACCCGGATTTTTTCCACCCAATCAACCTCAAATACCATATGAAACATGCACGACGAATACTAGACCATTTGGAGGCCCCGGGGTCAGGTTTTAGGGGTCCGACACGTTAGGCCGCGTTGCAAATCACACGCGGTGAGTGTATCCTATTGTCCTCCAAATTCCCGTTTTTTAGTATTTTCCGGCCTTATTGGACATACCAAAGCTACCCACAAAGTTTCATTCCTTTTGGAGCACTAGAGATGACACTTCCTTCATTAACCCGAAATCGCCCAAAATACAAGTCGGGGCCAAATGGTCAAAAAATGAAATAATTCGAAACCCGGATTTTTTCAGCCTAATCAACCTCAAATACCATATGAAACATGCACGACGAATACTAGACCATTTGGAGCACCCGGGGTCAGGTTTTAGGGGTCCGACACGTTAGGCCGCGTTGCAAATCACACGCGGTGAGTGTATCCTATTGTCCTCCAAATTCCCGTTTTTTAGTATTTCCCGGCCATATTGGATATACCAAAGCTACCCACAAAGTTTCATCCCTTTTGGAGCACTAGAGATGACACTTCCTTCATTAACCCGAAATCGCCCAAAATACAAGTCGGGGCCAAATGGTCAAAAAATGAAATAATTCGAAACTCGGATTTTTTCAGCTCAATCAACCTCAAATACCATATGAAACATGCACGACGAATACTAGACCATTTAGAGCCCCCGGGGTCAGGTTTTAGGGGTCCGACACGTTAGGCCGCGATGCAAATCACACGCGGTGAGTGTATCCTATTGTCTTCCAAATTCCCGTTTTTTAGCATTTCCCGGCCTTATTGGACATAACAAAGCTACCCACAAAGTTTCATCCCTTTTGGAGCACTAGAGATGACACTTCCTTCATTAACCCGAAATCGCCTAAAATACAAGTCGGGGCCAAATGGTCAAAAAATGAAATAATTCGAAACCCGGATTTTTTCCACCCAATCAACCTCAAATACCATTTGAAACATGCACGACGAATACTAGACCATTTGGAGCATCCGGTGTAAGGTTTTAGGGGTCAGACACGTTAGACCGCGTTGCAAATCACACGCGGTGAGTGGATCGTATTGTCCTCCAAATTCCCGTTTTTTAGCATTTCCCGGCCTTAATATACATACCAAAGCTACCTACAAAGTTTCATCCCTTTTGGAGCACTAGAGATGACACTTCCTTCATTAACCCGAAATCGCACAAAATACAAGTCGGGGCCAAATGGTCAAAAAATGAAATAATTCGAAACCCGGATTTTTTCCACCCAATCAACCTGAAATACCATATAAAACATGCACGACGAATACTAGACCATTTGGAGCATCCGGGGTAAGGTTTTAGGGGTCCGACACGTTAGACCGCGTTGCAAATCACACGCGGTGAGTGGATCGTATTGTCCTCCAAATTCCCGTTTTTTAGCATTTCCCGGCCTTAATATACATACCAAAGCTACCCACAAAGTTTCATCCCTTTTGGAGCACTAGAGATGACACTTCCTTCATTAACCCGAAATCGCCCAAAATACAAGTCGGGGCCAAATGGTCAAAAAATGAAATAATTCGAAACCCGGATTTTTTCAGCCCAATCAACCTCAAATACCATATGAAACATGCACGACGAATACTAGACCATTTGGAGCCCCCGGGGTCAGGTTTTAGGGGTCCGACACGTTAGGCCGCGTTGCAAATCACACGCGGTGAGTGTATCCTATTGTCCTCCAAATTCCCGTTTTTTAGTATTTACCGGCCTTATTGGACATACTAAAGCTACCCACAAAGTTTCATCCCTTTTGGAGCACTAGAGATGACACTTTCTTCATTAACCCGAAATCGCCCAAAATAAAAGTCGGGGCCAAATGGTCAAAAAATGAAATAATTCGAAACCCGGATTTTTTCAGCCCAATCAACCTCAAATACCATATGAAACATGCACGACGAATACTAGACCATTTGGAGCATCCGGGGTCAGGTTTTAAGGGTCCGACACGTTAGGCCGCGTTGCAAATCACACGCGGTGAGTGGATCGTATTTTCCTCCAAATTCCCGTTTTTTAGCATTTTCCGGCCTTATTGGACATACCAAAGCTACCCACAAAGTTTCATCCCTTTTCGAGCACTAGAGATGACACTTCCTTCATTAACCCGAAATCGCCCAAAATACAAGTCGGGGCCAAATGGTCAAAAAATGAAATAATTCAAAACCCGGATTTTTTCCACCCAATCAACCTCAAATACCATATGAAACATGCACGACGAATACTAGACCATTTGGAGCATCCGGGGTCAGGTTTTAAGGGTCCGACACGTTAGGCCGCGTTGCAAATCACACGCGGTGAGTGGATCGTATTGTCCTCCAAATTCCCGTTTTTTAGCATTTCCCGGCCTTATTTGACATACCAAAGCTACCCACAAAGTTTCATTCCTTTTGGAGCACTAGAGATGACACTTCCTTCATTAACCCGAAATCGCCCAAAATACAAGTCGGGGCCAAATGGTCAAAAAATGAAATAATTCGAAACCCAGATTTTTTCAGCCCAATCAACCTCAAATACCATATGAAACATGCACGACGAAAGCTAGACCATTTGGAGCCCCCGGGATCAGGTTTTAGGGGTCCGACACGTTAGGCCGCGTTGCAAATCACACGCGGTGAATGGATCGTATTGTCCTCCAAATTCCCGTTTTTTAGCATTTCCCGGCCTTATTGGACATACCAAAGCTACCCACAAAGTTTCATCCCTTTTCGAGCACTAGAGATGACACTTCCTTCATTAACCCGAAATCGCCCAAAATACAAGTCGGGGCCAAATGGTCAAAAAATGAAATAATTCGAAACCCGGATTTTTTCAGCCCAATCAACCTCAAATACCATATGAAACATGCACGACGAATACTAGACCATTTGGAGCATCCGGGGTCAGGTTTTAAGGGTCCGACACGTTAGGCCGCGTTGCAAATCACACGCGGTGAGTGGATCGTATTTTACTCCAAATTCCCGTTTTTTAGCATTTTTCGGCCTTATTGGACATACCAAAGCTACCCACAAAGTTTCATCCCTTTTGGAGCACTAGAGATGACACTTCCTTCATTAACCCGAAATCGCCCAAAATACAAGTCGGGGCCAAATGGTCAAAAAATGAAATAATTCGAAACCCGGATTTTTTCCACCCAATCAACCTCAAAGACCATATGAAACATGCACGACGAATACTAGACCATTTGGAGCCCCCGGGGTTAGGTTTTAGGGGTCCGACACGTTAGGCCGCGTTGCAAATCACACGCGGTGAGTGGATCGTATTGTCCTCCAAATTCCCGTTTTTTAGCATTTCCCGACCTTATTGGACATACCAAAGCTACCCACAAAGTTTCATCCCTTTTGGAGCACTAGAGATGACACTTCCTTCATTAACCCGAAATCGCCCAAAATACAAGTCGGGGCCAAATGGTCAAAAAATGAAATAATTCGAAACCCGGATTTTTTCCACCCAATCAACCTCAAATACCATATGAAACATGCACGACGAATACTAGACCATTTGGAGCAACCGGGGTAAGGTTTTAGGGGTCCGACATGATAGACCGCGTTGCAAATCACACGCGGTGAGTGGATCGTATTGTCCTCCAAATTCCCGTTTTTTAGCATTTCCCGACCTTATTGGACATACCAAAGCTACCCACAAAGTTTCATCCCTTTTGGAGCACTAGAGATGACACTTCCTTCATTAACCCGAAATCGCCCAAAATACAAGTCGGGGCCAAATGGTCAAAAAATGAAATAATTCGAAACCCGGATTTTTTCCACCCAATCAACCTCAAATACCATATGAAACATGCACGACGAATACTAGACCATTTGGAGCAACCGGGGTAGGGTTTTAGGGGTCCGACATGATAGACCGCGTTGCAAATCACACGCGGTGAGTGGATCGTATTGTCCTCCAAATTCCCGTTTTTTAGCATTTCCCGGCCTTAATATACATACCAAAGCTACCCACAAAGTTTCATCCCTTTTGGAGCACTAGAGATGACACTTCCTTCATTAACCCGAAATCGCCCAAAATACAAGTCGGGGCCAAATGGTCAAAAAATGAAATAATTCGAAACCCGGATTTTTTCAGCCCAATCAACCTCAAATACCATATGAAACATGCACGACGAATACTAGACCATTTGGAGCATCCGGGGTCAGGTTTTAAGGGTCCGACACGTTAGGCCGCGTTGCAAATCACACGCGGTGAGTGGATCGTATTTTACTCCAAATTCCCGTTTTTTAGCATTTTTCGGCCTTATTGGACATACCAAAGCTACCCACAAAGTTTCATCCCTTTTGGAGCACTAGAGATGACACTTCCTTCATTAACCCGAAATCGCCCAAAATACAAGTCGGGGCCAAATGGTCAAAAAATGAAATAATTCGAAACCCGGATTTTTTCCACCCAATCAACCTCAAAGACCATATGAAACATGCACGACGAATACTAGACCATTTGGAGCCCCCGGGGTTAGGTTTTAGGGGTCCGACACGTTAGGCCGCGTTGCAAATCACACGCGGTGAGTGGATCGTATTGTCCTCCAAATTCCCGTTTTTTAGCATTTCCCGACCTTATTGGACATACCAAAGCTACCCACAAAGTTTCATCCCTTTTGGAGCACTAGAGATGACACTTCCTTCATTAACCCGAAATCGCCCAAAATACAAGTCGGGGCCAAATGGTCAAAAAATGAAATAATTCGAAACCCGGATTTTTTCCACCCAATCAACCTCAAATACCATATGAAACATGCACGACGAATACTAGACCATTTGGAGCAACCGGGGTAAGGTTTTAGGGGTCCGACATGATAGACCGCGTTGCAAATCACACGCGGTGAGTGGATCGTATTGTCCTCCAAATTCCCGTTTTTTAGCATTTCCCGACCTTATTGGACATACCAAAGCTACCCACAAAGTTTCATCCCTTTTGGAGCACTAGAGATGACACTTCCTTCATTAACCCGAAATCGCCCAAAATACAAGTCGGGGCCAAATGGTCAAAAAATGAAATAATTCGAAACCCGGATTTTTTCCACCCAATCAACCTCAAATACCATATGAAACATGCACGACGAATACTAGACCATTTGGAGCAACCGGGGTAAGGTTTTAGGGGTCCGACACGTTAGGCCGCGTTGCAAATCACACGCGGTGAGTGGATCGTATTGTCCTCCAAATTCCCGTTTTTTAGCATTTCCCGGCCTTATTGGACATACCAAAGCTACCCACAAAGTTTCATCCCTTTTCGAGCACTAGAGATGACACTTCCTTCATTAACCCGAAATCGCCCAAAATACAAGTCGGGGCCAAATGGTCAAAAAATGAAATAATTCGAAACCCGGATTTTTTCCACCCAATCAACCTCAAAGACCATATGAAACATGCACGACGAATACTAGACCATTTGGAGCCCCCGGGGTTAGGTTTTAGGGGTCCGACACGTTAGGCCGCGTTGCAAATCACACGCGGTGAGTGGATCGTATTGTCCTCCAAATTCCCGTTTTTTAGCATTTCCCGGCCTTATTGGACATACCAAAGCTACCCACAAAGTTTCATTCCTTTTGGAGCACTAGAGATGACACTTCCTTCATTAACCCGAAATCGCCCAAAATACAAGTCGGGGCCAAATGGTCAAAAAATGAAATAATTCGAAACCCGGATTTTTTCAGCCCAATCAACCTCAAATACCATATGAAACATGCACGACGAAAGCTAGACCATTTGGAGCCCCCGGGATCAGGTTTTAGGGGTCCGACACGTTAGGCCGCGTTGCAAATCACACGCGGTGAATGGATCGTATTGTCCTCCAAATTCCCGTTTTTTAGCATTTCCCGGCCTTATTGGACATACCAAAGCTACCCACAAAGTTTCATCCCTTTTCGAGCACTAGAGATGACACTTCCTTCATTAACCCGAAATCGCCCAAAATACAAGTCGGGGCCAAATGGTCAAAAAATGAAATAATTCGAAACCCGGATTTTTTCAGCCCAATCAACCTCAAATACCATATGAAACATGCATGACGAATACTAGACCATTTGGAGCATCCGGGGTCAGGTTTTAAGGGTCCGACACGTTAGGCCGCGTTGCAAATCACACGCGGTGAGTGGATCGTATTTTACTCCAAATTCCCGTTTTTTAGCATTTTTCGGCCTTATTGGACATACCAAAGCTACCCACAAAGTTTCATCCCTTTTCGAGCACTAGAGATGACACTTCCTTCATTAACCCGAAATCGCCCAAAATACAAGTCGGGGCCAAATGGTCAAAAAATGAAATAATTCGAAACCCGGATTTTTTCCACCCAATCAACCTCAAAGACCATATGAAACATGCACGACGAATACTAGACCATTTGGAGCCCCCGGGGTTAGGTTTTTGGGGTCCGACACGTTAGGCCGCGTTGTAAATCACACGCGGTGAGTGGATCGTATTGTCCTCCAAATTCCCGTTTTTTAGCATTTCCCGACCTTATTGGACATACCAAAGCTACCCACAAAGTTTCATCCCTTTTGGAGCACTAGAGATGACACTTCCTTCATTAACCCGAAATCGCCCAAAATACAAGTCGGGGCCAAATGGTCAAAAAATGAAATAATTCGAAACCCGGATTTTTCAGCCCAATCAACCTCAAATACCATATGAAACATGCACGACGAATACTAGACCATTTGGAGCCCCCGGGGTCAGGTTTTAGGGGTCCGACACGTTAGGCCGCGTTGCAAATCACACGCGGTGAGTGTATCCTATTGTCCTCCAAATTCCCGTTTTTTAGTATTTCCCGGCCTTATTGGACATACCAAAGCTACCCACAAAGTTTCATCCCTTTTGGAGCACTAGAGATGACACTTCCTTCATTAACCCGAAATCGCCCAAAATACAAGTCGGGGCCAAATGGTCAAAAAATGAAATAATTCGAAACCCGGATTTTTTCAGCCCAATCAACCTCAAATACCATATGAAACATGCACGACGAATACTAGACCATTTGGAGCATCCGGGGTCAGGTTTTAAGGGTCCGACACGTTAGGCCGCGTTGCAAATCACACGCGGAGAGTGGATCGTATTTTCCTCCAAATTCCCGTTTTTTAGCATTTTCCGGCCTTATTGGACATACCAAAGCTACCCACAAAGTTTCATCCCTTTTCGAGCACTAGAGATGACACTTCCTTCATTAACCCGAAATCGCCCAAAATACAAGTCGGGGCCAAATGGTCAAAAAATGAAATAATTCGAAACCCGGATTTTTTCCACCCAATCAACCTCAAATACCATATGAAACATGCACGACGAATACTAGACCATTTGGAGCCCCCGGGGTTAGGTTTTAGGGGTCCGACACGTTAGGCCGCATTGCAAATCACACGCGGTGAGTGGATCGTATTGTCCTCCAAATTCCCGTTTTTTAGCATTTCCCGGCCTTATTGGACATACCAAAGCTACCCACAAAGTTTCATTCCTTTTGGAGCACTAGAGATGACACTTCCTTCATTAACCCGAAATCGCCCAAAATACAAGTCGGGGCCAAATGGTCAAAAAATGAAATAATTCGAAACCCGGATTTTTTCAGCCCAATCAACCTCAAATACCATATGAAACATGCACGACGAAAGCTAGACCATTTGGAGCCCCCGGGATCAGGTTTTAGGGGTCCGACACGTTAGGCCGCGTTGCAAATCACACGCGGTGAATGGATCGTATTGTCCTCCAAATTCCCGTTTTTTAGCATTTCCCGGCCTTATTGGACATACCAAAGCTACCCACAAAGTTTCATCCCTTTTCGAGCACTAGAGATGACACTTCCTTCATTAACCCGAAATCGCCCAAAATACAAGTCGGGGCCAAATGGTCAAAAAATGAAATAATTCGAAACCCGGATTTTTTCAGCCCAATCAACCTCAAATACCATATGAAACATGCACGACGAATACTAGACCATTTGGAGCATCCGGGGTCAGGTTTTAAGGGTCCGACACGTTAGGCCGCGTTGCAAATCACACGCGGTGAGTGGATCGTATTTTACTCCAAATTCCCGTTTTTTAGCATTTTTCGGCCTTATTGGACATACCAAAGCTACCCACAAAGTTTCATCCCTTTTCGAGCACTAGAGATGACACTTCCTTCATTAACCCGAAATCGCCCAAAATACAAGTCGGGGCCAAATGGTCAAAAAATGAAATAATTCGAAACCCGGATTTTTTCCACCCAATCAACCTCAAAGACTATATGAAACATGCACGACGAATACTAGACCATTTGGAGCCCCCGGGGTTAGGTTTTAGGGGTCCGACACGTTAGGCCGCGGTTGCAAATCACACGCGGTGAGTGGATCGTATTGTCCTTCAAATTCCCGTTTTTTAGCATTTCCCGACCTTATTGGACATACCAAAGCTACCCACAAAGTTTCATCCCTTTTGGAGCACTAGAGATGACACTTCCTTCATTAACCCGAAATCGCCCAAAATACAAGTCGGGGCCAAATGGTCAAAAAATGAAATAATTCGAAACCCGGATTTTTTCCACCCAATCAACCTCAAATACCATATGAAACATGCACGACGAATACTAGACCATTTGGAGCAACCGGGGTAGGGTTTTAGGGGTCCGACATGATAGACCGCGTTGCAAATCACACGCGGTGAGTGGATCGTATTGTCCTCCAAATTCCCGTTTTTTAGCATTTCCCGGCCTTAATATACATACCAAAGCTACCCACAAAGTTTCATCCCTTTTGGAGCACTAGAGATGACACTTCCTTCATTAACCCGAAATCGCCCAAAATACAAGTCGGGGCCAAATGGTCAAAAAATGAAATAATTCGAAACCCGGATTTTTTCAGCCCAATCAACCTCAAATACCATATGAAACATGCACGACGAATACTAGACCATTTGGAGCCCCCGGGGTCAGGTTTTAGGGGTCCGACACGTTAGGCCGCGTTGCAAATCACACGCGGTGAGTGTATCCTATTGTCCTCCAAATTCCCGTTTTTTAGTATTTCCCGGCCTTATTGGACATACCAAAGCTACCCACAAAGTTTCATCCCTTTTGGAGCACTAGAGATGACACTTCCTTCATTAACCCGAAATCGCCCAAAATACAAGTCGGGGCCAAATGGTCCAAAAATGAAATAATTCGAAACCCGGATTTTTTCAGCCCAATCAACCTCAAATACCATATGAAACATGCACGACGAATACTAGACCATTTGGAGCCCCCGGGGTTAGGTTTTAGGGGTCCGACACGTTAGGCCGCGTTGCAAATCACACGCGGTGAGTGGATCGTATTGTCCTCCAAATTCCCGTTTTTTAGCATTTCCCGGCCTTATTGGACATACCAAAGCTACCCACAAAGTTTCATTCCTTTTGGAGCACTAGAGATGACACTTCCTTTAATTAACCCGAAATCGCCCAAAATACAAGTCGGGGCCAAATGGTCAAAAAATGAAATAATTCGAAACCCGGATTTTTTCAGCCCAATCAACCTCAAATACCATATGAAACATGCACGACGAAAGCTAGACCATTTGGAGCCCCCGGGATCAGGTTTTAGGGGTCCGACACGTTAGGCCGCGTTGCAAATCACACGCGGTGAATGGATCGTATTGTCCTCCAAATTCCCGTTTTTTAGCATTTCCCGGCCTTATTGGACATACCAAAGCTACCCACAAAGTTTCATCCCTTTTCGAGCACTAGAGATGACACTTCCTTCATTAACCCGAAATCGCCCAAAATACAAGTCGGGGCCAAATGGTCAAAAAATGAAATAATTCGAAACCCGGATTTTTTCAGCCCAATCAACCTCAAATACCATATGAAACATGCACGACGAATACTAGACCATTTGGAGCATCCGGGGTCAGGTTTTAAGGGTCCGACACGTTAGGCCGCGTTGCAAATCACACGCGGTGAGTGGATCGTATTTTACTCCAAATTCCCGTTTTTTAGCATTTTTCGGCCTTATTGGACATACCAAAGCTACCCACAAAGTTTCATCCCTTTTCGAGCACTAGAGATGACACTTCCTTCATTAACCCGAAATCGCCCAAAATACAAGTCGGGGCCAAATGGTCAAAAAATGAAATAATTCGAAACCCGGATTTTTTCCACCCAATCAACCTCAAAGACCATATGAAACATGCACGACGAATACTAGACCATTTGGAGCCCCCGGGGTTAGGTTTTAGGGGTCCGACACGTTAGGCCGCGTTGCAAATCACACGCGGTGAGTGGATCGTATTGTCCTCCAAATTCCCGTTTTTTAGCATTTCCCGACCTTATTGGACATACCAAAGCTACCCACAAAGTTTCATCCCTTTTGGAGCACTAGAGATGACACTTCCTTCATTAACCCGAAATCGCCCAAAATACAAGTCGGGGCCAAATGGTCAAAAAATGAAATAATTCAAAACCCGGATTTTTTCCACCCAATCAACCTCAAATACCATATGAAACATGCACGACGAATACTAGACCATTTGGAGCAACCGGGGTAAGGTTTTAGGGGTCCGACATCATAGACCGCGTTGCAAATCACACGCGGTGAGTGGATCGTATTGTCCTCCAAATTCCCGTTTTTTAGCATTTCCCGACCTTATTGGACATACCAAAGCTACCCACAAAGTTTCATCCCTTTTGGAGCACTAGAGATGACACTTCCTTCATTAACCCGAAATCGCCCAAAATACAAGTCGGGGCCAAATGGTCAAAAAATGAAATAATTCGAAACCCGGATTTTTTCCACCCAATCAACCTCAAATACCATATGAAACATGCACGACGAATACTAGACCATTTGGAGCAACCGGGGTAAGGTTTTAGGGGTCCGACACGTTAGGCCGCGTTGCAAATCACACGCGGTGAGTGGATCGTATTGTCCTCCAAATTCCCGTTTTTTAGCACTTCCCGGCCTTATTGGACATACCAAAGCTACCCACAAAGTTTCATCCCTTTTCGAGCACTAGAGATGACACTTCCTTCATTAACCCGAAATCGCCCAAAATACAAGTCGGGGCCAAATGGTCAAAAAATGAAATAATTCGAAACCCGGATTTTTTCCACCCAATCAACCTCAAAGACCATATGAAACATGCACGACGAATACTAGACCATTTGGAGCCCCCGGGGTTAGGTTTTAGGTGTCCGACACGTTAGGCCGCGTTGCAAATCACACGCGGTGAGTGGATCGTATTGTCCTCCAAATTCCCGTTTTTTAGCATTTCCCGGCCTTATTGGACATACCAAAGCTACCCACAAAGTTTCATTCCTTTTGGAGCACTAGAGATGACACTTCCTTCATTAACCCGAAATCGCCCAAAATACAAGTCGGGGCCAAATGGTCAAAAAATGAAATAATTCGAAACCCGGATTTTTTCAGCCCAATCAACCTCAAATACCATATGAAACATGCACGACGAAAGCTAGACCATTTGGAGCCCCCGGGATCAGGTTTTAGGGGTCCGACACGTTAGGCCGCGTTGCAAATCACACGCGGTGAATGGATCGTATTGTCCTCCAAATTCCCGTTTTTTAGCATTTCCCGGCCTTATTGGACATACCAAAGCTACCCACAAAGTTTCATCCCTTTTCGAGCACTAGAGATGACACTTCCTTCATTAACCCGAAATCGCCCAAAATACAAGTCGGGGCCAAATGGTCAAAAAATGAAATAATTCGAAACCCGGATTTTTTCAGCCCAATCAACCTCAAATACCATATGAAACATGCATGACGAATACTAGACCATTTGGAGCATCCGGGGTCAGGTTTTAAGGGTCCGACACGTTAGGCCGCGTTGCAAATCACACGCGGTGAGTGGATCGTATTTTACTCCAAATTCCCGTTTTTTAGCATTTTTCGGCCTTATTGGACATACCAAAGCTACCCACAAAGTTTCATCCCTTTTCGAGCACTAGAGATGACACTTCCTTCATTAACCCGAAATCGCCCAAAATACAAGTCGGGGCCAAATGGTCAAAAAATGAAATAATTCGAAACCCGGATTTTTTCCACCCAATCAACCTCAAAGACCATATGAAACATGCACGACGAATACTAGACCATTTGGAGCCCCCGGGGTTAGGTTTTAGGGGTCCGACACGTTAGGCCGCGTTGTAAATCACACGCGGTGAGTGGATCGTATTGTCCTCCAAATTCCCGTTTTTTAGCATTTCCCGACCTTATTGGACATACCAAAGCTACCCACAAAGTTTCATCCCTTTTGGAGCACTAGAGATGACACTTCCTTCATTAACCCGAAATCGCCCAAAATACAAGTCGGGGCCAAATGGTCAAAAAATGAAATAATTCGAAACCCGGATTTTTCAGCCCAATCAACCTCAAATACCATATGAAACATGCACGACGAATACTAGACCATTTGGAGCCCCCGGGGTCAGGTTTTAGGGGTCCGACACGTTAGGCCGCGTTGCAAATCACACGCGGTGAGTGTATCCTATTGTCCTCCAAATTCCCGTTTTTTAGTATTTCCCGGCCTTATTGGACATACCAAAGCTACCCACAAAGTTTCATCCCTTTTGGAGCACTAGAGATGACACTTCCTTCATTAACCCGAAATCGCCCAAAATACAAGTCGGGGCCAAATGGTCAAAAAATGAAATAATTCGAAACCCGGATTTTTTCAGCCCAATCAACCTCAAATACCATATGAAACATGCACGACGAATACTAGACCATTTGGAGCATCCGGGGTCAGGTTTTAAGGGTCCGACACGTTAGGCCGCGTTGCAAATCACACGCGGTGAGTGGATCGTATTTTCCTCCAAATTCCCGTTTTTTAGCATTTTCCGGCCTTATTGGACATACCAAAGCTACCCACAAAGTTTCATCCCTTTTCGAGCACTAGAGATGACACTTCCTTCATTAACCCGAAATTGCCCAAAATACAAGTCGGGGCCAAATGGTCAAAAAATGAAATAATTCGAAACCCGGATTTTTTCCACCCAATCAACCTCAAATACCATATGAAACATGTACGACGAATACTAGACCATTTGGAGCCCCCGGGGTTAGGTTTTAGGGGTCCGACACGTTAGGCCGCATTGCAAATCACACGCGGTGAGTGGATCGTATTGTCCTCCAAATTCCCGTTTTTTAGCATTTCCCGACCTTATTGGACATACCAAAGCTACCCACAAAGTTTCATCCCTTTTGGAGCACTAGAGATGACACTTCCTTCATTAACCCGAAATCGCCCAAAATACAAGTCGGGGCCAAATGGTCAAAAAATGAAATAATTCGAAACCCGGATTTTTCAGCCCAATCAACCTCAAATACCATATGAAACATGCACGACGAATACTAGACCATTTGGAGCCCCCGGGGTCAGGTTTTAGGGGTCCGACACGTTAGGCCGCGTTGCAAATCACACGCGGTGAGTGTATCCTATTGTCCTCCAAATTCCCGTTTTTTAGTATTTCCCGGCCTTATTGGACATACCAAAGCTACCCACAAAGTTTCATCCCTTTTGGAGCACTAGAGATGACACTTCCTTCATTAACCCGAAATCGCCCAAAATACAAGTCGGGGCCAAATGGTCAAAAAATGAAATAATTCGAAACCCGGATTTTTTCCGCCCAATCAACCTCAAATACCATATGAAACATGCACGACGAATACTAGACCATTTGGAGCATCCGGGGTCAGGTTTTAAGGGTCCGACACGTTAGGCCGCGTTGCAAATCACACGCGGTGAGTGGATCGTATTTTCCTCCAAATTCCCGTTTTTTAGCATTTTCCGGCCTTATTGGACATACCAAAGCTACCCACAAAGTTTCATCCCTTTTCGAGCACTAGAGATGACACTTCCTTCATTAACCCGAAATTGCCCAAAATACAAGTCGGGGCCAAATGGTCAAAAAATGAAATAATTCGAAACCCGGATTTTTTCCACCCAATCAACCTCAAATACCATATGAAACATGCACGACGAATACTAGACCATTTGGAGCCCCCGGGGTTAGGTTTTAGGGGTCCGACACGTTAGGCCGCATTGCAAATCACACGCGGTGAGTGGATCGTATTGTCCTCCAAATTCCCGTTTTTTAGCATTTCCCGGCCTTATTGGACATACCAAAGCTACCCACAAAGTTTCATTCCTTTTGGAGCACTAGAGATGACACTTCCTTCATTAACCCGAAATCGCCCAAAATACAAGTCGGGGCCAAATGGTCAAAAAATGAAATAATTCGAAACCCGGATTTTTTCAGCCCAATCAACCTCAAATACCATATGAAACATGCACGACGAAAGCTAGACCATTTGGAGCCCCCGGGATCAGGTTTTAGGGGTCCGACACGTTAGGCCGCGTTGCAAATCACACGCGGTGAATGGATCGTATTGTCCTCCAAATTCCCGTTTTTTAGCATTTCCCGGCCTTATTGGACATACCAAAGCTACCCACAAAGTTTCATCCCTTTTCGAGCACTAGAGATGACACTTCCTTCATTAACCCGAAATCGCCCAAAATACAAGTCGGGGCCAAATGGTCAAAAAATGAAATAATTCGAAACCCGGATTTTTTCAGCCCAATCAACCTCAAATACCATATGAAACATGCACGACGAATACTAGACCATTTGGAGCATCCGGGGTCAGGTTTTAAGGGTCCGACACGTTAGGCCGCGTTGCAAATCACACGCGGTGAGTGGATCGTATTTTACTCCAAATTCCCGTTTTTTAGCATTTTTCGGCCTTATTGGACATACCAAAGCTACCCACAATGTTTCATCCCTTTTCGAGCACTAGAGATGACACTTCCTTCATTAACCCGAAATCGCCCAAAATACAAGTCGGGGCCAAATGGTCAAAAAATGAAATAATTCGAAACCCGGATTTTTTCCACCCAATCAACCTCAAAGACCATATGAAACATGCACGACGAATACTAGACCATTTGGAGCCCCCGGGGTTAGGTTTTAGGGGTCCGACACGTTAGGCCGCGTTGCAAATCACACGCGGTGAGTGGATCGTATTGTCCTTCAAATTCCCGTTTTTTAGGATTTCCCGACCTTATTGGACATACCAAAGCTACCCACAAAGTTTCATCCCTTTTGGAGCACTAGAGATGACACTTCCTTCATTAACCCGAAATCGCCCAAAATACAAGTCGGGGCCAAATGGTCAAAAAATGAAATAATTCGAAACCCGGATTTTTTCCACCCAATCAACCTCAAATACCATATGAAACATGCACGACGAATACTAGACCATTTGGAGCAACCGGGGTAAGGTTTTAGGGGTCCGACATGATAGACCGCGTTGCAAATCACACGCGGTGAGTGGATCGTATTGTCCTCCAAATTCCCGTTTTTTAGCATTTCCCGGCCTTAATATACATACCAAAGCTACCCACAAAGTTTCATCCCTTTTGGAGCACTAGAGATGACACTTCCTTCATTAACCCGAAATCGCCCAAAATACAAGTCAGGGCCAAATGGTCAAAATATGAAATAATTCGAAACCCGGAATTTTTCAGCCCAATCAACCTCAAATACCATATGAAACATGCACGACGAATACTAGACCATTTGGAGCCCCCGGGGTCAGGTTTTAGGGGTCCGACACGTTAGGCCGCGTTGCAAATCACACGCGGTGAGTGTATCCTATTGTCCTCCAAATTCCCGTTTTTTAGTATTTCCCGGCCTTATTGGACATACCAAAGCTACCCACAAAGTTTCATCCCTTTTGGAGCACTAGAGATGACACTTCCTTCATTAACCCGAAATCGCCCAAAATACAAGTCGGGGCCAAATGGTCAAAAAATGAAATAATTCGAAACCCGGATTTTTTCAGCCCAATCAACCTCAAATACCATATGAAACATGCACGACGAAAGCTAGACCATTTGGAGCCCCCGGGATCAGGTTTTAGGGGTCCGACACGTTAGGCCGCGTTGCAAATCACACGCGGTGAATGGATCGTATTTTACTCCAAATTCCCGTTTTTTAGCATTTTTCGGCCTTATTGGACATACCAAAGCTACCCACAAAGTTTCATCCCTTTTCGAGCACTAGAGATGACACTTCCTTCATTAACCCGAAATCGCCCAAAATACAAGTCGGGGCCAAATGGTCAAAAAATGAAATAATTCGAAACCCGGATTTTTTCCACCCAATCAACCTCAAAGACCATATGAAACATGCACGACGAATACTAGACCATTTGGAGCCCCCGGGGTTAGGTTTTAGGGGTCCGACACGTTAGGCCGCGTTGTAAATCACACGCGGTGAGTGGATCGTATTGTCCTCCAAATTCCCGTTTTTTAGCATTTCCCGACCTTATTGGACATACCAAAGCTACCCACAAAGTTTCATCCCTTTTGGAGCACTAGAGATGACACTTCCTTCATTAACCCGAAATCGCCCAAAATACAAGTCGGGGCCAAATGGTCAAAAAATGAAATAATTCGAAACCCGGATTTTTCAGCCCAATCAACCTCAAATACCATATGAAACATGCACGACGAATACTAGACCATTTGGAGCCCCCGGGGTCAGGTTTTAGGGGTCCGACACGTTAGGCCGCGTTGCAAATCACACGCGGTGAGTGTATCCTATTGTCCTCCAAATTCCCGTTTTTTAGTATTTCCCGGCCTTATTGGACATACCAAAGCTACCCACAAAGTTTCATCCCTTTTGGAGCACTAGAGATGACACTTCCTTCATTAACCCGAAATCGCCCAAAATACAAGTCGGGGCCAAATGGTCAAAAAATGAAATAATTCGAAACCCGGATTTTTTCAGCCCAATCAACCTCAAATACCATATGAAACATGCACGACGAATACTAGACCATTTGGAGCATCCGGGGTCAGGTTTTAAGGATCCGACACGTTAGGCCGCGTTGCAAATCACACGCGGTGAGTGGATCGTATTTTCCTCCAAATTCCCGTTTTTTAGCATTTTCCGGCCTTATTGGACATACCAAAGCTACCCACAAAGTTTCATCCCTTTTCGAGCACTAGAGATGACACTTCCTTCATTAACCCGAAATCGCCCAAAATACAAGTCGGGGCCAAATGGTCAAAAAATGAAATAATTCGAAACCCGGATTTTTTCCACCCAATCAACCTCAAATACCATATGAAACATGCACGACGAATACTAGACCATTTGGAGCCCCCGGGGTTAGGTTTTAGGGGTCCGACACGTTAGGCCGCATTGCAAATCACACGCGGTGAGTGGATCGTATTGTCCTCCAAATTCCCGTTTTTTAGCATTTCCCGACCTTATTGGACATACCAAAGCTACCCACAAAGTTTCATTCCTTTTGGAGCACTAGAGATGACACTTCCTTCATTAACCCGAAATCGCCCAAAATACAAGTCGGGGCCAAATGGTCAAAAAATGAAATAATTCGAAACCCGGATTTTTTCAGCCCAATCAACCTCAAATACCATATGAAACATGCACGACGAAAGCTAGACCATTTGGAGCCCCCGGGATCAGGTTTTAGGGGTCCGACACGTTAGGCCGCGTTGCAAATCACACGCGGTGAATGGATCGTATTGTCCTCCAAATTCCCGTTTTTTAGCATTTCCCGGCCTTATTGGACATACCAAAGCTACCCACAAAGTTTCATCCCTTTTCGAGCACTAGAGATGACACTTCCTTCATTAACCCGAAATCGCCCAAAATACAAGTCGGGGCCAAATGGTCAAAAAATGAAATAATTCGAAACCCGGATTTTTTCAGCCCAATCAACCTCAAATACCATATGAAACATGCACGACGAATACTAGACCATTTGGAGCATCCGGGGTCAGGTTTTAAGGGTCCGACACGTTAGGCCGCGTTGCAAATCACACGCGGTGAGTGGATCGTATTTTACTCCAAATTCCCGTTTTTTAGAATTTTTCGGCCTTATTGGACATACCAAAGCTACCCACAAAGTTTCATCCCTTTTCGAGCACTAGAGATGACACTTCCTTCATTAACCCGAAATCGCCCAAAATACAAGTCGGGGCCAAATGGTCAAAAAATGAAATAATTCGAAACCCGGATTTTTTCCACCCAATCAACCTCAAAGACCATATGAAACATGCACGACGAATACTAGACCATTTGGAGCCCCCGGGGTTAGGTTTTAGGGGTCCGACACGTTAGGCCGCGTTGCAAATCACACGCGGTGAGTGGATCGTATTGTCCTTCAAATTCCCGTTTTTTAGCATTTCCCGACCTTATTGGACATACCAAAGCTACCCACAAAGTTTCATCCCTTTTGGAGCACTAGAGATGACACTTCCTTCATTAACCCGAAATCGCCCAAAATACAAGTCGGGGCCAAATGGTCAAAAAATGAAATAATTCGAAACCCGGATTTTTTCCACCCAATCAACCTCAAATACCATATGAAACATGCACGACGAATACTAGACCATTTGGAGCAACCGGGGTAAGGTTTTAGGGGTCCGACATGATAGACCGCGTTGCAAATCACACGCGGTGAGTGGATCGTATTGTCCTCCAAATTCCCGTTTTTTAGCATTTCCCGGCCTTAATATACATACCAAAGCTACCCACAAAGTTTCATCCCTTTTGGAGCACTAGAGATGACACTTCCTTCATTAACCCGAAATCGCCCAAAATACAAGTCGGGGCCAAATGGTCAAAAAATGAAATAATTCGAAACCCGGATTTTTTCAGCCCAATCAACCTCAAATACCATATGAAACATGCACGACGAATACTAGACCATTTGGAGCCCCCGGGGTCAGGTTTTAGGGGTCCGACACGTTAGGCCGCGTTGCAAATCACACGCGGTGAGTGTATCCTATTGTCCTCCAAATTCCCGTTTTTTAGTATTTCCCGGCCTTATTGGACATACCAAAGCTACCCACAAAGTTTCATCCCTTTTGGAGCACTAGAGATGACACTTCCTTCATTAACCCGAAATCGCCCAAAATACAAGTCGGGGCCAAATGGTCAAAAAATGAAATAATTCGAAACCCGGATTTTTTCAGCCCAATCAACCTCAAATACCATATGAAACATGCACGACGAATACTAGACCATTTGGAGCATCCGGGGTCAGGTTTTAAGGGTCCGATACGTTAGGCCGCGTTGCAAATCACACGCGGTGAGTGGATCGTATTTTCCTCCAAATTCCCGTTTTTTAGCATTTTCCGGCCTTATTGGACATACCAAAGCTACCCACAATGTTTCATCCCTTTTCGAGCACTAGAGATGACACTTCCTTCATTAACCCGAAATCGCCCAAAATACAAGTCGGGGCCAAATGGTCAAAAAATGAAATAATTCGAAACCCGGATTTTTTCAGCCCAATCAACCTCAAATACCATATGAAACATGCACGACGAAAGCTAGACCATTTGGAGCCCCCGGGATCAGGTTTTAGGGGTCCGACACGTTAGGCCGCGTTGCAAATCACACGCGGTGAATGGATCGTATTGTCCTCCAAATTCCCGTTTTTTAGCATTTCCCGGCCTTATTGGACATACCAAAGCTACCCACAAAGTTTCATCCCTTTTCGAGCACTAGAGATGACACTTCCTTCATTAACCCGAAATCGCCCAAAATACAAGTCGGGGCCAAATGGTCAAAAAATGAAATAATTCGAAACCCGGATTTTTTCCACCCAATCAACCTCAAATACCATATGAAACATGCACGACGAATACTAGACCATTTGGAGCAACCGGGGTAAGGTTTTAGGGGTCCGACATGATAGACCGCGTTGCAAATCACACGCGGTGAGTGGATCGTATTGTCCTCCAAATTCCCGTTTTTTAGCATTTCCCGGCCTTAATATACATACCAAAGCTACCCACAAAGTTTCATCCCTTTTGGAGCACTAGAGATGACACTTCCTTCATTAACCCGAAATCGCCCAAAATACAAGTCGGGGCCAAATGGTCAAAAAATGAAATAATTCGAAACCCGGATTTTTTCAGCCCAATCAACCTCAAATACCATATGAAACATGCACGACGAATACTAGACCATTTGGAGCCCCCGGGGTCAGGTTTTAGGGGTCCGACACGTTAGGCCGCGTTGCAAATCACACGCGGTGAGTGTATCCTATTGTCCTCCAAATTCCCGTTTTTTAGTATTTCCCGGCCTTATTGGACATACCAAAGCTACCCACAAAGTTTCATCCCTTTTGGAGCACTAGAGATGACACTTCCTTCATTAACCCGAAATCGCCCAAAATACAAGTCGGGGCCAAATGGTCAAAAAATGAAATAATTCGAAACCCGGATTTTTTCAGCCCAATCAACCTCAAATACCATATGAAACATGCACGACGAATACTAGACCATTTGGAGCATCCGGGGTCAGGTTTTAAGGGTCCGACACGTTAGGCCGCGTTGCAAATCACACGCGGTGAGTGGATCGTATTTTCCTCCAAATTCCCGTTTTTTAGCATTTTCCGGCCTTATTGGACATACCAAAGCTACCCACAATGTTTCATCCCTTTTCGAGCACTAGAGATGACACTTCCTTCATTAACCCGAAATCGCCCAAAATACAAGTCGGGGCCAAATGGTCAAAAAATGAAATAATTCGAAACCCGGATTTTTTCAGCCCAATCAACCTCAAATACCATATGAAACATGCACGACGAAAGCTAGACCATTTGGAGCCCCCGGGATCAGGTTTTAGGGGTCCGACACGTTAGGCCGCGTTGCAAATCACACGCGGTGAATGGATCGTATTGTCCTCCAAATTCCCGTTTTTTAGCATTTCCCGGCCTTATTGGACATACCAAAGCTACCCACAAAGTTTCATCCCTTTTCGAGCACTAGAGATGACACTTCCTTCATTAACCCGAAATCGCCCAAAATACAAGTCGGGGCCAAATGGTCAAAAAATGAAATAATTCGAAACCCGGATTTTTTCAGCCCAATCAACCTCAAATACCATATGAAACATGCACGACGAATACTAGACCATTTGGAGCATCCGGGGTCAGGTTTTAAGGGTCCGACACGTTAGGCCGCGTTGCAAATCACACGCGGTGAGTGGATCGTATTTTACTCCAAATTCCCGTTTTTTTAGCATTTTTCGGCCTTATTGGACATACCAAAGCTACCCACAAAGTTTCATCTCTTTTCGAGCACTAGAGATGACACTTCCTTCATTAACCCGAAATCGCCCAAAATACAAGTCGGGGCCAAATGGTCAAAAAATGAAATAATTCGAAACCCGGATTTTTTCCACCCAATCAACCTCAAAGACCATATGAAACATGCACGACGAATACTAGACCATTTGGAGCCCCCGGGGTTAGGTTTTAGGGGTCCGACACGTTAGGCCGCGTTGCAAATCACACGCGGTGAGTGGATCGTATTGTCCTCCAAATTCCCGTTTTTTAGAATTTCCCGACCTTATTGGACATACCAAAGCTACCCACAAAGTTTCATCCCTTTTGGAGCACTAGAGATGACACTTCCTTCATTAACCCGAAATCGCCCAAAATACAAGTCGGGGCCAAATGGTCAAAAAATGAAATAATTCGAAACCCGGATTTTTTCCACCCAATCAACCTAAAATACCATATGAAACAAGCACGACGAATACTAGACCATTTGGAGCAACCGGGGTAAGGTTTTAGGGGTCCGACATCATAGACCGCGTTGCAAATCACACGCGGTGAGTGGATCGTATTGTCCTCCAAATTCCCGTTTTTTAGCATTTCCCGACCTTATTGGACATACCAAAGCTACCCACAAAGTTTCATCCCTTTTGGAGCACTAGAGATGACACTTCCTTCATTAACCCGAAATCGCCCAAAATACAAGTCGGGGCCAAATGGTCAAAAAATGAAATAATTCGAAACCCGGATTTTTTCCACTCAATCAACCTCAAATACCATATGAAACATGCACGACGAATACTAGACCATTTGGAGCAACCGGGGTAAGGTTTTAGGGGTCCGACACGTTAGGCCGCGTTGCAAATCACACGCGGTGAGTGGATCGTATTGTCCTCCAAATTCCCGTTTTTTAGCATTTCCCGGCCTTATTGGACATACCAAAGCTACCCACAAAGTTTCATCCCTTTTCGAGCACTAGAGATGACACTTCCTTCATTAACCCGAAATCGCCCAAAATACAAGTCGGGGCCAAATGGTCAAAAAATGAAATAATTCGAAACCCGGATTTTTTCCACCCAATCAACCTCAAAGACCATATGAAACATGCACGACGAATACTAGACCATTTGGAGCCCCCAGGGTTAGGTTTTAGGGGTCCGACACGTTAGGCCGCGTTGCAAATCACACGCGGTGAGTGGATCGTATTGTCCTCCAAATTCCCGTTTTTTAGCATTTCCCGGCCTTATTGGACATACCAAAGCTACCCACAAAGTTTCATTCCTTTTGGAGCACTAGAGATGACACTTCCTTCATTAACCCGAAATCGCCCAAAATACAAGTCGGGGCCAAATGGTCAAAAAATGAAATAATTCGAAACCCGGATTTTTTCAGCCCAATCAACCTCAAATACAATATGAAACATGCACGACGAAAGCTAGACCATTTGGAGCCCCCGGGATCAGGTTTTAGGGGTCCGACACGTTAGGCCGCGTTGCAAATCACACGCGGTGAATGGATCGTATTGTCCTCCAAATTCCCGTTTTTTAGCATTTCCCGGCCTTATTGGACATACCAAAGCTACCCACAAAGTTTCATCCCTTTTCGAGCACTAGAGATGACACTTCCTTCATTAACCCGAAATCGCCCAAAATACAAGTCGGGGCCAAATGGTCAAAAAATGAAATAATTCGAAACCCGGATTTTTTCAGCCCAATCAACCTCAAATACCATATGAAACATGCATGACGAATACTAGACCATTTGGAGCATCCGGGGTCAGGTTTTAAGGGTCCGACACGTTAGGCCGCGTTGCAAATCACACGCGGTGAGTGGATCGTATTTTACTCCAAATTCCCGTTTTTTAGCATTTTTCGGCCTTATTGGACATACCAAAGCTACCCACAAAGTTTCATCCCTTTTCGAGCACTAGAGATGACACTTCCTTCATTAACCCGAAATCGCCCAAAATACAAGTCGGGGCCAAATGGTCAAAAAATGAAATAATTCGAAACCCGGATTTTTTCCACCCAATCAACCTCAAAGACCATATGAAACATGCACGACGAATACTAGACTATTTGGAGCCCCCGGGGTTAGGTTTTAGGGGTCCGACACGTTAGGCCGCGTTGTAAATCACACGCGGTGAGTGGATCGTATTGTCCTCCAAATTCCCGTTTTTTAGCATTTCCCGACCTTATTGGACATACCAAAGCTACCCACAAAGTTTCATCCCTTTTGGAGCACTAGAGATGACACTTCCTTCATTAACCCGAAATCGCCCAAAATACAAGTCGGGGCCAAATGGTCAAAAAATGAAATAATTCGAAACCCGGATTTTTCAGCCCAATCAACCTCAAATACCATATGAAACATGCACGACGAATACTAGACCATTTGGAGCCCCCGGGGTCAGGTTTTAGGGGTCCGACACGTTAGGCCGCGTTGCAAATCACACGCGGTGAGTGTATCCTATTGTCCTCCAAATTCCCGTTTTTTAGTATTTCCCGGCCTTATTGGACATACCAAAGCTACCCACAAAGTTTCATCCCTTTTGGAGCACTAGAGATGACACTTCCTTCATTAACCCGAAATCGCCCAAAATACAAGTCGGGGCCAAATGGTCAAAAAATGAAATAATTCGAAACCCGGATTTTTTCAGCCCAATCAACCTCAAATACCATATGAAACATGCACGACGAATACTAGACCATTTGGAGCATCCGGGGTCAGGTTTTAAGGGTCCGACACGTTAGGCCGCGTTGCAAATCACACGCGGTGAGTGGATCGTATTTTCCTCCAAATTCCCGTTTTTTAGCATTTTCCGGCCATATTGGACATACCAAAGCTACCCACAAAGTTTCATCCCTTTTCGAGCACTAGAGATGACACTTCCTTCATTAACCCGAAATCGCCCAAAATACAAGTCGGGGCCAAATGGTCAAAAAATGAAATAATTCGAAACCCGGATTTTTTCCACCCAATCAACCTCAAATACCATATGAAACATGCACGACGAATACTAGACCATTTGGAGCCCCCGGGGTTAGGTTTTAGGGGTCCGACACGTTAGGCCGCATTGCAAATCACACGCGGTGAGTGGATCGTATTGTCCTCCAAATTCCCGTTTTTTAGCATTTCCCGGCCTTATTGGACATACCAAAGCTACCCACAAAGTTTCATTCCTTTTGGAGCACTAGAGATGACACTTCCTTCATTAACCCGAAATCGCCCAAAATACAAGTCGGGGCCAAATAGTCAAAAAATGAAATAATTCGAAACCCGGATTTTTTCAGCCCAATCAACCTCAAATACCATATGAAACATGCACGACGAAAGCTAGACCATTTGGAGCCCCCGGGATCAGGTTTTAGGGGTCCGACACGTTAGGCCGCGTTGCAAATCACACGCGGTGAATGGATCGTATTGTCCTCCAAATTCCCGTTTTTTAGCATTTCCCGGCCTTATTGGACATACCAAAGCTACCCACAAAGTTTCATCCCTTTTCGAGCACTAGAGATGACACTTCCTTCATTAACCCGAAATCGCCCAAAATACAAGTCGGGGCCAAATGGTCAAAAAATGAAATAATTCGAAACCCGGATTTTTTCAGCCCAATCAACCTCAAATACCATATGAAACATGCACGACGAATACTAGACCATTTGGAGCATCCGGGGTCAGGTTTTAAGGGTCCGACACGTTAGGCCGCGTTGCAAATCACACGCGGTGAGTGGATCGTATTTTACTCCAAATTCCCGTTTTTTAGCATTTTTCGGCCTTATTGGACATACCAAAGCTACCCACAAAGTTACATCCCTTTTCGAGCACTAGAGATGACACTTCCTTCATTAACCCGAAATCGCCCAAAATACAAGTCGGGGCCAAATGGTCAAAAAATGAAATAATTCGAAACCCGGATTTTTTCAGCCCAATCAACCTCAAATACCATATGAAACATGCACGACGAAAGCTAGACCATTTGGAGCCCCCGGGATCAGGTTTTAGGGGTCCGACACGTTAGGCCGCGTTGCAAATCACACGCGGTGAATGGATCGTATTGTCCTCCAAATTCCCGTTTTTTAGCATTTCCCGGCCTTATTGGACATACCAAAGCTACCCACAAAGTTTCATCCCTTTTCGAGCACTAGAGATGACACTTCCTTCATTAACCCGAAATCGCCCAAAATACAAGTCGGGGCCAAATGGTCAAAAAATGAAATAATTCGAAACCCGGATTTTTTCAGCCCAATCAACCTCAAATACCATATGAAACATGCACGACGAATACTAGACCATTTGGAGCATCCGGGGTCAGGTTTTAAGGGTCCGACACGTTAGGTCGCGTTGCAAATCACACGCGGTGAGTGTATCCTATTGTCCTCCAAATTACCGTTTTTTAGTATTTCCCGGCCTTATTGGACATACCAAAGCTACCCACAAAGTTTCATCCCTTTTGGAGCACTAGAGATGACACTTCCTTCATTAACCCGAAATCGCCCAAAATACAAGTCGGGGCCAAATGGTCAAAAAATGAAATAATTCGAAACCCGGATTTTTTCCACCCAATCAACCTCAAAGACAATATGAAACATGCACGACGAATACTAGACCATTTGGAGCCCCCGGGGTTAGGTTTTAGGGGTCCGACACGTTAGGCCGCGTTGCAAATCACACGCGGTGAGTGGATCGTATTGTCCTTCAAATTCCCGTTTTTTAGCATTTCCCGACCTTATTGGACATACCAAAGCTACCCACAAAGTTTCATCCCTTTTCGAGCACTAGAGATGACACTTCCTTCATTAACCCGAAATCGCCCAAAATACAAGTCGGGGCCAAATGGTCAAAAAATGAAATAATTCGAAACCCGGATTTTTTCAGCCCAATCAACCTCAAATACAATATGAAACATGCACGACGAAAGCTAGACCATTTGGAGCCCCCGGGATCAGGTTTTAGGGGTCCGACACGTTAGGCCGCGTTGCAAATCACACGCGGTGAATGGATCGTATTGTCCTCCAAATTCCCGTTTTTTAGCATTTCCCGGCCTTATTGGACATACCAAAGCTACCCACAAAGTTTCATCCCTTTTCGAGCACTAGAGATGACACTTCCTTCATTAACCCGAAATCGCCCAAAATACAAGTCGGGGCCAAATGGTCAAAAAATGAAATAATTCGAAACCCGGATTTTTTCAGCCCAATCAACCTCAAATACCATATGAAACATGCATGACGAATACTAGACCATTTGGAGCATCCGGGGTCAGGTTTTAAGGGTCCGACACGTTAGGCCGCGTTGCAAATCACACGCGGTGAGTGGATCGTATTTTACTCCAAATTCCCGTTTTTTAGCATTTTTCGGCCTTATTGGACATACCAAAGCTACCCACAAAGTTTCATCCCTTTTCGAGCACTAGAGATGACACTTCCTTCATTAACCCGAAATCGCCCAAAATACAAGTCGGGGCCAAATGGTCAAAAAATGAAATAATTCGAAACCCGGATTTTTTCCACCCAATCAACCTCAAAGACCATATGAAACATGCACGACGAATACTAGACCATTTGGAGCCCCCGGGGTTAGGTTTTAGGGGTCCGACACGTTAGGCCGCGTTGTAAATCACACGCGGTGAGTGGATCGTATTGTCCTCCAAATTCCCGTTTTTTAGCATTTCCCGACCTTATTGGACATACCAAAGCTACCCACAAAGTTTCATCCCTTTTGGAGCACTAGAGATGACACTTCCTTCATTAACCCGAAATCGCCCAAAATACAAGTCGGGGCCAAATGGTCAAAAAATGAAATAATTCGAAACCCGGATTTTTCAGCCCAATCAACCTCAAATACCATATGAAACATGCACGACGAATACTAGACCATTTGGAGCCCCCGGGGTCAGGTTTTAGGGGTCCGACACGTTAGGCCGCGTTGCAAATCACACGCGGTGAGTGTATCCTATTGTCCTCCAAATTCCCGTTTTTTAGTATTTCCCGGCCTTATTGGACATACCAAAGCTACCCACAAAGTTTCATCCCTTTTGGAGCACTAGAGATGACACTTCCTTCATTAACCCGAAATCGCCCAAAATACAAGTCGGGGCCAAATGGTCAAAAAATGAAATAATTCGAAACCCGGATTTTTTCAGCCCAATCAACCTCAAATACCATATGAAACATGCACGACGAATACTAGACCATTTGGAGCATCCGGGGTCAGGTTTTAAGGGTCCGACACGTTAGGCCGCGTTGCAAATCACACGCGGTGAGTGGATCGTATTTTCCTCCAAATTCCCGTTTTTTAGCATTTTCCGGCCTTATTGGACATACCAAAGCTACCCACAAAGTTTCATCCCTTTTCGAGCACTAGAGATGACACTTCCTTCATTAACCCGAAATCGCCCAAAATACAAGTCGGGGCCAAATGGTCAAAAAATGAAATAATTCGAAACCCGGATTTTTTCCACCCAATCAACCTCAAATACCATATGAAACATGCACGACGAATACTAGACCATTGGGAGCCCCCGGGGTTAGGTTTTAGGGGTCCGACACGTTAGGCCGCATTGCAAATCACACGCGGTGAGTGGATCGTATTGTCCTCCAAATTCCCGTTTTTTAGCATTTCCCGGCCTTATTGGACATACCAAAGCTACCCACAAAGTTTCATTCCTTTTGGAGCACTAGAGATGACACTTCCTTCATTAACCCGAAATCGCCCAAAATACAAGTCGGGGCCAAATAGTCAAAAAATGAAATAATTCGAAACCCGGATTTTTTCAGCCCAATCAACCTCAAATACCATATGAAAGATGCACGACGAAAGCTAGACCATTTGGAGCCCCCGGGATCAGGTTTTAGGGGTCCGACACGTTAGGCCGCGTTGCAAATCACACGCGGTGAATGGATCGTATTGTCCTCCAAATTCCCGTTTTTTAGCATTTCCCGGCCTTATTGGACATACCAAAGCTACCCACAAAGTTTCATCCCTTTTCGAGCACTAGAGATGACACTTCCTTCATTAACCCGAAATCGCCCAAAATACAAGTCGGGGCCAAATGGTCAAAAAATGAAATAATTCGAAACCCGGATTTTTTCAGCCCAATCAACCTCAAATACCATATGAAACATGCACGACGAATACTAGACCATTTGGAGCATCCGGGGTCAGGTTTTAAGGGTCCGACACGTTAGGCCGCGTTGCAAATCACACGCGGTGAGTGGATCGTATTTTACTCCAAATTCCCGTTTTTTAGCATTTTTCGGCCTTATTGGACATACCAAAGCTACCCACAAAGTTTCATCCCTTTTCGAGCACTAGAGATGACACTTCCTTCATTAACCCGAAATCGCCCAAAATACAAGTCGGGGCCAAATGGTCAAAAAATGAAATAATTCGAAACCCGGATTTTTTCCACCCAATCAACCTCAAAGACAATATGAAACATGCACGACGAATACTAGACCATTTGGAGCCCCCGGGGTTAGGTTTTAGGGGTCCGACACGTTAGGCCGCGTTGCAAATCACACGCGGTGAGTGGATCGTATTGTCCTTCAAATTCCCGTTTTTTAGCATTTCCCGACCTTATTGGACATACCAAAGCTACCCACAAAGTTTCATCCCTTTTGGAGCACTAGAGATGACACTTCCTTCATTAACCCGAAATCGCCCAAAATACAAGTCGGGGCCAAATGGTCAAAAAATGAAATAATTCGAAACCCGGATTTTTTCCACCCAATCAACCTCAAATACCATATGAAACATGCACGACGAATACTAGACCATTTGGAGCAACCGGGGTAAGGTTTTAGGGGTCCGACATGATAGACCGCGTTGCAAATCACACGCGGTGAGTGGATCGTATTGTCCTCCAAATTCCCGTTTTTTAGCATTTCCCGGCCTTAATATACATACCAAAGCTACCCACATAGTTTCATCCCTTTTGGAGCACTAGAGATGACACTTCCTTCATTAACCCGAAATCGCCCAAAATACAAGTCGGGGCCAAATGGTCAAAAAATGAAATAATTCGAAACCCGGATTTTTTCAGCCCAATCAACCTCAAATACCATATGAAACATGCACGACGAATACTAGACCATTTGGAGCCCCCGGGGTCAGGTTTTAGGGGTCCGACACGTTAGGCCGCGTTGCAAATCACACGCGGTGAGTGTATCCTATTGTCCTCCAAATTCCCGTTTTTTAGTATTTCCCGGCCTTATTGGACATACCAAAGCTACCCACAAAGTTTCATCCCTTTTGGAGCACTAGAGATGACACTTCCTTCATTAACCCGAAATCGCCCAAAATACAAGTCGGGGCCAAATGGTCAAAAAATGAAATAATTCGAAACCCGGATTTTTTCAGCCCAATCAACCTCAAATACCATATGAAACATGCACGACGAATACTAGACCATTTGGAGCATCCGGGGTCAGGTTTTAAGGGTCCGACACGTTAGGCCGCGTTGCAAATCACACGCGGTGAGTGGATCGTATTTTCCTCCAAATTCCCGTTTTTTAGCATTTTCCGGCCTTATTGGACATACCAAAGCTACCCACAATGTTTCATCCCTTTTCGAGCACTAGAGATGACACTTCCTTCATTAACCCGAAATCGCCCAAAATACAAGTCGGGGCCAAATGGTCAAAAAATGAAATAATTCGAAACCCGGATTTTTTCCACCCAATCAACCTCAAATACCATATGAAACATGCACGACGAATACTAGACCATTTGGAGCCCCCGGGGTTAGGTTTTAGGGGTCCGACACGTTAGGCCGCATTGCAAATCACACGCGGTGAGTGGATCGTATTGTCCTCCAAATTCCCGTTTTTTAGCATTTCCCGGCCTTATTGGACATACCAAAGCTACCCACAAAGTTTCATTCCTTTTGGAGCACTAGAGATGACACTTCCTTCATTAACCCGAAATCGCCCAAAATACAAGTCGGGGCCAAATGGTCAAAAAATGAAATAATTCGAAACCCGGATTTTTTAAGCCCAATATACCTCAAATACCATATGAAACATGCACGACGAAAGCTAGACCATTTGGAGCCCCCGGGATCAAGTTTTAGGGGTCCGACACGTTAGGCCGCGTTGCAAATCAAACGCGGTGAATGGATCGTATTGTCCTCCAAATTCCCGTTTTTTAGCATTTCCCGGCCTTATTGGACATACCAAAGCTACCCACAAATTTTCATCCCTTTTCGAGCACTAGAGATGACACTTCCTTCATTAACCCGAAATCGCCCAAAATACAAGTCGGGGCCAAATGGTCAAAAAATGAAATAATTCGAAACCCGGATTTTTTCAGCCCAATCAACCTCAAATACCATATGAAACATGCACGACGAATACTAGACCATTTGGAGCATCCGGGGTCAGGTTTTAAGGGTCCGACACGTTAGGCCGCGTTGCAAATCACACGCGGTGAGTGGATCGTATTTTACTCCAAATTCCCGTTTTTTAGCATTTTTCGGCCTTATTGGACATACCAAAGCTACCCACAAAGTTTCATCCCTTTTCGAGCACTAGAGATGACACTTCCTTCATTAACCCGAAATCGCCCAAAATACAAGTCGGGGCCAAATGGTCAAAAAATGAAATAATTCGAAACCCGGATTTTTTCCACCCAATCAACCTCAAAGACCATATGAAACATGCACGACGAATACTAGACCATTTGGAGCCCCCGGGGTTAGGTTTTAGGGGTCCGACACGTTAGGCCGCGTTGCAAATCACACGCGGTGAGTGGATCGTATTGTCCTTCAAATTCCCGTTTTTTAGCATTTCCCGACCTTATTGGACATACCAAAGCTACCCACAAAGTTTCATCCCTTTTGGAGCACTAGAGATGACACTTCCTTCATTAACCCGAAATCGCCCAAAATACAAGTCGGGGCCAAATGGTCAAAAAATGAAATAATTCGAAACCCGGATTTTTTCCACCCAATTAACCTCAAATACCATATGAAACATGCACGACGAATACTAGACCATTTGGAGCAACCGGGGTAAGGTTTTAGGGGTCCGACATGATAGACCGCGTTGCAAATCACACGCGGTGAGTGGATCGTATTGTCCTCCAAATTCCCGTTTTTTAGCATTTCCCGGCCTTAATATACATACCAAAGCTACCCACAAAGTTTCATCCCTTTTGGAGCACTAGAGATGACACTTCCTTCATTAACCCGAAATCGCCCAAAATACAAGTCGGGGCCAAATGGTCAAAAAATGAAATAATTCGAAACCCGGATTTTTTCAGCCCAATCAACCTCAAATACCATATGAAACATGCACGACGAATACTAGACCATTTGGAGCCCCCGGGGTCGGGTTTTAGGGGTCCGACACGTTAGGCCGCGTTGCAAATCACACGCGGTGAGTGTATCCTATTGTCCTCCAAATTCCCGTTTTTTAGTATTTCCCGGCCTTATTAGACATACCAAAGCTACCCACAAAGTTTCATCCCTTTTGGAGCACTAGAGATGACACTTCCTTCATTAACCCGAAATCGCCCAAAATACAAGTCGGGGCCAAATGGTCAAAAAATGAAATAATTCGAAACCCGAATTTTTTCAGCCCAATCAACCTCAAATACCATATGAAACATGCACGACGAATACTAGACCATTTGGAGCCCCCGGGGTCAGGTTTTAGGGGTCCGACACGTTAGGCCGTGTTGCAAATCACACGCGGTGAGTGTATCCTATTTTCCTCCAAATTCCCGTTTTTTAGCATTTCCCGGCCTTATTGGACATTCCAAAGTTACCCACAAAGTTTCATCCCTTTTGGAGCACTAGAGATGACACTTCCTTCATTAACCCGAAATCGCCCAAAATACAAGTCGCGGCCAAATGGTCAAAAAATGAAATAATTCGAAACCCGGATTTTTTCAGCCCAATCAACCTCAAAGACCATATGAAACATGCACGACGAATGCTAGACCATTTGGAGCATCCGGGGTCAGGTTTTAGGGGTCCGACACGTTAGGCCGCGTTGTAAATCACACGCGGTGAGTGTATCCTATTGTCCTCCAAATTCCTGTTTTTTAGTATTTCCCGGCCTGATTGGACATACCAAAGCTACCCACAAAGTTTCATCCCTTTTGGAGCACTAGAGATGACACTTCCTTCATTAACCCGAAATCGCCCAAAATACAAGTCGGGGCCAAATGGTAAAAAAATGAAATAATTCGAAACCCGGATTTTTTCCGCCCGATCAACCTCAAATACCATATGAAACATGCACGACAAAAGCTAGACCATTTGGAGCATCCGGAGTCAGGTTTTAGGGGTCCGACACGTTAGGCCGCGTTGCAAATCACACACGGTGAATGGATCGTATTGTCCTCCAAATTCCCGTTTTTTACCATTTCCCGGCCTTATTGGACATACCAAAGCTACCCACAAAGTTTCATCCCTTTTGGAGCACTAGAGATAAAACTTCCTTCATTAACCCGAAATCGCCCAAAATACAAGTCGGGGCCAAATGGTCAAAAAATTAAATAATTCGAAACCCGGATTTTTTCAGCCCAATCAACCTCAAATACCATATGAAACATGCACGACGAATACTAGACCATTTGGAGCCCCCGGGGTCAGGTTTTAGGGGTCCGACATGTTAGGCCGCGTTGCAAATCACACGCGGTGAGTGGATCGTATTGTCCTCCAAATTCCCGTTTTTTAGCATTTTCCGGCCTTATTGGACACACCAAAGCTACCCACATAGTTTCATCCCTTTTGTAGCACTAGAGATGACACTTCCTTTATTAACCCGAAATCGCCCAAAATACAAGTCGCGGCCAAATGGTCAAAAAATGAAATAATTCGAAACCCGGATTTTTTCAGCCCAATCAACCTCAAAGACCATATGAAACATGCACGACGAATGCTAGACCATTTGGAGCATCCGGGGTCAGGTTTTAGGGGTCCGACACGTTAGACCGCGTTGCAAATCACACGCGGTGAGTGGATCGTATTGTCCTCCAAATTCCCTTTTTTAGCATTTCCCGGCCTTAATATACATACCAAAGCTACCCACAAAGTTTCATCCCTTTTGGAGCACTAGAGATGACACTTCCTTCATTAACCCGAAATCGCCCAAAATACAAGTCGGGGCCAAATGGTCAAAAAATGAAATAATTCGAAACCCGGATTTTTTCAGCCCAATCAACCTCAAATACCATATGAAACATGCACGACGAATACTAGACCATTTGGAGCCCCCGGGGTCGGGTTTTAGGGGTCCGACACGTTAGGCCGCGTTGCAAATCACACGCGGTGAGTGTATCCTATTGTCCTCCAAATTCCCGTTTTTTAGTATTTCCCGGCCTTATTGGACATACCAAAGCTACCCACAAAGTTTCATCCCTTTTGGAGCACTAGAGATGACACTTCCTTCATTAACCCGAAATCGCCCAAAATACAAGTCGGGGCCAAATGGTCAAAAAATGAAATAATTCGAAACCCGAATTTTTTCAGCCCAATCAACCTCAAATACCATATGAAACATGCACGACGAATACTAGACCATTTGGAGCCCCCGGGGTCAGGTTTTAGGGGTCCGACACGTTAGGCCGTGTTGCAAATCACACGCGGTGAGTGTATCCTATTTTCCTCCAAATTCCCGTTTTTTAGCATTTCCCGGCCTCATTGGACATTCCAAAGTTACCCACAAAGTTTCATCCCTTTTGGAGCACTAGAGATGACACTTCCTTCATTAACCCGAAATCGCCCAAAATACAAGTCGCGGCCAAATGGTCAAAAAATGAAATAATTCGAAACCCGGATTTTTTCAGCCCAATCAACCTCAAAGACCATATGAAACATGCACGACGAATGCTAGACCATTTGGAGCATCCGGGGTCAGGTTTTAGGGGTCCGACACGTTAGGCCGCGTTGTAAATCACACGCGGTGAGTGTATCCTATTGTCCTCCAAATTCCTGTTTTTTAGTATTTCCCGGCCTGATTGGACATACCAAAGCTACCCACAAAGTTTCATCCCTTTTGGAGCACTAGAGATGACACTTCCTTCATTAACCCGAAATCGCCCAAAATACAAGTCGGGGCCAAATGGTAAAAAAATGAAATAATTCGAAACCCGGATTTTTTCCGCCCAATCAACCTCAAATACCATATGAAACATGCACGACAAAAGCTAGACCATTTGGAGCATCCGGAGTCAGGTTTTAGGGGTCCGACACGTTAGGCCGCGTTGCAAATCACACACGGTGAATGGATCGTATTGTCCTCCAAATTCCCGTTTTTTACCATTTCCCGGCCTTATTGGACATACCAAAGCTACCCACAAAGTTTCATCCCTTTTGGAGCACTAGAGATAAAACTTCCTTCATTAACCCGAAATCGCCCAAAATACAAGTCGGGGCCAAATGGTCAAAAAATTAAATAATTCGAAACCCGGATTTTTTCAGCCCAATCAACCTCAAATACCATATGAAACATGCACGACGAATACTAGACCATTTGGAGCCCCCGGGGTCAGGTTTTAGGGGTCCGACATGTTAGGCCGCGTTGCAAATCACACGCGGTGAGTAGATCGTATTGTCCTCCAAATTCCCGTTTTTTAGCATTTTCCGGCCTTATTGGACACACCAAAGCTACCCACATAGTTTCATCCCTTTTGTAGCACTAGAGATGACACTTCCTTTATTAACCCGAAATCGCCCAAAATACAAGTCGCGGCCAAATGGTCAAAAAATGAAATAATTCGAAACCCGGATCTTTTCAGCTCAATCAACCTCTAATACCATATGAAACATGCACGACGAATATTAGACCATTTGGAGCATCCGGGGTAAGGTTTTAGGGGTCCGACACGTTAGACCGCGTTGCAAATCACACGCGGTGAGTGGATCGTATTGTCCTCCAAATTCCCGTTTTTTAGCATTTCCCGGCCTTAATATACATACCAAAGCTACCCACAAAGTTTCATCCCTTTTGGAGCACTAGAGATGACACTTCATTCATTAACCCGAAATCGCCCAAAATACAAGTCGGGGCCAAATGGTCAAAAAATGAAATAATTCGAAACCCGGATTTTTTCAGCCCAATCAACCTCAAATACCATATGAAACATGCACGACGAATACTAGACCATTTAGAGCCCCCGGGGTCAGGTTTTAGGGGTCCGACACGTTAGGCCGAGTTGCAAATCACACGCGGTGAGTGTATCCAATTGTCCTCCAAATTCCCGTTTTTTAGTATTTCCCGGCCTTATTGGACATACCAAAGCTACCCACAAAGTTTCATCCCTTTTGGAGCACTAGAGATGACACTTCCTTCATTAACCCGAAATCGCCCAAAATACAAGTCGGGGCAAAATGGTCAAAAAATGAAATAATTCAAAACCCAGATTTTTTCAGCCCAATCAACCTCAAATACCATATGAAACATGCATGACGAATACTAGACCATTTGGAGCCCCCGGGGTCAGGTTTTAGGGGTCCGACACGTTAGGCCGCGTTGCAAATCACACGCGGTGAGTGGATCGTATTGTCCTCCAAATTCCCGTTTTTTAGCATTTCCCAGCCTTATTGGACATACCAAAGCAACCCACAAAGTTTCATCCCTTTTGGAGCACTAGAGATGACACTTCCTTCATTAACCCGAAATCGCCCAAAATACAAGTCGGGGCCAAATGGTCAAAAAATGAAATAATTCGAAACCCGGATTTTTTCAGCCCAATCAACCTCAAATATCATATGAAACATGCACGACGAATACTAGACCATTTGGAGCCCCCGGGGTCAGGTTTTAGGGGTCCGACACGTTAGGTAGCGTTGCAAATCACACGCGGTGAGTGGATCGTATTGTCCTCCAAATTCCTGTTTTTTAGCATTTCCCGGCCTTATTGGACATACCAAAGCTACCCACAAAGTTTCATCCCTTTTGGAGCACTAGAGATGACACTTCCTTCATTAACCCGAAATCGCCCAAAATACAAGTCGGGGCCAAATGGTCAAAAAATGAAATAATTCGAAACCCGGATTTTTTCCAGCCAATCAACCTCAAATACCATATGAAACATGCACGACGAATACTAGACCATTTGGAGCATCCGGGGTAAGGTTTTAGGGGTCCGACATGTTAGACCACGTTGCAAATCACACGCAGTGAGTGGATCGTATTGTCCTCCAAATTCCCGTTTTTTAGCATTTCCCGGCCTTAATATACATACCAAAGCTACCCACAAAGTTTCATCCCTTTTGGAGCACTAGAGATGACACTTCCTTCATTAACCCGAAATCGCCCAAAATACAAATCGGGGCCAAATGGTCAAAAAATGAAATAATTCGAAACCCGGATTTTTCCAGCCCAATCAACCTCTAATACCATATGAAACATGCACGACGAATACTAGACTATTTGGAGCCCCCGGGGTCAGGTTTTAGGGGTCCGACACGTTAGGCCGCGTTGCAAATCACACGCGGTGAGTGTATCCTATTGTCCTCCAAATTCCCGTTTTTTACCATTTCCCGGCCTTATTGGACATACCAAAGCTACCCACAAAGTTTCATCCCTTTTGGAGCACTAGAGATAAAACTTCCTTCATTAACCCGAAATCGCCCAAAATACAAGTCGGGGCCAAATGGTCAAAAAATTAAATAATTCGAAACCCGGATTTTTTCAGCCCAATCAACCTCAAATACCATATGAAACATGCACGACGAATACTAGACCATTTGGAGCCCCCGGGGTCAGGTTTTAGGGGTCCGACATGTTAGGCCGCGTTGCAAATCACACGCGGTGAGTGGATCGTATTGTCCTCCAAATTCCCGTTTTTTAGCATTTTCCGGCCTTATTGGACACACCAAAGCTACCCACATAGTTTCATCCCTTTTGTAGCACTAGAGATGACACTTCCTTTATTAACCCGAAATCGCCCAAAATACAAGTCGCGGCCAAATGGTCAAAAAATGAAATAATTCGAAACCCGGATCTTTTCAGCTCAATCAACCTCTAATACCATATGAAACATGCACGACGAATACTAGACCATTTGGAGCATCCGGGGTAAGGTTTTAGGGGTCCGACACGTTAGACCGCGTTGCAAATCACACGCGGTGAGTGGATCGTATTGTCCTCCAAATTCCCGTTTTTTAGCATTTCCCGGCCTTAATATACATACCAAAGCTACCCACAAAGTTTCATCCCTTTTGGAGCACTAGAGATGACACTTCCTTCATTAACCCGAAATCGCCCAAAATACAAGTCGTGGCCAAATAGTCAAAAAATGAAATAATTCAAAACCCGGATTTTTTCAGCACAATCAACCACAAATACCATATGAAACATGCACGACGAATACTAGACCATTTGGAGCCCCCGGGGTCAGGTTTTAGGGGTCCGACACGTTAGGCCGCGTTGCAAATCACACGCGGTGAGTGGATCGTATTGTCCTCCAAATTCCCGTTTTTTAGCATTTCCCGGCCTTATTGGACATACCAAAGCTACCCACATAGTTTCATCCCTTTTGGAGCACTAAAGATGACACTTCCTTTATTAACCCGAAATCGCCCAAAATACAAGTCGGGGCCAAATGGTCAAAAAATGAAATAATTCGAAACCCGGATTTTTTCAGCCCAATCAACCTCAAATACCATATGAAACATGCACGACGAATACTAGACCATTTGGAGCCCCCGGGGTCAGGTTTTAGGGGTCCGACACGTTAGGCCGCGTTGCAAATCACAAGCGGTGAGTGGATCGTATTGTCCTCCAAATTCCCTTTTTTAGCATTTCCCGGCCTTATTTGACATACCAAAGCTACCCACAAAGTTTCATCCCTTTTGGAGCATTAGAGATGACACTTCCTTCATTAACCCGAAATCGCCCAAAATACAAGTCGGGGCCAAATGGTCAAAAAATGGATTAATTCGAAATCCGGATTTTTTCTGCCCAATCAACCTCAAATACCATATGAAATATGCACGACGAAAGCTAGACCATTTGGAGCATCCGGGGTCAGGTTTTAGGGGTCCGACACGTTAGGCCGCGTTGCAAATCACACACGGTGAATGGATCGTATTGTCCTCCAAATTCCCCTTTTTTAGCATTTTCCGGCCTTATTGGACATTACAAAGCTACCCACAAATTTTCATTCCTTTTGGAGCACTAGAGATGACACTTCCTTCATTAACCCGAAATCTCCCAAAATACAAGTCGGGGCCAAATGGTCAAAAAATGAAATAATTCGAAACCCGGATTTTTTCAGCCAAATCAACCTCAAACACCATATGAAACATGCACGACGAATACTAGACCATTTGGAGCATCCGGGGTCAGGTTTTAGGGGTCCGACACGTTAGGCCGCGTTGCAAATCACACGCGGTGAGTGGATCGTATTTTCCTCCAAATTCCCGTTTTTTAGCATTTCCCGGCCTTATTGGACATACCAAAGCTACCCACAAAGTTTCATCCCTTTTCGAGCACTAGAGATGACACTTCCTTCATTAACCCGAAATCGCCCAAAATACAAGTCGGGGCCAAATGGTCAAAAAATGAAATAATTCGAAACCCGGATTTTTTCCACCCAATCAACCTCAAAGACCATATGAAACATGCACGACGAATACTAGACCATTTGGAGCCCCCGGGGTTAGGTTTTAGGGGTCCGACACGTTAGGCCGCGTTGCAAATCACACGCGGTGAGTGGATCGTATTGTCCTCCAAATTCCCGTTTTTTAGCATTTCCCGGCCTTATTGGACATACCAAAGCTACCCACAAAGTTTCATTCCTTTTGGAGCACTAGAGATGACACTTCCTTCATTAACCCGAAATCGCCCAAAATACAAGTCGGGGCCAAATGGTCAAAAAATGAAGTAATTCGAAACCCGGATTTTTTCAGCCCAATCAACCTCAAATACCATATGAAACATGCACGACGAAAGCTAGACCATTTGGAGCCCCCGGGATCAGGTTTTAGGGGTCCGACACGTTAGGCCGCGTTGCAAATCACACGCGGTGAATGGATCGTATTGTCCTCCAAATTCCCGTTTTTTAGCATTTCCCGGCCTTATTGGACATACCAAAGCTACCCACAAAGTTTCATCCCTTTTCGAGCACTAGAGATGACACTTCCTTCATTAACCCGAAATCGCCCAAAATACAAGTCGGGGCCAAATGGTCAAAAAATGAAATAATTCGAAACCCGGATTTTTTCAGCCCAATCAACCTCAAATACCATATGAAACATGCATGACGAATACTAGACCATTTGGAGCATCCGGGGTCAGGTTTTAAGGGTCCGACACGTTAGGCCGCGTTGCAAATCACACGCGGTGAGTGGATCGTATTTTACTCCAAATTCCCGTTTTTTAGCATTTTCCGGCCTTATTGGACATACCAAAGCTACCCACAAAGTTTCATCCCTTTTCGAGCACTAGAGATGACACTTCCTTCATTAACCCGAAATCGCCCAAAATACAAGTCGGGGCCAAATGGTCAAAAAATGAAATAATTCGAAACCCGGATTTTTTCCACCCAATCAACCTCAAAGACCATATGAAACATGCACGACGAATACTAGACCATTTGGAGCCCCCGGGGTTAGGTTTTAGGGGTCCGACACGTTAGGCCGCATTGCAAATCACACGCGGTGAGTGGATCGTATTGTCCTCCAAATTCCCGTTTTTTAGCATTTCCCGGCCTTATTGGACACACCAAAGCTACCCACAAAGTTTCATTCCTTTTGGAGCACTAGAGATGACACTTCCTTCATTAACCCGAAATCGCCCAAAATACAAGTCGGGGCCAAATGGTCAAAAAATGAAATAATTCGAAACCCGGATTTTTTCAGCCCAATCAACCTCAAATACCATATGAAACATGCACGACGAAAGCTAGACCATTTGGAGCCCCCGGGATCAGGTTTTAGGGGTCCGACACGTTAGGCCGCGTTGCAAATCACACGCGGTGAATGGATCGTATTGTCCTCCAAATTCCCGTTTTTTAGCATTTCCCGGCCTTATTGGACATACCAAAGCTACCCACAAAGTTTCATCCCTTTTCGAGCACTAGAGATGACACTTCCTTCATTAACCCGAAATCGCCCAAAATACAAGTCGGGGCCAAATGGTCAAAAAATGAAATAATTCGAAACCCGGATTTTTTCAGCCCAATCAACCTCAAATACCATATGAAACATGCACGACGAATACTAGACCATTTGGAGCATCCGGGGTCAGGTTTTAAGGGTCCGACACGTTAGGCCGCTTTACAAATCACACGCGGTGAGTGGATCGTATTTTACTCCAAATTCCCGTTTTTTAGCATTTTTCGGCCTTATTGGACATACCAAAGCTACCCACAAAGTTTCATCCCTTTTCGAGCACTAGAGATGACACTTCCTTCATTAACCCGAAATCGCCCAAAATACAAGTCGGGGCCAAATGGTCAAAAAATGAAATAATTCGAAACCCGGATTTTTTCCACCCAATCAACCTCAAAGACCATATGAAACATGCACGACGAATACTAGACCATTTGGAGCCCCCGGGGTTAGGTTTTAGAGGTCCGACACGTTAGGCCGCGTTGCAAATCACACGCGGTGAGTGGATCGTATTTTCCTCCAAATTCCCGTTTTTTAGCATTTCCCGGCCTTATTGGACATACCAAAGCTACCCACAAAGTTTCATCCCTTTTCGAGCACTAGAGATGACACTTACTTCATTAACCCGAAATCGCCCAAAATACAAGTCGGGGCCAAATGGTCAAAAAATGAAATAATTCGAAACCCGGATTTTTTCCACCCAATCAACCTCAAATACCATATGAAACATGCACGACGAATACTAGACCATTTGGAGCCCCCGGGGTTAGGTTTTAGGGGTCCGACACGTTAGGCCGCATTGCAAATCACACGCGGTGAGTGGATCGTATTGTCCTCCAAATTCCCGTTTTTTAGCATTTCCCGGCCTTATTGGACATACCAAAGCTACCCACAAAGTTTCATTCCTTTTGGAGCACTAGAGATGACACTTCCTTCATTAACCCGAAATCGCCCAAAATACAAGTCGGGGCCAAATGGTCAAAAAATGAAATAATTCGAAACCCGGATTTTTTCAGCCCAATCAACCTCAAATACCATATGAAACATGCACGACGAAAGCTAGACCATTTGGAGCCCCCGGGATCAGGTTTTAGGGGTCCGACACGTTAGGCCGCGTTGCAAATCACACGCGGTGAATGGATCGTATTGTCCTCCAAATTCCCGTTTTTTAGCATTTCCCGGCCTTATTGGACATACCAAAGCTACCCACAAAGTTTCATCCCTTTTCGAGCACTAGAGATGACACTTCCTTCATTAACCCGAAATCGCCCAAAATACAAGTCGGGGCCAAATGGTCAAAAAATGAAATAATTCGAAACCCGGATTTTTTCAGCCCAATCAACCTCAAATACCATATGAAACATGCATGACGAATACTAGACCATTTGGAGCATCCGGGGTCAGGTTTTAAGGGTCCGACACGTTAGGCCGCGTTGCAAATCACACGCGGTGAGTGGATCGTATTTTACTCCAAATTCCCGTTTTTTAGCATTTTTCGGCCTTATTGGACATACCAAAGCTACCCACAAAGTTTCATCCCTTTTCGAGCACTAGAGATGACACTTCCTTCATTAACCCGAAATCGCCCAAAATACAAGTCGGGGCCAAATGGTCAAAAAATGAAATAATTCGAAACCCGGATTTTTTCAGCCCAATCAACCTCAAATACCATATGAAACATGCATGACGAATACTAGACCATTTGGAGCATCCGGGGTCAGGTTTTAAGGGTCCGACACGTTAGGCCGCGTTGCAAATCACACGCGGTGAGTGGATCGTATTTTACTCCAAATTCCCGTTTTTTAGCATTTTTCGGCCTTATTGGACATACCAAAGCTACCCACAAAGTTTCATCCCTTTTCGAGCACTAGAGATGACACTTCCTTCATTAACCCGAAATCGCCCAAAATACAAGTCGGGGCCAAATGGTCAAAAAATGAAATAATTCGAAACCCGGATTTTTTCCACCCAATCAACCTCAAAGACCATATGAAACATGCACGACGAATACTAGACCATTTGGAGCCCCCGGGGTTAGGTTTTAGGGGTCCGACACGTTAGGCCGCGTTGCAAATCACACGCGGTGAGTGGATCGTATTGTCCTCCAAATTCCCGTTTTTTAGCATTTCCCGACCTTATTGGACATACCAAAGCTACCCACAAAGTTTCATCCCTTTTGGAGCACTAGAGATGACACTTCCTTCATTAACCCGAAATCGCCCAAAATACAAGTCGGGGCCAAATGGTCAAAAAATGAAATAATTCGAAACCCGGATTTTTCAGCCCAATCAACCTCAAATACCATATGAAACATGCACGACGAATACTAGACCATTTGGAGCCCCCGGGGTCAGGTTTTAGGGGTCCGACACGTTAGGCCGCGTTGCAAATCACACGCGGTGAGTGTATCCTATTGTCCTCCAAATTCCCGTTTTTTAGTATTTCCCGGCCTTATTGGACATACCAAAGCTACCCACAAAGTTTCATCCCTTTTGGAGCACTAGAGATGACACTTCCTTCATTAACCCGAAATCGCCCAAAATACAAGTCGGGGCCAAATGGTCAAAAAATGAAATAATTCGAAACCCGGATTTTTTCAACCCAATCAACCTCAAATACCATATGAAACATGCACGACGAATACTAGACCATTTGGAGCATCCGGGGTCAGGTTTTAAGGGTCCGACACGTTAGGCCGCGTTGCAAATCACACGCGGTGAGTGGATCGTATTTTCCTCCAAATTCCCGTTTTTTAGCATTTTCCGGCCTTATTGGACATACCAAAGCTACCCACAAAGCTTCATCCCTTTTCGAGCACTAGAGATGACACTTCCTTCATTAACCCGAAATCGCCCAAAATACAAGTCGGGGCCAAATGGTCAAAAAATGAAATAATTCGAAACCCGGATTTTTTCCACCCAATCAACCTCAAATACCATATGAAACATGCACGACGAATACTAGACCATTTGGAGCCCCCGGGGTTAGGTTTTAGGGGTCCGACACGTTAGGCCGCATTGCAAATCACACGCGGTGAGTGGATCGTATTGTCCTCCAAATTCCCGTTTTTTAGCATTTCCCGGCCTTATTGGACATACCAAAGCTACCCACAAAGTTTCATTCCTTTTGGAGCACTAGAGATGACACTTCCTTCATTAACCCGAAATCGCCCAAAATACAAGTCGGGGCCAAATGGTCAAAAAATGAAATAATTCGAAACCCGGATTTTTTCAGCCCAATCAACCTCAAATACCATATGAAACATGCACGACGAAAGCTAGACCATTTGGAGCCCCCGGGATCAGGTTTTAGGGGTCCGACACGTTAGGCCGCGTTGCAAATCACACGCGGTGAATGGATCGTATTGTCCTCCAAATTCCCGTTTTTTAGCATTTCCCGGCCTTATTGGACATACCAAAGCTACCCACAAAGTTTCATCCCTTTTCGAGCACTAGAGATGACACTTCCTTCATTAACCCGAAATCGCCCAAAATACAAGTCGGGGCCAAATGGTCAAAAAATGAAATAATTCGAAACCCGGATTTTTTCAGCCCAATCAACCTCAAATACCATATGAAACATGCACGACGAATACTAGACCATTTGGAGCATCCGGGGTCAGGTTTTAAGGGTCCGACACGTTAGGCCGCGTTGCAAATCACACGCGGTGAGTGGATCGTATTTTACTCCAAATTCCCGTTTTTTAGCATTTTTCGGCCTTATTGGACATACCAAAGCTACCCACAAAGTTTCATCCCTTTTCGAGCACTAGAGATGACACTTCCTTCATTAACCCGAAATCGCCCAAAATACAAGTCGGGGCCAAATGGTCAAAAAATGAAATAATTCGAAACCCGGATTTTTTCCACCCAATCAACCTCAAAGACCATATGAAACATGCACGACGAATACTAGACCATTTGGAGCCCCCGGGGTTAGGTTTTAGGGGTCCGACACGTTAGGCCGCGTTGCAAATCACACGCGGTGAGTGGATCGTATTGTCCTTCAAATCCCCGTTTTTTAGCATTTCCCGACCTTATTGGACATACCAAAGCTACCCACAAAGTTTCATCCCTTTTGGAGCACTAGAGATGACACTTCCTTCATTAACCCGAAATCGCCCAAAATACAAGTCGGGGCCAAATGGTCAAAAAATGAAATAATTCGAAACCCGGATTTTTTCCACCCAATCAACCTCAAATACCATATGAAACATGCACGACGAATACTAGACCATTTGGAGCAACCGGGGTAAGGTTTTAGGGGTCCGACATGATAGACCGCGTTGCAAATCACACGCGGTGAGTGGATCGTATTGTCCTCCAAATTCCCGTTTTTTAGCATTTCCCGGCCTTAATATACATACCAAAGCTACCCACAAAGTTTCATCCCTTTTGGAGCACTAGAGATGACACTTCCTTCATTAACCCGAAATCGCCCAAAATACAAGTCGGGGCCAAATGGTCAAAAAATGAAATAATTCGAAACCCGGATTTTTTCAGCCCAATCAACCTCAAATACCATATGAAACATGCACGACGAATACTAGACCATTTGGAGCCCCCGGGGTCAGGTTTTAGGGGTCCGACACGTTAGGCCGCGTTGCAAATCACACGCGGTGAGTGTATCCTATTGTCCTCCAAATTCCCGTTTTTTAGTATTTCCCGGCCTTATTGGACATACCAAAGCTACCCACAAAGTTTCATCCCTTTTGGAGCACTAGAGATGACACTTCCTTCATTAACCCGAAATCGCCCAAAATACAAGTCGGGGCCAAATGGTCAAAAAATGAAATAATTCGAAACCCGGATTTTTTCAGCCCAATCAACCTCAAATACCATATGAAACATGCACGACGAATACTAGACCATTTGGAGCATCCGGGGTCAGGTTTTAAGGGTCCGACACGTTAGGCCGCGTTGCAAATCACACGCGGTGAGTGGATCGTATTTTCCTCCAAATTCCCGTTTTTTAGCATTTTCCGGCCTTATTGGACATACCAAAGCTACCCACAATGTTTCATCCCTTTTCGAGCACTAGAGATGACACTTCCTTCATTAACCCGAAATCGCCCAAAATACAAGTCGGGGCCAAATGGTCAAAAAATGAAATAATTCGAAACCCGGATTTTTTCCACCCAATCAACCTCAAATACCATATGAAACATGCACGACGAATACTAGACCATTTGGAGCCCCCGGGGTTAGGTTTTAGGGGTCCGACACGTTAGGCCGCGTTGCAAATCACACGCGGTGAGTGGATCGTATTGTCCTTCAAATCCCCGTTTTTTAGCATTTCCCGACCTTATTGGACATACCAAAGCTACCCACAAAGTTTCATCCCTTTTGGAGCACTAGAGATGACACTTCCTTCATTAACCCGAAATCGCCCAAAATACAAGTCGGGGCCAAATGGTCAAAAAATGAAATAATTCGAAACCCGGATTTTTTCCACCCAATCAACCTCAAATACCATATGAAACATGCACGACGAATACTAGACCATTTGGAGCAACCGGGGTAAGGTTTTAGGGGTCCGACATGATAGACCGCGTTGCAAATCACACGCGGTGAGTGGATCGTATTGTCCTCCAAATTCCCGTTTTTTAGCATTTCCCGGCCTTAATATACATACCAAAGCTACCCACAAAGTTTCATCCCTTTTGGAGCACTAGAGATGACACTTCCTTCATTAACCCGAAATCGCCCAAAATACAAGTCGGGGCCAAATGGTCAAAAAATGAAATAATTCGAAACCCGGATTTTTTCAGCCCAATCAACCTCAAATACCATATGAAACATGCACGACGAATACTAGACCATTTGGAGCCCCCGGGGTCAGGTTTTAGGGGTCCGACACGTTAGGCCGCGTTGCAAATCACACGCGGTGAGTGTATCCTATTGTCCTCCAAATTCCCGTTTTTTAGTATTTCCCGGCCTTATTGGACATACCAAAGCTACCCACAAAGTTTCATCCCTTTTGGAGCACTAGAGATGACACTTCCTTCATTAACCCGAAATCGCCCAAAATACAAGTCGGGGCCAAATGGTCAAAAAATGAAATAATTCGAAACCCGGATTTTTTCAGCCCAATCAACCTCAAATACCATATGAAACATGCACGACGAATACTAGACCATTTGGAGCATCCGGGGTCAGGTTTTAAGGGTCCGACACGTTAGGCCGCGTTGCAAATCACACGCGGTGAGTGGATCGTATTTTCCTCCAAATTCCCGTTTTTTAGCATTTTCCGGCCTTATTGGACATACCAAAGCTACCCACAATGTTTCATCCCTTTTCGAGCACTAGAGATGACACTTCCTTCATTAACCCGAAATCGCCCAAAATACAAGTCGGGGCCAAATGGTCAAAAAATGAAATAATTCGAAACCCGGATTTTTTCCACCCAATCAACCTCAAATACCATATGAAACATGCACGACGAATACTAGACCATTTGGAGCCCCCGGGGTTAGGTTTTAGGGGTCCGACACGTTAGGCCGCATTGCAAATCACACGCGGTGAGTGGATCGTATTGTCCTCCAAATTCCCGTTTTTTAGCATTTCCCGGCCTTATTGGACATACCAAAGCTACCCACAAAGTTTCATTCCTTTTGGAGCACTAGAGATGACACTTCCTTCATTAACCCGAAATCGCCCAAAATACAAGTCGGGGCCAAATGGTCAAAAAATGAAATAATTCGAAACCCGGATTTTTTCAGCCCAATCAACCTCAAATACCATATGAAACATGCACGACGAAAGCTAGACCATTTGGAGCCTCCGGGATCAGGTTTTAGGGGTCCGACACGTTAGGCCGCGTTGCAAATCACACGCGGTGAATGGATCGTATTGTCCTCCAAATTCCCTTTTTTTAGCATTTCCCGGCCTTATTGGACATACCAAAGCTACCCACAAAGTTTCATCCCTTTTCGAGCACTAGAGATGACACTTCCTTCATTAACCCGAAATCGCCCAAAATACAAGTCGGGGCCAAATGGTCAAAAAATGAAATAATTCGAAACCCGGATTTTTTCAGCCCAATCAACCTCAAATACCATATGAAACATGCACGACGAATACTAGACCATTTGGAGCATCCGGGGTCAGGTTTTAAGGGTCCGACACGTTAGGCCGCAATGCAAATCACACGCGGTGAGTGGATCGTATTGTCCTCCAAATTCCCGTTTTTCAGCATTTCCCGGCCTTATTGGACATACCAAAGCTACCCACAAAGTTTCATTCCTTTTGGAGCACTAGAGATGACACTTCCTTCATTAACCCGAAATCGCCCAAAATACAAGTCGGGGCCAAATGGTCAAAAAATGAAATAATTCGAAACCCGGATTTTTTCAGCCCAATCAACCTTAAATACCATATGAAACATGCACGACGAAAGCTAGACCATTTGGAGCCCCCGGGAACAGGTTTTAGGGGTCCGACACGTTTGGCCGCGTTGCAAATCACACGCGGTGAATGGATCGTATTGTCCTCCAAATTCCCGTTTTTTAGCATTTCCCGGCCTTATTGGACATACCAAAGCTACCCACAAAGTTTCATCCCTTTTCGAGCACTAGAGATGACACTTCCTTCATTAACCCGAAATCGCCCAAAATACAAGTCGGGGCCAAATGGTCAAAAAATGAAATAATTCGAAACCCGGATTTTTTCAGCCCAATCAACCTCAAATACCATATGAAACATGCACGACGAATACTAGACCATTTGGAGCCCCCGGGGTCAGGTTTTAGGGGTCCGACACGTTAGGCCGCGTTGCAAATCACAAGCGGTGAGTGGATCGTATTGTCCTCCAAATTCCCTTTTTTAGCATTTCCCGGCCTTATTTGACATACCAAAGCTACCCACAAAGTTTCATCCCTTTTGGAGCATTAGAGATGACACTTCCTTCATTAACCCGAAATCGCCCAAAATACAAGTCGGGGCCAAATGGTCAAAAAATGGATTAATTCGAAATCCGGATTTTTTCTGCCCAATCAACCTCAAATACCATATGAAATATGCACGACGAAAGCTAGACCATTTGGAGCATCCGGGGTCAGGTTTTAGGGGTCCGACACGTTAGGCCGCGTTGCAAATCACACACGGTGAATGGATCGTATTGTCCTCCAAATTCCCCTTTTTTAGCATTTTCCGGCCTTATTGGACATTACAAAGCTACCCACAAATTTTCATTCCTTTTGGAGCACTAGAGATGACACCTCCTTCATTAACCCGAAATCGCCCAAAATACAAGTCGGGGCCAAATGGTCAAAAAATGAAATAATTCGAAACCCGGATTTTTTCAGCCCAATCAACCTCAAATACCATATGAAACATGCACGACGAAAGCTAGACCATTTGGAGCCCCCGGGATCAGGTTTTAGGGGTCCGACACGTTAGGCCGCGTTGCAAATCACACGCGGTGAATGGATCGTATTGTCCTCCAAATTCCCGTTTTTTAGCATTTCCCGGCCTTATTGGACATACCAAAGCTACCCACAAAGTTTCATCCCTTTTCGAGCACTAGAGATGACACTTCCTTCATTAACCCGAAATCGCCCAAAATATAAGTCGGGGCCAAATGGTCAAAAAATGAAATAATTCGAAACCCGGATTTTTTCAGCCCAATCAACCTCAAATACCATATGAAACATGCACGACGAATACTAGACCATTTGGAGCATCCGGGGTCAGGTTTTAAGGGTCCGACACGTTAGGCCGCGTTGCAAATCACACGCGGTGAGTGGATCGTATTTTACTCCAAATTCCCGTTTTTTAGCATTTTTCGGCCTTATTGGACATACCAAAGCTACCCACAAAGTTTCATCCCTTTTCGAGCACTAGAGATGACACTTCCTTCATTAACCCGAAATCGCCCAAAATACAAGTCGGGGCCAAATGGTCAAAAAATGAAATAATTCGAAACCCGGATTTTTTCCACCCAATCAACCTCAAAGACCATATGAAACATGCACGACGAATACTAGACCATTTGGAGCCCCCGGGGTTAGGTTTTAGGGGTCCGACACGTTAGGCCGCGTTGCAAATCACACGCGGTGAGTGGATCGTATTGTCCTCCAAATTCCCGTTTTTTAGCATTTCCCGACCTTATTGGACATACCAAAGCTACCCACAAAGTTTCATCCCTTTTGGAGCACTAGAGATGACACTTCCTTCATTAACCCGAAATCGCCCAAAATACAAGTCGGGGCCAAATGGTCAAAAAATGAAATAATTCGAAACCCGGATTTTTTCCACCCAATCAACCTCAAATACAATATGAAACATGCACGACGAATACTAGACCATTTGGAGCAACCGGGGTAAGGTTTTAGGGGTCCGACATCATAGACCGCGTTGCAAATCACACGCGGTGAGTGGATCGTATTTTCCTCCAAATTCCCGTTTTTTAGCATTTCCCGACCTTATTGGACATACCAAAGCTACCCACAAAGTTTCATCCCTTTTGGAGCACTAGAGATGACACTTCCTTCATTAACCCGAAATCGCCCAAAATACAAGTCGGGGCCAAATGGTCAAAAAATGAAATAATTCGAAACCCGGATTTTTTCCACTCAATCAACCTCAAATACCATATGAAACATGCACGACGAATACTAGACCATTTGGAGCAACCGGGGTAAGGTTTTAGGGGTCCGACACGTTAGGCCGCGTTGCAAATCACACGCGGTGAGTGGATCGTATTGTCCTCCAAATTCCCGTTTTTTAGCATTTCCCGGCCTTATTGGACATACCAAAGCTACCCACAAAGTTTCATCCCTTTTCGAGCACTAGAGATGACACTTCCTTCATTAACCCGAAATCGCCCAAAATACAAGTCGGGGCCAAATGGTCAAAAAATGAAATAATTCGAAACCCGGATTTTTTCCACCCAATCAACCTCAAAGACCATATGAAACATGCACGACGAATACTAGACCATTTGGAGCCCCCGGGGTTAGGTTTTAGGGGTCCGACACGTTAGGCCGCGTTGCAAATCACACGCGGTGAGTGGATCGTATTGTCCTCCAAATTCCCGTTTTTTAGCATTTCCCGGCCTTATTGGACATACCAAAGCTACCCACAAAGTTTCATTCCTTTTGGAGCACTAGAGATGACACTTCCTTCATTAACCCGAAATCGCCCAAAATACAAGTCGGGGCCAAATGGTCAAAAAATGAAATAATTCGAAACCCGGATTTTTTCAGCCCAATCAACCTCAAATACAATATGAAACATGCACGACGAAAGCTAGACCATTTGGAGCCCCCGGGATCAGGTTTTAGGGGTCCGACACGTTAGGCCGCGTTGCAAATCACACGCGGTGAATGGATCGTATTGTCCTCCAAATTCCCGTTTTTTAGCATTTCCCGGCCTTATTGGACATACCAAAGCTACCCACAAAGTTTCATCCCTTTTCGAGCACTAGAGATGACACTTCCTTCATTAACCCGAAATCGCCCAAAATACAAGTCGGGGCCAAATGGTCAAAAAATGAAATAATTCGAAACCCGGATTTTTTCAGCCCAATCAACCTCAAATACCATATGAAACATGCATGACGAATACTAGACCATTTGGAGCATCCGGGGTCAGGTTTTAAGGGTCCGACACGTTAGGCCGCGTTGCAAATCACACGCGGTGAGTGGATCGTATTTTACTCCAAATTCCCGTTTTTTAGCATTTTTCGGCCTTATTGGACATACCAAAGCTACCCACAAAGTTTCATCCCTTTTCGAGCACTAGAGATGACACTTCCTTCATTAACCCGAAATCGCCCAAAATACAAGTCGGGGCCAAATGGTCAAAAAATGAAATAATTCGAAACCCGGATTTTTTCCACCCAATCAACCTCAAAGACCATATGAAACATGCACGACGAATACTAGACCATTTGGAGCCCCCGGGGTTAGGTTTTAGGGGTCCGACACGTTAGGCCGCGTTGTAAATCACACGCGGTGAGTGGATCGTATTGTCCTCCAAATTCCCGTTTTTTAGCATTTCCCGACCTTATTGGACATACCAAAGCTACCCACAAAGTTTCATCCCTTTTGGAGCACTAGAGATGACACTTCCTTCATTAACCCGAAATCGCCCAAAATACAAGTCGGGGCCAAATGGTCAAAAAATGAAATAATTCGAAACCCGGATTTTTCAGCCCAATCAACCTCAAATACCATATGAAACATGCACGACGAATACTAGACCATTTGGAGCCCCCGGGGTCAGGTTTTAGGGGTCCGACACGTTAGGCCGCGTTGCAAATCACACGCGGTGAGTGTATCCTATTGTCCTCCAAATTCCCGTTTTTTAGTATTTCCCGGCCTTATTGGACATACCAAAGCTACCCACAAAGTTTCATCCCTTTTGGAGCACTAGAGATGACACTTCCTTCATTAACCCGAAATCGCCCAAAATACAAGTCGGGGCCAAATGGTCAAAAAATGAAATAATTCGAAACCCGGATTTTTTCAGCCCAATCAACCTCAAATACCATATGAAACATGCACGACGAATACTAGACCATTTGGAGCATCCGGGGTCAGGTTTTAAGGGTCCGACACGTTAGGCCGCGTTGCAAATCACACGCGGTGAGTGGATCGTATTTTCCTCCAAATTCCCGTTTTTTAGCATTTTCCGGCCTTATTGGACATACCAAAGCTACCCACAAAGTTTCATCCCTTTTCGAGCACTAGAGATGACACTTCCTTCATTAACCCGAAATCGCCCAAAATACAAGTCGGGGCCAAATGGTCAAAAAATGAAATAATTCGAAACCCGGATTTTTTCCACCCAATCAACCTCAAATACCATATGAAACATGCACGACGAATACTAGACCATTTGGAGCCCCCGGGGTTAGGTTTTAGGGGTCCGACACGTTAGGCCGCATTGCAAATCACACGCGGTGAGTGGATCGTATTGTCCTCCAAATTCCCGTTTTTTAGCATTTCCCGGCCTTATTGGACATACCAAAGCTACCCACAAAGTTTCATTCCTTTTGGAGCACTAGAGATGACACTTCCTTCATTAACCCGAAATCGCCCAAAATACAAGTCGGGGCCAAATGGTCAAAAAATGAAATAATTCGAAACCCGGATTTTTTCAGCCCAATCAACCTCAAATACCATATGAAACATGCACGACGAAAGCTAGACCATTTGGAGCCCCCGGGATCAGGTTTTAGGGGTCCGACACGTTAGGCCGCGTTGCAAATCACACGCGGTGAATGGATCGTATTGTCCTCCAAATTCCCGTTTTTTAGCATTTCCCGGCCTTATTGGACATACCAAAGCTACCCACAAAGTTTCATCCCTTTTCGAGCACTAGAGATGACACTTCCTTCATTAACCCGAAATCGCCCAAAATACAAGTCGGGGCCAAATGGTCAAAAAATGAAATAATTCGAAACCCGGATTTTTTCAGCCCAATCAACCTCAAATACCATATGAAACATGCACGACGAATTCTAGACCATTTGGAGCATCCGGGGTCAGGTTTTAAGGGTCCGACACGTTAGGCCGCGTTGCAAATCACACGCGGTGAGTGGATCGTATTTTACTCCAAATTCCCGTTTTTTAGCATTTTTCGGCCTTATTGGACATACCAAAGCTACCCACAAAGTTTCATCCCTTTTCGAGCACTAGAGATGACACTTCCTTCATTAACCCGAAATCGCCCAAAATACAAGTCGGGGCCAAATGGTCAAAAAATGAAATAATTCGAAACCCGGATTTTTTCCACCCAATCAACCTCAAAGACCATATGAAACATGCACGACGAATACTAGACCATTTGGAGCCCCCGGGGTTAGGTTTTAGGGGTCCGACACGTTAGGCCGCGTTGCAAATCACACGCGGTGAGTGGATCGTATTGTCCTTCAAATTCCCGTTTTTTAGCATTTCCCGACCTTATTGGACATACCAAAGCTACCCACAAAGTTTCATCCCTTTTGGAGCACTAGAGATGACACTTCCTTCATTAACCCGAAATCGCCCAAAATACAAGTCGGGGCCAAATGGTCAAAAAATGAAATAATTCGAAACCCGGATTTTTTCAGCCCAATCAACCTCAAATACCATATGAAACACGCACGACGAAAGCTAGACCATTTGGAGCCCCCGGGATCAGGTTTTAGGGGTCCGACACGTTAGGCCGCGTTGCAAATCACACGCGGTGAATGGATCGTATTGTCCTCCACATTCCCGTTTTTTAGCATTTCCCGGCCTTATTGGACATACCAAAGCTACCCACAAAGTTTCATCCCTTTTCGAGCACTAGAGATGACACTTCCTTCATTAACCCGAAATCGCCCAAAATACAAGTCGGGGCCAAATGGTCAAAAAATGAAATAATTCGAAACCCGGATTTTTTCAGCCCAATCAACCTCAAATACCATATGAAACATGCACGACGAATACTAGACCATTTGGAGCCCCCGGGGTCAGGTTTTAGGGGTCCGACACGTTAGGCCGCGTTGCAAATCACACGCGGTGAGTGTATCCTATTGTCCTCCAAATTCCCGTTTTTTAGTATTTCCCGGCCTTATTGGACATACCAAAGCTACCCACAAAGTTTCATCCCTTTTGGAGCACTAGAGATGACACTTCCTTCATTAACCCGAAATCGCCCAAAATACAAGTCGGGGCCAAATGGTCAAAAAATGAAATAATTCGAAACCCGGATTTTTTAAGCCCAATCAACCTCAAATACCATATGAAACATGCACGACGAATACTAGACCATTTGGAGCATCCGGGGTCAGGTTTTAAGGGTCCGACACGTTAGGCCGCGTTGCAAATCACACGCGGTGAGTGGATCGTATTTTCCTCCAAATTCCCGTTTTTTAGCATTTTCCGGCCTTATTGGACATACCAAAGCTACCCACAATGTTTCATCCCTTTTCGAGCACTAGAGATGACACTTCCTTCATTAACCCGAAATCGCCCAAAATACAAGTCGGGGCCAAATGGTCAAAAAATGAAATAATTCGAAACCCGGATTTTTTCCACCCAATCAACCTCAAATACCATATGAAACATGCACGACGAATACTAGACCATTTGGAGCCCCCGGGGTTAGGTTTTAGGGGTCCGACACGTTAGGCCGCATTGCAAATCACACGCGGTGAGTGGATCGTATTGTCCTCCAAATTCCCGTTTTTTAGCATTTCCCGGCCTTATTGGACATACCAAAGCTACCCACAAAGTTTCATCCCTTTTGGAGCACTAGAGATGACACTTCCTTCATTAACCCGAAATCGCCCAAAATACAAGTCGTGGCCAAATAGTCAAAAAATGAAATAATTCAAAACCCGGATTTTTTCAGCACAATCAACCACAAATACCATATGAAACATGCACGACGAATACTAGACCATTTGGAGCCCCCGGGGTCAGGTTTTAGGGGTCCGACACGTTAGGCCGCGTTGCAAATCACACGCGGTGAGTGGATCGTATTGTCCTCCAAATTCCCGTTTTTTAGCATTTCCCGGCCTTATTGGACATACTAAAGCTACCCACAAAGTTTCATCCCTTTTGGAGCACTAGAGATGACACTTCCTTCATTAACCCGAAATCGCCCAAAATACAAGTCGTGGCCAAATGGTCAAAAAATGAAATAATTCGAAACCCGGATTTTTTCAGCCCAATCAACCTCAAATACCATATGAAACATGCACGACGAATACTAGACCATTTTGAGCATCCGGGGTAAGGTTTTAGGGGTCCGACACGTTAGACCGCGTTGCAAATCACACGCGGTGAGTGGATCGTATTGTCCTCCAAATTCCCGTTTTTTAGCATTTCTCGGCCTTAATATACATACCAAAGCTACCCACAAAGTTTCATCCCTTTTGGAGCACTAGAGATGACACTTCCTTCATTAACCCGAAATCGCCCAAAATACAAGTCGGGGCCAAATGGTCAAAAAATGAAATAATTCGAAACCCGGATCTTTTCAGCCCAATCAACCTCTAATACCATATGAAACATGCACGACGAATACTAGACCATTTGGAGCATCCGGGGTAAGGTTTTAGGGGTCCGACACGTTAGACCGCGTTGCAAATCACACGCGGTGAGTGGATCGTATTGTCCTCCAAATTCCCGTTTTTTAGCATTTCCCGGCCTTAATATACATACCAAAGCTACCCACAAAGTTTCATCCCTTTTGGAGCAATAGAGATGACACTTCCTTCATTAACCCGAAATCGCCCAAAATACAAGTCGGGGCCAAATAGTCAAAAAATGAAATAATTCAAAACCCGGATTTTTTAAGCACAATCAACCACAAATACCATATGAAACATGCACGACGAATACTAGACCATTTGGAGCCCCCGGGGTCAGGTTTTAGGGGTCCCACACGTTAGGCCGCGTTGCAAATCACACGCGGTGAGTGGATCGTATTGTCCTCCAAATTCCCGTTTTTTAGCATTTCCCGGCCTTATTGGACATACTAAAGCTACCCACAAAGTTTCATCCCTTTTGGAGCACTAGAGATGACACTTCCTTCATTAACCCGAAATCGCCCAAAATACAAGTCGTGGCCAAATGGTCAAAAAATGAAATAATTCGAAACCCGGATTTTTTCAGCCCAATCAACCTCAAATACCATATGAAACATGCACGACGAATACTAGACCATTTTGAGCATCCGGGGTAAGGTTTTAGGGGTCCGACACGTTAGACCGCGTTGCAAATCACACGCGGTGAGTGGATCGTATTGTCCTCCAAATTCCCGTTTTTTAGCATTTCCCGGCCTTAATATACATACCAAAGCTACCCACAAAGTTTCATCCCTTTTGGAGCACTAGAGATGACACTTCCTTCATTAACCCGAAATCGCCCAAAATACAAGTCGGGGCCAAATGGTCAAAAAATGAAATAATTCGAAACCCGGATTTTTTCAGCTCAATCAACCTCAAATACCATATGAAACATGCACGACGAATACTAGACCATTTGGAGCCCCCGGGGTCAGGTTTTAGGGGTCCGACACGTTAGGCCGAGTTGCAAATCACACGCGGTGAGTGTATCCTATTGTCCTCCAAATTCCCGTTTTTTAGTATTTCCCGGACTTATTGGACATACCAAAGCTACCCACAAAGTTTCATCCCTTTTGGAGTACTAGAGATGACACTTCCTTCATTAACCCGAAATCGTCCAAAATACAAGTCGGGGCAAAATGGTCAAAAAATGAAATAATTCGAAACCCAGATTTTTTCAGCCCAATCAACCTCAAATACCATATGAAACATGCACGACGAATACTAGACCATTTGGAGCCCCCGGGGTCAGGTTTTAGGGGTCCGACACGTTAGGCCGCGTTGCAAATCACACGCGGTGAGTGGATCGTATTGTCCTCCAAATTCCTGTTTTTTAGCATTTTCCGGCCTTATTGGACATACCAAAGCTACCCACATAGTTTCATCCCTTTTGGAGCACTAGAGATGACACTTCCTTTATTAACCCGAAATCGCCCAAAATACAAGTCGGGGCCAAATGGTCAAAAAATGAAATAATTCGAAACCCGGATTTTTTCAGCCCAATCAACCTCTAATACCATATGAAACATGCACGACGATTACTAGACCATTTGGAGCATCCGGGGTAAGGTTTTAGGGGTCCGACACGTTAGACCGCGTTGCAAATCACACGCGGTGAGTGGATCGTATTGTCCTCCAAATTCCCGTTTTTTAGCATTTCCCGGCCTTAATATACATACCAAAGCTACCCACAAAGTTTCATCCCTTTTGGAGCACTAGAGATGACACTTCATTCATTAACCCGAAATCGCCCAAAATACAAGTCGGGGCCAAATGGTCAAAAAATGAAATAATTCGAAACCCGGATTTTTTCAGCCCAATCAACCTCAAATACCATATGAAACATGCACGACGAATACTAGACCATTTAGAGCCCCCGGGGTCAGGTTTTAGGGGTCCCACACGTTAGGCCGAGTTGCAAATCACACGCGGTGAGTGTATCCAATTGTCCTCCAAATTCCCGTTTTTTAGTATTTCCCGGCCTTATTGGACATACCAAAGCTACCCACAAAGTTTCATCCCTTTTGGAGCACTAGAGATGACACTTCCTTCATTAACCCGAAATCGCCCAAAATACAAGTCGGGGCAAAATGGTCAAAAAATGAAATAATTGAAAATCCAGATTTTTTCAGCCCAATCAACCTCAAATACCATATGAAACATGCACGACGAATACTAGACCATTTGGAGCCCCCGGGGTCAGGTTTTAGGGGTCCGACACGTTAGGCCGCGTTGCAAATCACACGCGGTGAGTGGATCGTATTGTCCTCCAAATTCCCGTTTTTTAGCATTTCCCGGCCTTATTGGACATACCAAAGCTACCCACAAAGTTTCATCCCTTTTGGAGCACTAGAGATGACACTTCCTTCATTAACCCGAAATCGCCCAAAATACAAGTCGGGGCCAAATGGTCAAAAAATGAAATAATTCGAAACCCGGATTTTTTCAGCCCAATCACCCTCAAATATCATATGAAACATGCACGACGAATACTAGACCATTTTGAGCATCCGGGGTAAGGTTTTAGGGGTCCGACACGTTAGACCGCGTTGCAAATCACACGCGGTGAGTGGATCGTATTGTCCTCCAAATTCCCGTTTTTTAGCATTTCCCGGCCTTAATATACATACCAAAGCTACCCACAAAGTTTCATCCCTTTTGGAGCACTAGAGATGACACTTCCTTCATTAACCCGAAATCGCCCAAAATACAAGTCGGGGCCAAATGGTCAAAAAATGAAATAATTCGAAACCCGGATCTTTTCAGCCCAATCAACCTCTAATACCATATGAAACATGCACGACGAATACTAGACCATTTGGAGCATCCGGGGTAAGGTTTTAGGGGTCCGACACGTTAGACCGCGTTGCAAATCACACGCGGTGAGTGGATCGTATTGTCCTCCAAATTCCCGTTTTTTAGCATTTCCCGGCCTTAATATACATACCAAAGCTACCCACAAAGTTTCATCCCTTTTGGAGCACTAGAGATGACACTTCCTTCATTAACCCGAAATCGCCCAAAATACAAGTCGGGGCCAAATAGTCAAAAAATGAAATAATTCAAAACCCGGATTTTTTCAGCACAATCAACCACAAATACCATATGAAACATGCACGACGAATACTAGACCATTTGGAGCCCCCGGGGTCAGGTTTTAGGGGTCCGACACGTTAGGCCGCGTTGCAAATCACACGCGGTGAGTGTATCCTATTGTCCTCCAAATTCCCGTTTTTTAGGATTTCCCGGCCTTATTGGACATACCAAAGCTACCCACAAAGTTTCATCCCTTTTGAAGCACTAGAGATGACACTTCCTTCATTAACCCGAAATCGCCCAAAATACAAGTCGGGGCCAAATGGTCAAAAAATGAAATAATTCGAAACCCAGATTTTTTCAGCCCAATCAACCTCTAATACCATATGAAACATGCACGACGAATATTACACAATTTGGAGCCCCCGGGGTCAGGTTTTGAGGGTCCGACACGTTAGGCCGCGTTGCAAATCACACGCGGTGAGTGTATCCTATTGTCCTCCAAATTCCCGTTTTTTAGTATTTCCCGGCCTTATTGGACATACCAAAGCTACCCACAAAGTTTCATCCCTTTTCGAGCACTAGAGATGACACTTCCATCATTAACCCGAAATCGCCCAAAATACAAGTCGGGGCCAAATGGTCAAAAAATGAAATAATTCGAAACCCGGATTTTTTAAGCCCATACAACCTTAAATCCCATATGAAACATGCACGACGAATACTAGACCATTTGGAGCCCCCGGGGTCAGGTTTTAGGGGTCCGACACGTTAGGCCGCGTTGAAAATCACACGCGGTGAGTAGATCGTATTTTCCTCCAAATTCCCGTTTTTTAGCATTTCCCGGCCTTATTGGACATACCAAAGCTACCCACAAAGTTTCATCCCTTTTGGAGCACTAGAGATGACACTTCCTTCATTAACCCGAAATCGCCCAAAATACAAGTCGGGGCCAAATGGTCAAAAAATAAAATAATTCGAAACCCGGATTTTTTCCACCTAATCAACCTCAAATACCATATGAAACATGCACGACAAAAGCTAGACCATTTGGAGCATCCGGGGTCAGGTTTTAGGGGTCCGACACGTTAGGCCGCGTTGCAAATCACACACGGTGAATGGATAGTATTGTCCTCCAAATTCCCGTTTTTTAGCATTTCCCGGCCTTATTGGACATACCAAAGCTACCCACAAAGTTTCATCCCTTTTGGAGCACTAGAGATAAAACTTCCTTCATTAACCCGAAATCGCCAAAAATACAAGTCGGGGCCAAATGGTAAAAAAATTAAATAATTCGAAACCCGGATTTTTTCAGCCCAATCAACCTCAAATACCATATGAAACATGCACGACGAATACTAGACCATTTGGAGCCCACGGGGTAAGGTTTTAGGGGTCCGACACGTTAGGCCGCGTTGCAAATCACACGCGGTGAGTGGATCGTATTGTCCTCCAAATTCCCGTTTTTTAGCATTTCCCGGCCTTATTGGACATACCAAAGCTACCCACATAGTTTCATCCCTTTTGGAGCACTAAAGATGACACTTCCTTTATTAACCCGAAATCGCCCAAAATACAAGTCGGGGCCAAATGGTCAAAAAATGAAATAATTCGAAACCCGGATTTTTTCAGCCCAATCAACCTCAAATACCATATGAAACATGCACGACGAATACTAGACCATTTGGAGCCCCCGGGGTCAGGTTTTAGGGGTCCGACACGTTAGGCCGCGTTGCAAATCACAAGCGGTGAGTGGATCGTATTGTCCTCCAAATTCCCTTTTTTAGCATTTCCCGGCCTTATTTGACATACCAAAGCTACCCACAAAGTTTCATCCCTTTTGGAGCATTAGAGATGACACTTCCTTCATTAACCCGAAATCGCCCAAAATACAAGTCGGGGCCAAATGGTCAAAAAATGGATTAATTCGAAATCCGGATTTTTTCTGCCCAATCAACCTCAAATACCATATGAAATATGCACGACGAAAGCTAGACCATTTGGAGCATCCGGGGTCAGGTTTTAGGGGTCCGACACGTTAGGCCGCGTTGCAAATCACACACGGTGAATGGATCGTATTGTCCTCCAAATTCCCCTTTTTTAGCATTTTCCGGCCTTATTGGACATTACAAAGCTACCCACAAATTTTCATTCCTTTTGGAGCACTAGAGATGACACTGCCTTCATTAACCCGAAATCTTCCAAAATACAAGTCGGGGCCAAATGGTCAAAAAATGAAATAATTCGAAACCCGGATTTTTTCAGCCAAATCAACCTCAAACACCATATGAAACATGCACGACGAATACTAGACCATTTGGAGCATCCGGGGTCAGGTTTTAGGGGTCCGACACGTTAGGCCGCGTTGCAAATCACACGCGGTGAGTGGATCGTATTTTCCTCCAAATTCCCGTTTGTTAGCATTTTCCGGCCTTATTGGACATACCAAAGCTACCCACAAAGTTTCATCCCTTTTCGAGCACTAGAGATGACACTTCCTTCATTAACCCGAAATCGCCCAAAATACAAGTCTGGGCCAAATGGTCAAAAAATGAAATAATTCGAAACCCGGATTTTTTCCACCCAATCAACCTCAAATACCATATGAAACATGCACGACGAATACTAGACCATTTGGAGCCCCCGGGGTCAGGTTTTAGGGGTCCGACACGTTAGGCCGCGTTGCAAATCACACGCGGTGAGTGGATCGTATTGTCCTCCAAATTCCCGTTTTTTAGCATTTCCCGGCTCTATTGGACATACAAAAGCTACCCACAAAGTTTCATCTCTTTTGGAGCACTAGAGATGACACTTCCTTCATTAACCCGAAATCTCCCAAAATACAAGTCGGGGCCAAATGGTCAAAAAATGAAATAATTTGAAACCCGGATTTTTTCAGCCCAATCAACCTCAAATACCATATGAAACATGCACGACGAAAGCTAGACCATTTGGAGCATCCGGGGTCAGGTTTTAGGGGTCCGACACGTTAGGCCGCGTTGCAAATCACACACGGTGAATGGATCGTATTGTCCTCCAAATTCCCCTTTTTTAGCATTTTCCGGCCTTATTGGACATACTAAAGCTACCCACAAAGTTTCATTCGTTTTGGAGCACTAGAGATGACACTTCCTTCATTATCCCGAAATCGCCCAAAATACAAGTCGGGGCCAAATGGTCAAAAAATGAAATAATTCGAAACCCGGATTTTTTCAGCCCAATCAACCTCAAATACCATATGAAACATGCACGACTAATACTAGACCATTTGGAGCATCCGGGGTCAGGTTTTAGGGGTCCGACACGTTAGGCCGCGTTGCAAATCACACGCGGTGAGTGGATCGTATTTTCCTCCAAATTCCCGTTTTTTAGCATTTTCCGGCCTTATTGGACATACCAAAGCTACCCAAAAATTTTCATCCCTTTTCGAGCACTAGAGATGACACTTCCTTCATTAACCCGAAATCGCCCAAAATACAAGTCGGGGCCAAATGTTCAAAAAATGAAATAATTCGAAACCCGAATTTTTTCCTCCCAATCAACCTCAAATACCATATGAAACATGCACGACGAATACTAGACCATTTGGAGCCCCCAGGGTTAGGTTTTAGGGGTCCGACACGTTAGGCCGCGTTGCAAATCACACGCGGTGAGTGTATCCTATTGTCCTCCAAATTCCCGTTTTTTAGCATTTCCCGGCCTTATTGGACATTCCAAAGCTACCCACAAAGTTTCATCCCTTTTGGAGCACTAGAGATGACACTTCCTTCATTAACCCGAAATCGCCCAAAATACAAGTCGCGGCCAAATGGTCAAAAAATGAAATAATTCGAAACCCGGATTTTTTCAGCCCAATCAACCTCAAATACCATATGAAACATGCACGACGAATACTAGACCATTTGGAGCCCCCGGGGTCAGGTTTTAGGGGTCCGACACGTTAGGCCGCGTTGAAAATCACACGCGGTGAGTTGATAGTATTTTCCTCCAAATTCCCGTTTTTTAGCATTTCCCGGCCTTATTGGACATACCAAAGCTACCCACAAAGTTTCATCCCATTTGGAGCACTAGAGATGACACTTCCTTCATTAACCCGAAATTGCCCAAAATACAAGTCGGGGCCAAATGGTCAAAAAATGAAATAATTCGAAACCCGGATTTTTTCAGCCCAATCAACCTCAAATACCATTTGAAACATGCACGACGAATACTAGACCATTTGGAGCCCCCGGGGTCAGGTTTTAGGGGTCCGACACGTTAGGCCGCGTTACAAATCACACGCGGTGAGTGTATCCTATTGTCCTCCAAATTCCCGTTTTTTAGCATTTCCCGGCCTTATTGGATATACCAAAGCTACCCACAAAGTTTCATCCCTTTTGGAGCACTAGAGATAAAACCTCCTTCATTAACCCGAAATCGCCCAAAATACAAGTCGGGGCCAAATGGTCAAAAAATTAAATAATTCGAAACCCGGATTTTTTCAGCCCAATAAACCTCAAATACCATATGAAACATGCACGACGAATACTAGACCATTTGGAGCCCCCGGAGTCAGGTTTTAGGGGTCCGACACGTTAGGCCGCGTTGCAAATCACACACGGTGAATGGATCGTATTGTCCTCCAAATTCTCGTTTTTTAGCATTTCCCGGCCTTATTGGACTTACCAAAGCTACCCACAAGGTTTCATCCCTTTTGGAGCACTAGAGATGACATTCCTTCATTAACTCGAAATCGCCCAAAATACAAGTCCGGGCCAAATGGTCAAAAAATGAAATAATTCGAATCCCAGATTTTTTCAGTCCAATCAACCTCAAATACCATATGAAACATGCACGACGAAAGCTAGACCATTTGGAGCCCCCGGGGACAGGTTTTAGGGGTGCGACACGTTAGGCCGCGTTGCAAATCACACGCGGTGAGTGGATCGTATTGTCCTCCAAATTCCCGTTTTTTAGCATTTTCCGGCCTTATTTGACATACCAAAGCTATCCACAAAGTTTCATCCCTTTTGGAGCACTACAGATGACACTTCCTTCATTAACCCGAAATCGCTCAAAATACAAGTCGGGGCCAAATGGTCAAAAAATGGATTAATTCGAAGCTCGGATTTTTTCCTCCCAATCAACCTCTAATACCATATGAAACATGCACGACGAAAGCTAGACCATTTGGAGCATCCGGGGTCAGGTTTTAGGGGTCCGACACGTTAGGCCGCGTTGCAAATCACACACGGTGAATTGATTGTATTGTCCTCCAAATTCCCGTTTTTTAGCATTTCCCGGCCTTATTGGACATACCAAAGCTACCCACAAAGTTTCATCCCTTTTGGAGCACTAGAGATGACACTTCCTTCATTAACCCGAAATCGCCCAAAATACAAGTCGGAGCCAAATGGTCAAAAAATGAAATAATTCGAAACCCAGATTTTTTCAGCCCAATCAACCTCAAATACCATATGAAACATGCACGACGAATACTAGACCATTTGGAGCCCCCGGGGTCAGGTTTTAGGGGTCCGATACGTTAGGCCGCGTTGCAAATCACACGCGGTGAGTGGATCTTATTGTCCTCCAAATTCCCGTTTTTTAGCATTTCTTGGCCTTATTGGACATACCAAAGCTACCCACAAAGTTTCATCCCTTTTGGAGCACTAGAGATGACACTTCCTTCATTAACCCGAAATCGCCCAAAATACAAGTCGCGGCCAAATGGTCAAAAAATGAAATAATTCGAAACCCGGATTTTTTCAGCCCAATCAACCTCAAATACCATTTGAAACATGCACGACGAATACTAGACCATTTGGAGCCCCCGGGGTCAGGTTTTAGGGGTCCGACACGTTAGGCCGCGTTACAAATCACACGCGGTGAGTGTATCCTATTGTCCTCCAAATTCCCGTTTTTTAGCATTTCCCGGCCTTATTGGATATACCAAAGCTACCCACAAAGTTTCATCCCTTTTGGAGCACTAGAGATGACACTTCCTTCATTAACCCGAAATCGCCCAAAATACAAGTCGGGGCCAAATGGTCCAAAAATGAAATAATTCAAAACCCGGATTTTTTCAGCCCAATCAACCTCAAATACCATATGAAACATGCACGACGAAAGCTAGACCATTTGGAGCATCCGGGGTCAGGTTTTAGGGGTCCGACACGTTAGGCCGCGTTGCAAATCACACACGGTGAATGGATCGTATTGTCCTCCAAATTCCCCTTTTTTAGCATTTTCCGTCCTTATTGGACATACCAAAGCTACCCACAATGTTTCATCCCTTTTGGAGCACTAGAGATGACACTTCCTTCATTAACCCGAAATCGCACAAAATACAAGTCGGGGCCAAACGGTCAAAAAATAAAATAATTCGAAACCCGGATTTTTTCAGTCCAATCAACCTCAAATACCATATGAAACATGCACGACGAAAGCTAGACCATTTGGAGCCCCCGGGGTCAGGTTTTAGGGGTCCGACACGTTAGGCCGCGTTGCAAATCACACACGGTGAATGGATCGTATTGTCCTCCAAATTCTCGTTTTTTAGCATTTCCCGGCCTTATTGGACATACCAAAGCTACCCACAAAGTTTCATCCCTTTTGGAGCACTAAAGATGACACTTCCTTCATTAACCCGAAATCGCCCAAAATACAAGTCGGGGCCAAATGGTCAAAAAATGGATTAATTCGAAACCCGGAATTTTTCAGCCCAATCAACCTCAAATACCATATGAAACATGCACGACGAAAGCTAGACCATTTGGAGCATCCGGGGTCAGGTTTTAGGGGTCCGACACGTTAGGCCGCGTTGCAAATCACACACGGTGAATGGATCGTATTGTCCTCCAAATTCCCCTTTTTTAGCATTTTCCGGCCTTATTGGAAATACCAAAGCTACCCACAAAGTTTCATCCCTTTTGGAGCACTAGAGATGACACTTCCTTCATTAACCCGAAATCAACCAAAATACAAGTCGGAGTTAAATGGTCAAAAAATAAAATAGTTTGAAACCCAGATTTTTTCAGCCCAATCAACCTCAAATACCATATGAAACATGCACGACGAAAGATAGACCATTTGGAGCCCCCGGGGTCAGGTTTTAGGGGTCCGATACGTTAGGCCGCGTTGCAAATCACACGCGGTGAATGGATCGTATTGTCCTCCAAATTCCCGTTTTTTAGCATTTCCCGGCCTTATTGGACATACCAAAGCTACTCACAAAGTTTCATCCCTTTTGGAGCACTAGAGATGACACTTCCTCCATTAACCCGAAATCGCCCAAAATACAAGTCGGGGCCAAATGGTCAAAAAATGAAATAATTCGAAACCCAGATTTTTTCAGCCCAATCAACCTCAAACACCATTTGAAACATGCAAGACGAATACTAGACCATTTGGAGCCCCCGGGGTCAGGTTTTAGGGTTTCGACAAGTTAGGCCGCGTTGCAAATCACACGCGGTGAGTGTATCCTATTGTCCTCAAAATTCCCGTTTTTTAGCATTTCCCGGCCTTATTGGACATACCAAAGCTACCCACAAAGTTTCATCCCTTTAGGAGCACTAGAGATGACACTTCCTTCATTAACCCGAAATCGCCCAAAATACAAGTCGGGGCCAAATGGTCAAAAAATGAAATAATACGAAACCCGGATTTTTTCTGCCCAATCAACCTCAAATACCATATGAAACATGCACGACGAATGCTAGACCATTTGGAGCATCCGGGGTCAGGTTTTAGGGGTCCGACACGTTAGGCCGCGTTGCAAATCACACGCGGTGAGTGTATCCTATTGTCCTCCAAATTCCTGTTTTTTAGTATTTCCCGGCCTTATTGGACATACCAAAGCTACCCACAAAGTTTCATCCCTTTTGGAGCACTAGAGATGACACTTCCTTCATTAACCCGAAATCGCCCAAAATACAAGTCGGGGCCAAATGGTCAAAAAATGAAATAATTCGAAACCCGGATTTTTTCAGTCCAATCAACCTCAAATATCATATGAAACATGCACGACGAAAGCTAGACCATTTGGAGCATCCGGGGTCAGGTTTTAGGGGTCCGACACGTTAGGCCGCGTTGCAAATCACACGCGGTGAGTGGATCGTATTGTCCTCCAAATTCCCGTTTTTTAGTATTTCCCGGCCTTATTGGACATACCAAAGCTACCCACAAAGTTTCATCCCTTTTGGAGCACTAGAGATGACACTTCCTTCATTAATCCGAAATCGCCCAAAATACAAGTCGGGGCCAAATGGTCAAAAAATGAAATAATTCAAAACCCGGATTTTTTCAGCCCAATCAACCTCAAATACCATTTGAAACATGCACGACGAATACTAGACCATTTGGAGCCCCCGGGGTCAGGTTTTAGGGGTCCGACACGTTAGGCCGCGTTGCAAATCACACGCGGTGAGTGTATCCAATTGTCCTCCAAATTCCCGTTTTTTAGAATTTCCCGGCCTTATTGGATATACCAAAGCTACCCACAAAGATTCATCCCTTTTGGAGCACTAGAGATGACACTTCCTTCATTAACCCGAAATCGCCCAAAATACAAGTCGGGGCCAAATGGTCAAAAAATGAAATAATTCAAAACCTGGATTTTTTCAGCCCAATCAACCTCAAATACCATTTGAAACATGCACGACGAATACTAGACCATTTGGAGCCCCCGGGGTCAGGTTTTAGGGGTCCGACACGTTAGGCCGCGTTGCAAATCACACGCGGTGAGTGGATCGTATTGTCCTCCAAATTCCCGTTTTTTAGCATTTCCCGGCCTTATTGGATATACCAAAGCTACCCACAAAGATTCATCCCTTTTGGAGCACTAGAGATGACACTTCCTTCATTAACCCGAAATCGCCCAAAATACAAGTCGGGGCCAAATGGTCAAAAAATGAAATAATTCGAAACCCGGATTTTTTCAGCCCAATCAACCTCAAATACCATATGAAACATGCACGACGAATACTAGACCATTTGGAGCCCCCGGGGTCAGGTTTTAGGGGTCCGACACGTTAGGCCGCGTTGCAAATCACACGCGGTGAGTGGATCGTATTGTCCTCCAAATTCCCGTTTTTTAGCATTTCCCGGCCTTATTTGACATACCAAAGCTACCCACAAAGTTTCATCCCTTTTGGAGCACTAGAGATGACACTTCCTTCATTAACCCGAAATCGCCCAAAATACAAGTCGGGGCCAAATGGTCAAAAAATAAAATAATTCCAAACCCGGATTTTTTCATCCCAATCAACCTCAAATACCATTTTAAACATGCACGACGAATACTAGACCATTTGGAGCCCCCGGGGTCAGGTTTTAGGGTTCCGACACGTTAGGCCGCGTTGCAAATCACATGCGGTGAGTGTATCCTATTGTCCTCCAAATTCCCATTTTTTTAGCATTTTCCGGCCTTATTGGATATACCAAAGCTACCCACAAAGATTCATCCCTTTTGGAGCACTAGAGATGACACTTCCTTCATTAACCCGAAATCGCCCAAAATACAAGTCGGGGCCAAATGGTCAAAAAATGAAATAATTCGAAACCCGGATTTTTTCAGCCCAATCAACCTCAAATACAATATGAAACATGCACGACGAATACTAGACCATTTGGAGCCCCCGGGGTCAGGTTTTAGGGGTCCGACACGTTAGGCCGCGTTGCAAATCACACGCGGTGAGTGGATCGTATTGTCCTCCAAATTCCCGTTTTTTAGTATTTCCCGGCCTTATTGGACATACCAAAGCTACCCACAAAGTTTCATCCCTTTTGGAGCACTAGAGATGACACTTCCTTCATTAATCCGAAATCGCCCAAAATACAAGTCGGGGCCAAATGGTCAAAAAATGAAATAATTCAAAACCCGGATTTTTTCAGCCCAATCAACCTCAAATACCATTTGAAACATGCACGACGAATACTAGACCATTTGGAGCCCCCGGGGTCAGGTTTTAGGGGTCCGACACGTTAGGCCGCGTTGCAAATCACACGCGGTGAGTGTATCCAATTGTCCTCCAAATTCCCGTTTTTTAGCATTTCCCGGCCTTATTGGATATACCAAAGCTACCCACAAAGATTCATCCCTTTTGGAGCACTAGAGATGACACTTCCTTCATTAACCCGAAATCGCCCAAAATACAAGTCGGGGCCAAATGGTCAAAAAATGAAATAATTCAAAACCTGGATTTTTTCAGCCCAATCAACCTCAAATACCATTTGAAACATGCACGACGAATACTAGACCATTTGGAGCCCCCGGGGTCAGGTTTTAGGGGTCCGACACGTTAGGCCGCGTTGCAAATCACACGCGGTGAGTGGATCGTATTGTCCTCCAAATTCCCGTTTTTTAGCATTTCCCGGCCTTATTGGATATACCAAAGCTACCCACAAAGATTCATCCCTTTTGGAGCACTAGAGATGACACTTCCTTCATTAACCCGAAATCGCCCAAAATACAAGTCGGGGCCAAATGGTCAAAAAATGAAATAATTCGAAACCCGGATTTTTTCAGCCCAATCAACCTCAAATACCATATGAAACATGCACGACGAATACTAGACCATTTGGAGCCCCCGGGGTCAGGTTTTAGGGGTCCGACACGTTAGGCCGCGTTGCAAATCACACGCGGTGAGTGGATCGTATTGTCCTCCAAATTCCCGTTTTTTAGCATTTCCCGGCCTTATTTGACATACCAAAGCTACCCACAAAGTTTCATCCCTTTTGGAGCACTAGAGATGACACTTCCTTCATTAACCCGAAATCGCCCAAAATACAAGTCGGGGCCAAATGGTCAAAAAATAAAATAATTCCAAACCCGGATTTTTTCATCCCAATCAACCTCAAATACCATTTTAAACATGCACGACGAATTCTAGACCATTTGGAGCCCCCGGGGTCAGGTTTTAGGGTTCCGACACGTTAGGCCGCGTTGCAAATCACATGCGGTGAGTGTATCGTATTGTCCTCCAAATTTCCATTTTTTTAGCATTTTCCGGCCTTATTGGACATACCAAAGCTACCCACAAAGTTTCATCCCTTTTGGAGCACTACAGATGACACTTCCTTCATTAACCCGAAATCGCCCAAAATACAAGTCGAGGCCAAATGTTCAAAAAATGAAATAATACGAAACCCGGATTTTTTCCGCCCAATCAACCTCAAATACCATATGAAACATGCACGACGAATACTAGACCATTTGGAGCATCCGGGGTCAGGTTTTAGGGGTCCGACACGTTAGGCCGCGTTGTAAATCACACGCGGTGAGTGTATCCTATTGTCCTCCAAATTCCTGTTTTTTAGTATTTCCCGGCCTTATTGGACATACCAAAGCTACCCACAAAGTTTCATTAGGGTTTAGGGTTTAGGGTTTAGGGTTTAGGGTTTAGGGTTTAGGGTTTAGGGTTTAGGGTTTAGGGTTTAGGGTTTAGGGTTTAGGGTTTAGGGTTTAGGGTTTAGGGTTTAGGGTTTAGGGTTTAGGGTTTAGGGTTTAGGGTTTAGGGTTTAGGGTTTAGGGTTTAGGGTTTAGGGTTTAGGGTTTAGGGTTTAGGGTTTAGGGTTTAGGGTTTAGGGTTTAGGGTTTAGGGTTTAGGGTTTAGGGTTTAGGGTTTAGGGTTTAGGGTTTAGGGTTTAGGGTTTAGGGTTTAGGGTTTAGGGTTTAGGGTTTAGGGTTTAGGGTTTAGGGTTTAGGGTTTAGGGTTTAGGGTTTAGGGTTTAGGGTTTAGGGTTTAGGGTTTAGGGTTTAGGGTTTAGGGTTTAGGGTTTAGGGTTTAGGGTTTAGGGTTTAGGGTTTAGGGTTTAGGGTTTAGGGTTTAGGGTTTAGGGTTTAGGGTTTAGGGTTTAGGGTTTAGGGTTTAGGGTTTAGGGTTTAGGGTTTAGGGTTTAGGGTTTAGGGTTTAGGGTTTAGGGTTTAGGGTTTAGGGTTTAGGGTTTAGGGTTTAGGGTTTAGGGTTTAGGGTTTAGGGTTTAGGGTTTAGGGTTTAGGGTTTAGGGTTTAGGGTTTAGGGTTTAGGGTTTAGGGTTTAGGGTTTAGGGTTTAGGGTTTAGGGTTTAGGGTTTAGGGTTTAGGGTTTAGGGTTTAGGGTTTAGGGTTTAGGGTTTAGGGTTTAGGGTTTAGGGTTTAGGGTTTAGGGT